>CM060919.1:723369274-723984659 GCA_030737875.1 Allium sativum
GAATTGATGGATGATTGTGGATGGTGTTGTTTTTTGTATGGAATATTAGCTCTAATAAAACATTAGTGTTATGAAAAAAAACTAACAATTGCATTTCCCTTTTTGTTAATGTTGCTCATTTTATGTGCATATATATATATATATCGATTGGTAGCGATGGCTGGAAAAAACAATATATAGCTAGAATAGAAAGGGAATGTCGACGGAATTTTTATCAAAATCGACACTAAAACGTCTCTAAGAAGAAACTGATATTTTAAAGATAGCGACGGTTTATCGACGGATGAGAATGCAAAATGTTTGCTATATATTTCTATCGGTAATCCCTCACTAAATAGCGTGCATTTAGCGATGGAAAAATATTTACTGATTTTAGTATGTTATATATATTCATCGGTAAAACATTGGTGAAATATTTAAAAATGGAATGATAATATATCAAAAAACGATGGTGAAGTGACGGAAAATTGATGTTAATTTCCGTCGCAAAATTGTGCCTAAAATACCAACGTGTTTTTGAGGGACAACCGTATTCTGCTGTAAATCCATCACTAACAGGCCTTTAGCGAGGGTTTAGCGATGGATTTTTCCACTGCAAAATCAATGTTTTCTTGTAGTGGCACGACAAGATAGTAGTAGAGCCCGAGGTTGGTTATGAACTACGGGTCCGGGAGGTACATTAGAGTCTGATTGTAGCCTGAGTAGGCATCCATGAAGGACAGAATCTAGTAGCCGACAGTCGAATCAACGAGCTGGTCGATCTTCGGGAGTGGGAAGCTCTCTTTAGGAGATTCCCTGTTCAATTCAGAGAAGTCGATACACGTTCGCCACTTGCCGACGAGGACTGGATTGGAGACCCATTCGGGCTAGTAGGCTTCTCAGATGATACCGTTAGTGAGTAGCCTATCCACCTCTTCTTTTAGTGCAGTCGATCTTTCAATTCCTAAGATTCGACGTTTCTGTTTGATCGGAAGTTGCAATGGATTGATAGTGAGCCTATGACAAGCAACTCCTGGATCGATGCCACACATGTCGGAGTGGGTCCAATCGAAAACGTTGAGGTTGGCCCTTAAGAATTTCACAAGCTCTTCCTTTATTGTGGGGGTGGAGTTGCAATCCAACTTTCAAGACCTTTGTTGGGTAGTCAGGGCCGATCGGAACATCCACCATTGGTTTTACCGGGGTAGCCCTTTCGAAATCAGGATTGTCGTCCTCCCTTGGATCAGGATCATCGGAAAGACGACAGTGGTGCCTGAGCCAAGACTCATACGCTTTTGATTTCTATGTAGGAATAGTCTTGGCGCAAGAAGGTGGAGGCATAGACTTGCTTTTGTCCTTATTGCATGCATTCTTCCACTCTATGAGGTAGCAATCTCTAGTTGCTGCTTGGTCGCCTTGAACTGTATCGATCCCATTTTCTGTCAGAAACATCATTAGGAGGGACCATGGTGACAAGCAGATTAGGAAGTCTACAAGGAAAGGGCGGCCGAGGAAGGTGATATGTGGAAAGATTATGTCGATGATCACAAAGGTCAGGATTCCGACCTGGTTCAAATCCCCGTCTCTGAGCATAGGTTAATTGGAAGAGTCGTTGAAGCCGTGAATCATGGCATGGCAGGGTTTCAATTCTTTGGCCTCTAGGTTCATTTGATCATAGGTCGCTTTGAAGATGATGTTGATCGAGCTTCTCAAGTCGATCAGGATCCTTTGAGCGAAGGTAGGGCCAATCTGAGCAGTGATCATGAGAGGGTCTATGGTTGAGATATCAATTCCCATAGACACCCTCTCATGGAAGATGATGTCGCCCCGCATTGTCTTCTGAAGCTTGGCAGGGATGGACTCATCCAGAGTGGAGCAAGCCTCTAAAGTAGAATGCTTTATGGAGTTTGCATACTCCTCCATCTTTCGGAAGCTCTCATGTGTGGTGTGAGGTCCGCTACATATAGTGTTGGTCATGATGCACCTCCTTTGATTGGACGGCCCCGGGGATGCATTAGTAGGTGCTAGAAGCGCCGGTGTTGGACCCATGGCTTCTTCGAGAGGAGCGGGATCCTGAACGTACTGTTCCAAGCGTTTCTCATGAATAAGTTTTTCAATAACATTCTGGAGGTGGCGACAGTCGTTAGTTTTGTGCCCATACGTGCCGTGGAATCCGCAGTATTTGTCGGTTGTGGTCGGTGGATTCCCTAGTGTTGGTCTTCTTATACTGAAGAGTACTACAATTTTCTAAGTAGATTATCTCCATATCTAAATTCAGTGGAGTGTAGCTCCTGTAGTTCTGGTATTGATCGTGCATCTTAGGATCCACTGGGACCTGGTTGTTGTTGCGATCGCCTTGTCTGTTGTTGTTCGGCTTTGGCTTGTAGGGGACTGCTCCTGTAACGACCCGGATTTTCAGTCGTTGAATTCTGAATATTTAAATTTGTTTTAAATATTTTATTTGAATTATATATAGGAATTTATTTAACCAAAAGATATTTAAAACATATAATTTATAATATAATTTAAAACGAGTTCAAAATGGCGTAGTAGTTTGAAAATTCAATTTCAAATTTTAAAAGAATGTACAGGATTCAAAATAAATCGGATTTTAGCGAAACAAGAAATATTTGAATCTGTTTGAAAATATCTTTCCAACGAATGTGAAAAATCCAGATTTCATAGCGGGAATAAAAAGTTATGTCCAAATCAAATTAAGAAATAGTCGCTTTAGAATCGCCAATAAACCATAACGGTTATTTGAATATATTTAAATATCGATCTTGAATTTGGACAGGATTCTTTTGAGGCGTGGTTATAATTTAATTTTTAGAATTTTAATATAATTTTTAATTAATTATATATGCAACTTTTTATTTGGAGTATTTTGCACCCTGTATCAATATTTTGGGGTTTCATAATATGAGTTAAACTACCGATATTATTATATTTCCATGATCATAGCACGTTGCTCAGTATAACGATATTTTCATATTTGTCCATAGCACTTCATACATAAACGAAATTTTGCGCTTGCCAATATGTCTATAGTTTTCTTACTACATAGGCATGTTATAAGCTAACTTTTCAATCATAATTCCCGCGAGAATTCAGCTACTAGGAGTGAACTACAAACAAAAATTCGATACAATTAGGTGTCCATGCAAACATAAGCCAATTATCAAACTTTGATACCAACTATAACTGCTTGAAACTAAAGATAAGGAAAAGTTCTTTACCATATTGAAATGACAACAATATATATGTGCAGCTAGAATCAATTTATTATCATTCTCCTTTCTTTTTACGTGTATTTAAAATCAACAATTAACTTCAAGATTAAAATGCTCAAAAAGAGCGTAAATCCAAATGTTGGAACTTGAAATTCTTGCACCACCATGTGCGAAGACTGACAAAAGGAGAAGTAATTGGTACTATATAAAGAAAAAAAGTTTCTACCTTACCGTGTAAGCTTCAGACAGTGTGCTCTCCACGTTTTAAATTCCTTGTTCCCCAAACTAATATAAGCCATGATTTCCACGCTATTGCTTTCCGTGCTTGCGAAGCAAATCTCAAACCCGTGCCGCTCAAGCTGTTGCTCCTTTAAATACCGTTCTCATTACTCCTTTCCAAGTGAAAAGAAAAAAAATGTGAGAAATAAAATCAAAAAGGAAATCACATGAAATTTAATATAAAACAAAATCGCGAGATTTTGGGTTCATTGGAATCCTGTGATTGAGAGCTTCGATCCTGTATACACTTCGAATGGTGCGGTTCAAATCTCTGGAGTTCGACACCCTACAACAGCGCCTAGGGCTGCGATGTATGGCCGGCACGGTGGATATTGGGTAGAAGCAAAGGGTGTTGCGAAGTTTATGGGTAAGAGGAGCACGGGTTGACAAAGTTGGAGGGGATTTCCTCATAAAAACGTTTGTGAGTTACTGTAGCGAGCGGATGAAAAGAAGATGTCGTTTGAAGGTACGGTGCCAGGAAGGAAGAGGCGGCGGAGGTGAGCACCATGGTGATCTACGGTGAGTATAAAAACCGCACTTGAATAATGTTCTTCATGAGCAAACCAGGAACCGTGATGTGGAAGTTTTGGATCAAATCTATTGTGTAAGGGGTGGAATGAAAGAGCTAGGTGCGGAGGGTTAAACGGTGGTGGCGGAGTTTGAATCAGTCGAGAAACGGAAGAGAACGGATCAAGGAATGATTCAGATATGGCTGATCTTGTTTCAGCGAGGAGATGGAAGAAGGATTTAGAACATCTAAACCTGATTAGCGGTAAGACTAATAGAAGTAATTAGGTTTTAAATTAATTTGTTTTTCAGGTTAATGATTCGATTTTGTTTTTGGGCCTGTTGGGTATTTCGTGAGCTAGAAGGAAAAGTGTTGGGAATAAAAAGAAACTAAAAACCATGGGTTAAGTTTAACAAAGTTATTAGGATATTTAAGTATAAATTAGTTTAAGTGCAGAAAAAGAAATAGAAAAGAAAAAGTTATTTTGATGTCTATATAATTCCACAAATTTTGTTCTGTTGAACGCAACATGTAGGAGGCCATCAAATTGAAATTGTTATTGGTAGCTGATGGTTTAAGGTTTGGGGTTCACATTTATTGTTGTCTATAGATTTAAGGAGGGATGTAGTGCTGTGATGAAGGTTAAGCGGAGGGGTCCTGTTTGTTTCACCTGAGGGAAGAAGAATGTGTCATAACCTGGCAGTCGAAAACAACGTGATTAGAACATGTAAGAAACGTTACTCAAGGGCATAAGTTAATCACTGAAATTTATATAAACCTGTTTATTTTACTTTAATTCGTCTAGAATGGTAATGACTATAATTTATTCATTCTTGATCAGAATCAAGCAAAATAAGTTACGTTGGGAGTGCAATGAAGAAATCCACGTTGTTGAACCATTTTGGTTGGGAACAAAGTTGTTGGAGTTCCGTGATGAAATCATACACTTGTTTGATTTCAAATCGAAGTAAAAGAAGAATCGTCTACTGCGAAATAAGGTGAGTAAACTCACTAACTCTGCTTCATTTATATTTTTTATATAAATGAGTTTTAAATTTATTTATAATAATTTTATGCTCTGTGATAGTTGATTGGTTGAAATGGTTGATAAAATTGGTTGAAATAGTTGATATAGATATATCGTTGATTGATTATCAGTTCTATTTACTATGTTATCTCATATTGATGTGATTAACATTTGTGGATGCAGGGAAATAGGTTGGAGGGCCCAACTGGGTTCCTCAACATTTATATTAGTGTTTGCATATATTTGCGTTATATGATGTGATATGTATTCTTTGATTGATTTGATTGTCACTGGCCTATAATTTTTGTATTCAAACACCGTAAAATATTCTGAAATATAGGAAATGAGTTTGAAATCTAAAAGGAAATATAATTTTTTCAAAAATTAAAGTGTAATTTTCGAAGAGAGTTAAAAAGTAGAAACTTGTTTATTAAAATATGGGGTTGATTTTAAACGTGTTATAAATGAATTAGGTAACATTGGGAAAAAATGAAATATAAATTCAAATTTTGAATTTATATGGAAAGAATGAAAATCAAATTTGAAAGCAATATTTGAGATGAGATTTGAACTTAGCAAGTTTCAAAGGAAATCATAAACAAGATTTTAATAAAAGTATATTGTTTGGAAAATTCTGAATAGAAGTTTTAAATAGAAATTTGAGTTTAAAAGTATATTTATAAGAACAAAACCAAATGATGGTATATAAAGGAAATATATTCAAAATTAAAGTAAACAATGGTTTGAAGGAAATATTGGCAAATAAAATATCTATGGAGGAAATTTGGATTTGAAATATGAATCCAAATTAGAACGTGAATGAGAAAGGGAAATGGATCATCGTTTTAAATAAAACGATGAGTTTTATTCCAACATTTGGAATATAAAATAAACTGTAATAACGTTTTGGTAAACTAAAAGGGTTATAAAAGAATTGGGCAAGGATTTGAAAAAGGATAAATTCAATAGTGAATTTGAAATTTGAATTTACTTGAAATGGTAAATAAATTCTGAAGTTCAGAATATAAATCGAATATAGAGTATTCGAATGAGAGTTGTTATTGGAATTCAAATATATCATATTTAGGGAAGCAATTATTTTACTTCCCATTGAATCAAATTTAATAATTAATTTATTTAATTATTACTTTATTTATTGACACAAATAAATACAAGTTGCATTTTATAAACCAAATAGTTTATAGCGATTTTAAACGCTGTCGTTATAATAAATGTTTTGATAAATCTAAATAGCAATTTTAAACGCTGTCGTTATAATAACTGTTTTGTAAAATCTAAACAGCGATCTTAACGCTATTGTCATAATAAATGTTCTATAATTCTAGACAGCGATTGTAACGCTGTAGTTAAAAAGCAATGTTTTATAAACTAAATATTTGGAAACAGCGATTATAACGCTACCGTTATAATCAATATTTTTCTGTAAAGGAAGTATGTTCTTAGATCGAATCCGAGAGTCATGTAAGTGATGTTTTGGTTAAAGTTGTGAGCTTTGACTATTTCAAAGTTAAGAATGTAGTTCAGTTAAGGTCTGAGAGGTAATTATACCCCAACTTGACTGACGTCATGATTGACGGAGAAATAGTTAAGGTTCGGTGGCAAGGATTGGTTAGTGATACCATTAGTCGAATGATTTATGGTTTGAGTTACAATAACGATGTTTCATAACATCACGCTAATCTAAAAGATTTTGAAATGTTTCCCAAATTAAAATAAGAGTTATTTTCTACGCGAAGAAAATGAAACGAATTGGTCAACGAGGAATTAAGGAAGGGAATTTGGAAATATTCTCCGATATTAATAATGTATATTTTCTGAATATAGAAAAATAAGGATTTGTGAATATTTAGAAATGTTTTCTAACTGGAATAAGAGGTATTTTCTCGAATAAAGGATTTAAAATATTGAAAATGTTTTTCAAAGAATCGAGAGGGGAAATTGAGCTTCAGAAGAATATGAAAGATAGGAAATGAGAATTGTAAATGATAATATAATAAGGGATTTATTTAAAGAGGCTAATGTTGATTGATGATTGATCGATCGAATTCCTACCTGGAAATAAGATCGTTGGTTGCACATTTATTTTTCTTTGATAGTTAAATCACCAACTATCGAAGTTTTTGACCGTTTTTCCGTCGTCAATACGGGGAGACCGGGATCAGATTCAGCATCTGAAAACCACTCTTTATAGACGTTAGCGGTGCGATCAAATATGATGAAAATAATTGAAGGTGGAGTTATGCAAGGGCTATCCTGTTTACGGGATAGTGCCTTCAGTTTGTCCAGTCCCAGGACAACGTGAATGGACGAATGTCTGACAGAGTATATCTAACGGATCACGTAAGTTGATCTCTTCAAACGTACTTATGTTTGGTGGCAGAGGAACTCGTTTCTCTTAGCTTTATACCCGTGGTATTTTTGGGGAAATCAATTTGTGATTTGGCGGATATGACGATGTGGCATTCAAAGTGAATGGTGACCAGGTGTTCCAAAAGATACGTAATGACCTCAAGCCTCACAACCCGGAATTGACAAAAATCGGGCAGGCAGCATGGCTAAGTGGGTCGCTCCCATTAGGATGTATAATCACCTATCTAGAGAAATTCCATTTGTTCTTTAGTCTATCGATGTTGTCCCTTTCGGGAAACGGTTGCTGATCCCAACCATTGGTGATATACATTCGATACACTCAAGTGAAATAAGTTGTCAGTCATGTGTGGGCCGGGTTGTAAGATGTTCTTGTTGAACCCAGTGTATTCGTTCTCTAGAGATACACTATCGGCAGGTGGTACCATACCTTGTCATGTTGAAATCCAATCTCCAATAAGCACCCTGCGGTTTTCGATTTTATATTATTATATGGAGCGTGAGATGCAAGCGTTCCGCTAGATTCTATTTATTTGATATAGACACTATTATAATATCACCAGATTTTGATATCAAAATGTTTTGGGTTATCGTAAGGTAAAAACCATCCGTGTTTATGTATGGATCGGTCTTACGATTATCATTTCTTTCAAAAGGATTTTTAAAGTTAAACGAATGGTTGGAGTTTACTCACACCAGTACCATGACTGACCCAGAGTTTATTTTTTTTGTTTTCCCTAAACTCTTGGGTGCCCAAATTTGTACGGGCAGTCAAGTAGTCGGGATTTTACAAATTTACTTGGAGGAGTTTGAAGCAGGAAGCTTCACCAGTTAGCTATAGAATATCATATATTCCGCTGCGTACCATTTTTGTTTCTATAAACAGGTATTTATAACTGTTCCAGAGTTAGCTGTTGTGCTTTGATAATGGTATGTATATATACAGTTACAGAGTTGTATTTCAAAGTTTATGTTATCTAATTTTTTTTCGTTCCGCTGTGAGTTGGTGATCTTCGTTTTCTTTTATTCTAATATTTCTTTCTTTCTATTTCTCATCCTCTAACTTCTTTCTAATAATGATTCGTATTTCTGTGCAATTTGGGTTGGACGTGTGGTGTTATTAGTCAACTCAAAGGATACGGAAGTTCGGGTCGTTTCATTTGGTATCAGAGCTGAAGGTTGAGTGATAACCTTGGCTCTGTGGCGTAACTCAGTAGAGATGGGGTTAGCAATACCCTAGATTGAGTTGAGCATATATTGAGCGCGTATTTGTAATTTTGATATAAAATTGTTTTATATTGTGTTGACTATTTTGTTGAGTGGTTTATGAATTCTGGTCAATACAGAATGTACAACTGTATCGATAGGTGTTTCTAAACTCTCGAACAAAGCAATTTGATACAGTGTTGTTTTAAATTGGGTAAATGAAGTAATTTTGCCCAAAAACTATTTTTGATATAAATGAAATAATTTCTGAAATCTTATATAGATGGGTTGATTGTTATAACAATCAAATGAAATAAAAGAATATTGAAATGGTTATATAATTTGTATACGGATAATGTATACAAATGAGATAAAGTAAGATTTAGTTCAAAACAGCATGGGAACTCAAATTCTGGGTGGTAAGAAATATTTTCTGAAGTATTTTTAAAGGTAATATAACATTTTTTTAAAGTATTTTTAAATAAGGATGGTTTAAATGGATTTTTGAAAATGATTAAGCACTGAAATCACTTCAGTGGCGAGAAAATAATTCTGATAATTGGTCGCGACATTATTGGTATTCATTTTCGAGTTTCTAAGTGATGGATTGCTACCATAGTTGTTTTATCAACGAAAATTGTTGGAAAAAGAAAAAAAGAAGAAGTTGTTTTAGAAATTCAAATGTTTTGAATTGATCCAATTATAAATATATGTATATATATATATGATTTCAAACTAATTTGAAATAGAACCCTGGACTTTGAATTCTGAAATTTAAATTTAACTTATATAAGTTGAATATATTGAAATGGTATAAATAAAATAAAATTGTAATTTAGCTTAATTTAAGTTAAATAAAATTGGATTTAATTAGAAAAAATTCCGAATGAAATTAAATGAAGAAAAATGTTGAGATTTAAAATTTTAAAGTGAATTCGACTTACGTATGGACAAGTTGAATATATATTAGATATTGTTGTTTGGAATTTAAGTATGAATGGAAATTGAAACTCAAACGGGGTAGTTGAATTGATTCTTGAAATAGAAAGCAGATTTGGATTAATAGAGTGAAAGTGAACTAATCAGGAGTTGATTAGAGAGCTAAAAACTGGAAGTTGGATCGATTTGGAACCAACCAGAAATGGATATATGTATGTTGAGCATATATTGAATGGAAGCAAATGCAAGAGATAGAATTTGTGCCTGACAAAAAGGTACATGTTTACAATATTACTTGGGTTTGATGATTTTAAGAGCCTATGGGGTTAGCCGCTTGGCTTTTTGATTTTCTTTTGGGATTAGAGAAGGCCTAGAAAGGCGAGTTGTGATTGTACCGATTGAGCCGCGCAGAGGAGATGCTGCCGAAATTTTTCAGAATTTAAAGTGTTAGAAAACTTTCAAAATTTTCGAAAATTTTCGTTAGTAAGAATAATAATTGAAATAATTTGGTCCAGTTAAACTGAAATTTAGAAGTGAACCAAAAGGGATTTTTGGACCTAGTTAATAGGGTATGTAGCATCTTTTCCTACCTTAGCAATTTCGAGGACGAAATTGTTTTAAGGGGGAAGGAATGTAACGACCCAGATTTTCAGCCGTTGAATTCTGAATATTTAATTTTTTTTAACTATTTTATTTGGATTATATATAGGAATTTATTTAACCAAAAGATATTTAAAACATATAATTTATAATATAATTTAAAACGAGTTCAAAATGGCGTAGTAGTTTGAAAATTCGATTTCAAATTTTTAAAGAATGTACAGGATTCAAAATAAATCGGATTTTAGCGAAACAAGAAATATCTGAATCTGTTTGAAAATATCATTCCAACGAATGTGAAAAATCCAGATTTCATAGCGGGAATAAAAAGTTATGTCCAAATCAAATTTAGAAATAGTCGTTGTAGAATCGCCAATAGGCCATAACGGTTATTTGAATATATTCAAATATCGGTCTTGAATTTGGACAGTATTCTTTTGAGGCGTGGTTATAATTTAATTTTTAGAATTTTATTGTAATTTTTAATTAATTAAATATGCAACTTTTTATTTGGAGTATTTTGCACCCTGTATCAATATTTTGGGGTTTCATAATATGAGTTAAACTACCGATATTATTATATTTCTATGATCATAGCACATTGCTCAGTATAACGATATTTTTATATTTGTCCATAGCACTTCATACATGAACGAAATTTTGCGCTTGCCAATATGTCTATAGTTTTCTTACTACATAGGCATGTTATAAGCTAACTTTTAAATCATAATTCCCGCGAGCATTCAGCTACTAGGAGTGAACTACAAAAAAAAAATCGATATAATTACGGTGTCCATGCAAACATAAGCCAATTATCAAACTTTGACACCAACTATAACTACATGAAACTAAAGATAAGGAAAAGTTCTTTACCATATTGAAATGCCAACAATATATATATGCAGCTAGAATCAATTTATTATCATTCTCCTTTCTTTTTACGTGTATTTAAAATCAACAATTAACTTCAAGATTAAATTGCTCAAAAAGAGCGTAAATCCAAATGCTAGAACTTGAAATTCCTGCACCACCATGTGCGAAGACTGACAAAAGGAGAAGTAATTGGTACTATATAAAGAAAAAATGTTTCTACCTTACCGTGTAACCTTCAGACAGTGTGCTCTCCACGTTTTAAATTCCTTGTTCCCCAAACTAATATAAGCCATGATTTCCACGCTATTGCTTTCAGTGCTTGCCAAGCAAATCTCAAACCCGTGCCGCTCAAGCTGTTGCTCCTTTAAATACCGTTCTCATTACTCCTTTCCAGGTGAAAAGAAAAAAAAAACGTGAGAAATAAAATCAAAAAGGAAATCACATGAAATTTAATATAAAAAAAATCGCGAGATTTTGGGTTCAATGGAATCCCGTGATCGAGGGCTTCGATCCTGTATACACTTCGAATGGTGCAGTTCAAATCTCTGGAGTTCGACACCCTACAGCAGCGCCTAGGGCTGCGATGTATGGCCGACACGGTGGATATTGGGTCGAAGAAAAGGGTGTTGCGAAGTTTATGGGTGAGAGGAGCACGAGTTGACGAAGTTGGAGGGGATTTCGTCATACAAACGTTCGTGAGTTACTGTAACGAGCGGATGAAAAGCAGATGTCGCAACTTACTGGGTATCGTCGAGTTTGAAGGTACGGTGCCAGGAAGGAAGAGGCGGCGGAGGTGAGCACCATGGTGATCTATGGTGAGTATAAAAACCGCACTTGAATAATGTTCTTCGTGAGCAAACCAGGAACCGTGATGTGAAGTTTTGGATCAAATCTGTTGTGTAGAGGGTGGAATGAAAGAGCTGGGTGGGGAGGGTTAAACGGTGGTGGCGGAGTTTGAATCAGTTGAGAAATGGAAGAGAACGGATCAAGGAATGATTCGGATATGGCTGATCTTGTTTCAGCGAGGAGATGGAAGAAGGATTCAGAACATCTAAACCTGATTAGCAGTAAGACTAATAGAAGTTATTAGGTTTTAAATTAATTTGTTTTTCAGGTTAATGATTCGATTTTGTTTTTGGGCCAGTTGGGTATTTCGTGAGTTAGAAGGAAAAGTGCTGGGAATAAAAAGGAATTAAAAACCATGGGTTAAGGTTAACAAAGTTATTAGGATATTTAAGTATAAATTAGTTTAAGTGCAGAAAAATAAATAGAAAATAAAAAGTTATTTTGATGTCTATATAATTCGACAAATTTTGTTCTGTTGAACGCAACATGTAGGAGGCCATCAAATTGAAATTGTTATTGGTAGCTGATGGTTTATGGTTTGGGATTCACATTTATTGTTGTCTATAGATTTAAGGAGGGATGTAGTGCTGTGATGAAGGTTAAGCAGAGGGGTCCTGTTTGTTTCACCTGAGGGAAGAAGAATGAGTCATAACCTGGGAGTCGAAAACAACGTGATTAGAACATGTAAGAAACGTTACTCAAGGGCATAAGTTTAACACTGAAATTTATATAAACCTATTTATTTTATTTTAATTCGTCTAGAATGGTAACGACTATAATTTATTCATTCTTGATCAGAATCAAGCAAAATAAGTTACGTTGGGAGTGTAACGAAGAAATCCACGTTGTTGAACCATTTTGGTTGGGAACAAAGCTGTTGGAGTTTCGTGATGAAATCAAACACTTGTTTGATTTCAAATCGAAGTAAAAGCAGAATCGTCTACTGTGAAATAAGGTGAGTAAACTCACTAACTCTGCTTCATTTATATTTTTATATAAACGAGTTTTAAATTTATTTATAATAATTTTATACTGTGTGATGGTTGATTGGTTGAAATGGTTGATAAAATTGGTTGAAATAGTTGATATAGATATGTCGTTGATTGATTATCAGTTCTATTTACTATGATATCTCACATTGATGTGATTAACATTTCTGGATGCAGGGAAACAGGTTGGAGGGGCCCAATTGGGTTCCCCAACATTTATATTAGTGTTTGCATATATTTGCGTTATATGATGTGATATGTATTCTATGATTGATTTGATTGTCACTGGCCTATAATTTTGGTATTCAAACACCGTAAAATATTTTGAAATATAGGAAATGAATTTGAAATTTAAAAGGAAATATTTTTTTTTTCAAAAATTAAAGTGTAATTTTCGAAGAGAGTTAAAAAGTAAAAACTTGTTTATTAAAATAAGGGGTTGATTTTAAACGTGTTATAAATGAATTAGGTAACACTGGGAAAAAATGAAATATAAATTCAAATTTTGAATTTATATGGAAAGAATGAAAATCAAATTTGAAAGCAATATTTGAGATGAGATTTGAACTTAGCAAGTTTCAAAGGAAATCATAAACGAGATTTTAATAAAAGTATATTGTTTGAAAAATTCTGAATAGAAGTTTTAAATAGAAATTTGAGTTTAAAAGTATATTTATAAGAACAAAACCAAATGATGATATATAAAGGAAATATATCCAGAATTAAAGTAAACAATGGTTTGAAGGAAATATTGACAAATAAAATATCTATAGAGGAAATTTGGATTTGAAATATGAATCCAAATTAGAACGTGAATGAGAAAGGGAAATGGATCATCATTTTAAATAAAACGATGAGTTTTATTCCAACATTTGGAATATAAATAAATTGCAACAATGTTTTTGTAAACCAAAAGGGTTATAAAAGAATTGGGCAAGGATTTGAAAAAGGATAAATTCAATAGTGAATTTGAAATTTGAATTTACTTGAAATAGTAAATAAATTCTGAAGTTCAGAATATAAATCGAATATAAAGTATTCGAATGATAGTTGTTATTGGAATTCGAATATATCGAATTTAGGGAAGCAATTATTTTACTTCCCGTTAAATCAAATTTAATAATTTATTTATTTAATTATTACTTTATTTATTAAAATAAATAAATACATGTTGCATTTTATAAACCAAATAGTTTATAGCGATTTTAAACGATGCCGTTATAATAAATGTTTTGATAAATCTAAATAGCAATTTTAAACGCTGTCGTTATAATAACTGTTTTGTAAAATCTAAACAGCGATCTTAACGCTATTGTTATAATAAATATTCTATAATTCTAGACAGCGATTGTAACGCTGTAGTTTAAAAGCAATGTTTTATAAACTAAATATTTGGGAACAACGATTATAACGCTACCGTTATAATCAATATATTTCTGTAAAGGAAGTATGTTCTTAGATCGAATCCGAGAGTCGTGTAAGTGATGTTTTGGTTAAAGTTGTGAGCTTTGACTATTTCAAAGTTAAAAATGTCGTTCAGTTAAGGTCTGAGAGGTAATTATACCCCAACTTGACTGACGTCATGATTGATGGAGAAATAGTTACGGTTCGGTGGCAAGGATTGGTTAGTGATACCATTAGTTAGTGAATGATTTATGGTTTGAGTTACAATAACGATGTTTCATAACATCGCGCTAATTTAAAAGATTTTGAAATGTTTCCTAAATTAAAATAAGAGATATTTTCTACGCGAAGAAAATGAAACGAATTGGTCAACGAGGAATTAAGGAAGGGAATTCGGAAATATTCTCCGATATTAATAATGTATATTTTCTGAATATAGAAAATAAGGATTTGTGAATATTTAGAAATGTTTTCTAACTGGAATAAGAGGTATTTTCTCGAATAAAGGAATTAAAATATTGAAAATGTTTTTCAAAGAATCGAGAGGGGAAATTGAGCTTCAGAAGAATACGAAAGATAGGAAATGAGAATTGTAAATGATAATATAATAAGGGATTTATTTAAAGAGGCTAATGTTGATTGATGATTGATCGTGTTCCTACTAGGAAATAAGATCGTTGGTTGCACACTTATTTTTCTTTGATAGTTAAATCACCAACTATCGAAGTTTTTGACCATTTTTCCGTCGTCAATACGGAGAGACCGGGATCAGATTCAGCATCTGAAAACCACTCTAAGTATGGACGTTAGCGGTGTGATCAAATATGATGAAAATAATTGAAGGCGGAGTTATGCAAGGGCTATCCTGTTTACGGGATAGTGCCTTCGGTTTGTCCAGTCCCAGGACAACGTGAATGGACAAATGTCTAACAGAGTATATCTAACGGATCACGTAAGTTAATCTCTTCAAACGTACTTACGTTTAGTTGCGGAGGAACTCGTTTCTCTTAGATTTATACACGTGGTATTTTTAGGGAAATCAATTTGTGATTTGGCGGGTATGACGATGTGGCATTCAAAGTGAATGGTGGTCAGGTGTTCTAAAAGATACATAATGACCTTAAGCCTCACAACCCGGAATTGACAAAAATCGGGCAGGCAGCATGGCTAAGTGGGTCGCTCCCATTAGGATGTATAATCACCTATCTAGAGGAATTCCATTTGTTCTTTAGTCTATCGATGATGTCCCTTTCGGCAAACGGTTGTTGATCCCAACCGTTGGTGATATACATTCGATACACTCAAGTGAAATGAGTGGCCGGTCATGTGTGGCCGGGTTGCAAGATGTTCTTTTTGAACCCAGTGTATTCGTTCTCTAGAGATACACTATCGACAGGTGGTCCCATACCTTGTCATGCTGGAAATCCAATCTCCAATAAGCGCCCTGCGATTTTCGATTTTATATTATTATATGGAGCGTGAGATGCAAGCGTTCCGCTAGATTCTATTTATTTGATATAGACACTATTATAATATCACCAGATTTTGATATCAAAATGTTTTAGGTTATCGTAAGGTAAAAACCATCCGTGTTTATGTGTGGATCAGTCTTACGATTATCATTTCTTTCGAAAGGATTTTAAAGTTAAACGAATGGTTGGAGTTTACTCACACCAGTCCCATGACTGACCCAGAGTTTATTTTGTTTGTTTTCCCTAAACTCTTGGGTGCCCAAATTTGTACGGGCAGTCAAGTAGTCAGAATTTACCGATTCACTTGGAGGAGTTTGAAGCAGGAGGCTTCACCAGTTAGCTATAGACTATCATATATTTCGTTGCGTACCATGTTTGTATCTGGAAACAGGTATTTATAACTGTTCCAGAGTTAGCTGTTGTGCTCTGATAATGGTATGCATATATACAGTTACAGAGTTGTATTTCAAAGTTTATGTTATCTAATATATATATTTTCGTTCCGCTGTGAGTTGGTGATCTTCGTTTTCTTCTATTCTAATATTTCTTTCTATTTCTCATCCTCTAACTTATTTCTAATAATGATTCGTATTTCTGTGCAATTTTGGTTGGACGTGTGGTGTTATTAGTCAACTCAAAGGGTACGGAAGTTCGGGTCGTTTCAGCTCCTTTACCCTTATCAGAGGATTCTCCGACCTGTTTACCTTTGACACTGTCATCGACGGTGCCGGCGTGTGGATTATGGGAGTGGCTGCCCCAAGAAGCTCGATTACGCCTTGCTTCTTTTTGGCACAAGAATTGTATAGCCTCTAGGGTCTTAGGATGCTTTCTGTCAATCCAGGATCCAAACTCGAAGTTAGCAAGGACACCTTTCGCAAGCTGTAAGAGTACGGTGCGAGGCTCCGGGTCTTCGACCTCGGCGAGGGAGGTATTAAATCACGAGAGGTAGCTCTTAAGGGGATCCGTAGGCCATTGATAAAGATTGGTGGGTGAGGGCGTTCTTCGGAGTTGGAACGTGCATTCTAAACTACTTAACCAATTACATGGCCAGTTAGTCGAAGTTGTTGATAAATAGGGGGTGGAAGGCGAGAGAACCAAAGCAGAGTTGTGCCTGATAAGAAAACCGGAAAACACTTGCATTTGACCGCATCGGTGGCCTGGTTGGAGTCCATTTGCCATCAATAGCGATTTAGGAAAGCCCAGGGGTCAGTCATGCCATCATAGAATGCCATCTGCAGCATGTTGAAGCGTCGGGGCACTCGGCTTCGTGCATGATCATAGTGAAGGGGTTACGCCTTAAGTGGGTTTCCCACGAGTCGTTGGTGTTCCCTTGCATATCTCTCATGATCCTTCAGACCATGTTGGGAAGATATGTTGGTTGGACCTCCTTTGGCGGGATCCATTGGTTTTGGCGAACTTCAGGAGTTCTGTTCCGTGGATGCCTTCTATGATGCACATCAGGCTCATCCTCTTCTATGTCATCGACATCATTGACATGGTCTTGGTATTGTTGGTAAGGTTGAGCGGGATGGTGTGCATTTTGATTCGATGGGACTTGGGCCTGCCAGGTAGCCAGGAGCGTGGACCCCAAGTTCTGAGTGGCGATGGTTGGGTTTCGTCGATGAGGGGGTCGGTTACTCGGACCTGGTTCGTCATTGATAACCAACAAGGAGCGATCACGGTACTGTGTGAGGTTGAACGGGTTGGTGTGCATTCTGATTCGGAGGGACTTGGGCCTGCTAGGTAGCCGGGAGCGTGGACCCCAAGTTCTAAGTGGCGATGGTTGGGTTTCGTCGACGAGGGGGTCGGTTACTCGGACCTGGTTCGTCATTGATAACCAACAAGGAGCGATCACGGTACTGTGTCCCCTGCTGTAAGTGACAGTGGTTCTATCACCGTTCCCATTTCTGTTGCCGTTGGTATGAGCATTAGAGCGGACGACAACGTTATTTTTGAGGCCGAACCTCCTTCTTTGATATAGTCCACTTGAATCGGAAGAAGAGGTTTCTGATACA
This sequence comes from Allium sativum, assembly GCA_030737875.1. Lineage (NCBI taxonomy): Eukaryota > Viridiplantae > Streptophyta > Magnoliopsida > Asparagales > Amaryllidaceae > Allium > Allium sativum. The sequence continues at coordinate 723,387,033 of CM060919.1, forward strand.
TTGCATTAAGATCGGGCGTTGTTCTGAGCAAGCTAAAGTTGAGCGACGATGCGTTGACTGTCTTGAAGTTAATGCTAAGGTTGATGTTGTTGTTCAATGCTTGGTTGAGTTCAAGAGTCGTATTTTCATACTTCTTATTTAGTGCATAGATCTGCGCTTGAGTCGTAGGGGCTTCGAGGTCCACAGAAGGGAGAAGTTCTGTTTTAGCCTGGTCTTCTACCGATTGAGGTTGTTGAGAAGTACCGATGCTAGTTGCGACAAAGGAACCAAGCATCTGATTGTTTGTTTGCTTAATCATCGTAAGCGGACCCAGCGCAGGTTATAAAGGAAACCTAAAGCGCGTGGAAGTCAAGATAGAAACGTGCGATAAAGAGGTGAGTCTAAGTTCTCATTGAAAGAACCAGAATGTTGATGGCCAAAAAATGTCGTAACACCCAAAAATTCTCCGTTACTTAGAGAATTATGTTTCGCATGGGAAAATGAGTGCAAAAAGAAGTAAATAACACAGTAGATTTATAGTGGTTCGATCCCATGAGGGGTCTACGTCCACTTTGGAAGAGTTGCTGATATTTTATTCACAATAATGGATTACAAGCTAAAAGTATTATCCAGACATTTGATTACAAGTATTTCAATGTAATTTGGAGTCATAATCATCATATATAGATCTTGGGAAAAAGTCACTTTTTTGCTTCTTCTTCCTCAAAGTATGGATGCCATTAATGAGTTATTGGAGCTCTCAAGAGGTGTCAAATAAGCCAATTTCCAACACCTTTGAAGTGTGAGGTTGGGGGTATTTATAGTGAAGCGGTTAGGTAAGAGTAGGTAGGATTTGGGGACTATAACACCCTGCATTTTTAATATAATTAAAAATGTATATATATGCATAGATAGGTTAATAATGGTGATGTATAATGAAAATTACTTAACATGAAAGAGAAGGAAAGATTAATTCAATGGCAGTGTACGTAATTGAGAAGATAATAAAATAAGGATACTTTTAAATATTAGGAATTAAGTAAAATGGACATCACCATTGCGTTCGTCTCAGAATTCTACATGAAATAGAGTGCAAGTTTTCGAAAATCGGACTCCGTATGAAAGAGTTATAGCCTCCGCAAGATTCAAACCAGTTCGAAATTCGACCCAGGCAGCTGGATGGGAAATTTCCCGCCCAGAATAGGGCAGGTCGACCTGGAGGTCGACCTACCCCCTAGGAGGTCGACCTGGGGGTCGACCTACCCCAGATCTGGGCAGTTTTTGTTCCTATGACATGGTTTGACGTGTTGTACGGACCGGATGGCTTCTAGGTCAATCCTAGGGCCCTAAAACGCTCTCTCCACCTATAAAATGGTGCCTAGACCTAACCTAATTCATAAACAATTCCAAATGACGCCTCCATGCTATCAAACTTCAACCAAACATGGTCGCCGCCTCAAAACTCTAAACTAAATTGCAAGTACTTCAACAACTTTGGAGTTTAATCAAATCAAGTGGCAAAGTTCATCATCAACAATTCAAGCTCTTCACCAATAATTAAATAAGAAGATTAAATCAGCATTCTACATCAACAACAAATCGCTTATTTATCTAATCCAGTCAAAGTGAGTGGATTTAAACTATAATTGTTGTATAATGTTGCTTCTATCGTTTACCATTCCCCATAATGAATATGATGTTAATTTAATAAGATCTGTTATTTTATTTATGCCTACGCTTGAGTTCTCTCCTTTTTATCCTTTCCCCTTTTAATTTTTGGATCTAGGTTATCTCGAACCTAGACGAAATCTTTTTATACAATACGCAAGATTGAAATATGGGGATATTGGAATATAATCTGTAATTTTGGGGTTTGTGGCATAACAATTGTTATTGCATATATTGGGCATAATCTATTTTATGCGGTCGAGGAATATAATCTATAATGTTGAATTTATGTAAGTTTGACATAATTGTCATTGGATATGGAATTGGTATAATTTAATATTAACAACATATAACCGGATATCATGGGTTGGTGAAATTTATTTGTGACTTGGAAAATAAGCCTAGAGGGTGAATTAGATTATATGTACGAACATGGGAATGTTGGGATATATATATATATATATATTGGGAAAATATTGATTATATGAAATTGGGTAAAACTGGATATTGGAAATTGGCATGTTTGGAATTGGTGAATTTGGCTATAAATGGATAATTTGGTTAATATGGAATTTGACTAACTATTATGTAAATTGGTATAGTTAATGACAAATTTGAAGATAGGCATAAAAATATGAATTGGGATTAAGTTGAATTTGGACCACATGACATGAATTTGGGGTTTGGGTGAAAGACGAATGTCAAAGAAAGCGTAAGACACGTGGTTTGACGCGTTTGTGGTGTAAGACTGCCCGGAACCGCCTGGAAAATCCAACAACCACAAGTGGACGTCTAATGTGAGAGGTCAACGGCAAGAACTAGAAGCGTAACGGTTTATGACACGAGGTTAGGCGCGTTGTGGTATAAGTCTACCCGAAAACGCCCGGCAAATCCAGCAGCCACGAACGGACGTCTAATGTGAAAGGTCATACATCGTTACGGCATTATAAATAAATTAAGAAATACTAACCATAATAAGACATGTGGGTGACATGGGTATGGTTAGAGGGTTAAGTGGGTGATATAAATGACATGTAAGGCATGACTAATGTGGACTTAACCGTTGTAAGACATGACCAAGGTAGACTTAACCGTAGTAATACATGTGTAAGACATGGAAACTGTAATAAAAAGGTGGTTAAGTGGGACACGTGTGACATGTGAAACAGAATTTAGATATGCTTAACCAAATGGGACCCGTAACGGTATCATAAATTAATTGAATTGGGTAAAGTTTAAGTAACAGGCTAAGTTAAAGGAAGGGTTAAGTCAAATCTAAAATTAATGACACAGTAATGGGGGAATGATAATTACCTATTATAGACTTGAGTTGCGGTGATGTAAAATTAAATAATAGGCAAACTTGTCATAGGGACAAGTGAGGGTTACGACTTAAGATGTAATACAAGACTTGAAGGATGGGACGACTTATACTATGAAATAAGTTAATCTAATATTAATGACAAGAAATGGGGAATGGTAAATTACCTATTATGAATAAAGTTGAATAAGGCAAGGAAGGATAATAGGTGGAAATTATAACTTATGGGACAAGATAAGTTATAGGAAACGATAAGGAAGATGAGATAACTTATATGTGAAGATATACTTAAATTAAGTGGTTTGGAAAGGAGAAATGTGGAATTAAAAATGATATAAGTTATATGAGTGGAAAAGAAGTAAATTAGAATCATATATGTTGGTTGGGTTGAGTAATTCTCTAGGTGCCAGTCTGATGTTGATTTCGGTCTTCGGGGCTGGTGTTTAAAGGGTCATTCTCCTAATCAGTATGTATGTGGGATAAGGCATACTTAACTATGAATTAAGTATAACATGTTGTTGTAACCCAAAAAGGGAATAATTTATGAAATTGGAAAATAACATATTATCGGCTTGTTAATGGACTTAAGTGGGTTAAGTATAAATTGAATTAATAAGCAAGCGTAACTAGGTGAATACGAAAAAAAGGAAGCTAATGTGAATAACCAAGTTAAATGAGAAAGTTGACGAGGTGGCACAAGCATGAAATAAATGGTTAGACTTAGGGTCTAATGACATATAAAACTAAGGCGCTTGAAGCAGTCCGTACGTTGTAGGATGAATAACCCAACGCGGTAGATCATGATGGTGTCATAAGGCACGAGGAGAGCACACGTCCGCTATTTTGGCAGTTCCAACGGACTGGAAGGGGAAGCACGCAGCTTCCTGAGACGTGAAAGGTGCTCCTGGTAGTCCTCTGTAGTGGTTTAGCTTCGGGCTAGGATTACAGAGGTTAGGTCTGCGCGGAACTACCAGGTGGGTGGGCCTTGACTGCACAAGTAGGGGCAGTCAGAATGCTGTACGCGGTGGCATTAAGGGTGGTTCGGCGATTGCCTCAGGCAGAGGTGGAGGGTCAAGACCAAACGATAACAAGATCGTTGGACCCCTGTCACCAGCAGCCTAAGGAATGCGAAAAGACAAGAGCTAACCCATAGAGATCGTTAACCTTTACTGTCAAGGGACGGGTGCGAGGAGACCCCACATGGATGTTTAGATTATTTGCATGTTAGGGGTGGTCGCTTATCTCGTGTGGTCTTTACTAGCTGAGGGAGAGGCTGAGGTGGGGCCATAGCCACCATAGAAAAACCAGACCCGAGGGATATCTGTACATTGGACACTCTTAGAGGCGGGCCCGTACAGATATAGAAAAGCTCCCGATCGGGTTCCGTGTTTTCTGATGTAGCCCTGCCACGGAACTTGGGTGCACAAGTAGAGGTTATGCGCAGTAGAAACATCGAGTACGATTGATGATACGTACGTGGGAAAGTCTAGGTACAACCATGTCTGCTCTGGGTGGTGTATCGTAGACTAGAGGGCATTATTCGGTGATGGAACCAAACTCAATCGAATAGTTCGAATATAGCAGCTAGTACGCTTACGTAACACAGCGATAGTGGTTCTATGCGGATGTAGCGTTGTACGTTACTATGGCATAGGATGAGGGACTGCGCATATTACTATGGCGATACGGAGGAGACCGTGCGAGTTGGGTATCACGTGGTGTACCTCAGTTTGGGGTTAGCTTAATATACACTATTTAGGTTAATCTACTAGGGTATAGATGGGTGTGACGTGTGTGTAAGCTTTGAGTGCTAATAACACGAATAACCTAATAAATAAGAAAGTGTAATTGAACGGTATATGTAGGATTATTCAAGAAGTGTAGTTTAAATTCATTCACACAGGACTTATGTTCTGACCCCCTCCTCATAACATTCGCAGGTTAGACAGAGACTTATAGCTTTGGGAATACTGATTTAGCAGTATTGTGATTAAGGTAAAGCTATGTTTTAAATATATTATATTTTACGCCTTCCGCTGTGAGGTGTTTTCCAAACTCTGACATATCTCTTTTCTCTGTCTTTTTCTGCAGGATACCAGAGCAACCAACTCGGTTTTCGGTGGATTAGATTTTTGAAAAGAAAATCTGTCCATCGGAATATGGGTTTTTACATCTAATATAAGAGCTTCGGTTTATTGATCTTAGGGAGATATTGAATGAACATATTTGTATTTTCTAAAATATAAATATTATATATATATAAACCTAAATCCATAAAGTAGCCCACTAGGTAGCGAAAGAGTTGGGATATTTAGTTTGTACACTAAAGTAATAAACATAGAAATTTTTGAGACCCTTAGGTGGTTTGGTTAGAAAGTGTACACTATGACTTGGTATTTGAGAAAGAAAGTATCCCATAGAATTAAAACTGGAATGTTATTTCAGAGTAGTGGGTTCGAAAGTGAAACCTTATGTATTGGAAAAGGTTAAGATGTGGAAAATTGATTAGGAATATATATAGTCGAGAGAATTGAATTTGCATAAGTGCCTAGGAAAGCCTAGTCGAGTCGAAGACTCGCTTTGAGTCTAACCCAATGATAAGCTTTTAAGAACTTGAATCTGTAAGAGAGTTTGTGGTATTTTTCCAAGTTTTGATCTTATAAGTATTTTGATGTTTTTAGTGCATGATGTGTTTTAAAGTGAAGTGAGGTATATTAGGTAAAACAATGATTTCTTGTTTTAAAAGAATTCTCTCATGAAAAGGTGCATATTATGGAGCATAAATAGCTCGCTAGTTTTCATATATGAAAAGAAGTTTTGAAATCTCTATTCAATTAACAATAAATTTTGATTATTTTTTTAAAAAGAAATTTTGTTGGGTAAACAAAATAAGCGAAAGAGTGCAAAAATAGAGTAGATATTTGCGCCTAAGCAACCAAAGTTATCATTGTAAATAGGAACAGTGTAACTCATTAGTCATCCTTGTCTACTCCAGTTTGTGATTTAAAAAAAAAATTGCAATTTTACTTTGTAACATGTTTTTATGGTTTGAAAAAAGCAAGTTTTTGAGAAAAGAATAAATTTTTTACCACTTTAGGTTTTTTTTGAAAGAAGAATGTAATAAAAAGAAAGAAGGCCAAACCATGTTTTAAAAATGGAGTAGTTAAGGATTAAGGCCTAGAAAGAACGAGATAAAGTTTAAGCTATTAGAACCAACTGGGAATTAGTTGAGATGAGAAATTCTCTGAGTATCAATCTGATGTTGATTTTGGTCTTCGGGGTTGATACTTAGAGAGTTATTTTCTTGCCAATTTACAGTCAGGGATTAGATAATATTAAACTAATGGAAAATTTCCCGTAGAAAGCATAAGCATTGAGAAACCTAGGATTGTTGCTTGATAAAAAGAAAAAGGATTGTTGCATGAAAGAGAAGTATAGGCTAGTAATACACAGCATGGACTAGTGGTGACTACTAGGTAGTGAAGGGCAAGCAAGTGTATAGATCCTATTGAGTGGACTCGTGACATAAGTCCTAAGATTCATGGTCCATAGTAGTAGCTGTGTAGGACGCTGTTTGAGTTGAAAACGAAAAGGCTTATTTGAAAATAATAAACTTAAATAATTTGATTAAGTCAAATAAGCTAAGAAAGAAACTAGCCTAACTAAAAAGAAAACAAAAGAATCAATCAAGCAGCAAAACGAGACGGGAAAAAAAACTGAAATCTTAAGAAAAAGATGAATAAATATGAAAATTTTCCAAGATAATTTGAAAAAGAGAAGAAATTTTCTTATGTGGTTGTGCTTGGATAGGAAAATAGGAAATCCTCGTAGAATAGTCATATAAAAATCCAAGTACGATTAGAAAAGAAAAACGGAGGATGTGAATTTTTCCGTTTTACACCTTTTCGTAACATAAGAAATCGAATTTGGAAAATTAGATTTTTCTAAATTTCGAATTTAATGATGTTTGGTAGGATTTTGGATGCGAAAATTGGATGAACTATGCTCTTACTCTGTAAGAGTGTAGGAAAATTTAGATGAAAAACGTTTTGATTTTTCAAAAATATTGCACTCATATAGAACTGCAAATATATTTAAGATGTGAGCATCATGTTTTGAAAAAGTTTTTAAGATTTACATACATATAGGGGGATCCAAATTAGGCATACATACTTTACTATGATGTATCTCACTTTGCACATGTGCATAATGTTTGCAACAATTGGATGCACACTTGATGGATGGATGTTGCGAGGGATTATCTATTTTACTCTTATCGAATTTTGAGGGCGAAATTCTTTAAGGATTGGAGAATGTAACACCCCGCATTATTAATATAATTAAAAATGTATATATATGCATAGATAGGTTAATAATGGTGATGTACAATGAAAATTACTTAACATGAAAGAGAAGGAAAGATTAATTCAATGGTAGTGTACGTAACGGAGAAGATAATAAAATAAGGATACTTACTTTAAATATCAGGAATTAAGTAAAATGGACATCACCATTGCATTCGTCTCGGAATTCTACATGAAATAGAGTCCAAGTTTTCGAAAATTGGACTCCGTATGAAAGAGTTATGGCCTTCGGAAGATTCAAAACAGTTCGAAATTCGACCCACGCAGCTAGGCAGGAAATTTCCCGCCCAGAACAGGGCAGGCCGACCTGGGGGTCAGGTCGACCAGGGGGTCGATCTATCCCCTAGGAGGTCAACCTGGGGGTCGACCTACCCCGGATCTGGGCAGTTTTTGTTCCTGTGACGTGGTTTGACGTGCTGTACGGACCGGATGGCTTCTAGGTTAATCCTAGGGTCCTAAAACGCTCTCTATAACTATAAAATAGTGCCTAAACCTAACCTAATTCATAAATAATTCCTTATGACGCCTCCATGCTGTCAAACTTCAACTAAACATGGCCGCCACCTCAAAACTCTAAACTAAATTGCTAGTTCTTCATCAACTTTGGAGTTTAATCAAGTCAAGTGGCAAAGTTCTTCATCAATGATTCAAGCTCTTCACCAATAATTAAATAAGAAGATTAAATCAGCGTTCTACATCAACAACAAATCGCTTATTTCTCTAATCCAGTCAAACTGAGTGGATTTGAACTATAATTGTTGTATAATGTTGCTTCTATCATTTACTATAATCGTTTATTTGTGACTTGGAAAATAAGCCGAGAGGGTGAATTAGATTATATGCATGAACATGGGAATGTTGGTATATATATATATATATGTGTGTGTGTGTATATTAAGAAAATATTGATTATATGAAATTGGGTATAATTGGATATTGGATATTGGAAATTGGCATGTTTGGAATTGGTGAATTTGGCTATAAATGGATAATTTGGTTAATATGGAATTTGACTAACTATTATGTAAATTGGTATAGTTAATGACAAATTTGAAGATAGGCATAAAAATATGAATTGGGATTAAGTTGAATTTGGACCACATGACATGAATTTGGGGTTTGGGTAAAAGACGAATGTCAATGAAAGCCTAAGACACAAGGTTAGACGCGTTTGTGGTGTAAGACTGCCCGAAACCGCCCGGCAAATCCAGCAACCACAAGCGGACGTCTAATGTGAGAGGTCAATGGCAAGAACTAGAGGCGTAACGGTTTATGACACGAGGTTAGGCGCATTGTGATATAAGTCTGCCCGGAACCGCCCGGCAAATCCAGCAGCCACGAACGGAAGTCTAATGTGAGAGGTCATACATCGTTACGGCATTATAAATAAATTAAGAAATACTAACCATAATAAGACATATGGGTGACATGGGTATGGTTAGAGGGTTAAGTAGGTAAATGACATGTAAGGCATGACTAATGTGGACTTAACCGTTGTAAGACATGTGATGTATGACATAACCAAGGTAGACTTAACCGTAGTAAAACATGTGTAAGACATGGAAACTGTAATAAAAAGGGGGTTAAGTGGGACACGTGTAACATGTGAAATAGAATTTAGATATGCTTAACCAAATGGGACCTGTAACGGTATCATAAATTAATTGAGTTGGGTAAATTTTAAGTAATGGGTTAAGTAAAAGGAAGGGTTGAGTCAAATCTAAAATTAATGACACAGTAACGGAGGAATGATAATTGCCTATTACAAACTTGAGTTGCGGTGATATAAAATTAAATAATAGGCAAACTTGTCATAGGGACAAGGGAAGGTTATGACTTAAGATGTAATACAAGACTTGAAGGGTGGGACGACTTATACTATGAAATAAGTTAATCTAATATTAATGACAAGAAATGGGGAATGATAAATAACCTATTATGAATAAATTTGAATAAGGCAAGAAAGGATAATAGGTGGAAATTAAAACTTATGTGACAAGATAAGTTATAGGAAACGATAAGGAAGATGAGATAACTTATATGTAAAGACATACTTAAATTAAGTGATTTGGAAAGGAGAAATGTGAAATTAAAAATCATATAGGTTATATGAGTGGAAAAGAAGTAAATTAGAATCATATATGTTGGTTGGATTGAGTAATTCTCTGGGTGCCAGTCTAATGTTGATTTCGGTCTTCGAGGCTGGTGTTTAGAGGGTCATTCTCCTAATTTGTATGTATGTGGGATAAGGCATATTTAACTATGAATTAAGTATAACATGTTATTGTAACCCAAAAAGGGAATAATTTATGAAATTGGAAAATAACATGTTGTGGGCTTGTTAATGGACTTAAGTGGGTTAAGTATAAATTGAATTAATAAGCAAGGTTAACTTGGTGAATATGAAAAAAAAGAAAGCTAATGTGAATAACCAAGTTAAATGAGAAAGTTGACGAGGTGGCACAAGCGTGAAATAAATGGTTAGACATAGGGTCTAATGACATATAAAACCAAGGCGCTTGAAGCAGTCCGTACGTTGTAGGATAAATAACCCAACGCGGTAGATCATGATTGTGTCATAAGGCACGAGGAGAGCACATGTCCGCTATTTTGGCAGCTCCAACAGACTGGAAGGGGAAGCACGCAGCTTCCTGAGACGTTAAAGGTGCTCCTGGTAGTCCTCTGTAGTGGTTTAGCTTCGGGCTAGGATTACAGAGGTTGGGTCTGCGCGGAACTACCAGGTGGGTGGGCCTTGACTGCACAAGTAGGGGGCAGTCAGAATGTTGTATGCGGTGGCATTAAGGGTGGTTCAGCGATTGCCTCAGGCGGAGGGTCAAGACCAAACGATAGCAAGATCGTCGGACGCCTGTCAGCAGCAGCCTAAGGAATGCGAAAAGACAAGAACTAACCCCTAGAGATCGTTAACCTTTGCTCTCAAGGGACGAGTGCGGGGAGACCCCACATGGATGTTTAGATTGTTTGCTTGTTAGGGGTGGTCGCTTAGCTCGTGTGGTCTTTACTAGTTGAGGGAGGGACTGAGGTGGGGCCATAGCCACAATAGAAAAACCAGACACGAGGGATATTTGTACATTGGACACTCTTAGAGGCGGGCCTGCACAAATATAGAAAAGCTCCCGACCAAGTTCCGTGTTTTCTGGTGTAGCCCTACCACGGAACTTGGGTGCACAAGTAGCGGTTATGTGCAGTAGAAACATCGCGTACGATTGATGATACGTACGTGGGAAAGTCTAGGTACAACCATGCCTGCTCTGGGTGGTGTATCGTAGACTAGAGGGCATTATTCGGTGATGGAACCAAACTCGATCGAATAGTTCGAGGATAGCAGTCAGCACGCTTACGTAACACAACAATAGTGGTTCTATGCGGATGTAGCGTTGTACGTTACTATGGCATAGGATGAGGAACTGCGCATATTACTGTGGCGATACAGAGGAGACCGTGCAAGTGGGGTATCACGGGGTGTACCTCAGTTTGGGGGTAGCTACATATACATTATATTAGGTTAATCTACTAGGGGGTAGATGGGTGTGAAGTGTGTGTAAGCTTTGAGTGCTAATAACACGTATAACCTAATAAATAAGAAAGTGTAATTGAACGGTATATGTAGGATTATCCAAGAAGTGTAGTTTAAATTCATTCACACAAGACTTATGTTCTGACCCCCTCCTCATAACATTCGCAGGTTAGACAGAGACTTATAGCTTTGGGAATACTGATTTAGCAGTATTGTGATTAAGGTAAAGCTATGTTTTAAATATATTATATTTTACGCCTTCCGTTGTGAGGTGTTTTCCGAACTTTGACATATCTCTTTTCTCTATCTTTTTCTGCAGGATACCAAAGCAACCAACTTGGGTTTCGGTGGATTGGATTTTTGAAAAGAAAATCAGTCCGTCGAAATCTGGGTATTTACATCTGGTATCAGAGCTTCGGTTTAGTGATTTAGGGAGATATTGAGTGAACGTATTTGTATTTTCTAAAATATAAATATATTATATATAAAAGCCTAAATCCATAAAGTAGCCCACTAGGTAGGGAAAGAGTTGGGATATTTAGTTTGTGCAGTAAAGTAATAAACATAGAAATTTTTGAGACCCTTAGGTGGTTTGGTTGGAAAGTGTACAATATGAATTGGTATTGGAGAAAGAAAGTATCCCATAGAATTAAAACTGGAATGTTATTTCAGAGTAGTGGGTTAGGAAGTGAAACTTTATAGATTGGAAAAGGTTAAGATGTGGAAAACTGATTAGGAATATATATATAGTCGAGAGAATTGAATTTGCATAAGTGCCTAGGAAAGCCTAGTCGAGTTGAAGACCCGCTTTGAGTCTAACCCAATGATAAGCTTTTAAGAACTTGAATCTGTAAGAGAGTTTGTAGTATTTTTTCAAGTTTTGATCTTAAAAGTATTTTTGACGTTTTTAGTGCATGATGGGTTTAAAGTAAAGTGAGGTATATTGGCTAGAACAATGATTTCTTGTTTTAAAAGAATTCTCTCATGAAAAGGTGCATATTATGGAGAATAAATAGCTCACTAGTTTTCAAATATGAAAAGAAGTTTTGAAATCTCTATTCTGTTAACAATAAATTTTTATTATTATTTTAAAAAGAAATTTTGTTGGGTAAACAAAATAAGCGTTAGAGTGCAAGAATAGAGTAGATATTTGCGCCTTAGCAACCAAATTAACATTGTAAATAGGAACAGTGTAACTCATTAGTTATCCTTGTCTACTCCAGTTTGTGATTTAAAAAAAAAAATTGCAATTTTACTTTGTAACATGTTTTTATGGTTTGATAAAAGAAAGTTTTTGAGAAAAGAATAAAAGTTTTACCACTTTAGTTTTTTTTTTGTAAGAAGAATGTAATAAAATGAAAGAAGGCCAAACCATGTTTTAAAAATGGAGTAGTTAAGGATTAAGGCCTAGAAAGATCGAGATAAAGTTAAAGCTATTAGAACCAACTGGGAATTGGTTGAGATGAGAAATTCTCTGAGTATCAATCTGATGTTGATTTCGGTCTTCGGGGTTGATACTTAGAGAGTTGTTTTCTTGCCAATTTACAGTCAGGGATTAGATAATATTAAACTAATGGAAAATTTCCCGTAGAATGCATAAGCATTGAGAAACCTAGGATTGTTGCTTGAGAAAAAGAAAAAGGATTGTTGCTTGAAAGGGAAGTATAGGCTAGTAATACACAGCATGGACTAGTGGTGACTACTAGGTAGTGAAGGGCAAGCAAGTGTATAGATCCTGCTGAGTGGACTCGTGACATAAGTCCTAAGATTCTTGGCCCATAGTAGTAGTTGTGTAGGATGTTGTTTGAGTTGAAAAAGAAAAGGCTTATTTGAAAATAATAAACTTAAGTAATTTGATTAAGTCAAATAAGCTAAGAAAGAAACTAGCCTAACTAAAAAGAAAACAATAGAATCAATCAAGCAGCAAAACGAGATGGGAAAATAAAATGGAAATCTTAAGAAAAAGATGAATAAATATGAAATTTTTCCAAGATAATTTGAAAAAGAGAAGAAATTTTCTTATGTGGTTGTGCTTGGATAGGAAAATAGGAAATCCTCATAGAGTAGTCATATAAAAATCCAAGTACGATTAGAAAAGAAAAACGGAGGATGTGAATTTTTCCGTTTTACACCTTTTCGTAACATAAGAAATCAAATTTGGAAAATTAGATTTTTCTAAATTTCGAATTTAATGATGGTTGGTAGGATTTTGGATGCGAAAATTGAATGAACTATGCTCTTACTCTGTAAGAGTATAGGAAAAATTGGATGAAAAACGTTTTGATTTTTCAAAAATATTGCATTCATATAGAACTACAAGTATATTTAGGATGTAAGCATCATGTTTTGAAAAAGTTTTTAAGATTTACATACATATAGGGGGATCCAAATTAGGCATACATACTTTACTATGATGTATCTCACTTTGCACATGTGCATAATGTTTGCAACAATTGGACGCACACTTGATGGATGGATGTTGCGAGGGATTATCTATTTTATTCTTATCGAATTTCGGGGGCGAAATTCTTTAAGGGTGGGAGAACGTAACACCCCGCATTTTTAATATAATTAAAAATGTATATATATTCATAGATAGGTTAATAATGGTGATGTACAATGAAAATTACTTAACATGAAAGAGAAGGAAAGATTAATTCAATGGCATGGTACGTAACGGAGAAGATAATAAAATAAGGATACGTAATTTAAATATTAGGAATTAAGTAAAATGGAAAACACCATTGTGTTCGTCTCGGAATTCTACATGAAATAAAATCCAAGTTTTCGAAAATCGGACTCCGTATGAAAGAGTTATAGCCTTCGGAAGATTCATAACAGTTCGAAATTCGACCCAGGCAACTGGGCAGGAAATTTCCCGCCTAGAACAGGGCAGGTCGACCTACCCCCTAGGAGGTCGACCTGGAGGTCGACCAGGGGGTCGACCTAACCTAGATCTGGGCAGTTTTTGTTCCTGTGACGTGGTTTAACGTGCTGTACGGACCGAATGGCTTCTAGGTCAATCCTAGGGCCCTAAAACGCTCTCTACACCTATAAAATAGTACATAGACCTAACCTAATTCATAAAAAATTCCTTCTGACGCCTCCATGTTGTCAAACTTCAACCAAACATTGTCGCCGCCTCAAAACTCTAAACTAAATTGCAAGTTCTTCATCAACTTTTGAGTTTAATCAAATCAAGTGGCAAAGTTCTTCATCAACGATTCAAGCTCTTCACCACTAATTAAATAAGAAGATTAAATCAGCGTTCTACATCAACAACAAATCGCTTATTTCTCTAATCCAGTCAAAGTGAGTGGATTTGAACTATAATTGTTGTATAATGTTGCTTCTATCGTTTACCATTCCCCATAATGAATATGATGTTAATTTAATAAGATCTGCTATTTTATTTATGCCTACGTTTGAGTTCTCTCCTTTTAATCCTTTCCCCTTTTTATTTTTGGATCTAGGTTATCTCGAACCTAGACGAAATCTTATTATGCAATACGCAAGATTGGAATATGGGGATATTGGAATATAATCTGTGGGGTTTGTGGCATAACAATTGTTATTGCATATATTGGGCATAATCTATTTTATGAGGTCGAGGAATATAATCTATAATGTTGAATTTATGTAAGTTTGACATAATTGTCATTGGATATGGAATTGGCATAATTTAATATTAACAACATATAACGGGATATCATGGGTTGGTGAAATTTATTTGTGTCTTGGAAAATAAGCCTAGAGGGTGAATTAGATTATATTTACGAACATGGGAATGTTGGGATATATATATATTTATATATATATATATATATATATTGGGAAAATATTGATTATATGAAATTGGGTATAATTGGACATTGGAAATTGGCATGTTTGGAATTGGTGAATTTGGCTGTAAATGGATAATTTGGTTAATATGGAATTTGACTAACTATTATGTAAATTGGTACAGTTAATGACAAATTTGAAGATAGGCATATAAATATGAATTGGGATTAAGTTGAATTTGGACCACACGACATGAATTTGAGGTTTGGGTGAAAGACGAATATCAATGAAAGCCTAAGAGACGAGGTTAGACGCGTTTCTGGTGTAAAACTGCCCGGAACCGCCCGACAAATCCAGCAACCACAAGCGGACGTCTAATGTGAGAGGTCAAAGCAAGAACTAGAGGCGTAACGGTTTATGACACGAGGTTAGGCACGTTGTGGTATAAGTCTGCCCGGAAACGCCCGACAAATCCAGCAGCTACGAACGGACGTCTAATGTGATAGGTCATACGGCATTATTAATAAATTAAGAAATACTAACCATAATAAGACATGTGGGTGACATGGGTATGGTTAGAGGGTTAAGTGGGTGATATAAATGACATGTATGGCATGACTAATGTGGACTTAACCGTTGTAAGACATGTGATGTAAGACATAACCCAGGTAGACTTAACCATAGTAAAACATGTGTAAGACATGGAAACTGTAATAAAAAGGGGGTTAAGTAGGACACGTGTGACATGTGAAATAGAATTTAGATATGCTTAACCAAATGGGACATGTAACGGTATCATAAATTAATTGAATTGGGTAAAGTTTAAGTAACGGGTTAAGTAAAAGGAAGGGTTAAGTCAAATCTAAAATTAATGACACAGTAATGGGGGAATGATAATTACCTATTATAAACTTGAGTTGCGGTGATGTAAAATTAAATAATAGGCAAACTTGTCATAGGGATAAGGGAAGGTTACGACTTAAGATGTAATACAAGACTTGAAGGATGGGACGACTTATACTATGAAATAAGTTAATCTGATATTAATGACAAGAAATGGGGAATGTTAAATTACCTATTATGAATAAACTTGAATAAGGCAAGAAAGGATAATAGGTGGAAATTATAACTTATGGGACAAGATAAGTTATAGGAAACGATAAGGAAGATGAGATAACTTATATGTGAAGATATACTTAAATTAAATGGTTTGGAAAGGAGAAATGTGAAATTAAAAATGATATAAGTTATTTGAGTGGAAAAGAAGTAAATTAGAATCATATATGTTGGTTGGGTTGAGTAATTCTCTGGGTGCCAGTCTGATGTTGATTTCGGTCTTCGGGGCTGGTGTTTAGAGGGTCATTCTCCTAATTTGTATGTATGTGGGATAAGGCATACTTAACTATGAATTAAGTATAACATGTTGTTGTAACCCAAAAAGGGAATAATTTATGAAATTGGAAAATAACATGTTGTGGGCTTGTTATTGGACTTAAGTGGGTTAAGTATAAATTGAATTAATAAGCAAGGTTAACTTGGTGAATACGAAAAAAAAGAAAGCTAATGTGAATAACCAAGTTAAATGAGAAAGTTGACGAGGTGGCAAAAGGGTGAAATAAATGGTTAGACTTAGGGTCTAATGACATACAAAACTAAGGCGATTGAAGCAGTCTGTATATTGTAGGATGAATAACCCAACGTGGTAGATCATGATGGTGTAATAAGGCACGAGGAGAGCGCACGTCCGCTATTTTGGCAGCTCCAACGGACTGGAAGGGGAAGCACGCAGCTTCCTGAGACGTTAAAGGTGCTCCTGTTAGTCCTCTGTAGTGGTTTAGCTTCGGGCTAGGATTATAGAGGTTCGGTCTGCGCGGAACTACCAGGTGGGTGGGCCTTGACTGCACAAGTAGAGGGCAGTCAGAATGCTGTATGCGGTGGCATTAAGGGTGGTTCGGTGATTGCCTCCGGCGGAGGTGGAGGGTCAAGACCAAACGATAGCAAAATCGTCGGACGCCTGTCACCAGCAGCCTAAGGAATGCGAAAAGACAAGAGCTAACCCCTAGAGATCGCTAACCTTTGCTACGGAACTTGGTTGTACCTAGACTTTCCCACGACCGAGTTCCGTGTTTTTTGGTGTAGCCTTGCCACGGAACTTGGGTGCACAAGTAGAGGTTATGTGCAGTAGAAACATCGAGTATGATTGATGATACGTACGTGAGAAAGTCTAGGTACAACCATGTCTACTCTGGGTGGTGTATCATAGACTAGAGGGCATTATTCGTTGATGGAACCAAACTCGATCGAATAGTTCGAGGATAGCAGTCAGTACGCTTACGTAACACAGTGATAGTGGTTCTATGCGGATGTAGCGTTGTACGTTACTATGGCATAGGATAAGGGACTGCGCATATTACTGTGGCGATACAGAGGAGACCGTGCGAGTTGGGTATCACAGGGTGTACATCAGTTTGGGGATAGCTACATATACACTATATTAGGTTAATCTACTAGGGGGTAGATGGGTGTGACATGTGTGTAAGATTTGAGTGCTAATAACACGTATAACCTAATAAATAAGAAAGTGTAATTGAACGGTATATGTAGGATTATTCAAGAAGTGTAGTTCAAATTCATTCACACAAGACTTATGTTCTGACCCCCTCCTCATAACATTCGCAGGTTAGACAGAGACTTATAGCTTTGGGAATACTGATTTA
Organism: Allium sativum; assembly: GCA_030737875.1. NCBI lineage: Eukaryota > Viridiplantae > Streptophyta > Magnoliopsida > Asparagales > Amaryllidaceae > Allium > Allium sativum. The sequence goes on from CM060919.1 coordinate 723,404,400, forward strand.
GCAGTATTGTGATTAAGGTAAAGCTATGTTTTAAATATATTATATTTTACGCCTTCCGCTGTGAGGTGTTTTCCGAACTCTGACATATCTCTTTTCTCTGTCTTTTTCTGCAGGATACCAGAGCAACCAACTCGGACTTCGGTGGATTGGATTTTTGAAAAGAAATTCGGTCCATCAGATTTCGGGTTTTTATAGGACCACTACAGTTTATTTCGTATCCCTGAAGACATGCATCTGGAATCTCGGATCCCCCTCATGATGTCCAGAAAGAGAGAAACTCGTATCCCTCTTTAGGAATACGAAATGACGTATCACCTAGGGGTTACGGTCATTCTGTATCCCCAGGGGATACGAGTAGTTCATATCCCAAAAAGGGATACAAACTCGTATCCCAAGGGATACGTTGATCATATTACATTGCGGGGTCCAAAGCTTGGCGATGCAGGGTTTGAGACTCGAGAGCTTCGGGTACAAAGTGGAGGGATTCTAAGGGTTTCTAAGTATGTTTGGCAAGGGATCCGAAGTTAACGGTGTCAAAGCTGAGTGGTTCAAAAGTATCGAAGAGGAAGGGCACGAGGCCGAGAGATGTGAGGGTAGGGGATACGAGGCATTTAAGTATTGAGGGTTTCAAACCATAGGGGTTCGAAGTTCAAGTATATGAGGGATCCAAAATGTGGTTGATGCATAGTTTTGCGGAGTTATGAGGCTCTTGTTTGCCTGACTTCTTTTGAGCTCGTGTCTTTGGCTCTTTGGCGACACATCGGGATTTAATGTCACACGATATGTTGAGTCGAGCGTGTCTGGTGTGCTTTTGGGAAGCGGACCAAAAGGCCGGTTAACGGAAATGAATTCATAAATAGTAATATTCTTAACGCTTTTAGGTAATGAATTACATTACAAATATCGCAATTCTAATCATTCATTACGTTAAGAATTACGAGGAATTAAACGACAAATATACCTTTACCGAAAGGCATAATTTAAATCCACTCTCTTATTAGTTTTCCAATTCTAGAATCTGATTCAAAATTATTAACAGTGATTTCTCCTTAATTTGATTCAATATTGTAATAACCACAGATCTATAATTCAAAACACAAAAGAAAAAAGAATTGAATTGGAATCAGATCCACGGAACTTACCTCGTACGGAAAGGAATTCTGGGCACATACAATCCTAAGCTATGAATTTCATTCTCCAATTCTTGTTTTCTAAAGGCATAAAATAATTTAGTTTGATTTTGAAAAGGTTTGGAGAAGAAATGATACAATAGTTCTTCCCCCAGAAAAAAATGAGCTCGATGGCTAGCCCTGGACGTTTATTTATAGTCATTGAAAAGAACCTGGTCCGCTAGATTTGTGGAAAGCAAATCAGAACCATTGCCCGCAAAAAAATAACTTCATTTACCCTAAAAAAATCACATCTCCAGACCCCCTTCGGGTCAATACACCATCACCTGGGTCGACACTAGGTCGGCCTAGATTCCCCTTGGGTTGACACTAGATCGAACCAAGCACAAGTATGGGTCGTCCCATAACGTTTTAAAGAAAACATGTACAGGCCTTTTAAAACGTGATTATTATTTTTCCTATTCTATTTCTTAATGTTGTTATTTTAATGTTATGATTTAATTTCTTTCCCCATTAATTAGCCATATCCATTTCTAATTTCAAACGTGAAATTAATACGCGCATATATTTTCTTCCGTTTTAACTTTCTGCGTGTTCAATCCATTTTTAGTTCAATGAACGTTATTTTTAACTCGCATTAATTCCATTCCAAATGTGCACCATTAATATATTAATATGTGCATATATATCCTAAATTGAAACGCTACTTAATTAACGTTATTTCAAACTTTCTTTTATTGTTGTTTTGTACTATTTATAGCATGTGGTTATTTTGCGTATTCTCCTACAATTTATATCTAAATATACTATTTCTTTGGTAATTTCAATTATGACATGCGTTGTCAATTAATAGGAACGTTCAAATTTTAATGTCAATTACTTTCCTTTTTCAATTTGTCTATTTATTTCAATTTCAAACGACCGTTCTTTTGGGAATTTATGTATATACATAATTTAAAAATATAAATTATATTTGCATACATTTACATACAAATATATTCGATGCTAAAATTCGTACATTCGTAAATTTGTAGTACGAACTCCATTCGAAACATATTATATATGTAAATTTATCAAAAATATACAATGAACGCAATGGTGCACGTTCCGAAGCCCAATTCTGAAAATTCCTAAAAATGTCCATTTTCCATTCATCATTTTCTTTAATTATTTAATTGAATTAATATTATAAAAATGTGGGGTGTTACATCCTCCCACCCTTTAGGAAATTTCATTCTCAAAATTAAATAAAGGGTAAGCTTATGTAATTTCTCGCATAATTTACAACCAACATGTGTACATCCAGTTTTGCAATCATCTGTGCGCTAATGCAAATTGCAATACGTTGTTAAAATTCATGTATGCAATGAATTACTAAACGATACCTATTATTTAAACGCTTTCTTTTTCAAAAATGTTTCGAAAACATGATGCACACAACCTAAATACATTTGCAATTTCTAGTTGAATACAATATTTTTAAGATCGAAAATATCCTTTCATCCAATTTTCCCATATTCTTACAAAATAAGAGCGTAGTTCATTCGGTTTTTGCATCCAAACCCTACCAACCAACTTTAACTTTGCGAATTTTAGAAAAATCAAAATTTCCAAATTCGGTTTCTTATGTAAGAAAAAGGTAGAAAGTGGGAAATTCTGTATTTTCCAATTCACTTTTGCTCAACATTTTCCCTGTACTTGGAACCCTTGGCAACAATTCTACAAAAATTCTTACTTTCTTCTCCAAGAACAGTTTACACAAGAAGAATTTATTTTTCAACTTTCCCAATTTTCTTCGGGAGAATTTATTTTATCTTATTGTTCTCGTTAATTGTAGTTATTGCCATTATTACTTTTCATTTTATTTTCTTTTCTTTTAGTCATTCATTTCTTGCTTACATTGTTAATTTATTTATGACATCCCGTGTCTTTATTCTTTTCTAGTAATCATCCCATATACCTAATGTCATACTAAACCATTCTATTTTCAACAATAAAACAGAATACTACATGGGAGTGCAATTCCGTACTAAAAGAAAATAGGCTCTACTACAATCACTACTAGGTAAAATGTACGATGGTTAAATGTGGTTATCTAGTCAGACTAGCAGGCCTGGGACCATGTACCCATGACATAAAAGAATATCCTCATCACTGAATCCATCCAACCATAGAATTATTCCTTTCCATCTACCACTCTCCACAAACTCATCCCGTGTACCTGCTAGTTCCATAAGCCATTCTCAGTTGTCAACCAAAGATATACTGATATCCATAGGCTAACCATATGCGATACCTAAGTGGATACAAACCTGGTAGCCCCTACTTCACCATGAAGTAACCTAACATCCTTGGCCATAGCTCTTATCATTTCTTACAGTAAGACAACACGTCATGCCTTCTAATTTCCATAGAAGCGCCAAAAATGGGGTTTCCATTAACCACACATTATACCACAGTTTTTCCATATAAGAATCCAAAACTTGCTCTTGCTTCTCATTTACCTTTATATTCCAATTAGATATGTGTTAGGCCTTTCCTCGAAAATTTAATCTTCTCTCATTTGAATTTACCGATATTTTTTCCATTTAACCTGTATCATCCATTAAATCAATATTTGTGCGGAACCTCTCCACCTCCTTTCCACATAAACTGTACAAGTTTTAAAATTTCCCTTAATTCTTTTTACTAAAATAGTAACCACTAGAGAGGAAAATTTCTAACACTATTTTTCTCAGTTCACATATATTATCGTATAACATTTTTAATGTTGACCATTTTCCATTTTTTTTACTTTCATGTTTCTTACTAGAGACTTTCTACAATTACCGCTCAAGTTTATGGTTTACTCGCATAATGGGATAATTTTCCGAAGCTCTACCTAATGTTCAAGCACACCACTGGAATTACCCTACTAAACCATTTTTAAATTTTCAAAAATATTGTTTTCTCAAAAACCTTTCTCAAAAGTCAAAAATCTAAGGAAATAAGAATTGACTACTTCAACCAAATATTGTAAAATCATCTTAAATCTGTACATGTCTAATTCATTTATTCATGCCTTCCCTTTTCTTCCTTTGTGACTTAACTCCACAACATGTTACACACATTATTCTTTTAGAAAAATAAATCTTTTATACTTTCTTCAAAAAAACATTTTAATGCCAACATCAATAACTTTCCAAAAAATTTTAAACCTTTAAATTTGAAACTTGAAAAATCTTTTCCTATACCTATTTCTGTTTCAAGTTCTTCTAAAAGTTTAATTGTGAGACTAGGTATAAGATGCTCTCCATACTCACACTTCCCTAATTCTTCCACGGAATAAATTCACTACCTTACTAATTCTCAAGCAAACGTTCCAAATTACGAGTGGAGTCTAACTCATGTGCTGCCCATGCACCACACACACACACACACACACACACACACCCATATATATATATATATATATATATATATATATATATATATATATATATATATCCTTGTATCTGAACTCCTTGTTCAAACAACATCTAGACATGAGGTAATGCCCTAATGTCTACAATACGCCACCCAGTACCTATTTCGAGACCCTCGCATGAACGTACTGCCTACTATAAACCGAGTTCCGTAATAGGGTTGCATCTAATACACAAAACTCGGTCGGGAGCTTTCGATGTCTGTAAAGGACCAGGTTCGTTAGGCCTATATTACAGATATCCACATATGGTCTGTCTCTTTTCATTGTGGTTATGGCCCCTCCCTTAACTAATGAAAGATTGCATTAAGAGATAATGTCGTGCCTCTATCAACCAATCTAACATCCAATTAGGTGTGTCCCTCAACTAATGTCCTAATAGTGAATGATCGTTGGTCTGTTGGTTTAGCTCTAGTCTTTCTGCATCCCATTGATTGTTGATGGTAAGTATTTGACGATTACTATACTTAATTTGGTCCTGAACACATCCTCCCTGAGCGAGTCAAACCGCCGAATCACCCAATGCCGTCTTCCACAGCCTTTTGACTTCCAAACCATAGTTGTAGTCAAGATATACTCTAGATGGTGCAACAGACCTGCCTCCAAGCAACGACCTCATCCAGTTGTTTTTGGAGGGCCATCTCATAGTATCCTACCACGTCCCGCAGAAGCCTCGTGCTTCCCTCCAGTCCCATAGAATAATTCGTTAGGCATGCTCCTCTCGTGTCTCTAGACACCGTGATGATCTTCCCTTAATGAGTTATTTATCTCCATATGTACGGACTGGTCCAAGCGCATCGTACCATCATGTTATTAGATCCTATGTCTAATCTTTTAATCACGTGCTTGCTTTAACTTATCACATTGCTGATTAACTTGATTATTTACACATTCAGTTTCTATTCATGTTACTAGTTTGTCAGCTTATATTTGGCCGCTTACTTTCCCTAATCAGCTCCATGCTGTGGGAACGGACCATATATATAAGCCACTTAATCTCCTTATTCAGCCTCACCCTACCGGAACGGACATCCGATTATTATTATATTCATTAAACTTAATCCTCCCAATTATAGGTTTACTCATAATAAGCCTACTTTATACTTTCTCATTTCGTTATAACCTCATGTTATATCATTACCACGACCATTGCTGTGGGTTTGCTTATTAACTTAGTTCCGTTAACTAAGGTTTATTGATAAGTTCTCTTTTCATCATTAGTTATAACCTGCACTTATAATTCCACTTATTCCTAGGACACGCCCACCTATTATATTTCATTCCCATTTATATAATTAATTATAATAGATTATATTCCTTGTTCATCATATTTCCCTTGGTTCTTTGTTATTTGAGCGAACTTTGCTGTTGTAACCTTTCTTTATTTACCGTCTTGTACATTTTTATTATTACAGAAATATTTAACACCTCCATTAAATTGTTGGTGGAAATGTACAAAAATCTGTTTACATAATATACATCAATTAAGTCCTGTAGTTACCAGCTATTTCTCTTTATTGCATCATGTATATATATTTGATTAGTGTGTAATACGACCAAAAACCCATATTTCTCACTAATCCTTATTACCTTTCTTTTCTTTGCAACTACGTTCTCTTTAATTTACCATAATGATAACTATGGAAATGTATTCCTTTTGCACCCCAACTAACTCGGTCGGCTACTAATTTCCTTTTTCTAAGTTATATATTACTTCCTGTTTCTTTTTATAAAATTCTCAATTCCAATTTAATTACGCTAAATTTCTATACACAATCAGGCTTACTATTTCCTATTCCATTTTACACATGTTACTACAATTTCTCCCAATCCAATCTTTTAATTATATTCTAAATAATATACTATGGGAATATACACTTAATCAATGTCAAATTTACAATCTTATTATTACAGTAATTTCTTAAGCCCAAACAAAAAGAAATAGGAATGAATTCACATAGTATAATATTCTTAATGCTTTTAGTGAATGAATTACATCACAATTACCACAATTTCAGTCATTCAATACGTTAAAAGTTACGGGGAACTAAATTATAAATATACCATTACCAAAAGGCATAATTTAAATCCACTCACCTGTTTGCTTTCTAATTCCACAATCCGATTCAGAATTATTAATCGTGGTTTCTCCCTGATTTGATTTAAAACTATAATAACTATGGATTTATAATTCAAAACCCAAAAGAAAACAAAATAATTAAATTGTAATAAGATTCACGGAACTTACCTCGTACAGAAAAGAATTCTAAGCGCCTACAATCCTAGGCTGTGAATTCGTTCTCCAATTCTTTTTTCTGAAGGCCTAAAATAATTTAATTTAACTCAGAAAAGGTTTGGAGAAGAGATGAAATGGTAGAGCTTCCGTGTCTTCTTAAAAAATAATGAGTTTGATGGCTATCTTTGGACATTTATTTATGGTCACTCAAAAGAACCTGTTCCGTTAGATTCATGAAAAGAAAACCAGAACCGTTGCCCATAGAAAACAATGTCACTTACCCTAAAACAATTCACGCCACCAGACCCTCTTTGGATTGACCCACCATCACCTAGGTTGACACTGAGTTGACCCAGATAACCCTTAGGTTGACACTAGGTCGACCCAAGCACAATTCTGGGTCGACCCATACACGTTTTAAAGAAAACGTGTACAAGCCTTTTAATATGTAATTATTTCTTGCCTATTCTCTTCCTTAACGTTCTAATTTTAATGTTCTGATTTAATTTCTTTCCCCATTAATTAGCCTTATCCATTTCTAGTTTCAAATATGAAATTAATACATGCATATAATTTCTTCCATTCTAACTTTCTACATGTTCAATCCCTTTTTAATTTTGTGAACGTTATTTTTAATGCGCATTAACTCCATTCCAAATGCGCACCATTAATATACTAATATGCGCATATATATATATATCCTAAATTAAAAAGCTACTTAATTTTATTTCAAACTTCCTTTTATTGCATTGTTTTATACCATTTATAACACGCATTTATTTTACGTGTTCTTCTGCAATTTATATCTAATATAGGCAATAGTTAGGCAGTCCATTAGAGGCAGGTCGTTATCTTCCATCAAGAGGGCATGCCTTGACTGCATTTATATTGAGGTAGTAAGTAGGATAATGCATGACTTTAGGATAACACATATTTAGATGTCAGGACAAGTAAAAGGATAGTAATCGTCAAATGCCTGTTATCGTCAACCAATAGGGAGTTTAGGAAGTTATGAGTTAAACCAAGAGGACAATGGTCCTTCATTATCGGGACACTATATAAGGTGGTAATGCCAATTATTTTCTTAGTTTGTTTTTTAGGGTAAGACCTTAACCTATTAGATTGTTTCCCACTAGTATAGCGGTGGCTGCATGGGGCCTTAGCCATGATAGAAGAGACAAACCTAATTTAGCATCTGTTAGCCCTAGTAGTGCCTTTTGTAGATTGTACAAAATACTCTACTGAGTTTCATGGTGATCCCTAGCCATGCCACTTATTAGCAGAACTTAGACAATAAATAAAACAATTACATGAAGATCCTCAGTGTATGCACAGGATGGTACATTGTGGATGTCCCGATATTGTTGTAGTCAATACGGATGCAGTTTCACTTTTTCTCAATAGATGATGGAACATTTGTAATGTACGTTTTACGAAGAATTCTATTATAGATATAGCAACAACACTCTTTCGTAGAGAGACGATGAAGAACTATCAAGGAGGGTACTATAGAGAGTGCTTAGATATATTGGGAATATAACTACATATATATATATATGACTAAATGTCCGCGTTAATGGCTCAATGGAAAGGTATTCCCCTGCTTGGTTAGAGGTCAGGAGTTCGAATCCTTCCCTGAGCACCTATCCCTAAGTAAAATTAACCCGTTGTAGTGGAGGTCCAAGGGGATTGCGTTAACCTGTACAAGGTTGTGGTGCAGACTGGGTTGCCCTACACCCCCCAAGATGGATGGTTCGCTGTTGTCTTTGGTTGGTCATTCATTTTTTATATATAAGAGTAAATGTGTAATATTTACGCACAGAAGTGAGAGTATTGTAAACCTTAATAATGTAATATACCTAAAAGCAGAAATCATACGGTAGCGTTATTCTTAAAAGTATATAATTTGTCTGTCCACTAAACTTTAGATCTGACCCTTTCCTCATAACAAACCGGCAGGCTATATAGATGATTGAGATTTTCCCAGCTTAGAGACACTTTTTTAGTCAGTGTCATCATTACGATGATTATTTACTTATCATCATATTTCTTTCACTTTCGGGGTAACATATTTATTTAAACACTAATATATTTATCTTTTCCTTTCTACAGGATACCAAACAACCAACTCAAGTATTAGTGGACTTGCATTTTGGCGTTCCATGAAAAATCCGAGCCAGTTGGAATTCTAATTGTTATAATACAAGAAATAAATAGACTTACAGGTAAACTATCTTTAATAAATAGTCACATTGTCATGACTCCATAGTGTTACATAGTGGAATAAACAATAGTATAAGCGTAAATTTGAGAAAACATCTCCGTATTCTAATCGATCTGCGGAGCAATAAATAGTGTTCGCACCTATAACCTAGCCTAATCATCGGTAGGGTTGAAGATTACCCAAGGTAAGAAAAAGGAATATAAAACCATGGGTGAGACAACTGTAACACCCCTATACAATAAACCCTAAATAGACATAGAAAATTAAATTTAGAAAAACAATAATAAATTAATAAAATATTAATAGGTTAAAAATAAGAATTTAGGATAACTAAGAATTTGGTCAAAAAAATATTACCATTATATTCGAGGTGAGATTCTAGTGCTTTTTCATATTTTATTTATCAAAACAAAGTACATATGAAGAAGTTATGAATAAAACAAGCTATACGAAAATTGTGTGCACACAACATTTGAAATTCAGAATGTAAGAATATAAATATGAAATAAAATAATATATTTTTAGCATAATTGTATATTCCTTGGGAATTTAAAATTGTGTGTGTGTATATATATAAGAATGGGATAAGAACCAAAAGAAATGAAAATAATCAATATAATTAATTAATGTAATTGATAAACTAGAAATTATTAGGAAAATAAATCTCTCGGTGCTCGACCTTTATGGGGGGTCGACCACCCTTCTAGGGGGGTCGGCTTCCCTTAAGGCCGAAGGTGGGAGAGAGCCTTTATTTTCGAGTGGTTTTTTATTATATTTTGCTAGAAGGGAGTGCCCATATTTTATAAAACTAATCCAGCAGACCACACGCACTCTAGAAAGTATAAATAGGGCATCAACCTCTCCCTAAACCCTACAATCTATTTTCTTTTATGCCTCTATTCTGCTTCTTTACCATTGTTCTAAATTCTAGAAAATAGGGCAAGGTAGATTTCGTAGCACCCGTAAAATATACCCTAAATAGACATAGATTGTTTAAACAAAAAATGGTTCAAACACAAATGGTACGTAAACCGTACTTCACCAATCACCAATATGGTTAGAAACTAAAAGGAGTCACAATCGCAAAATAAGTGGGAAAAAGTAAGTAAAAACACAAAGATTTTTATAGTGGTTCAATCTAGGATAGATCTACGTCCACTTTTGAAGTGATTTTCATTATCATGGAGAGATTTACAAAGTTCATCATCTCGTACATCTCATTTTGGCTCATTCTCTCTTTTTACAATGGTTTTTCTCTCTTTAATTGCTTGATTCTCTCTGGACCGTTATGGAAATGGTTGGATCTTTTGAATGAGCATGAGAGTGTTTGTTCAATGATTTGAGCACTTAATGGATCAACGACGAATCCATAGCAGTTGAGATGTGAATCGAAGCTCGGAAGAGGATTAATGGAAGTTGGAGAGAAGTGGAATGACAGATCTCGGCTTAGAGATGGAGGATCTCGACTTGGAGATGGTGGATCTTGGATTGGATAGAATGAATAATGATCGAAGAACTTTGAGTGAACTTGAATGGATCTCTAATGGAGATTTGAGGTGATGTGAATTGAGCTAGAGCGATTTTCCATGGAGGTTGGAGGAGATTTCATCCATTTGATGTACGAAGAAAATGGAGTGAGCTCAGGAAGCCATTAATGGAGCTTGGGTTGCTTGAGAACGGTGGAGAAGTGATTTGGGCAGCCCTCCTGGGTGGAAGAATCGGTCCGTTGAAGTGTGGTGAAATGGGGTATTTACCCGAGAAGTTTGGACTAGGTGGCAAAGTCGTAATTACGGTGAAATGGACATGGATCACTCCTGCACTTATTTACGAGACTGCCACTGGATAGCTGATAATAATTACTTTACAGGTGGCGCCAGTTCACCCGCACCAGCGAGATCAAATCCTCTGTCCCTAGAATTCCCTATCCCTATGTATCTAACCAATCAAAGTCTTTGTTTTTCACTTTTTTTCAATTAAGTCAGAAATAAAATAAAATGCTTAATTGCTATAGGTGGAAATCAGGGTTCCTAATTGATTGGATACAGGGGACGGGGGTTTTGGATACAGGAGACCAGCACATTTTGTATACTTCGTGTAGGAAAGATTTTTCTTCATAGTAAAGTTTAGTCATGCGTGTATGAATTAGGAATGGTGCCAACGTGTTGTATTAATTCTAAGGAATGGCCTTCTTTGTCTGGGTGCATGACGTGTATTTTTAATTTTTTTGTTTTATATAGAAGTAAGGAATGGCCTTCTTTGTCTGGGTGCATGACGTGTATTTTTAATTTTTTTTGTTTTATATAGAAGCACGGTGTTATTTGTAACAATTAGAATTGTGGGGTATGTAGAATTCTGTTCATGTCCACGCTGCTACGGACAAAAATAAAAACACCATTGTGTCGAGCAATTCCCCACGATTCCAAAAATATAATAATGTAGGCAAGTTCACTAATTCCGTGCAACCCCAAATGCTGATATAGGGTGTAAAATACTCCAAATAAAAAGTTGCTTATTTTACGAATTAAAAATTACAGAAAATTTCTAAAAATTAAATTATAGCTACACCTCAAAATTCTTCTTTAAATTCCAATTCAATATTTAATATAATAAAATATATTAAATACCATACCACTGAAAATACGGGACGTTACAATTTCTTTCTCGACTCCCCTATGTCGTACATAGTAGTGGTCACGCATTTGAAGAAATTATGGAAACCTTAAGGAACGGTTAAGGCAAAATCTAATGGTAGTACGTTCTTCTTCCTTTATCTGACACTGAGGACAGGAAAAAGATCCTGTAATCTGATTCTATTGTCATTAGAAATAAAGCGTGAAATGTGATGTTAATTTGTGGAATTCAGGTAACGGTATAAAACAGGTGCCAGATTGGATCAAATTGACTAATCTGTCAATGGTGGCCTGGTCTAAGATAGGAATTTCATGGTTAGCTTCGCATGTAGGCAATTTCTTGTGCATGGATACTGCTGTGCGAGAAGATTGCGCGAATGCGGAAGCACAATAAACAGGATCTAGATTTGCCAATTGAACATCAATCTAATCTGGTAGCAATTATTCTATTACATCAACAAAATAGTAAATAACTATAACAGAGAAACAAAGAGACACACAATATTTATACTGGTTTCACTATGATCGAGATAGTGTACGTCCAGTCCAAAAGAGAGAGATTTTATTCCACATGAGAGAATTACAAGAGATTACAAAAATAAGAGTTTACATATCTTAACAAGAAGAGACACCATTGGGGATCACTAGCTCCACGCTAGGATGGGTTTACAAAGAAGTCTACCCCTCAATATATAACCAGTGCTAATCTATGTAAGTCATTAATTAAATTACCAACATATGGTAATAAAATAATGGAGGCTAAATACAATAGCAACAAATGTGCACACATAGAAAGTAAATCAATCCCATTCCTTAGCATAGATAGAAGAAATTAATGCCTACATTTATTTCTTTCCATCTCATGCAAATGCAGTCAATTAATTCAAGCATTTCCATATTAAACCAATATTTACTTTCCATTTATTCGTGATTTTGTATCACCTAAATTTAACATATCTGTTGTGCGAGAAGATTGCGCGAATGCGGAAGCACAATAAACATGATCTAGATTTGCCAATTGAACATCAATCTAATCTGGTAGCAATTATTCTATCACATCAACAAAATAGTAAATAACTATAACAGAGAAACAAAGAGACACACAATATTTATACTGGATCCACTATCATCGAGATAGTGTACGTCCAGTCCAAAAGAGAGAGATTTTATTCCACATGAGAGAATTACAAGAGATTACAAAAATAAGAGTTTACATATCTTAACAAGAAGAGACACCATTGGGGATCACTAGCTCCACGTCAGGATGGGTTTACAAAGAAGTCTACCCCTCAATATATAACTAGTGCTAATCTATGTAAGTCATTAATTAAATTACCAACATATGATAATAAAATAATGAAGGCTAAATACAATAGCAACAAATGTGCACACATAGAAAGTAAATCAATCCCTTTCCTTAGCATTGATAGAAGAAATTAATGCCTACATTTATTTATTTCCATCTCATGCAAATGCAGTCAATTAATTCATGCATTTCCATATTAAACCAATATTTACTTTCCATCTATTCGTGATTTTGTATCACCTAAATTTAACACTCCACCTTGATGCAAAATCACAAATTTTCCACCCCCCATCTCCAATTAAATTCTCTTCACATCATAAAACTCTTCAATGGAACTCCACCTTAAATCAAAATCTGACAATGAGATAGAAACCAAAAATGAATATTTGCATAATGGGTTCCAGGAAAGCTACCCCCATCACATCATGTTAACGAGCTCAGACTACATCCCCGTCTGCCAACAAAATGTTGCAAATATCCAAAATCGAAAAAAGGCAGATCCTAAAATAATCTCAATACCACCAAGGCCACAAATAATTCTCTCAATCACCAATTAAAAAAAACAGAGCCAAAATCCAAATCTCTGTACCTTTTTGTCGGGCATTACATGTACCTTTTTGTCGGGCATTACATTCATAACTTCATATACCTCATCCCATACCTGTCTAACACCTGTTCACCTGTTTCCAATTCAATTCAACTCAATCCATTCGTTTTAATTAAATTTTGAATCGTTTGAATTCAGTTTCGCTCAATTATTCTTCAATTAGCCTTTTTGCCTATTCCACTTCTTTGTTGAACATAACATGTTCAAATAGAATATTTAACTGCTCACAACCAAATTGAATTTCAACTTCATACACTCGCTTGACTCAATTCGTTAAAGTAATTCTTTAACTAACTTTCTGTCTATCTTGCTTGTATATTTGAATATAACACGTTTTTAAATATATTTCCACTTACTTATCAATCAATTGAATTCAAATTCAATTTTAGTTCTATATTCGATTTCGAATATATATTTATAATCCCAAATTTCACTTTCCAAGTTCGATTTTAGTTCAAACTCGATTAACTAATTCTTCTTTAGTTAATTCTATTCAATAATCGAAATTATGATTATTGTTTCAAAAATCATCTTCTTTGCTCACTTGAGTCCATATTTATTTTCTAACTCAAGTCTAGATTTTTAAATGGCAATCCGGATTTTTATTTGCTTAAAAATCCCAATATTTATATATAAAATCCATTATGGTTTATAATGGTTTCTGGCGCTGCATTTTTGAAATTTTGATTTTGACATAACTCAAAATCTATACGACGAAATTCAGATTTTTCTCCTTCATTAGAAAACTATTATCAAATCGGTCCTGACGTTTCTTGTTTTGAAAAATTCCGACTTCAATTGAGTCCTGTATACTCGATTGAAGTTCGAATCGCTATTTTACGAACTGCAGCACTGCGGCGAGTTCGTTTTAATTATATTTATAAATATACACTTTTTAAACTTCTTTAAAATGAATTCAACTTCGTTTTAACCTTATTTGAATTTCTTGATTCAAATTCCAATCTCACTTTTGAATTCTATATTTCAAATCCCAATTCCTTTTCTATTTGATATTCAAATTCAATATTTGAATTTCTATTTCAATTCCATATTCAAATTCTATATTCAAATTCCATTTGAACTTTCTATATTCCAATTTCTATATTCGAATTATATTGAAATCCAAATATCCAAACTTCTTTTTAAATTCTATATTCAAAATTCCATAGTTTAAAATCCATTTGAATTTCATATTCAATCTCCATAGATCAAATCTTATTCGAATTCAATTTGAATCTCTTATTTCAAATTTCATTTTCCCTTGCCATTTGAATTCTAATATTCAAATTCATTTCCAGCCCCATTTAAATTCTAATATTCAAACTCATTTTGAATTCTAATATTCAAACCCATTTGAATTCCTTCACTCAAACCCATTTGAATTCCCCTGAATTCCATTTCAAAACCCTTTGGATTTTCTATTTTGAAATCCTATTTGAAATCCAAAATTTCAATTCTACTTTGAAATCCTATTTTCAAAGTTTATTTCAAATTCTATTTTGAAATCTCATATTCAAATTTCTACTTGAATTTCTATATTCAATTCCATGTTCAAATTCAACACTTGAATTTCTATTACAAATCTCAATTCAAATTTCATATCTAAATTCCATTCAAATCTCTATTCACATTTCATATTTCAATTCTTCTTTGAAATACTATATTTCAAATTCTATTCAATTCTTCTTTGAAATTCTATATTTTCAAATTTCTATTTTGAAATTCTTCTTTGAAATTCTATTTGAATTTCTTTATTCGAATTCCTTTGAATTCAAATTTTTAATTTAATTCTAATTTCGTCTATTCAAATTCTATTTGAACTTTTAATTGAATTTCTAATATTCAATCTCCTCTTAAAATTCAAATATTTAAACTCCTTTTAAAATTCAAATGTTATACTCAAATTTCATTTGAGTTATATATTTAAAAATTTCATTTCACATCCTATTTTGAAATTTCATTTCAAATCCCAATTTCACACTTGTATTTCCATTTCTGAATTATCAAATGATAATTCTTTTCACTTCATTTATAACTTCGTTATAAAAGAATTATTATAAACTTCGTTTATAAAGAAACTACTTGTTTTATTTTTCAAAAACAAGTTTATATTTTTATTTCCATTAAAAATTCAAATTCTATTAAAAAATAGAATTTTCCCTTCTAAAATCTCAAATATCCTTTCAATTTGCCCAGTGATATTTAAACAATCAAATCACCCAATTTTCAATCATTTGGTTTTTAACACATCATATATGAATATATATGAAATCAAACAAACAACAAACAGATAATATTTTTTTTTGAGGAATCCAGTTGGATTCCTCCAACCTGTTTTCCTGCATCCACAGATGTTAGCACATAAATAATACCCATTCTGCTTCGTGGCAGAATATCGCGGTATAGAAGGTCATCCACTAATCATAGCGTGGGGCGTATAGGGTAATCATCCGCTATAAAACTGCGGGCATCCGCTAATGAGACTGCGGGAATCCAACCAATCAATCAACCCAATATATATATATATATAGCCTAAATAACTAATATATAGAAAACAACCAGAAAGCATGCACACAAGCAACAAACAATTATTTTTAATGAAATAAAAATAATTCTAAAGGTGAGTGAGATTTACTCACAGTGATTTGCGTTTGCCGAATATCCGCTTAAATTCCAAATTATCTCGGCTTCGAATCCGCTCGAATCATTGGAATGAATTTACGCCTACGATAATTTAATTTTTATCGATTAACCAATTTTTCAATTAATTTAACTTACAAATAAATAAATTTTTACCGTATGTATATTAAATTTAGAAACGATGTATACCTTGCTGCTTTGTGAACCACTCGACTAATCTATGAACATCCCAGTAAATCACCGATCAATTCCGTTTGAAAACTACCCCAAAAACCGCAGCCATTCATTACGACATTTCATCGAACGCTTCATAGACCATTGCTATTTCCTTATCCTTATCATCAATAACATGCTGCTGTACCATACAAACTAACCCCAGACTCCACTCCCAATCAATGATCGCGACCTCCCATGTAAACGTTGTTACAGGATTTAGTGTGTTCGGACTCCATCCTCAAAAATATGTCGCAACCGTGCTCCATTCACATCAGACCGAACTCCATCATTCACCATTTAATGCATCAGTAGTTCGAATCCCACAAACATCTCGTTCGACTCCATTAGTATCAGCCTCAATCTCTGCAGAAATTTCGATGACCCATCTTCAAATCTCCCTTCATCAAATCCGACCTAACATATGACATCATCCATTCGTCGAACTCGCAAATTCGCAAGTGCTCCAGAACTAGGTCGAGCTTTAATTGGTCTCGCGACGATGATTTGAAATCGCGATTGCCTTGGTGTCGAGCGTCAGTTCCATTCGCGATTTAAATCGCCATCCAGGATTCGTTTCTCTCTTCTTCTTTTTATTTGGGGGAGATTTGATTTCGGCAATTTACAGGAAGAAGAGGAAAAAGGAAGAGCAGAGACTCAGTTTGTTTGGTTTAGTTGGCCTAGAGGAAAAGAAGGTCAGGGTCAATTTATAGAGCGAATAGAAGGAACAACCGTACCAAGCCATTAACTTGCTGTTTCTTTGATTTTCAAGGAAGGAGACAGAAGTACCTGGCATAAATTTTGTGTTTCTGCGATATTGAAGGAGGGAGGCACGTTTTTCTGCTCGATGAAGACATAGACCGCGATGTAAAATCTATAGGTCGGCTCATAATCTACTGATGTGAATTTTATTTTGATTTTGTTTAAAATATCATGCGGTTTCTTAACTCGAAGTCCCGAACCGCAAATTTAACATAACGACCGCCGTTATACGCTATTCTGAATTCAACGGTGTATATTTAAAAATTTAATTCGATCATATAGAAGTAAAAACAAATTAAATTAACGTTTTGAATTAAATTCGATTTAAAATGTAAATCGATTTTAACAATTAAATTCAACGATAATAAATAAAAATTGTCGTTCTAATTCAAATGAAATTTACATTAATCCATAGAATTGTTTTGATTCAGTTTTGAATTCTGACTTTAATTACACATTATTCTCGTATTTCGATTAGTTGATCGATAACTCACTATAAAAGTTCTTTTATATGGTTAATTCAATATTTAAACGATACTAAATATTTAAAATACTGTTCGAAAAATCCGGGTCGTTACAGTAATTCTCGGGAGATACAGAAATGAAAAGAAGTAAAAAATATGAATGTTCTCTAGATTGGTGACAATACACCCTGCTTGGGAATGACCCACATAGCCATGCTGCCTTCCCGATTTTTGTCATTTCCCGGTTGTGAGGCTAGAGGCTATGTTTATCTCTTCGAACATCTGGCCACCATCCACTTTGAATGTCACATCATCCATACGTCATCCAGGAATAGGATGAGCCAAAGGCACCCTCCTACTGCATCCTAGGAATTACCCTATAGATCAGTAGCGAGTAGTCCTTGCAATCCGCAAATTCCAATCACGACAAAATCACTGCCAAAATATCTCTAGGGATCAGCTAGAGAAATTCAACAAGTAGTTCTTCCACTCATGAATATTTATAGTCTTCAATGCTCCATACGTATCCCCGTAATTTAGTTTCGAATCGCAACGTTGATTCAAAGTGGTTTTAGGTCTAGTTACCATCCCGGTTGATAATTGGTGTTTTAACTATCAATCTCAAAACAGTATGGTCAAGTATATTGGCAGCTCAGGCTCGTATTATTTTCAAACTACTCTTTTAAAACTCTTATCGATCTTGGAATTCATTTCATCGATTTAGAATCGATTCTTATTACTATCTCGATAAAATTATACTCTTAACCCGTTATAATATCTATACTTACCAATCCCCTTTTTTCCTTTCTTTACTTAAACATATGATCACATTTCGTACCTCTTTTACTTATAAAAATATTGCCTTGCATTCTTGAACCGCCTTATTGTTCCTTAAGTTTGAATATCTCGGTATCTATATATCATAACTAAATGGTATAAATCCAATTACCGGTTCTTATACGCCCAACAAAGTCAAATTATTTTCTTTAAATCCAATGGTTTTATTTATATTTAAAGTTCTCGGCTATATCACTTCCATTTCAAAATCACACAACTATTATTGCAATTATATTTCAAATTTCCAATTTATCGTGGTAATGTCCTCGTATGGAAATTATAATCACTTTCATTAATTTCTTTCCGTCACAAATTACTATTATTCTTCGATAATAGTGAAGTCGTTCAAGTTGGGGTATTTTATTTACCTCTTAGACCTTGATCGACAACGGTCTTATCTTAGAATGAATAGTAGCTCGTAGCTTGAAAACACAGCTTAATTATAATATCAGTTAAATTTTATTTCTCTATTCTATAAAGACTGCAGTTTTATGAATCGTATCTTTACTTTGAGCAATCTTAGTCAATTATGACCATTTCTCTATTTTATAAAGACTTTCCGCCTCTTACACAATTTCATTTAAAACATGGATTATACTAATTCACTTCCCGAATATCGAGTCCATTCTATATTATTTTATAAACAACTCTAGTACTTTATAAATAAAAATGCATTAATTAACTTCTCCGCACAAACCATTTAACGACTTATTATAACTTGATTTGGATTATTTTACTAATCCGCTAATCCATTCCCCTTCTCAAAGTCAATCAATATTTCTAAAAAGAACTTTTATTTCATTAATGTTTGACAAAATATTAAACTATCGCCCTAGCGAAAATCTTCTTCGTTCACGAACTTGGATTTCATCTTGAAAACCCCTTTTTAAATTACTTTTTAAACTTTACTAAATATTCCATTCATATCAAGTTACTTCTTGAGTAAATTAGTTAAGAAGTAATTTCTTTAATTATATTTAAATCCATCATTAACTGGAGTATAAACAATTTACTTACTTCACTTAAATTAGATTACTTATCCTTTTTGGACATTCTTAACAATAACTAATTATAATAATAACATTAATTAACTACCTTATTTACCAAAATAAATTTGTTTACTTCATCATTAACTAGAAATAGATTAGTTAATCACCGTTCGTAAACAATGACTAATTATGTTAATAATATTCAAACAACGTAAATAAAAGGTAAATTATAATTTAAGGTAGCTTATTTAAATTTAAACAACTATTTTCTAAACCATTTCCATAGATAACAAAGCAAAACTTAGCAACCGTTTTGCATTAACGGTTGACTTTGTCAACTGACATTGTCAGTTAAATATTAACTGATTTCAATTACCCCCTCTTATTAGATTAATAAAATTAAGCTAATAATATTGCTCAATTGATTTCTTAAATATAATTATTCCAAAATATTAACCCTTAGGTTAATTACACCATTATGTGCTTATAAAACTGATTCAAACGTCGCATTCTTATCATATAATTATTTTATAATATATTTATAAAATCAACTTATAAATATCACATTATTTTTTTAAAACATCGTTATACTATATAAAATATAATTAAAAATCTCGTTATAGTTATAAAATAAATTTTATAACTAAACTTCGACAAATCAACGTTTAACCCAAAACTGATTTTAGGCCACTCGCTGCTAATTCCTTAATCAGTGTTGTCTATTGATTTCAATAACAACGTTAAATTTCAATTCAATGTTTAACAATCAAATTGATTATAACAATAGTGGGGTTCAATCAGTTCGAACAAACAACACACATAAAACACACATAATATTTGAGGGATCCGGTCGGATTCCTCCAACCTGTTCTTCCCTGCATCATTGATCATTATAATATTGTATAACGGTATATAATATATTAAACGACGATAACATAATTAACGTCAACCATTCAATAAACAATGGACATCCAAGGCAACCAATCAACCAAAACATACTACAAATTCTAAATATATGAATTTAGCACATCATAGTATTCAAGAAGGCGTGAGAATTAACTAACCTTTGTTTCGATCGACGGTTCACGCATCGTATAATTTTAAACAGACATTTAAAATTACATGAAGTTCCAACTGCTTCCGATCCAACCAAATTAGCTTGCATGCGTAGGCTTCGCCTCTGCGATTTCATCGCAACTAGTTTTGCTCCGATCTAATAACGTATGAAACAATTTTTAATTCTTAGGTTTAAATCATTTAATTCATCATTACTATTTTAGTTATTAAATATAAATAAATAAATCAAGTATTAACCTTAATTATAATAAACCCACTTATACCTTTATAACCGTTAGTAATCTTCCATGTTAGCCGTTCCTTTTTCCATGTTCGAAGCAAAGGTTTCCATCCACGTCATCCTTAAACTTTGCTTGATACTGTACACACGAGGTCTCATTTCTTCTCCTCTGTGAACAAACCAACCCGACTTCGTTGGTTATCATCACCAAATCGAACAAAGTACCCTTCCCCTCACGTTATTCATGCCGCTTACAGCTCTTTAACTCCACCGCATGACCACCAGCTCGCCACCTTTATCTGATGTGCCTCCAACCTCAGACCATCCTTCCCTTAATCCACGAATATGTACCGTTTTACTCCTATCTCCATCTCCAAACTTGGTTCACCTCCAACACTACAATCCTTCTCGTCTCCCCATGTTCTTCTTTACTACATATAATATCCCAACCATGCAAATGCTACAACACCCTTCCATTTAACCCTTCTAGCGCTAGAAAACTTCCACCGTCATGCTTCACCAACGTGATCCACTTCTTATCTGTAACCGAATGTCTACCTTTTAACACAGCTCTTCACAGTAGCCTGCTACACTAACTACCGCTTAATCCAAAAACATAGTATGCTCTCAAACTTACTTTCTCCCTCCACCGTAATACACGCACTGTCCCACCACCTCAGCAACGCCATTTGCCACCCATATAGCTCCTCAACCGCCACCTTAATTCTGAACATCCTTAAACAGAAGATACCAGGAGGAAGTGCAACTTTAGACGAGATCCAAGAACCAAACGGTTTCAAGTTTTGTTGTATATTTGATTTTATATTTAGTTTTGAAGAAAAATAGCTATGAAATTTGTTTTGAATGGGAGGTGCTGTGTTGAAGAATGGAGAGAAACTGTTGTGTTCGTTTGAAACAAGGGAGAAACAGTTGTGTTTTTATAAAGGAAGAAACCATGGAAGTTAAGCAATTAAGAACGTGGGGTGATTTGCCATCTGAAAAGAAGGGGGTATGGACGCAGAGTACCTCGTTTTTACCAAAAGTCTTCAAAAGCATGGCACCACTCACCATGCGCATGCATGACCCAAAAAGTAGGCGTGCGACCAGGAACTAACGCTCGAGCGGCCAGAAATTATATGAGTGGGCGACGACCCTATATTTTAAGGCATACGAACGAGCGTCCCATGGAACCACACCTGGCATATTTAATATTCTTCCACTTACTGTGTACATATACATTATGACCAAGTTCCCTCACAACATCAAGCCACATGTCCCCTATCTTCAGCTTCATATATAAAGGCTAATGACCCCTCAGTAAACATACTGCTTGACTAACCAGGTGAACGAGCGAGCCAGTCATCTTGCGAGAAGGTGACTCTGTCAGCATGCAAGCGAGCATCCAGATGGTGCTCGACCGTCGTGCTCTAATGTGATCATGTGATGTTCGAACCGTCATGCCAGATTTTGTGTGCGAGCTGATAAAAGTTGGTGGAAGTTTAGATGGCCACATACGCATAAATATTAATAAGTTTTATATGAGTGTTTCTTCAAAACAGCAGCAAGTACATGCATTCTTGTCTCCGCGATCATATTTAATACTGATCATCCATTGCCATTCATAAGTGGCGGAGCTTCCTTAAAATCATGGCACTTGAATGGAATGGAAGCTAGGGTGAACGACCCCTATGCCCAAGTGGTGCTCAATGCATGTGAAATATTACACGCTACTCTTTTGCAGTATATGCTAAATTGTATTTAAGAAGTATGCTGATCAATACAATCTATCTTGTACCACGTGGCATTGCATTCATGCTATAAGTTGCTTCGCAGTCGATTGGCTAGCAAAGAAATGCTATGACTCACGCCACAAGGCTCACGTGCATACACTGCATTGTGCATGTGGCTTTGTGTTCGATCGAGTAGCAATGCTTGTTTAGTGATGAGTGCTCAAACCTGGTGAGTTGCCCGACCTCTTACTATATAATGTGTACATGGATTTGTCTTTATTTACAAATGGGCACGGTAATTACAAGTATGCCATCGTGATTTGCACATCCATATTTATGTAAACCTGCTCGTTCATTGGCTTGATACTCGACCCGTGTGGCACCATTGCTCGATCGTTCAATGTTCGACCCATGGTGTTTGACCTGTGGTGTTCGAGCCAGGGTGCTTACTGCTCGACCACGCTGACTGACCGATCTGTTCAAGTGGTTGCCGACCTTTATGGGTGAACGAGCGGTATACGTAATCCGATGGTTTGCACTTGTATTGTTTAATACAACATCTGAATGATATTTTTGTTATGAACGTGTTCATAATGGAGTTAACATTTGCCCTTCGAAGCTTGTATTTTTTACTTGTGAAAAATGCGGGCTTCGAACTGAGCATTGTAACTGGTGAACTTTTCCTCGATTGATCTTGCAGAATAGATTACAACCTAGATTTGTTCATATCTTATGTTGTTCATTCTGGTATCACGAATTCCATTGTATTTTTGTACTGTTGTTCTATAATCAAAACAAGGGATTGCACGATTTTGGACTTATACTTCACCATCAACTGTCCATATCGACAGTGGGTTAGTTAATCATTAAAAATTGAATTATAGCAAATTTTATTTTTGAATCGAATAAAGTGTTTGTACATGACTATTTTATTCAACGGTTTATAACTCATCAAATATTATCTGCACAAATACTATATTCTAATTCGAATTCGCGTCAACGCTAAATATCAACTGGTCGAGACTATCAAACTGTGGATTTCAAGCGTTACTGTTTTAATGACTTATATGACAATACACAACATTTCTCATTTGGGAAATGCGTATCTGTGATTCATTTTCTGCTTCTTCTTTGTGAAGATCTGATATCCATGCCCCATGTTTAGGGAGTCGTTATTAGTCTTCTCCATGGGACGTACTTTGGATTTCATGCCCCTAGTTGGGCTAAAATCTAACACTTGTCGTGTCTGTGATTTTTGGACAATATGCAAGTTAATTGGTTAAATCCGAACTTCGTCCAGAATCCAGCTTGGTTGATTCATGCATTGGAGACGTTCGTCACTCAATTATATTGATTACTCCAAGCGTCGGTAATTTGGAAGGAGCTCTCCCAGGGAGGACTTTGGCTAGAACCCCAATGCTTGTTGTAATTGGATCAAGTACTTCCTGATACTGACGATCAATTGGGTTCCCCGGAGAGGTCTTTTGGTTAGAATCCCAATATTTGTCGTAATCGGTTTAGGTACTTTCTGATATTGACGATCAATTGGATGCCCCCGGAGAGGACTTCGGTTAGAACCCTAATGTTTGTCGTAATCAGATCAGGTGCTTCCTGATACTGACGATCAATTGGGTTTCAATATGCAATGGTCCTTCCAGCTCGTTTGCCGGTCTTTCTGGCCTGATGTTGGTACTTCCAACATCAGGTTTGTCGGTCCTTCCGACACGATGCTTGTCCTTCCAGCATGTTTGTCGGTCCTTCCGTACAGATGTGGGTACTTCCAACATCAGGTTTGTCGGTCCTTCAGACACAGTGTTGGTCCTTCCAGCATGTTTGTCGGTCCTTCCTGCCTGATGTTGGTACTTCCAACATCAGGTTTGTCTGTCCTTCTGACATGGTGCTGGTCCTGCCAGCATGTTTGCTGGTCCTTCCAGCTCAGGGTTGGCTACAATTCCTTTGTCGGATGCTTGACTCGACGGGCTACCTCAAATTAGGAATTGGAGCTTTGAAACTCTCACTTAGAGGGATGCCCCTTCGATGAAAGTTACAACACTCTTGTTTATTCATTGCGGCGCTTGTTCATTGTTTGAATCTTTGCGACTCCTCCCATTCACTTCCCAAGGAGATGCTTTTCTATTTTTACATTTGTGCATGTTGATATTTACAGACTTCGGCGCTTGAATTAGTGTTGTTGGGGTCGCTATGTTTTGTCAGATTTTGAAGGAACAAGCACTCGACATATGACCTGTAATATGAAACCAACTTTTTATTCAAGTTTTGATAAAATTCTGTAGGTAAGAGATTCATTCAAGTAGATATGCTCTTAGTCATATAGCTAATGTTCAGAAAAATGTTTGTAAAATATTATAGAGTATTTACAAGAATTCTGAATATAGAAGTAAGTAAAGCATGAAGTAATGCATGAAAACAAACCGATGGTGATGATATTCGCCTATTTTGAGCCATTGAAATTAGAGCACAATCAATGATTATCAGTTGATGATCAGCCTTGGATTGGTTTGAGCAAGAGATTCATTGCTTGTTACCCCTGCCCTTGGGGAGTCGGAACAGTGTTTGAGGATTGTGGATTTTCACATATTGTTGCAGACGATTTTTCCTAATCAACTCTTCGATCAGTGACCTTAGATGCTTACATTTGTTGGTATTGTGGCCTTGCCGATTATGGAACCAGCAGAACTTTCTAGAGTTCGCTTGATTGTCACTTACTTTTTGAGGTTTTGGTACTGGATAATCTTCAGTGTCTTTAGTCGCAGCAAAGATGCTTTCTGGAGTGTCATTTAAAGGCGTTAGCTCTGATGGGTTGGAAAAGCGAGGCTTCTTGCCGTCTCGATTGTCTTTCCCATCGCTTCCTATTTAATGACCTTCGGGATTTTTCTGATTGTACAGGATTATTGTCCAATCTTATGTATTCCTCGACCTTTTTATAGAATTTCTGAAGCGTTCCTGGCTCTTTCATTTTAATCTATTTACCGAATTTTCTCTTCTCATCTATGGCGCCGATCAGTGACATTAAGATCATGCAAGGCTCGGGATTCCCTACTTCAGATACAGTAGCATTGAATCTTTTGAGGAAAGCTTTGACAGATTCTCTTGGATTCTGATTCATTGATGTAGGAGAAATAACGTCCTTAGCCTTTGTAGCTTGCAACCTGAATTGCTCTTTGAATTTCAGAATTAAATCATCAAATCAGTCGAAGGAAGAACCATAACGATGCGACATATTCTAGATAGAGAGGGAACCACAGGCATTTGATATCGTCTGTTGCTTTGGCTGCATTCATATATCATTCATATTTGTATAGGAAGTGATTCGGATCAGAAGTCCCGTTGTACGGAGGCAGAGTAGGATGAGTGAACTTCTTAGGGAACTCATCTTTGTGGATCCTCTTTGTGAATGGATTTATGCTGAGGAAGAAGTCCCATTCGCTTTCATTATCCTTGCGAGGCATGTTATCTTTCATGATTTTCTTTACCATATCCGCGATATATTCCTTCGAGTTGTGCTATTCCAGAGAGCGAACTTCGATCTCTTTTTCAGATGCTCATCGTGGCGAGCGATCGCGATTAGAGGATCTAGGTCCTTCCACTATGGGAAGGTGCCCCTTGATGGGACTTGCAACTCGTCGGTTATTTCAATCAGAATGGTTTTTAGCTTTCGACTTTGAGTCTTCGATATTAGCGTCGTCTTTGTCAACAAATCCTTCCATGTTGTCATTATGATGATCAAAGGCCGATGAATTTGCATTCTCTTCAAGGTTGACATGGATTTTCGGAGGAGGGGCAGGATTTGCTTGAGTGTTTAGGGGAGCACTCATTTTACACATTAAGCTTGATTAGCATCATCCAGAGTTTTATTAGCTTCCATTAAAGCTTTGTTGGAGGCTTCCATGCGTTG
Source organism: Allium sativum (assembly GCA_030737875.1). Taxonomy (NCBI): domain Eukaryota; kingdom Viridiplantae; phylum Streptophyta; class Magnoliopsida; order Asparagales; family Amaryllidaceae; genus Allium; species Allium sativum. The sequence goes on from CM060919.1 coordinate 723,430,844, forward strand.
ACTCAAGTTAGCGACGACGACATCTAAGCCAGCTTTAGTCACTCCAGCTCCAGCCATTGAATTTTCTCCAACTTCAAAGCAGTTGGTGAGTGAAGTAGTTTCGTTGTTAACAACGTTGTTGCCTTCTTCAACGGATTTGCTAGCGGTCTTCTTTGATTTAGCCATGATTTCGGATAAGGCCTTAAATTTTGATGATTGTAGACTTGTAGAATCTATGGTAGAAGTAGGCCTAGAACTTCAATGGTAGGCTCTTAAGATTGAGAGAAGTGCGAAAGCGGCCCCACGGTGGGCGCCAAATGTTTAAACCAAAAATGGTTCAAACACCAAACGTACGTAAATCGTACTTCGCTGATACGGGTAGAAATTAAAAGGAGCCACAATCGCAAAATAAGCTGGAAAAAATAAGTAAAAACACAAATATTTTTATAGTGGTTCGATCTAGGATAGATCTACGTCCACCTTTGAAGTTATTTTCATTATCATAGAAAGATTTACAAAGTTCATCATCTCATACAACTCATACATCTCATTTTAGCTCATTCTCTCTTTTTACAATGATTTTCCTCTCTTTAATGGCTTGATTCTCTCTAGACCATTATGGAAGTGGTTGGATCCTTTGAATGTGATGAGCGTGAGAGTGTTTGTACCACGATTTGAGCACTTAGTGGATCAATGATGAATCCATAGCGGTTGAGATGTGAATCAAAGCTCGGAGTATGATTAATGGTGGTTGGAGAGAAGTAAAATGGCAGATCTCGGCTTAAAGATGGTGGATCTCGACTTGGAGATGGTGGATCTAGGCTTGGAGATGGTGGTTCTTGGGCAAGAGAGAATGAAGATCCGAGAACTTTGAGTGAGCTTGAACGGATCTCTAGTGGAGATTTGAGGTGATGTGAATCGAGTTAGAGCGATTTTCCATGGAGCATGAAGGATATTTGATTCATTTGATGTCGGAGGATGATGGAGTGAGCTTAGGAAGCCATTAATGGTGCTTGGATTGCTTGAGAATAGTGGAGAAGTGATTTAGGCAACCTTTCGGGGTGGAAGAATCGGTCCCTTGAACTGTGGTGAAATGGGGTATTTATAGGAGAAGTTTGGACCAGGTGGCAAAATCATGAAATGGGCATGGGTCGCTCGTGCACTTATTTACGGGACTGCCACTGGATAGCTAGTAATAGTTACTTTACAGCTGGCGCTGGTTCACTATGTGCTTGCATGACCCAAAAAGTAGGCATGCGAACAGGAACTAACGCTCGAGCGACTAGGAATTATATGAGTGAACGACCCTATATTTTTAAGGCATACGAACGAGCATCCCATGAAACCTCACCTGGCATTTTAATATTTCGCTTACTATGTATGTATACATTATGACCAAGTTCCCTCACAACATCAAGCCACCTGTCCCCTGTTTTCAGCTTCATATATAAAGGCTAATGACCCCTCAGTAAACATACTGCTCGACTAACCAAGTGAACGAGCGTGCCAGTCATCTTATGAGAAGGCGACCTTATCACATTCAAGTAAGCGTCCAGATGGTGCTTGAACATCAAGCTCTAACGCGTGACCATGTGATACTCAACCCCTCATGCTAGATTTTGTGTGAGAGCTGATAAATGTTGGTGGAAGTTTAGATGGCCATGAATGCATATATATATATATATATATATATATATATGAATAAGTAATATATGAATGTTTCTTCACAACGGCAGTAGGTCCATGCATTCTTGTTTCCACCGTCGTATTTAATACTGACTAACCATTGCTATTCATAAGCGGCGGACGCCTCCTTAAAATCATGGCCTTGAACGGAATGGAACTTGGGGTGAACGACCCCGATGTCCAAGTGGTGGTGCTCATGAATGTGAAATATTACATGCTACTCTTTGCAGTATATGTTGAACCGTATTTAAGAAGTATGTTCATCAATATAATCTATCTTGTACCACGTGGCATTGCATTCATGTTATAAGTCGCTTCGCGATCGATTAGCTAAAAGAAATGCTATGACTCGCGCCACGTGGCTCTCGTGCATACACTGCATTATGCATTTGGCTTTGTGTTTGATCGAGTAGCAGTGCTTGTTCAATGATAAGTGCTCGACCCTGGTGAGTTACCCGACCTCTTACTATATAATGTGTACACGACTTTGTCTTTATTTAGAAAATGGGCACAGTTATTACAAGTATGCCACCGTGATTTTCACTTCTATATTTATATAAATCTGCTCGTTAATTGGCTTGACGCTTGACCCGTGTGGCACTGCTGCTCGACTGTCCAATGTTCAACCCATCGTGTTCGAGCCATGGTGCTCACCGCTCGACCACGCTCCTTTTAATGACTGGCCGATCTGTTCAAGTGGTGGCCGACCTCTATGGGTGAATGAGCAGTATACGTAATCTGATGGTTTGCACTTATATTGTTCAATACAACGTCTAAATGAGATTACTATTATGAACGTGTTCATAATGGAGTTAACATAGATAATTGAATTAAGAATAAACAATAATAAAATAATTAATAAAATACTAATGACGGGAAAGGCAAATTTTGGATGATTAATAATTTGGCCACAAAAATATTCCCATTGTATTCGTGGTGAAATTCATGTCCATTTTCATATTTTGTTTATCGAAAACGGAGTTCGTATGAAGAAGTTATGAACAAAACAAGTTATACGCAAATTGTATACATGCAACCGATGATTTGCACTTGTATTGTTCAATACAATGTCTGAATGAGATTTTTGTTATGAACGTGTTCATAATGGAGTTAACATAGATAATTGAATTATGAATAAACAATAATAAAATAATTAATAAAATACTAATGACGGGAAATGCAAATTTTGGATGATTAATAATTTGGCCACAAAAATATTCCCATTGTATTCGTGGCAAAATTCATATCCATTTTCATATTTTGTTTATCGAAAACGGAGTTCGTATGAAGAAGTTATGAACAAAACAAGTTATATGCAAATTGTATACATGTAACATTTAAAATTCAAACTGTAAAAATATAAATCTAAAAACAAAATATATACTGATGGCATAATGGAATGTTGTTTGAGAATTCGAACTGTGTGTATATATGTATATGCAAGAAGGGGAAAAGAATAAATAAAAACTGAAAGAATTAGTGGAATTAATTAACGTATTAATAAAAAGAAAACCAATGTGGAGTTTTAATCTCCCTGTGCTCGACCCAAGAGTGGTTATGACTGCTCCCCTAAAGCGGCGTCAACCGGCTAGTTGATCAACCTGCCAGGGAGGTGGTCGACTGCCCTTTCGGTCGAGGGGTGGTATGGAGGCCATTTTTTAAGGAGTTATATATATATATACATATATATTTGCTAGAACAGACTGTCCAGATTTTTTTAAAAACTCATTTGACGTCCCACACACACACTCTAGCATGTATAAATAAGTCCTTGGAATCTCTCCAAAACTCTGCAGTCTATTCTCTTCTGCACCACCATTTTTCTTCTCTACCATTATTCTAAATTCCATAAAATTGACAAGTTAGACTTCTTCTTCTCCCTTAACCCATTTCTCTATCTTTTCTGAATTATTAGAATCTGGAATTGGAAATTACATGTACATAAGACCCTAATTGGATTCATATGTGTACATATATATATATATATGTGTGTGTGTGTGTGTGTGTGTGTGTGTGTGTATGTGTGTGTGTGTGTGTTCAGGAGAAAATTTGGAACACAATATTTGAGATGGAACAATCCATTAACAATTATACACAACCTCCTCATCTTTCTACTAGTAATTCGGTGAGTGGAAATTTTATAATTTACTAATTTCTATATTCTTAATTCTGATAGTATAGATTTGGATTGTTATGACTAAATGGACTTAGATTTATGCGAAACAAGATATGCGTAATCCCCCAAATCCCTTATAAATTGTGAAAATGGTCAATCTTGTGAACGTATTTGATTTTGATTATCAGTGTAATAGAGTTTGGAACTTTTAGGTGTTGTATAGTATTGATAATGGTTCGATTTACTTTATGTTTAATTATAAAGCATATAGGTGCAAAAGAAAAAAAAATTGGGTGTTGTAATATAAATAGGATTAAACATCTATTTATCTAAAATAGATGGTTTGGAAATAAAACACACATTACCAAAATCTTAAATATTTGTATAAATTCATAAGAAATGTAAAGAAGTACCAAAAAGAGACTAGTATATTATGCAATATATGCACCTTTTCCCCTTCTTTTATTATTAAAGTAATCTTTTAAATCTAGGTTAGAAGTCATTTTGTTTATGTGTTTGATATTCCCTTGTTATTGATTCGAATGTGAATATACATTATATGCTATGTTGACGAAATTAGGGAAATAGACTTATAAACCTCAATTTAGATTAGGATTGACATTTCTATATTCTAGGACATTTCTTTACTCATGCTTTAATCATGTTCTATTTATTTCTATTTATAGCGTAATTAACGTATTCTAAATGCGTATTTATTGCGTCATGAATATGATAAATTAGGAATTCAAATTCAAATGTCTCCAATAGGAATTTTGCATGTGTGTGAGTATTAGTGGCTTTTGTTAGAATTAATGACACATAGACATGAGGTAAACCCCAACTTGTAGTAGAAGCCTTCTCTGAACCGACCGATATATCCAACATCTACAAGAAGTTGGATTAATGTGAGATGTCTATGTGCTATGGGCCATTTTAGTAACTACAAAAGGATGAGAGGTTAATCCCAAATTGTAGTAGAAGCCTGCTCAGAACCTCCCGAAAAACCATTATCTATCAGTAGTTCGTGTAATATAGGTCATCTAGTATATGTGTGTGTGTGTGTATTATTGTGTGAAACAGGCCTACCTCGAGAAGGTATTAAGTGGATGACCTACATTGTTTGGGTATTAAGTGGTAGGATTAGGTTCGCTCCTTGGTTCTAAACCTTAGTCATGGGACCCACCCCTATTAGGTTCTAAGTGGTGATTGGTCCGCCTTACTCTAACAATCATGCGGTATTAAACAGTCTTAGACAATTACGAATGAGTGTTGTAGTTCTCCGAAGTTGTCTGCTTCTTACTTAGGCTATGTGATAGTTGACCAAGGCATGAGCTACTAAGAGTTCCAATAATCACGCGAATAACCAATGGAGCCGCATGTCTAAGGGAAATATGAAGTGGCTGGGAGCTCACCAGTAATGACAGCTAGATAGTAACAATGGGTTCCACCCAGGGAAGGTCATAAATGACGAGATGTCATCTACCATCCTAATGTAATAAGTGATTGCTTACTACCTGTCGCTTTACATTAAGAGTATAATTAATGACGTAGACGATTAGAAAAACGAGGTCTTAAGTGACTAGGGTATATCTAGGGTATTAAGTGATTGTAGAAGGAGTCTGTCCATAAATCAAATATAAATATCCTTAAGTGACCAAATGATAGTCCGCCTCGAATGGTATTAAGTGATCGTAAAAGTCTGCCTTATAAATATGTATAATTGTACATTTGCTAAGACATGACCTGATATTTTATACTGCTAAGTATAGGAAATAGACATCCCATAAATTTATGTGATTTTAATTCTCCAGGACTTGTTGTTCTGACCTCTCTCCTCTTAAAAAAATGGTTAGTAGGTGGGAATGCTTAGTGGATGGCATCATGAAGACTGAAGCTTGGTGGAGAAAATTCTATAGATTATTATTATAATTATTATCATGTTTGGCAGTTATTGTACTCGTGGGACATTATTGTTAATGATGTGCCTTGAAATGATATTTTAATTCTTGATGTAATCAACATTGATAGTGGTTTTTATTTAATGGTATATCTATTTTCAGTTATTATATTTTATCCTTTTCGCTATGAGATTATGATTTGGTTTTTAGTTGGCCTTGTTTATTTATCCTTATAGGAACTAATGACTCATTTAGAATGGCTCTAAGTTCCGATGGGCCTATTCTGGGTCGGGATTTAGGCCCATTCCGGGTGGGTTGTTACATTTGGTATCAGAGCCTAGGTTACCTAATTATGGGAAAATATACGTATGAGAGAAGTACTTGTTATTTGAAAAGGTTTTCAAATTATATAAATATATGTATATATATATACTATACCCCCAAGACATGTGTGATTATACTGGCAATCTCTTTCTTTCTCCCTTTTTCTTTTGGCTTAAATGCTATCTTAGAATACCATTAAAGATCTTTCCTTTTTCAGATAATAGATATGGCTGAAATCTATCCTGAGCAAGGGACTCTGGGAAATACTTACCCGAGTGGTTCCAACAGTACATAAGGATTGTGGAACAAGTTCCCGTTGCCCCAGGAGCTCAACCCGCTGATGCAGCTATAAGCTATCAACTTTCCTCGTCTCTGTAAGGATTTTAGTAGTCTCGGTGGAAAGCCTTCCCATAAAGCCGAATAATTTCTCATGGCTAAGGCGTGGATATTGAGAGTGGTCGTATCTTCGAAGTTATGGAATGGGAGTACCCATTGAAGCATATGATAGCCACTTGACATCTTAAGGGTGAAGCGTTAAAATGGTTGTACATGGTTTCTAAGGAGAATGCAAGTAGAATATTCACTTGGGATGAGTTTAAGATCCGATTTGAGACTAAGATTTTACCTAATGCTGAGATGAGCCTGCAAATGGAGAAGTTCATCCACTTGGAGCAAGGAGAGTTATCCTTAAAGGAATATATTGCTGAGTTCATGAAGCTATCAAAATTTTGAAGTGGTCTCATAAATACCCCTAGGAATAAGGCACTGAAATTTGATAAGGACCTAACTCACCTTTATGGGAGATGTTGTTAGCTCAACTTACCCTTGGATCAACTTTTGAGACACTAGTGAAGACGGTTGTCTTATACATTAGAGGAAAAAAGGAGATAAAGAGCAATAAAGGGGAAGGTATTCTGAACTTTGGAAAGAATAAGAAGAAGTTCCTTTGGTTGAATAATAATAACAAGATATTCAAGAAGGTAGCTAAAGAGTGAGGGAGATGCCATAAGAAGGGCCACGACGCCAAGTACTACAGGGTTAATTAGACAAAGATGGATTTCAGGGGAAAGTGTTTTAACTGCAACAAAGTGGACATCTTGCTAGGAACTGCCTTAAACCTAAAGGAGTAGCGAGTGAGAAAAATTATGTTATAGAGGCAGAACCCTTCAGATTTGAACATCGAAAGTTCAAGGACAACCACCTCTAGAAGGTACCATTTCTATTTTAGGGACTTCCATGTGTACCTTGTTTTATTTTGGAGCATCTTATTCTTTCATTTCTAAGAGAATTATCGATTTTTTGAAACTTCCAATTTATGTTGCTAGTAATTTGATAGTGGTGTCCAACCCTATCAGAGGAGCTAAGAAGCTCTTATCAATTTGTAAAGATTTAGTACTAGATATCGACGATGTCGATTTCTCATGTGATATGTATGTCCTAAGCTTCGAGGGGTTTGGACTTATCTTAGGTATGGATTGAATATATTATTATGGGGCCATCCTCGATTGTGATAGAAAGATCGTTTATTTGAAGAGCCATGGAGGCCATAGTTTAGCAGTCCCTTGTAAGAAAGGACGTATAAGGGATTTGTCCATATTTCATTCCTTATCTTCAAATTTCGAAGGGTCGTCTGCAGTGCTCATTGTTTGTGAATTTCTATATGTCTTTGAGGAAGTGATGGGACTCCCGCCCCATAGGATGATCTCTTTTAGGATAGATCTCGAGAAGGACTCTAGGCTTGTAGCTTTGCCATTGAGGCGTATGGCTCCTAAGGAAAGTAGAGAGTTGGATAAGCAAATTTTTGAATTGCTTCAAAAAGAATTTATTCAATGGAGTAACTCGGAATGGGGAGCGCCGCAATTTTCGCCACGAAGGCCAATGGATCTTTAAGACTATGCATTGATTATAGGGATCTGAATAAGTTAACCAAGAAGAATAGGTATCCCTTACCTAGGATAGACGACCTATTCGATAAATTGGGCAACACCAAAATCTTTTCTCAAGTAGACCTAGTGATGCAATTTCATCGGTTAAGAATTGCTGAGGAAAGCAAACCAAAGGCTGCATTTATAATGCCTAATGGTTTATTTGAGTGGGAAGTGATTCACTTTGGATTAAAGAATATCATGCCTTCTTTGTGGACTTAATAAGTAGAGTGTTTAGGTTTATTCTAAACAAGATGGTTGTGGTGTTTGTGGACGATATTCTTATAGTTTCCAAGGAATATAAAGAGCATGAGAATCATCTTAGGGAGGTCCTAGGAATTTTGAGAAAGAATCTGCTTAAGGCTAAGTTCTCCAAATGTCACTTTTGGAAGAAGGAAGTCAAGTTTCTTAAGTATATAGTTGCAAGGAAAGGATTGGACCCCGCAAAAGTTGAAGTTGTTCAAGGATGGAGGGTTCCTCAAAATGCTTCTATGGTTAGCAGTTTTCTAGGGTTAGCAGGCAATTGTAGGAAATTTGTTAAGTACTTTGCAAGAATAGCATCCCTTCTGACTGATTTTACTAAAAGAATCTTGAGCTTGTTTGGAGCGATAAGTATAGTAATGCATTCGAGAGATTAAAAGAATCTCTTATGACTACACATGTCCTTATTGTTCCTGATAGTACATGATGTTTATGGTTTTCACAGACGCTTGTGGGACATAATTAGGTGCGATACTTATATAGGAGGGTAGGGTAGTAGCCTGTGCTAGTAGACAACATAAGGATCCTAAAAGAGATACGTTGTGCACGATTTGGAGTTAGAAGACATCATATTTGCCCTGAAGATGTGGAGGTATTACCTCTTAGAGGAAAATTTTGATCTTTTTAAGGATCATAAATCCCTTAAGTTTTATTTTCTCAGCGAGACTTGTACCTTAGGCAACAGAGGTGGATGGATTATACAGCTTCATTTGATTTTGTTATTCAGTATACCCCAAGAAAATGTAATGTTGTCGCTGACGCTTTGAGTAGGAGACACACTACCCTTATTGCTATTGCCGAGTGGAAGAAGTTAGATTTCTTTCCAGTTTTAACCTTCAGCCTTGGTTTGAATCATCTTAAGGATTTCTTGCAGTATTGAAAGTAAGACCAGTTGTATGGATATGATTAGGCACGAGCAAGGCCTAGATGAGGAATTGAGAGCGTTGAGGGAAAGGACTGCTAGAGGAGAGCACTTTCCTTATTCTGGTAGGTATTCAATTGGTGGTGATGGGAGTTTGAGAAGGGATGGCTAACTCTATTTCCCTAGAAGTGGTAGCTTGAGAGAAGAGGTCCTTAAGGAGTGCATCATTCGAAGATGACCATACATTCGAAAGGGGGTAAAATGTTTAAGTATATAAGGAGGACTTTCTATTGGGAAGGCATTGCAGAGTTCGTTGCGAGATGTTTGACTTGTCAAAAAGTCAAAGTAGAGCAAGGTAGGCCAGGAGGGTTATTATTACCTTTTGGAGGTTCCAACTTGGAAATGGGAACAAATCTCGATGGATTTTGTGGATGGGCTACCGATAAGTCAGAAAGGAAATGAGTCTATTTGGGTCATAGTGGATAGATTAACGAAGAGTGCCTATTTCATCCTTATGATGAAGAGTAGGACCATAGCTTCATTAGGCCAACTTTGTATTAAGAAGATAGTCTGATTGCATGGGATTCCGACTAGTATAGTGACTGATAGAGACCCTTTATTCAGGAGTGTGTTTTGGAGGAGACTGTAGATAGCTTTGGGAAAAACGTTAAATCTGAGCACCACCTATCCCCCAAAGATCGACGGACAAACAAATAAAGTCAAATGAATTCTAGAAGATCTACTTAGGGTCTGCATCATCGAATTTGGAGGAGCATGGGAGTTGCATCTGGCATTAGTGGAGTTCTCATACAATAATAGTTTTTAGGCAATGATTGGTATAGCCCCTTATAAAGCATTGTATGGGCAACCATGCAAATCACCATCTTGTTGGTGGGCAACTAATAATAAGGTTTTACTAAGACCTGACCTTATCCGTGATTCCACGAAACAAATTCTTTTGATATGGCAAAGGATAAAGGTAGCCTAAGAACGGCAGAAATCTTACACTGGTAGGCGGAGGAAGGAACTTGAGTTTAGTACTGGCGAGCTAGTTTTCATAAAAAAAATCTCCCCTTAGGAAAATCATTCGGTTCGGGAAGATTGGGAAGTTGTCTCCCAATTTCATTGTGCTATTTAAGATCATTGATAGAATCAGGAAACTGGCATATTGTGTGGAACTTCCCAAGAAAACCTCGAGAGTCCATAGTGTTTTACACTGTAAGGGTAGTGGAGCACAGAATCAAAATGCTTCGCAACAAATGCATCTATCTCGTCCGAGTACAATAGGGAGGTAACCCTATGGAAATCACATGGGAAACAGAAGAAAAGATGAGGAAAACTCATCCAGAGCTTTTCATTGGTAATTATTTCCTCTAAAAATTCCTTTATGCTTGCATTGTGGTTGATAGATTGGATGGTAGGAATTTTTTGCAATGCAAATGCACCGAGCACTCATATAGAAATTATATGCATATTAGGGTGTTTTTGCATACATGCATCACCACCTATTACATTCACGTTAAGATTAAGCTACTTTAGCAAATTTACAACACATAACCACATCAAGTAATGGTTGTTTATGGATGTCAAATTGGGTGTATAATATGTTTGTTCGAACGAGTTGTGTTTTTTTGGCCCATTTGGAAAGATTTCGGGATGAAATCTCCTTTAAATAGGAAAAAATTTAACGTTACGTAAAATATACCATAAATAGACATAGGTAATTAAATTAAGAAAAAACAAAAATAAATAAATTAATAAAATACTAATGGGATAAAAGTGCAATTTTTGGATAACTAATTATTTAGCCATGAAAATATTACCATCGTGATGAAATTCTAGTCCATTTTCATATTTTATTTATCAAAAACGGAGTTCATATGGGGACGTTATGAACATAACGAGTTATTTGTAAATTGTATACGCATAGCATTTTAAATTTAAACTATAAGAATATAAATCTGGAAATAAAAATATATACCAATGGCATAATGGGATATTCTTTGAGAATTCATTTTTTGTGTGTGTATGCAAGAAGAGGACAAGAATAAATAGAAACGGGAAGAATTAAAGATTAATGCATTAATAAAAAGGAAATTAGCGTAGCGTATTAGCCTCCCTATGTTCAATCCAAGAGGGGGGTCGACCGCTTCCTTTAAGGGGGGCTCAACCGGCCGATTGACCGCCCTGCTGGTCAAGCAGCTGGAGAAGACTATTTTATTAAGGAGTTATATATTTTTTTGCTAGAATGGACAGTCCAAGTTTTTGTAAAACTAATTTGATGATCCACACACACTCTAGCAAATATAAATAACATCTTAGCCTCTCCTCTAAACCCTACAATAGTCCTCTTTTGCGCCACAATTTTGCTTCTCCACCATATGAATTCCAGAAAATAGACAGGTTAAATTTCTTCTTCTTTCCTTACCTATTTCTCTATCTTATCTAATATAATTTTATTATTAAAATCTGGATTTGGAAATTGTATGTATATAAGACTTTAATTATATTCTTATATATATATAGGTTTAGGAGAAAGTTTAGAACACGATATTTGTGAAGAAACAATCCAGAAACGATTTCTACACAGCCTCGTCATCCTTTTACTAGTAATTCAATGAGTAGAAACTTTATAAGTTTAATATTTTCAGTATTCTGATAGTGTATATTTGGATTGTTACGCCTAAAGGGATTTGGATTTACGCATAAACAAAATATACCTAAATCCCCCAAATCCTTTATAAATTGTTGTAATAGTCAGTCTTGTGAATGTATTGGATTTTTGTTATTAATGTAATAAAAGTTGGACTTTTTGGGTGTTATACTATGTTGATAATGGTCTGATTTACTTTTTGTTTAATTTTAAAGCATATAGGTGCAAAAACATAAAATTTGGACATTGTAGCTTAAATAGATTTAAACATCTATTTATCTAAAATAGATAGTTTGAACGTATGAAAACATACGTTACCAAAGTCTTAATTTTTATAAATTCATATGAAATGTAAAGCAGCACCAAAAGGAGACTATATATTGTGCATATTACACCTTTTCCCCTTCTTTTATTATTGAATTAATCTTTTAATCTAGGTTACAAGTTATTTTGTTTATGTTTGATATTTCCCTGTTGTTGATTTGAATGTGAATCTACATTATCTACATTATATGCTATGTTGATGAAGTTAGGGAATTAGACTAGTAAACCTCAATTAAGATAAGGATTGACATTTCTACGTTTTAGGATGTTCCTTACGCACACTCAAATCACATTCTATTTATTTCTGTTTATAGTGTAATTAACGTATTATAAATGTTTATTAATTGCATAATAAACAAGTTAATTAGGAATTCAAATTTAAATGTCCCCAACAAGAAATTTGTATTTGTGATTGAGTATTAATGGATTTTATTAGTATTAGTGACACATAGACACAAGGTTAACCCCAACCTGTAGTAGAAGCCTACGCAGAACTGACCAACAAATCTAGCATCTACAAGAAGTTGGATTAATTTGAGATGTCTAACTGCCATGGGCCATTACAATAACTATACGAAGATGTGAGGTTAAGCCCAAGTGGTAGTAGAAGCCTTCCTAGAACCGCCCAAAAAACCAACATCTACAGGTAGTTGGCTTGATGTGGGACATTTAGTGTGTGCATACGTACGTATATATACGTAGGTGAATGAGAGTTGCCTTGAGAAGGTCTTAAGTAGTTGTCCTACTTGTTTTGGTATGAATTGGTTAGGACTAGGTCCATTCCTAATGTTCACTCCTTGGTTCTAGACCCAAGTCATGGGACCCGCTCTTACTAGGCTCTAAGGTCATTGGGTCTGCATTTCTCTAACAATCATGATGTATTAAATGATCTTAGATGGTTGCGGATGAGTGTGGAAATTCTCCGGAAGTTGTATGCTTCTTGTCTAGGGTATATGAGAGTTTACTTAGGGATGTTATACTAAGAGTTTCGACAATCACATGAATGGCCTAGGGAACCGCCTGTCTAAGGAAAGTATTAAGTGGTTACGATTTCACCAATAATGACATCAAGATAGTAACAAGGGGGTCCGCCGAGGGAAGGTCATAAATGACAAGATGTCATCTACTATCCTGAGGTAATAAGAGATTGGTTACCATCTGTCGATTTACATTAAGAGTATAATTAATGATGTGGATGATTAGAAAATGAGGTCTTAAGTGACAAGGGTCTGCCATAGGGTATTAACTGATGGTAGAAGGAGTCCGCACATAAATTAAATATAAATGGCCTTAGTTGACTAAATCGCAGTCCACCTCGAAGGGTATTAAGTGATCATAAAATTATGTCCTTATTAATGTATATAATTGTGTATTCGCCTAAACATGACCTAACATTTTATACTGCCAAGTATAGGAAATAGACATCTCTTAAACTTATATGATTTTCATTCACCATAACTTGTTGTTCTAACCTCTTTCCTCTTAACAAAAACATGTTAGTATGTGGGAATGCTTAGTGTATGGCGTCATGAAGACTGAAGCTTAATGGAGAAAATTCAATAGACTATTATTATAATTATTATCAGGTTTGACAGTTATTGTACTCATGGGATATTATCGTTAGTGATGCACCTTGAAATGACATTTTAATACTTGATGTAATCAACAATGATGGTGGTTTTTATTTAATGGTACATCTATTTTTAGGTTTTTTTATTTTATCCTTTCCGACGTGAGATTATAATTTGGTTTTTAGTTGGTTGTTTATTTAGTCCTTTATAGGAACCAACGACTCGTTTAGACTGGCTCTAAGTTCCGATAGGCCTTTTCTGGGTCGGGATTTAGGCCCATTTCGGACGGGTTATTACAGATTTCTTCTTCTTTCATAACCTATATCTCTATCTTTCTAATCCAAATTTCTTATTAGATTTTGGAATTGGAAATCATATGTATAAAAGATCCAAATCGGATTCTTATATGTATATATTGGATTAGGAGAAAGTTTGGAACATGATATTTATGAGATTTAATCTAGAAACTATTTCTCCATAGCCTTCTCACATTTCCCTAGTAATTCTATGAGTGGAAATTATTTAAATTCAATATTTTTTATAATCTGATTGTGTAGATTTTGAATTAGTATGCCTAAATGAATTTGGATTTGCATGAAAACAAAATATAAACAAATCCGCTAAATCATGTATAAATTGCGGAAATGGTCAATCATTTGGATGTATATTGGGTTTTGATTATGAATGTAATTAAATTTGGATTTTGGGTGTTGTATAATTTTGATAATAGTCTAATTTACTTTCTTATAAATTGTAAATCTCATATATGTGCAAAAAGATAATATTTGGGTATTATAATTTTTTTTGGCAGGGCTGGGTATTGTAACTTAAATAGGTTTAAACATCTATTTATCTAAAATAGATTATTTGAACGTATTAAAATACATGTTACCGAAGTCTTTAGTTGTTGTATAAAATCATATGAAAAGTGAAGCAGTACCAAAAAGAGATTATACATATATTTGACATATTACACATTGTCTTTCTTTTATTATTGAAGTCATCGTTAAAAGCTAGGTTACAAGTTATTTTGTTTATATTTGTTATTTCCCTGATATTGATTTGAATGTGAATAAAATTATATGCTATCTTGATGAAGTTAAGGAAATAAAACTTGTAAACTTTAATTTTGGTAAGGATTGACATTTCTATGTTTTAGGACATTTTTTACGCGCACATTATTTACGTTTTATTTACTATTATTTATAGCATTATTAACGCACTATAATTTTGTATTAAGTGCATACGAAATATGTTTAGTTAAGAATTCGAATTTAAAATTTTTCCATAGGAAATTTATATATGTGTGCGTATTAATTGCTTTTGTTTGTATTAATGACACATTGACACGAGGTTAACCCCTCATTGTAGTTAAAGCCTACCCGGAACCTATCGACATATCTAGCATCTACAAGTAGTCGGATTAATGTGAGAGGTCTAAATGTCATGGGCGATTATAGAAAAAAATACACGAAGGCATGAGGTTAAGCCTAACTTATAGTAGAAGCCTGCCCAGAACCGTCTGGCAAATCAAGCATCTACAAGGGGTCGGGTTAATGTGGGACGTCTAATGTAATTAATATTTGTGTGAAGTAGGCCTGCCTTCAGAAGGAATTAAGTGGCTGACCTGGCTTGTTTGCATACAAGTTGTTAGGACTAGGTACGTTTCTAAGGTCCACTCCTTGGTTCCGGACCAAAGTCATGGGACCCTCCCTTATTAGGTTTAAAGTGGTCATTGGGTCCGCCTTGTTCTTATAAACTTATGAGGTATTAAATGGTCTCAAATAAAAGACATACATATGAGTAAGGTAGTTCTCCGGAAGTTGGCCGCTTCTTAAGTAGGGGCTACATAAGGGCATACCTAAGGATAGGAAAATAAGAGTCCAAATGAACATGTACGAGGGACCGCCTGTTTAAGTGGAGTATTAAGTGACTAGGAGTTCATCTGTAATGATAGTTAAATAGTAACGCATAGGTCCGCTTGTAGGGCCATTAATGGCGATGGGTGTCTACCGAAACCCGGTATTAAAAGGAAGATTACTATCTCTCAGATTACATTGAGAGAGTATTTAATAACATTTACAATTAGAAAACAGGGTATTAAATGACTAGGATCTGCCATAGGGTATTAAACGATTAAGAGAATCTGCTCATAAGTACTAAGTGATCATAGGAAGCCGCCTTTAGATTAGTAAATATACGAAATGGATTTAACTGATTAAATGATAGTCTACCTCGTTAGGTATTAAGTGATAATAGAAATCCACCTTTATAAACATGTTGTCCTTAAGTGACTATAGGGTAGTCCGCCTAATTAATACATGTATATGCCATATTTATTTTTTTGGCTAGGCCAACCGATTTTTAAAGTGATTCGTAACACTTTTTATTATAACAAATAACAAATACAATGGTACAGGGGGTAGACAGATTGTTTAACTACTATTATCGGTTTTTAAGGTGGATCGACTACCATAAGCTGTATTAAAAGTGGTCATCCACTAAAACAAAACTAATTTACAACGCTGGAGCTTAACAAGATATTTAGACTGCAAAACATTTCATTCTCCACGCAGGGAGCGACTCACATATTAGACTCCACATAAAGAGATAGTAACAATTGACAAGGCAGATAAATAACATAAACACATACACAAAAGCTGGCCAAAATATATCACTTAATGAATTACAATGCCGAAATAAGGATAACAGCCCTAGTAAAACTAGAAAACCAACTTCAAAGCAAAATCGCTTCTCAGCCTTGCTACAATACTAAGAAGGTATGAACAGTAGTATATCTTTTGAAGCATCACATCAATGTAGGACTTTACAATGGTGCAAAGTCTCACCAGTCAAACTTACGTACTCAACTTCACTCAACAATGGCAAACAAACTTTGCAGCATCCTATACCAACATCAAAGTCTAGGCTCTGACATGTAAAAGAACATGGTTTGATCCAGGAAAACTCACATACCATACATTAACTCTCGTCCAACATCCAAAAAAATAGAACACACACACACAAAACAACAAACGAACACTAGAAATCAACGGACTCTACCGCATCGGAGAATACGCACAATCAAAAGTGGTTAGCCTTACCGCCAAACGCACAGAGGAAATGCGACACACCATGTATTCCAGCAGATCTAAGGTTTTTTAACATGAAAATGGCCAGGTGTTGGCAAGCATCACGACACGATATGTAATAAATGGTGATTTTGGTTGAATCTAGAGATGGATTGAGCACTAAATACTTTATCATGACAAAAGCTTGGCAAGAGGAGATCATGGAGAAGAGAAGAGAAGGAGAGAATTGAATTCGTCAAGATTAGAGAGAACTCATGTGATTATCATTTCTTAAACCGATGCCATATTTAATTGTGTGTTGTATTCGCGTAGATGTAACTTGATAACTTCATACTGTAAAGTACAATAAATAGACATTTCTTAGACTTATGTGAATTTCATTCACCGAAACTTTTTGTTCTGACCTCCCTCCTCTTAACAAAAATAGGTTAGTAGGTGGGGAAAGCTTGATTGAAGAAGTCATGAAGACTGGATCCTAGCAAAGGAGATTTTATATCTCGTTATTATTGTCATGTTCGGTAGTTGTTGTATTTGTGGGATATTATTATTGAGAGATGTACCTTTATATGACATTTGAGAGTTGATGTAATTGACAATATTGTGGGTTTTACATAATGGTACATCTATTTCTGCTATTATATTTTATCCCATCCACCGTGAGATTTTGATTTTGTTTTTAGTTAGCTCTGTTTATTTACTCCTTATAGGAACCAATGACTCATTTAAAATGGCTCTAAGTTCCAATGTGCCTTCTTCGGGTTTGAATTTAGGCCCATTCTGAGGGTGATCTTAGAACAAAAGTCTGGTGTGAGTGGTAAATAAATCTCAAAATAGTATAAAAAATTATTATAGAGGCACATATTGATGGAGAATCGTACCTGACATGTCCTTGCATCGACAGAGTTAGCACATGACACTAGATACATGTTACCCAATGTCAGATATTATGTCAAAAATGTGATAGATGTCTAAGTACTAAAGTGGTTATAAACAAGTAAAATTCAGTAGCATCCATCATCCATCCCCACATTCACTCACTTAGTGCATTGGATATATGATAATTCTCTTGTTCTTGGTACTTGAATCGATGTCACTCTGTCGGCTAGGAACTAAGATATACCAACATACAACCCAAAGTAAGGACCCAGACTTGGTCCATGTGAAATGCCATAAGTTTCCTAGAGTTGGAGTTAATAACCCGGACTTGGTCTAATAGACATTACGCCCATTACCCCTTCTTCCCGAGTAACCATGGAGCCCATATATCGATAATCTCTTTGCACATGTCTTCCGCAACAGAGTCTGTTCCAGCAACTACTCCTTTGAAGCCCGACTTAGAGTCTCCTTGGTTAGGGAAAAGTATAGATAATCAACTTTTCGTCAAGCTTGATCAAATCAATCATAGACAACTGATTTGTCATCAAACCTAGTCAAATATTCCCAATCCTCTCTAGTAGCTTCCCATCTTTATTCATCATCTTCAACTTTGTGTCTTAGAGAAAAGACATCTATCATAGAAACCATGCTTCCCACCATGGAACTACCATCATCGAATGAATAATCACTACATCAAAGCATCACTCCCTACCTCGCACCAAAGCCACCAGTCGAAGAGCCGCCATGTAGAAACCACGATCTAATGAACCACCTTATCCTACTCCTTGAAGTCTCACCATCATTTACAAAAAATAGGCCAAAGGGGCCAACACCAGTAGTAGTCAATATCGATCACTTCTTTGTAATAAATAATAATCACACTGATTGTATATTTAATATACATCCAGTGGAAACATCCGGCATTCGTCGTGAAATCCAAGCTCGTCGCAAAGTCCATCCTTCATCTTCAGATCCATCAAAAAACTCCACTATGGATCCTTCTTTTAATTGATCGCCATCATTACTTTGTTTATAGTCAGTCGCCAAGCTCCAGTGCTATTACACTATCAAATCAGTAGATGTGCAATATTTCTCCTTTTTCTTCAAATGGATCTTCATATTAGATACTCAATCATGAATCTATCTCATCCATTTAAGTCCATGATCCTTGTGCACTCAACTAATATGCACCTCTTGTGCGTTTTATCGAATAGCACAAAACTTTAGTGGATGAGATTTTTCGTAATCCTTGTCTATGAACATCGTTTTCAGTCAAACTATGCAAATAAGCAACCATGCAACCTATAATCCTATAGTTATCTATAATAGCGTACAAATATTCATAATGACATCCATAATATAAATAAAACCTTTATAAAGTAATTAAATTGGGTTTAGTGTCAAAATAGTTCAAATTTATGTTTGTGTCAAAATAGCGTATTATAGCGTGCAAGTGGGTAAAAAGGTAATATCCATGTTTAAGCTAATCAAATTACATTTTAATTCTTTTATTTATTATTTACCAGGTTCAACTATCCTAAAAATATAACTTTACGATTGTAAATCATTTTAACTTGTCAATTTTTTATGTACAAACAATTATAGCTCAGTGAGAGGAAATATCACTAACCTTAGAAAAATTAGTCCAACGCAGCGTTAAAACATAAGGCTCATTAATATGAGTCCAATGGTAAACACGGTGTAAAATAGGACTTTGTATTAAGAAGTTATGCTAGTTAGAACATTTGAATTTAAATGGACAATGGAATAAATAAGAATCTCACCAACCACTCTGGCTATGCCACATCAACACAGACCCTACATGTGCTGCCTCTCTCCATGTGCACAAGAATGGCAAGCCTTCCATTATCACAGGCAAAACATTTCATCCTATTTCCCTATTCTACACTTCAGATTTGAAAATGCACTGAGCCATCGCATTTAATCTTGATTTGTCGCTACCTCACTCCGGTCCACGATGCCATGCTACAACCATCCTGACTGCGTGTGACTAGCATACTATAGATAGATAACCCACTGCCTAAAATGCCTTGGTTTGCATTCAAAAGCCAAAAAAACAAATTCAATAAAACATATATTTCTTTCTTATCCTAACTCTGATACACCTAAAACTTCGCCAGTCTCTTTTATTATCAATTCATCACACTTTTCCTTTTGGTGCCAAAAGCTAATTCTCGATGATGTGTCATGTACGAGGAAAAAACCAAAATCTAGACAACTCCGTTCAACCTTGATTTCCGTGCACTTAGTTTGTCTCATCGACAAACGGACACTATGGTTGACTTCGTACCGACAATACAAACAATTTTTATGTTCGGCATTTTAGCTGAAAGTGAACAGGTTAAGAGGAGACATATAAACCATTAAATGTTAGGTTTTCAAGGATGTTAGGGTTAGGGTTCTAGAATAAGATAGTATTATTTTCTAACTGTTGTCCATATTTATAGTTGCAATTCCAAAATGGACAAAAAAATTCTAGAATCTGATTATCATGGGTTGACGGACGATCTAGACATAAAAAAAATGCCTTTTGAGTGCAATGAAATATGTGTCAAGACAAAATTTCATCATATGTGGCACCTAACCATTTTTTTTGAACATTTAGTTTTCCAAAATTGAAATTAACATGCGTTTAGAATTCGCACGACTAAACAGTAAATCTAATCGTAACGGAACTCATCTGCCTACAACACCTCACCATCCCGATTCCAAAAATATAAGTTTCATGGAAATCTACCCTGAAATGACAATTTTCATGCATATCGAAACTGTTGTGCCCAAGAATCTTCAAATCTTGAAATACGTCAATCCTTGTACTCTTTTTTCACATAATGAACGATCAAAACTCAATGGAATTGGTTTCTAATCCTGATTCGATCATATGCGAAAAGTCGTATTTCAAAACCGTCAATTAAATAACGAATAATATTTAAATAATATATTTAAATATCCAATCATATGGGTTGTTACATGTTCCACGAAGCGGCGTGGTTACATTAAATATATATTGGTATAGGGATATTAGTTATCATTCACATCAGTCTATTGGCTGACCCAAAGTATTTTTTCCCTTCAATTCTCGGATACTCATTTGAGTAGATTGAAAGTTGAATTTTTTAGGTTCTTCTTCTTCGAATAAGCTTTCGAAGATGTGCTGGAGGCAGTTAGCTATTTAGTACTTTATTCCACGACGTGTTACATTATTTGTTCCAATGTATCTAAAGCAAAATTTGTTTATTACCTATATTTGGCTCTGATCATCCAACATGGCATCTTCATATGATGCTCTTGGAGTTATACAATAATTATATTTTGATCTGAACATGGGTTTTACAATGGGAATGTAATGAAATGTTATTATTGAATGTTGCTTTAATTTCTTTTTACATATTCCTATGTTCTTTAATGTATTCTTGAATTAACATATCCATTTTTTGTCATCGAATGTTAATAAAATTGGTAATTGCAACATCTTCAGCGCTTAACTATGGGCCATAGAGAATGGGGTTTACAAATTTGGTATCAGAGCATAGGTTTATGTAAACTTATAAAGGTTTTCTAAAAAGGATTTTTTAACCAAAACCTAAAGATTAGAGCAATATACCACGGTATGGGATAATAATATTATAACGTACTTGTATTTTTATATTATAAGTATGCATATACTCCATTCTCTTAGGTCGTCCTTAGTATAACAAAGGTTTACATTTAGATAAAGAAAGTACGACATGGAGAGGAGTGAAAGAGTGAATTAAGGTGTCCGCAGCACCACAACTAATTGAAATGCCCGACCTAAAGCTCAAGGTAATCAAGATCATTGAGAAAATGAGAATGAAGGTGTTGCAACCCCGCCGGTAGATTTAGGGAATCAGTATTAATTGTTTGTCAACTTGATGCAAGTTGGAGCCGCTACCGGTCTAGTTAGATATAATATTGCTAATATTGGAGGAGATAATCATATGCACACGCTGGGAACAACTATGGTAAGCTGAGCAAGGAGTGTGCCAATCTCTGAGGAAGTCATTTTCTTGGAATTGAGGATGCTATCATGGTGGAGAATTGATTATTGAGTTGTGAAACAATTTTCTTAGACTTGGGCTTAATATATGTGCAAAAGAGAAGATTAGCTTCGTGGTAGTTGCAAAGAGATACACTGCACTAGTGGAACAGAGTTAACGTGGGAATAACTGAGGATGATATCACTTAGGTAGAGTTTCAAAAGGTGATTCGAAGATGAATACTTGTTTGAAGTTGACAAGTCAACATGCTTAGGAAGTTTGTTGGGCTAGTGCAAGGAGAAACGTTGGTGGCTGAGTATGCCAATATGTTTGATGAATTATCTAGGTATTCCCATGGTATTATCGATACTGTAATGAAGAAGAATGACAAGTTTATTTGGGAATTGAAGCTGGAGATTATTGACGCAACGACGCCACATTTGGAGGATCCTTGCCATATTGTTGTTGATATAGTTATTCGTAATGGGGAATTGCTTGCGTATTTGGTGGAAGAAAGGTTGATTGACACCCAATTTTCATAAGGAAAGAAAATAAAGTTCTTCAAGGGAAAGTAAGCTTAGAAAGGTGTTAAATTTAAGAAGAGAAAAGTTGAAGATGTTTTCTATAAGTGTGGTAAGAATGTCTACTATGCTAATGAATGTCGGTCAAGTGAGGTCAATGTAGATGCTAAGAAGCTGAATGTGAGATGTTGTAATTGCAATCACTTGAGACATTATATGAACAAGTGTTCAAAAGCAACTAGGGGGAAGTTCTTTCTTTGGAACTGACTTTATCTAAACCCACTATTGTTGAGTAAGGAAAAGGCATGCTTTTGATTTGTAGCGTACTTGTTCGAGTTTTGTTTGATATTGGTGCATCACATCCATTTATCTTCAAATGCTTAGTAGAAAAGTTGTTATTAGAACCATCATATCTTGTTACTTCCCTTAGGGTAGCTAATCCTATAGGAGGCTACACAACTTTATGGATAACATGCGATAACCTAGAATTTTAGATGCTAGGTTACAATTTTTCCTCTACTATGTATGTGTTTGACTTTTTGGGCTTCGAAATTATTTTGACTATGAATTGGTTGAATCATTATGATGCTAGGAAATTTTTCCAAGTTTGGAAACAATCGCTGAGACATCCTAGTTGTAATAGATGAATATAATACTCAGGGAGAGTGTGAGTCTCCAGATTTATGCTTTGGTAGATGCATGCAAACTACAAGACAAAGTAAGTTGAGTTTCGATTGTTAAGGAGTCAGCCGAATCAAGCGAAACGGGCTAATGTTCAATAGTCAGACATGCATAGGAGAGAACTATCCCCTCTTGACTATGTCTAGGCAGGCTTATCCTTACCAAGCAATATCCACAAAGACTAGCATCGAAGAACAAAAGAATATGGGGCTAGGAACTCTGCGCAACCAAAGCAGGTTGTCCTTGGCCACAGCACTGGATCGATACTGATCTGATCCATAAAAATGATCGATATCGGTCCCATATAAAGCTTAGCTGGAGCTCGATCCGATAATATCTTTCTTCCTATTCATCCTATGATTGACTGAGATATTGGGAATCAGTGCACTACTTCCGGTTAACTGTAGAGGAATTAGCATGATAGTGCTACTCAACATGTCGTATTAGAAAGAAGAGAACTAAGAAGATTTGATACGTCCCATAGGTGTGAAATGGGGCAAGTTGATATGTTGGATAATGACTATTACCAGATGACAGAGATCATGACTCTCGGTCTCACTGGTAAGGAATATAATGATGGAAAGATAAGGGTATATGGATGATGATTGGAGAAATGGACCAATCTGAAATCCTTTCACTGCCAATATCTTGAATGCTGAATGGCTACAGAGATTCAATATGCTTACTATAGTTGCTTACAAAGGCATGACAGTTCACAAACAGTTTCTAAACGAGTATGAGTCACATATATATAGACACCGCTCGCATGACTAATACGATGAATTGTGGTTTCTCATCTTCTTTGAAGGCATTGGTACTTTATGGTTCTCCAAATTGCAACTGAGATTCATCTCATCCTTCAATCAGCTGATTAGAAAGTTTATGCACCAATTCCGCATGCACACAACATGTGTAAAAGACATTATTTCCATATCTAACGCTACGAGAGAGCTGGAGAGTCATGGAAAACTTTCCTAGAAAGATTCCACGATACCCTTAACAGAGAAGTTGACAGTCCACAGAGGGACATTACTTTAATGGACTTAATATGAGGCATTCATCCTGATACTAAATTTGGTGAATGGGTCGAGAGAAACCCAAGACCATGCTAGAATGTTTCTATGACAAAGTGTCCATGTACCTGTGTAAAGAAGAGGCTTGAACGAGTGGAATCAAGGAACGCCTTATTAGCAGCATCGGGAATAAAGTTTTGAGAAATATAGCAATTAAAAAGATCGACGAGAGTCTCGGTAAAGTGAATATGAATTAATAGAACATGCTGAATCAATAAACAAGAAATGGTAATGTCGATGGTGGTCATGATAAGAGAAGGGACTCGACAAAAGTCTAGTATTACGTTCACATGATACATGCACTCCACTTAATAACTCAAAGGGAAAATCTATATAGAGACCTGGAAAAAACATATAATATTGAAAATACGCACCTAGAGAATTGATTGAGAAACAATAGAAAATGTTACAGGTTACATGAAAACATATGGCCACAATACCAGTGAGTGTCATCATCTGAAGAACATGACAGAAAAGTTGATACAATAAAAGAAACTGGAGCAGTACGTGAAGGCCCGCAGGATAGAAGGATGGGGACTTCGAAACCCAAGAAAGGCTGGGTTGCACTAGAGCTTCTAATTAGAAAACCTGTAAAGAGGAATTGTGATCAATATCATTATTGGTGGATCACGTCCAACTGGTAAAAAATGGAACTAGGTAAAAGAGTATGTTAACACCATAAAGCACGCTGACTGTAAGGAATCCTTTATCGTGGGAGAGGGAGTTCCAACAAAGCAACAAAGGTTAATGATAGACAACGCTGTATTTTGAAACCGAGAAGTTGATGGGGGGTTGAGGCCCCTATCATTGGTCTACTTGACGTATCTGCCATGATTAACCTTGCATTTTTACGGAAGGTCCTTGTTGTGGTTAACGTCTACTCTCTGTACAATTTTTTCTTGGGCCGATTGACCATTTCTGAATGTTGGACTTACTTAGCGACATGGTGCTTCCTTATAAAATTTGCAATCAAGTACGGCATCTAAGTCACCATAGGTGTTCAAGTAGCAGGACAGGCTTGTGATGTTGCTGAATGGAGAGACACATAGCTTCAAGAGATGGGAAAAGATGCAAATACTTTTCTTTGCATAAAGCACTCTGGCACATAACAACCAACAACGAAGGCCTAGATTGGGAGGCATAGTATCCTCTATGAAGTCATATACCTAAAAAAATAAGAATTGTTAAGATACTTGAGGGTTGCACCTGCTGAGATGACAATCAAAGTTCTAGTCAATCAAAATGATCCATAATATGTCTTGAAGATCAAATCTCAGCTCAATCCCAGACAGATGAAGGAACTCGCAAACTTCCTTTGGGCGAACCTAGGTCGATGTGGACATATATGGAATCTCGCTGGGCATCCCATGCCACAATCTCAACATTTACCTAAGGTTCATTCTAGTGCCATATCTTAAGACAAGGAAGACCTGCGGCACTTAAAAAGGATGTGAATAAGCAATTAAACAATGTCTTATCTACGATGATCTTTTCTTGAGGTGGGTCTCCAGCTCTTTTCGGATGACATGTATAGACTACTCATCTAAATAAAGCATACCCAAAAGATAATTTTTCCTTTCCAAGGATATACCAGCTTGTAGATTCGGTGATAAGACACACACTACCCTCCTTTATGGATCACTACAAGAAAAACAGCAAATAACAGTGGCAGAAAACGCTGCTAATCCGTCGCTAAACAGGCATTAGCGACGGATTTCCTACATAAAGGTATGGTCGGCAAAAACCATGACGGTATCTCTGTCATATTTTACAACGGAATTTAGCATGAATTTTCCGACAATTTACCGTCATTTTACTAATTTTATAACAAAAATAAATATTATTTATTAATTTACTTTTATTTTAATTTTTATTTATATACCGACGATTTACCGACGGATTATTAATTTAGTATAAAATATTATTTACAAAAGCCGTCGGTTAATCCTTACTAATTACCAAGGGATTAGCGACAAAAAGTTTTGACAAAAAATCTGGCCCTTTTTTTGTCGGTAAACCCTTCCTATTCAGCATTTAACAAGCGGATGGTATAAGCAAATTATACAAAATAAACATAAACAATATGATAAAATTAACAATACGCTATAAGCAAATTATATAACAAATCATTTCAATTTGTGAATTATTTCTTCCAACTACGAAAACAAAGCTACAAAAATTTAATTTGAACAACATTCTTTACTACAAAACAACAACTCAAAGACATAAACTGCAAATCAATTTCAATCTACACCATTATTTGTAGCATTGTTCCACTTCCTCTTCATTTCGAAGCATAATCAACACCATCTTCCTTTCGAAGCGTAATCAATACCGCCTTCAACACACAATCTTTTTCGTCAAAAGAAAGAACAGGAGATCAGAAACACCATTCATTCTCCTCCACTTCAACCCACAAAAGTAAGCCTTGAAGACTTGAATTTTTTTTGGATACAGTAAGACCATCTATGGTAGCAAGGCATATGAGCTCCCCTCTAAACTCAAAGAGATAGTGAATCCGAAACTCTTCAACCAAGCATCCTCAAACATTAGATTTTTTTTTTTTTTTTTGGACTCTGAATCAATACAAAGTAGTTATAGCACTAAATAATTACATCAAAAAACTTACAGCACCAAGGATATCACACAAACCATATTCCACAAACAACTGCTTAAGCAGTCCCTTACAGTTTCACTCCAAACTATTAGACAGACAAACTCAAGATGTATTAAGCGACAATAGGTACTTGCAAACAACTTCAAACAAAGAACTGAAATAAAACTGGAGATTGTTTCCAAAAACTCACAAAGCACCAAGAAAGAGTGCATCACTCACAACAAACTTGCAAGCAAATCACATAAACAGAGTTTGGCAAGATTTTAACTATAAGAAAAAGAGAGATCAGAATATCCCCTGGAGCTCGATTTTCTTTGGTGGAGGAAGCGGTGGAGAATCAGCTAAAAGGAGTGAAGAAAAGCGGTCATGACAAACATTTCCTTAAAACATCACGAACTCAGCCCTAATAAGTCGACTGTTTCCTAGGTCATGATCCGCCAGTGCTGATCGAGTTCCACCAGACAGTCGTCAAACGTTTGCCTCGCCTCCCATAACGGCTCGCCACCACCTACTTCCGTCGACGTTGCCTAAATTAAACAAAATCCCAAAACCTAGCTTCATTGTCAAACTGTCCAACCCCTTAAAACATTGATCGCACTCAACGAAGTTGTTATGGAATCGAAGAGTATACCCTTGCCAATCAGAAACAGTTTATTTCCGAATTTTATATTGAATGAATTAATTGATTTTAGAATTTGAAATCGTAGAGAGGCCCACGTTTTCTTTAGAGCAGTGAACGCTTTTGGGAAAAAAAAGGAGATTTGGTCTTGGAAATGAAGATAAGACTGGCGTGGGGAAGCACGCGGGGTTTGTTTTTTCTGAAAAGGTGTTGTGTGTTTGGAGCCAAAATTTCATATATTGGAGCCAAAATTTCATATGTTGGAGCCAAAATGGTTTAGAATATAGATTGAAGTTTAATATATTTTAGAGTATAATATTAAGTGAAAATTTATGTTTAGAAAATTCGGGTTTCGAAACTAAAAATTTAGGGTTGGAGCTGCATATTAGATTTGAAGCCATAATTCCAGGTGGGAACCAATGTAAAATCTTGCATATATGTTAGTCAAAAGTGTAACATTATTTTACATTTTTCAAATTTTGAAATATTAAAAAAAACTTGTACTTGTTATTGAAAAAATGGCACTATTTTTTTATATTTCATAGATTTCATATATTATTTGTTAAATATTAAAATTTTGCAACGCAATATATAAAAACTAGTATTGTGTTCATATTTCAAGCTACTAGTATGTAATAAAATCAATCTTTTTATTGCTTTTTTGTAATTTCATAATTTATGTAAGGTAAATCTATTCAATTATATTATCTCAAAAAGATAAGATAAAAATGCAATAACAAGAGTAATTATTTGTAAATTAATTATTATAACATATGTATTACTTATGGTGACAATTAAAACCATACACAAACAAGCAGCCGTTATAAGCATGAGACGTATAGGCACGCGCTTCACGCGTGGTGATGGCACGCGCTTCGCGCGTGACTAGGGCACGATATGATCTTTCTAGTATGCTAAAAAAAAATTTTTAGAATAAAGATATGCTAAAAAAACAACATTGCAGAGAGTAAAGAATAAACTTACAATTTATAGATGTGGTAGAGGTGGTTCATATATAAAATTGTATAAACTGGTAAATGTGCCTGGAAAGGTCGAAGTGGAGAAGAACTTCAAATCATAATGCTTCCTATTCCTATTTACAAATCCTAGGCGTCATCGAAACTCGCAAATTACAAATCGCCGAGAAAATTAAAACTGAGGAGCCTGAAGCTTTGAAATATTCCCAAAGTTTAACAACTAAACAATAAGAAAGAACTAAAAATAAATGACTAACCATACAATATTTATTAATTAACGTGCATTAGTTTCTTTGTTAACAAACATTAATTAAAATTGCAATGTACATTAATTGTTATCAAAAATTTCATTATTTTTCTCCTTTTCTATGTATGCGCTCGTATATAAATATATATTATATGTATAGACACACACTTTGTTTTCAATAAACTTTATTTTCAATTTTAATTATAATTAATTTAAGTTACTAATTTCATATTAATTAATCAATCAATCAAATAATCAATTGTTTTGCGACTACAATTTATGGTTGAAAATATCAAACGAACAAACTTTTAGGATTTTAATTTTTTAAATATTCTATCTAATGTTAAGTTTTGATAATATATATAGAGAAGCGGTTAAAATTTGTAATGAAAGCCTATTTACAGATCCTCTTTTTGAGCGATATTAGCGGAGTAATTTGAATTTGTTGAAAAAGTTTATTATATCCTAATTTAAATGACATTGAATGTCTAATTTATTATGGAGATTATGTTAAATAATAATTTAGTATATTTTAAAATTCATACATAAGGGATTTTGGGAAGTTCATAGTCGGAGCAAAACTTTGCGCTTCAAAGAGAATTATTAACAAAGATAATGATATAAATATATATTATATGTATAGACATACACTTTGTTTCCAATAAACTTTATTTTCAATTTTAATTATAATTATAATTAATTTAAGTTACTAATTTCATATTAATTAATCAATCAATCAAATAATCAATTGTTTTTCGACTACAATTTATGGTTGAAAATATCAAACGAACAAACTTTTAGGATTTTAATTTTTAAATATTCTATCTAATGTTAAGTTTTGATAATATATATAGAGAAGCGGTTAAAATTTGTAATGAAAGCCTATTTACAGATCCTCTTTTTGAGCGATATTAGCGGGGTAATTTGAATTTGTTGAAAAAGTTTATTATATCCTAATTTAAATGACATTGAATGTCTAATTTATTAGGGAGATTATGTTAAATAACAATTTAGTATATTTTAAAATTCATACATTAAGGATTTTGGGAAGTTCATAGTCAGAGCAAAACTTTGCGCTTCAAAGAGAATTATTAACAAAGATAATGATATAAATACATATTATATGTATAGACATACACTTTGTTTCCAATAAACTTTATTTTCAATTTTAATTATAATTAATTTAAGTTACTAATTTCATATTAATTAATTAATCAATCAAATAATCAATTGTTTTGCAACTACAATTTATGGTTGAAAATTTCAAATGAAAAAACTTTTAGGATTTTAATTTTTTTAAATATTTTATCTACTATTAAGTTTTGATAATACATATGGGGAAGCGGTTAAAATTTGTAATGAAATCCTATTTGCAGATCCTCTTTTTGAGCGATATTAGCGGGGTAATTTGAATTTGTTGAAAAAGTTTATTACATCCTAATATAAATGACATTAAATGTCTAATTTATTGAGGAGATTAGGTTAAATAACAATTTAGTATATTTTAAAATTCATACATAAGGGCATTTTGGGAAGTTCATGGTCGGACCAAAACTTTGCACTTCCAAAAGAATTATTAATTAAGATATGTTGCAACTGTTGCGTAAAAATATAAGTATCAACTATAATTATAAAATATAAGTATCAACTATAATTATCAACTATAATTATTAAATACAATTATTTAAAATTAATTATTGAATGCTAGATATTATTTCATAAGTATTAAATTTTATTATTAATTATTAAATAATTATTATAATAAACTGATAGTTTCATTATTTAGGGTAATAAATATAAAAGAACAATTTAAAATTTAAGATTTATCCTAACATATACTGGCATACTAACTGAAATTTGTGATGAAAACTGAGGACTTAATTAAGAATTTAGTAACTACATCGGTTATGAGCAAACAATATTTTGCTAATTCTAAATAAGCAATTATTATAAGTTATTTAATATAGAACTTAAATTATTACTTATTACTACTTATAAATCATTAATATAACAAATTACTTATTAATTATTGAACATTTTAATAATTATTAAAAAATAACACTAAAGTATATCTTAGAAAAATAATATAAACATCTCTTGCAAATCTGTTGGAATTCTGCTGCAAATAGCTTCGAAAAAATTTCGTCGGTATTCTGCTTGTATTTGCAGCGGAAAATAGCGACAGAAATTTTATGTCGGTAATTTGACGCAATTTGTGACGAATTAGTAAGGGATGACAGAATACGATGGTAATAAATAAAATACAAAAAGTTTGAAAATACAAAAAACTATCCCCTGCAAATCACATGGAAATCCGTCGCAAATTAGCGATGTAAATTTCCACTTCTAAAAATTTGACGCTAAATCAGTGTTTTCTTGTAGTGGATGTGTATTCGGTTTACAATCAAATCCCGATGCTCGTCCATGAACAAGAACATACCGAGTTCATCACTGACCTAAGGTTGTAATGCTACATTGCCATAATATTTGGACTTGAGAACACTGGCGCAACTTACGAACAGCTGGTCAACAAGATGTTCAAAGACCAAATAAGGTAATCCATACATGTATATGTGGATGATATTCTCGTGAAGTCACAACGATCGAGTGACCAGACTGAGGACTTAGTGCAAATATTTGGTGCTCTTCGCAAATACAGAAAATCCCCTGAAATACCCTTTCTAGGAAAATTCTTGGGTTTTATTGTTAACTCTTTTACAATTAAAACCAACTATAAGAAAATTACTACATCCAAAAGATCAAAGTTTAAGAAAAATAAATGAAGAGCATTCAGAGTCTTAATGGAAAGGTCATCCTCTGATTCAACTCATCTCGTAAGCAAAGACAAATACATTCCCTTCTTCGGCCTAACCAAAATAAGGGTAAAAATTTGCGTGGATGCAAGATTACATCGACACATTCCGTTATTTAGTGAATCACTTAGAGGCATGTCTGATCTTATCAAACTTGTGGATCATGAAGATTTGTTTATTTACTTAGATTTCTCCACACATTCCATCAGCTCTGTGCTTATACGCGAAGGGAATTAGATGCAAAGGCTTGTTTACTACTTAAGCAAAAGATAAATAGGCTTTAAAAGAAACTACCCAAATCTGGAGAAGTTTCCCTATCGTCTGCTAATCTCTTTTAGCAAGCTCCGCCCATACTTTCAAGCTCATCCTATTATAGTTTACACTAACCAGCCATTATGATAGATCTTATAACAACTCGATACTTCTAGAAGGCTATTTAAATGCAACATTTACTTGAGCCAATTTGATATCAATTGCCGTCCTTGGAGAAAACCACTAATGGACTTATTGCTAAATTCACTACACTTGACAACTCTTTGGAAAGCAGTGAACAACAGGCTATCCATTGGATGTTGTACATGGATTAAGCATCAAACAACGGATATTCTAGCATTGCAGTTTGTTAGTAACTCTTAAGGAACGCTCAATCTGATGCACACTGAAAATCGTCTTTTCGACCACCAGTAATGAAATTAAATATAAAGCCATGCTTGCTAGGCTCAATTTACCAAAGATTTAGGGATAATGCTAATAAAAAATTTATTCTTAACTCATTGTACATTAGGTCCAATGGGAGATTTGGGTCAAATTAGTGTGAACTTCTCCTTATCTTAATCAACTCCATGGATTGCTTAATGACTTTGAACATTATATTATCATGCATATCCCAAGAGAGCAAAATGTGAAAGGAAAATCTTCGACTAAGCTGGCCAGTTCCAGAGAAATACAATCCAATAGCTCAGTTGCAGTCGAAGTACTATAAGTTCCAAGTATGGAACCAATGGAAATAGATTGGATACTAAATATAGAACCCAAAGAGGAGTCATGGATGACTCCGATTGGAAACTATATCTAATGAGGAATCCTTCTTGAAAGGCATAACAAGAAAATATTTGTCCTTTGGAAAGATTCAAGATGTATCATTTAAGAAAGAACATTATAAAGGAATGTTTTATCCCTTTCCTTCAATCGGTATGTCTTTAACGACGATACCAAATTAGTGTTACTAGAAGTGCACGACGGTGTGTGTGACAACAACACTTGAGGGCAGACTTTGGAAATACTTCAATATATCAATTACCGATCGACCATCAATTGAGATGCAACCATAACACTACGAAAAAATGTCAATGATTGGCTAAAACCCCAAGTGCCTTACAGACGGAAATTACGCAAATGGTCAGTTCATGGCTATGCATAGTCTGAGGCATTGACATAATTGACATTTTTACGATCCCCAAAAGTGGTGCAAAATACACTATCTCACAGTTGATTACTTCACTAAATAGGCTGAAGCTAAGCTGATAACTACGACTCCAACCAAGAAAGTAATCAACTTTATAATCCAAAACATCATATGTCTGATTCTAAAGCCATCATTACTGACAATGAGACCCAATTCAATAGTTCCAAAATAAAATAATTTTTTCAGTGCCATCGTGTTGAAAACTAATTTGCAGTAGTTTCTTATTTTCAAGCCAACTGACAAGTCAAAGCAGTTAGTAAAATTGTTTGGTTCATTATAAAATCAATTTGGAAAGTTTAGAGGAAAGTAGGTTGATGAACCCTCGTTAGCTTTATGGGCATTTAAAACCACCCGCTAGTCTATGACTGGTCAAACTCCATTCATCCACGCCTACGACACTTAACTTTCCATCCCACTTGAACTAGAATTCCCTTTTCATCAAGTGACATGCCATGATCCCAAAACCAATGGAGACCTCTCTTGGAACCTCTAAACATTGTAGATGGGAAGCATGAAGAAGTTGCTTAGAGAACAGTTGCAATGGATTCACTTGATATTACAACATTGAGTTTCATCCTAGAACCTTTAGAATGACAATCTTGTCCTAAAGAAAATCTTCATTAATCCAGCTAATTTGGCCCAAATATGGGGATGATCACATGTCATTAAGTTGAAGATTGGAGATGGAGCATTTAAGCTAACGACCATTGATGGCACCGAACTACCAAGAGTGTGAAACAGCGAGCATTTACAATGCTATTTCATTCATTTGTATCCAATTCATAGTTTGCTTCCATAATTTGTTTCAAGTAATGTACTTAGGTAGATATTGCCAGTTTTGTTAGCTATAATAAAAGATATGGGTTCCCTATACTTAGGCCTATTAATATGTAGTTTAATAGTTATGATATGGTTGGCTTATATCTACATATATCTAACACTCCTGATAAGGTCTAATTTCTTCAAATTCATGATCATACTGATCAAACATGAGTGTGGTTCGACATCTCATTTATTAACTCTTGCTTACGATTTGACGAGCATGGTACAAATTAAGAAGTGGATGTGAATCGACTGTCTACTCATTGAAGCCTTGAACACTATGAGACTGGGTATGAAAAATATTACATGGACGTCAGTTGACTGTCTACTAATTGAATCACAATTCGATGGAAAAAGCATAAAAATCTAAGCACTCACTATTTGAGCATTTATTGACCCCTATCTCAAAACTTGGCAGCAATGAAGCTAAATTAAGGTGAACGCTATATGACTGTTAGTATGAACTAATAGCGAGTCTTACATGACCTCTCATTTATTTACTCTAACCCGAACGTCAATGAAGGGGATAAATTGCAGCAACCTGGGTTTTTAGGTATCTGGGTTAAATAAATTATAACGTGTTTTGTGCCTATAAAATACGAGTTCATGAGCCTAACTCATATAATAATTTAAGGTAAGGAATAAGGAATTGTGATTTATAAGAAATTATATATGGGAATAAGTTTAATTCATTTAGTGTAATAAGAAGAATTATTCCAACCTATGTTTGTAAATTATACTGGGTTGTTCTAGTGAAATCGAAAATATTAAATATAGATTAACAATCAATATTTAAGTGAAAATGTATATTCAATATTAAGTAGTTTTTATTAGATAATTAATAATATGTAAGTTGTGCTTAGAGAAAGTAAGTTATTGAAATTATAAAATAAAATAAAAGTTGTGTTTTATAATCATGTTGGAAATGGCACAATAAATTTATACGGTAATAATATAATATTAAGTTGTGTCAACATGCATTCGATCGTAATCTTGTAGATTGTAATTACAATGAATCATCTTATGATAACAACAACTAATTGTGAGCCTTTGTGTCTTTATTAAAATAAGAAATATGAATATTAATAGAGAAGCGATATTTAAGTGTTAATTATTTTTTTAATATGTCATGTAGAGTTATTTTGGTTACAACGGTGAAGTTGTATAAATTATTGTTATTTTAAAATATGAAGGTTTCAAATTAAAGGAAATGTGAAATACAATATTTAAATAATAATGTGTCATGTTGAAATTAGTATTTAAATAATTTGAAAATATTATATGCATGTTGTATAACTTTATAGAGTTTAAACAAGTTAAGTTGGAAATATTAGATGTGAAAATGTGTTACGATGATGTGAAAATGTGAATTAGTGTGTGTGTGTGTGTGTCTTGGGTTAAGTTAGGTGTTAATGGATGATGGCATAGCCATAATTAATTCTCTAACATATTTTGGTCAAGAATGCAAGCTAAAACCCATTGAGATGTGTGTTAAGAAGGCAAAAGAAACTCATGACACTTTTATTTGCTATTATCTCCTTCTTGCTCAAGTTTAGCTTTTAATAGTGAAATTTATGGCCTTCCTCTTCCCTTTTATCCCAAAGTTTATCTCCCTACCAAAATTTAATAAAAAGAGAGTCCAAACCTCTCCTTCTTCAGCAAAGAAGAAATTTCAGTCTTTGAATAAAGCTATTTCTCTTTGTAGATCTGAGAGATGAAGTTATAGTGAATTTGATGCTTTGCATGTTGGAAAATTTCATTGTTACAAGTCGTAGGAAGCTAAATCCATTCAAATCCTAGAGAGGTGAGTTGTTACACACACTCTTTCTAGCTTCAATCCTTTTTCCTATGTTTATTTGTTGATTTTGTTTAGTGTTAATGATGAAAATTATTTACCGTAACTAGAATAAGTTTCAGTAAATTCACAGTTCCAAACCTTGTCTGGTTCAATCTTCGAGACCTCATAACTCCTTCGATTCATGATGATTTTATGTATTTTTGTCTTAGTCCTTAGCATGAGAAATAAACTGCTTGCATGCCATTTTCTATATCAAACCAGGTTTGGTAGTTTAGATAAACATGCATGCAAAGATGGAGACAAAGGAGATTCATAACCTAGGTGAATTGTGTCACCTAGGGTCTATCGCTTCCAACCCCAGAGTCGACCATATGGCCGACCTGGGTACCTAAAGGGGTCGACCTGTCTGTTGATAGGTCATGGTTTTCCAGTGCAATGTCGTGGCTCTTCTTGTGCAACATCATGGCATGGTTATTAAGTCTAGTGTGTGTTTGTGATGACTTATCGATGGCTCCAAATGTGTTAATATGAACCTATATTATACTCGATCCTTGCTTCGAATTCATGAATTTGTGTTAATCTGAGTTATATTTCCAAGCTGGAATTTTGGTGTACTCGTGACAACTGAACGTTTTGTAGAACGATTCTAGGAGCAACTATATTTATATAGAGATTTCCTATCACACTGAGACAAATTAGTTTTTTATTTTAGTTTTGGAAGCCAAAATTATCTCAAGACTATACTGTAAATATATTTTCCCAATTATAAATATTTTAAAGAAATAATCCGAATGGGTTTGAAGTCGTTTTATAAACTCGCTTTCTCAAACCAAATATTTTTAATATATATAAACTACACATTATTGCACCCTTCGAGAAGGTGTGACTGTGATTCAACGATATCGTAAACCTCTTGGTATGGGACATGAAGATATTTGATATTGGTTAATTACAGACTCGTCTAATTGAAGCTGTTGTTCCTTATGTTCTCTTGTGCTTTCTTGATTTTCCTGTTATTTATAGTGTGGAATCGACTGGAGGTCAATAAACTTGTAGCGAGAATATGTGGTATGGGACGTACAATTACCACTGTTCAGTTTACTTTCTATAAGTTATGAAACATTCCTATGTGTTTGCCAGTACTAGTCTTTTGGTCAATTAATGAAATCTAGACCATCGGGTCACTCTTATGTGAATCCTATGTTTAATGACCTTCAGGTCAATCATGTTGCATAAGGTACCTCTCATGTTGATATTAGTAATGTAATAGCCTACCCGGAGTGGGCCTAAATTTCAACCTAGAAAAGGCCCATCGAAACTTAGAGCCAATCTAAACGGGTCATTGGTTCCTATAAGTAATTACATTTGCACAGAATAATATAGCACTATAATGAGATGGAATCTCATACAGTGGAAGCGATAAAATATAATAATGAGAAAGCAGTTGTACCATTTAAATTAAAAACCAATAATGTAGCTTTCAACCAGGTTTCA
The DNA here is from genome assembly GCA_030737875.1 of Allium sativum. Classification (NCBI taxonomy): domain Eukaryota; kingdom Viridiplantae; phylum Streptophyta; class Magnoliopsida; order Asparagales; family Amaryllidaceae; genus Allium; species Allium sativum. Next base: position 723,467,557 of record CM060919.1, read on the forward strand.
GACAGTTACATCAGGTACATCAATTAATATCTCAAATACAATAATACTACCAATAGTAAATAGAACATAAATAGATAAATCCCTCCTTCGTCAAGCTCCCACCACTCTTTCTCTCAGCATGAAGTCCAACCTACTATCCTATAAGTATGTTAAGAGGTGGGAGGTCAGATCATAAAGTCCTAGTAAATGAAAACCACATATGTTCGGAGGGTAACTATTCTTATATTCGGCAAGATAGTTTTTTCACGATTTCTCTACATGAACAAGCATACACACAAGGCAATTAATCTAATTAATGAGGTGGACATTCATACAACCACTAAAGACCGTCATTAACACTTTAGGGCATATCCCGGATCACTTAATACCCAACGAGGTGGACATTCTCAGTCACTTAAGGCTATACTAATATATTATATTTAGGGTGGATTCCTAAAATCACTTAATACCCTATGGTGGACCTTAGCCACTTATGACCCTGTCCTATCACGTCAAGGCTAAATATATACATATATATGTATGTACATATATATACACTCTCAATGGTAATATAATAAGTAGTAACTCGCCACTTGATAGTGGTTTAGGGTAGACCCAGTTTACCATTCAAGACCCCTTCGGCGGACTCCCATGTTACTACTTAACTGATATTACATGTGAACTCCTATGTCACTTAAGACTTCTCGTAGACAGTTGGTTAATTTTAGTTGCATGTAGCGTAGGGTTCCTATCATGTCCTTAGGTTAGCCCTCACACAGCTCCTAGAGGAAGTGGATAACTTCCGGAGAACCACCCCCACTCAACGTTACTGTTATATTTTGTCCATTTTTGAGAAGGAGGATCCAAAGACCACTTATAACCGAATAAGGGAGGGTCCCATGACTTTGGCCCAAACCAAGGAGCTGACCTTAGGAACAGACCTAGTCCTAACCACTTAAGACCCAAATCAGGTAGGTCGGCCACCTAAGACCTTTTTAAGGCAGGCATGCCTAATCATACATACACACATACACATATATATATAATGTATACATCAGGCCTCTCACATTAAACCGTCTACTTGTAGATGCTGGATTTGTCGGGCGGTCCCGGGCAGACTTATACTAAAAGTGGGATTAACCTCGTGCCTTAGTATAATAACTATAATGGACCACGACATCTTGACCTCTCACATTAACTAGGATTACTTGTAGATGCCAGATATGTCAGTTGGTTACGGGCAGGCTTCTACTGCAAGTAATAGTTAACCTCGTGTTTTTGTGTCACTAGTTACTATTTATAAATCCACTAACGCACATACATACAAAAAAATTCCTAAGGGGACATTTGAAATTCAAATTACTACTTTCCTAAATTAACCGTATTTACTACGCATTTATTATACATTAATTACGTTATTTAATAATCTATGGAAATAATAAATATCCTAAGTTAAACGTATAATAAACGTTTGAATATAACATTTCCAAACCGTTGAAATGTCAATTTCTAACCAAAGAAAGGCATATAAGTTAATTTCCTACATTTTACCAATTAAGTATAAACATGTATATAAACATATATCAAAATGGAAAACGAACTATAATAACATATAAAACTTGTATCCAAATATATATATATATATATAATAATTATTTTATGGTTCAAATACACTTTTGAATACGTTTATGTGTAAAACATCAATGTTTGAACATTGTACAAATAAATACGTTCAAATGATCTATTTATAAAAATAGATATTTAAACCTATTTTGATTCATACAAAAATCCAAATCCTTAATGTGTGACAATAAGCAGTACATGAGATCACAACATACGAAATATGAATTTCACTACAATAATAATTATACAACACGACTTTGCCATATTCTTAACTGCTTTAATAACCACAAACCACAAATTTACACAGATTGTACATTTCCGCCAATAAATATAAAAGAGAGGAATTTGGGGGATTTTCTCTTTTTAATGTTTTCGTAGAAATCCCAAATCCTCTTAGGCATACAAATCCAAATAAATACTACTAAATAAAAGAATAGCAAACATAAGAGATTTCTACTCACGGTGATTTAACTGTATGGAAATGACACAGATTTGATGGTTTTCCCTATTAGATTTGAAAACCTTGCAAGAATCACGAATACGGATACAAACTTTGATTTTGTATTAATCTATATATAAGAATTAAATAATTAGAATTCTTATATATAAATATAGAATTCTAGATTCAAACCTATACTAAATCATAAAAGAAAAAAGAATAGAAAGAATATAGATTAGAAGGTTTGTAAAAGAAAACCTAATGTAATATTTCTAGAATTCAATGGCAGAATGGAGGCTATGAGATGGAGAAGATTAGGTTTAGGGGAGGTGGAATGGAGTGTTATTTATAGAGGGGTGTGTGTGTGTGAAAATAAGAGCCGTAGGATTAATCACATGTAATCTTGGCTGTTTATTTTATATAAAACACTCCAAAACCTAGCCCAAACCAACCTCGACACATCATGGCCGAGCCAAGCGGCCGACCGCCACCCATGAAGGGCAGTCGACCGGGGGTCGACCCCTAGGGGTTGGAAATGACCAGTGAATTTAATTGGTGACTGAAATGGTTTGATTATTAAAACGTTTCTATTTATATTAATTCCTTTCCTTTTATTACATATTCTTGTCCCCTTCTACGCATATATATACAAACACGGATTTGAATTCTATGGAATATTCCAATTGGCCTTTAATTAGATGTTTATATTCCATATGTTTGTTTATTTAATTCAAATTTTAAACGTTGTGTATATTTTATCTACGCACAACACAATCAAAGGTGAATTCTTCATACAAACTACGTTTTCGACATATTATATATTAAAATGGATCAGAATCTCGCAACGAATACAATTATAATATTTTCATATCCGAATTCTTAATTTTACAAAAATTCCATTTTGCAACTTGACAATATTTTAATGTTTAATTTAGGATGCATTTGTCTCAGGTCCCTAAAAGATTTGAAAATTAAGCTCAGGTCCGGTCCAAAACTTATTATAAATTAGGTCCCTATTTTTCGAAAATTAATGAAAAAAATTACGTAAATTCATATGTAATTAAAACACATAAAAGAAAAGAAATTCAGCCTAAAAACAACTGAAAAAAGCACCAAAAACGAAAAACAACAAAAAACAATGAAACTGCAGTTAATTGCATCAAAGGATTCATATATTTGAAATTCTTGCATTCATCTGTGCAACTATTTCGGTCATGCATCTACGTTAGTTTTTTCTGCATATACGCATGCAAGTAATACAGAATTTTTGCATACAAGTATGCTATAATTCGTAGGCATGCAAATCAGTTTATATATATTTGCATACACGCATGCAAGTATTCGAAATAAATGCACACATGTGTGCAACAATTCTTAGGCATGAATGTCATTTCATTTTTACTTACATAAATGTATGCAAGAAAACAGAATACTTGCATACATGCATGCAAGTATTCATGCAGATTTTTCCACCTGAAATCTTCATGAATTATTTGCATACATGTATGCATGTATTTAAAATACTTGCATACATGTATGCAAGAATTCACGCAGAATTTCAGTGTAAACTACTTTAGGAATAGTTGCACATATGTGTGTAACTATTGGATTTACTTGCGTACTTGTATGCAAGTTTTTTTTCCGTGATCTTCTGGGAATATTTGCAAATTTTATATAAAAAAAATTATATGTTAGCGCATTTTTTTTTCTTTTTTGAGAAAATACATAACAGCCAATTCTAGGGACCCGCTTTAAAATGAAAGTTGGGGAGGGAGGCCGTTTATATTTCAAACTTTAACAGGGACTACTGCTTAATTTCACTTATTATTATTTACTAATTATCTTGTCTAATTAATGGATTTTTACAGGGTGTTACAAGTAATGACTAAGGCTTCGAGCCATACTTGTGTGATAGCACGTGCTGGCATAACTTCGAGTTACCAATCATATTGTTGGATTAAAAATCATGTTGTTTCTGGTTTTTTCATGTTTAAATGATGATTTCACCATTTCATGATATTTAATATTATATATATAATGCTTCGAGTGATTCGAAGACTTTTATTTGTGTGTATGGTGATTTCATTTCGATGATTTTGAACTCTCAAGTAGGTTCCCAGTCTTAGTGATTTTCGTTGATTCTCGTGATATCAATGATTATAGTGATTTCAGTGGTTCTTGTGGTTTTAGTGATTTCTAAGTCGTCCATCTCATGTTAGGTGATTCCAAGTATAATTACCTTAATCATGGAGTTTGGGTAATTTGTGCTAAAGGAAATATCCGAGTCAGTGTTTGTGTTTCTTCCAAGAAGCCACATATTAATTATATGGATTTATACATGGAGAAATCTATTATCCTAAGTGTATGATATTCCTTTCTGATGAAAAGGAATTACCACATCAGTGTTCCGAATAAATTTGTGATTTTGAAATACCTTTTATTATAAGAGAACTTTATGCATACTTAATGTTTTATTTCACCCATTATCGTAATGGATATGTTTAAGTTAGACTGACCCGTGTATGTATGTATACTCGAGTCAAACTAAGTTGTTTCAAGTTCATAGCTTACTGTTGATTCGGGGTTAAATGATCTATCTTGGACTATATCTCATGAAGCTATTTCCTAGTTGTGTGCTCAAGTATTCGAGTCATTTGTAAATTTGTTCTTTGAGACGTGTTGTATACGTGTATTGTTTGTATGAAACCGTTCGATTATGTAGCACATGTAAATATGGTATTCTATTGTTGTATCTATACGTATTTCTGTTTTGTGGTATGTTACCTGCGATGAGTTGAAACGCCCTGTAAAATATACCTTAAATAGACGTAGGCAATTAAATTAAATATAAAAAATAATAAAAAATAATATTATAAAATATTAGTGGACTGAAAATCAAAATTTTGGATAATAATGAATTTGACCATGAAAATATTTCCATCGTATTCGTGGCGAAATTCTAGTCAATTTTCATATTTTATTTATCGAAAACGATTTTTGTATGAAGAAGTTATAAATAAAACAAATAGTATGCAAATTGTATACATATAGGAATTGAAATTCAAACTATAAGAATATAAATCAGGAATAAGATAATATACTCTTGGCATAATGAAATGTTCTTTGAAGATTTGAAATTGTATGTATATATACATATGCATAAAGGGGACAAGAACAAACAGAAACAAAAAGAATCAATATTGACTTAAATGGCGTTTTCTGTACCTCTTTCCTCGAGCCAACCAATCCCTTTTTTCCCGCCTCCTCCTCGTTCCTTCCCCATGTCAGATCTGCCTCCTATCCCTACACTCCCGCCTCCAGACCCTTCACCTCTCAACGGCCCTCTTACCTATCAATCTTCGTCTCATCCTTTACCCAAAGTTAGATGGTCGTCGCTTTTCGCCTCAAAACCACGAAGCGTTGGAGAGTTTACGCCGCCTCCCATATTGGGAACACGGAATGGATCGTTAAGGAAAAACTAACAATAGAGGGGGTGAATAGTGTTTTTAAGGAATTTAAGAAAATCTAAAACTTATATGATATACTATATGAATCACACACCACAGAGATAATCACAGACACATAATCAAACACAAACACAGAAATAAACAGAAATAAAATGCAAAAAAGGAAAGAACACACCGAATTTTATACTGGTTCGGATTACTCCTACGTCCAGTCCCACGCAATGCTGGATTGCACTGAGTTTTATTACTATATCAATATCCAAGTACAATCTCCATGATTTCACGGCTACAAGGTTACCACCGACTCCAAACAGCCTTGATCAAGTATATATCCCTTGATTTCCCTGGCTACAAGGTTACCACCAATTCCTTTCCTTGATTTCAAGGCTACTAGGATTCCCAAACACTTCCCAAACGATTACAATAGCCCTATAACTCTTCAATAGCACTTTGATTCAATGAGTAATGAGTAGAGAGTGAGAAGAGAAGAAGTTTTATATGAATATACTTGAAATCGGAAGAGTATAAGTGTAGAAATCATAAAAATATGAAATATTAATGGTGTAATGAAAGAGGATGAAGATGGAGAAGAAGAATGATAAAAAATTCGAAATCAACCCCCATTTACAAGATTTGAAAGGTTGCAACGCTTCTGGAACGTTAAAAATAGTGAAAAGACAATTCCTTTCAAAATTAAAAATGTGGCAGTTATATGTCGACATAGCTAACTATGTATGTTGACATATGCTAGTTGAAATTTGAATTTTAAGTATTTTTCATATGTTTTGATATATATATATTATTCTGTAAATTCTTGAATTAAAACATAGTGATATAAATGAGTATTATAAAGTAGAAAATCATTTGAAATCATAAATATAAACTATATAATTATATTTATAAAATTATAAAGTTTAAAACTATATAAATATAAAGTATATAAAAGTATATAACTATAAATATATATAAAACTTATAAATTTAAAAAGTAGAGTTTAAAATCAAAGTAAGATAGAAAAATTAATTAGAATAGGATTTGAAAATGGAATTTTAAATTTGAAAATCAAAATAGAATTTGAATTTGAATTTGAACCTGGAGTGCTATTCGGAGTCTTACATAAACTAGACTCTATTACTATATTTATCTTGAAATCTTGATTACTTATGAATCTTGAATCTTCTTTGAATTCCGAATCTCTAAAAGCTCTTAAATTGTACAGTCTTCAGTATTAATTCCTGTGTACAAATCCTGCATATGTGTCTGTGTATATATATATATTCTAGATAGAGATGTTAGTATATATTTTATAATCAATTAATATTGAAATAAGGTTGTTGTCATCAAAACTCCATTCTCCAACAAAGTAATTGAATATTAATGATAGACAACGCAAGCATTATATTAAACATCGTTTTTACAAGCGATATATTACACGAATTATTACAAATGTAATACATCGAATAAACGTAAAAGAAACGAAAAAGAAAACTTGAATTCTAATTGTTTTTTATGATGGGAGACTTATGGGTTGGACAATTTGGGTAATGGAGATAAAATCCCCCATTTTGTTCAATCATATTTCCATTTTAATCGAACAAGACTTCACACATGCAAACGACTTGATCGTCTTCATCCATGACTTCTTGTTGTATCTCCTCCTGTTCCACTTCCATCATTCCTTCCTCCTCTTCTTCCGGTTCCTCTCTTTCTTCCATTTCTTGATGATTATCCTCGATGATGATTGGGTTGACATGGTTGTCCATTATGAATTTATTAAGACTCTTTAACATCTTTCCTTGTAAATTTTGCTTTTGACTCATGCGAATTTGGAGCACTTGAATTTCAGCAAGCATTTGAAGAGTATATTCCATTTTCTCTTCAAGTTTGATGACACGTGATAGGGTAGAACATTGGAAAGGACCTTCGGATGGTCGAGCGGATGTTTCTGGATTAATTCGGGTGTTGAAATTGGTGGATGCCATTTTTTATTTTGGTTTAGAGTTTTTACAGAAGTGAAATAAGAGAATGAAGAAGAAAATTTGAAGTGGAGAGTTTAAATGATTATATTGTAACTAGCTTTTGGTGGGAATTATTTTTTGAAATCTGGCAGTTATATGCCGACATAGGCAAGTATGTATGTCGACATACTTATGTTTTTTACTTTATTATTTTTATTTTTAATGTTATTCTTATATATATTAATATATTTAATTATTCTAATTCACTTAATGAACAAATACCTAATTCTCTTCTAAATTTAGTAAATGTTGCTTCGTTTAATGGTTTTGTTAATATATCTGCTATTTGTCTATCTATTTCTATAAATTCGAGTTAAATTTTCTCTTCGCTTACGTTATCTATTAGAAAATGATGTCGTATATCGATATGTTTAGTTCTTGAATGATGAGTTGGATTTTTAGATATATTTATAACACTCATATTATCGTAGTATATTGGTAATTTATTTATATTTAGTCCAAAATCATTTAGAGTTTGTTGCATATATATTACTTGTGAACAAGCTAAATCAGCAAAGATATATTCTACTTCAGTTATTGACAAAGATACAGTATTTTTCTTTTTACCCACGAGACTAGTGAATGTTCTAAGAAATGACATGTTCCACTAGTGCTTTTACGATCGAATTTACATCCTGCATGATCAGCGTCATGATAAGTAACTAAGTCGAATGAATCATCCTTAGGATAAAATAATCCAAAGTCTGATGTATGTTTTACATACCCTAGAATACGTTTTACGACTTTTAAATGTGCTTCCTTAGGTTGCGATTGATATCTTGCACAGAGACATGCACTATGCATTATATCTGGTTTACTAGCAGTTATATATAATAGTGATCCTATCATTCGTCTATATAATTTTTCATCAACGTCTTTAGACGTATCATCTTTACTTAATGCTATATTAGTCACCATTGATGTTAATCTCCCATTAGTTATTGTTAAATTATATATATTAATTATATCTCTTACGTATTTTCCTTGATTAATAATTATTCCATTCTTGAATTGACGAATTTGTAAGCCTAAAAAGAACGTTAGTTCTCCCATATGACTCATCTCAAATTCTTGGGTCATATTATCTGAAAATTCTTTATTTATCTTATCATTTGTTGATTCGAAAATTATATCGTTAACATATATTTGTACTAATTGTATATCCTTATTATTCTTTTTAATAAACAAAGTATTATCTAATTTTCCTATTTCAAAGTGGGATTGTAATAAGTAATTTCTTAATCTATCATACCAAGCCATAGCAGCCTTTTTTGATCCATATAATGCTTTCTTTAACTTATATACATGATTAGGTAATTTTCAGTCTTCAAAAAGAGGTGGTTGTTCTACATATACATCTTCTTTAACAAATTCATCTAGAAAAGCACTATTGACACTCATTTGATATAATTTGAAATTATTATGGTTTGCAAAGATAGTAATATCCTAATTGCTTCTAATCTTGCTACAGGGGCAAAAGTTTCATCGTAATCTATTCCTTCTTCTTGAGTATAACCTTGTGCTACTAGTCGTGCCTTATTTCTTACAACCTCACCGTGTTCATTCATTTTATTTTTATAAACCCATTTAGTTCCTATTATAATCTTATCCTCTAGTCTAGGAACAAGTTCTCATACATCATTCCTAGTGAATTGATTCAGTTCTTCTTGCATGGCAAGGATCCATAAATCACCGGAAGATGCTTCCTTTGGTATCTAAGGTTCAATAGTTGAAATAAATGCAGAGTTACTCACATTATTTAATTGATTACGAGTCCTAACTACGGATTCAATATCTCCAAAGATATTTTCTACAGAATGGTCTCTTAGTAATCTAATTCGTTTATTTGGTTGACTATCTTCATGATTAGTTTCATTGATTTCATTTTCACATTCATCTTCATTGTTTTGTGTTATACTTTTATAATTTTCATCAAAGGATACGTTTAAGGTTTCTTCTATATTATTGGTTCTAGAATAAAAAAACTTTACATGCCTTACTTCTCTCAGAATATCCAACAAATATTCCTTTATCGGATTTCGGGTCAAATTTATCTAAATTTTCTTTAGTATTAAGTATAAAATATTTACTTCCAAATATTTTAAAATATGGTACTTTTGGTTTCTTATTATACAAAAGTCCATATGGTGCTTTACGAGTTAAGGGTCTAATTGAAATTCTATTTAAAATATAACAAGCTGTTGCAACTGCCTCAACCCAAAAATTTCTTGGTAGTTTACTATCAAATAACATAGTTCTCGCACATTCTTGTATTGTCCTATTTTAACGTTTAACTACTCCGTTTTGTTGAGGGGTTCTAGGGATAGAAAAATTATGGGTTATTCCCTTTTTATTACAAAAAATTTAAAAATTTTCGTTTATGAATTCTCCGCCATGGTCACTATGTATTGTTTTTATTTTTAGTGATAATAAGTTTTGAATTCTTTTAGAAAAAGTTTTAAATTGATCAAAAGCATCACTTTTATTTTTAATAAACAAAGTCCATGTAAATCTAGAAAAATCGTCGACTATTACGTAAACATATCTATTATGATTTATCGATTGGGTTTGAGATGGACCAAATAAATCCATGTGAATTAACTCTAATGGTTTTGAGGTGGTAATTTCTTCTTTTGATTTGAATGAACTTCTTTTTAATTTTTCGAACTGACAAGCGTTGCATAAATTATTAACTTTAAACTTCATTTTGGGTAATCCCCTAATTGAATCTAATTTAGAAATCCTAGAGATATGTTTGAAATTTATATGACCAAATCTCTTATTCCAAATCTAGTGGTCACTTGCATTTGCCATAAGATATAGATTATCGTTGGAGATTTTCATACACAATATATATATATATTTTTCTTTCTATCTCCTTATAATATTACTTTAGAATTCCTATCTTCTATAAAACATTTATCTTTCTCAAAGTTTATTTTATAACCCTTATCGCAATGTTGACTTATACTTAGTAGGTTGTGTTTTAGATTCCTAACAAATAGAACATCATAAATAGTAGGAGTTTCAAAATTACCGACATTGCTGATCCCAATAATGTATCCTTTAGAGTTATCTCCGAAGTTCACCATTCCACCATCTTCATATACCAGATTATTTAGTAATTCAGGATTTCCCGTCATATGTCTCGAACAACCAATATCCAGTATCCATTTGTCCTTTTTGATTTCCACCATTTGTTTGCCAGAATTTGAATTCTCAACAGCCATGTAACACACCAATTCAGAATTTGAATTGTCAATAGCCACAATTTCGGATTTTGAATTTCCAATAGCCACTCCACCCATCTTCTCAACTTTTGAATTTTCAAAAGCCATATAACACATCTTTTCCTGTATTGGACAACATTTCAGTAGATTAATTGAATTTTGAACACAATTATACGCAGACTCTTCCAATATTGGTACAATGCATGAATTGACACTAGTGTTAACAATTATTTCAAAATTTGCCATTTAAAAAGTTTTAAAAATCAGATTATGAACTTTTTGAAAGACCTTGCTCGGATACCAATTGTTAGGGAATGCGAAATGGATCGTTAAGGCAAAACTAACACCAGAGGGAGGTGAATAGTATTTTTAAGGAATTTAAGAAAATCTAAAACTTATATGATCTACTATGTGAATCATACACCACAGAGATAATCACAGACACAGAATCAAACACAAACACATAAATAAACAGAAATAAAATGCAGAAAAGGAAAGAACACATCGGATTTTATACTGGTTCGGATTACTTCTACGTCCAGTCCCACGCAACGCCGGATTGCGCAGAGTTTTATTACTATATCAATATCCAAGTACAATCTCTATGATTTCACGGCTACAAGGTTACCACCGACTGCAAACAACCTTGATCAAGTATATTTCCCTTGATTTCCCCGGCTATAAGGTTATCACCAATTCCTTTCCTTGATTTCAAGGCTACAAGGAACACACCTTTTCCCAAACACTTCCCAAATGATTACAACATCCCTATAACTCTTCAATAGCACTTCGATTCAGAGAGTAATGAGTAGAGAGTGAGAAGAGAAGAAGTTTTATACGATTAGACTTGAAATCGGCAGAGTATAAGTGTAGAAATCATAAAAATATGAAATATTAATGGTGTAATGAAAGTGGATGAAGATGGAGAAGAAGAATGATAAAAAAATTGAAATCAGCCCCTATTTATAAGATTTGAAAAGTTGCAATGCTTCTGTACCGTTACAAATAGTGAAAAGACACTTCCTTTCAAAAATAAAAATGTGACAGTTATATGTCGACATAGCTAACTATATATGTCGACATATGCTAGTTGAAATTTGAACTTTAAGTATATTTCAAGTGTTTTGATATATATATATATATAATTCTGGAAATTCTTGAATTAAAATATGGTGATATAAATGAGTATTATAAAGTAGAAAATCATATGAAATCATAAATATAAACTATATAATTATATTTATAAAATTATAAAGTTTAAAACTATATAAATATAAAGTATATAAAAGTATATAACTATAAATTTATATAAAACTTATAGATTTAAAAACTTGAGTTTAAAATCAAAGTAAGATAGAAAAATTAATTAGAATTCGAATAGGATTTGAAAATGGAATTTCAAATTTGAAAATCAAAATAGAATTTGAATTTGAATTTGAACCTGGAGTGCTATTCAGAGTCTTACATAAACTAGACTGTATTACTATATTTTTCTTGAACTCTTGAAATCTTGATTACTCATGAGTCTTGAATCTTATTTGAATTTTGAATCTCTAAAAGCTCTTAAACTGTACAGTCTTCGGTATTAATTCCTGTGTACAAATCTTGCATATGTGTGTGTTTATATATATATATATTCTAGATAGATATATTAGTATATATTTTATAAATCGATTAATATTGAAATAAGGTTATTGTCATCAAAACTCCATTCTCCAACACTCCCCTTACTCTCAAGTATTCTGGAAAGATACTTGTACCTTCGAAAGACATAGTGCAGGCAAGCATTGAAGTATGGAATGAGTACATAGCTGGTTTCTGTAGAGTCCCGAAAATTTTCGACACTCGAATCTTGACATTAATATAACCTGTGTCCAAATCCAAGTATTGGAAACCCAGAAAGATAATAGAAAGAAATTAGAGGATGAGATAGGAAAGGTAGAACTATTAGAATAGAAGAATAAGGATACCAGAGTCTCATAGCGGAACGAATAAAATATAATATATCAAATACTTTATACAAAAGAACTATATATATATTACAACATCAGAGTATACATTCAGATCAATATAACACACAACGGAAATAAACTAGTACCAGTATAAAGATATGGAATACATCTCGACTTCAACTTCTTCTTTAGAACTCCAAGCGAAACCTAACCTGGAAATATACTCGGTCTGACCTGAGCATATTTGATTTAAAACAAAATTCACCCGGATCAGTCTGGAATACTTTCAATGATAAATTCATACAGCAACCAACTCGTTTAACTTTAGAAATCCTTTTGAAAGAAAAGGATAATAGTAAGACTAGTCCACAAATAAACACGGACGGTTTTACTTTACTATAACCCAAAACAGTTTTGATATCAAAATCTAGTTATATTATAATACTGTTTATCAAATAAATAACAAAGTAGCAGAACGCTTGCATCTCATGCTCTACATATATAGTATAAAATCAAAAACCACGGGGATCTTATTGGAGATTGGATTCCTACAGATAAGGTATGGGACCACCTTCTGATCAGTGTACTCTAGCGGGATATACACCGGGGTTCAACAAGAACGTCTTACAACCCGGCCACACATGACCGACCACTCATTTAACTTGAGTGTATCGAATATATTGTCAACCATACGGCTTTTTGTCACGACCACCGTAATTGAAACGACCCGCAAATCCGTGCTATCAGAGTTGACTAAATACACCACACGTCCAACCCAAATAACACAGAAATACGACTCATTTTTAGAAAGAAGTTAGAGGATGAGAAATAGAAAGAAAGAAATATTAGAATAGAAGAAAAACGAAGATCACAACTCACAGCGGAACGAATAAAATATATTATATAACATAAGCTTCGAAATACAAATCTGTTTTGTACATACATACATACCATCATCAGAGTACACATAACATTTGATCCAGCGGAAGTAACTCTAAATAACTAACGTTGAAGCCTCCTGCTTCAAGCTCCTCCAAGTGTATCTGTAAAAGCCTGAAACACTTGACTGCCCGTACAAATTTGGGCACCCAAGAGTTTAGGGAAAACAAAACAAAATAAACTCTGGGTCAGTCATGGGACTGGTGTGAGTAAACTCCAACCACTTGTTTAACTTTTAAAAATCCTTTCAAAAGAAAAGATAATAGTAAGACCAGCCCACACATAAACATGGACGGTTTTTACCTTACTATAACCCAAAACACTTTGATATCAAATCCAATGATATTATGATAATGTCTACATCAAATAAATAACCAAATAGCAGAACGCTTGCATCTCACGCTCCACATATATAGTATAAAATCAAAAAAAACGCATGGCGCTTATTGGAGATTGGATTTCCAACATGACAAGGTATGGGACCACCTTCCGATGATGTATCTCTAGAGGCAAATACACCTGGGTTCAACAAGAACGTCTTGCAACCCGGCCCACACATGACCGACCACTCATTTCGCTTGAGTGTATCGAATGTATATCACCAACGGTTGGACTCAAACCACCGTTCCCGAATGGGCAGAATCGATAGATTTAGAAACAAAAGGAATTTCTCTAGATAGGTGATTATACACCCTAATGGGTGCGACCCACATAGCCATGCTGCCTGCCCGATTTTTGTCCTTTTCCGGTTGTTGAGGCCTGAGGCTACGCATACTTACCATTCATTGATAACACAATCACTTTGAATGCCACATCGTCAGATCCGTTAATCACTAGTTGAGTTTGCACAAATATTCTGGATATTATGCTAAGGGATAAATCCGTTGCAACCATATATATTCACACAGACCAACCCATTTGATCATTGGAAATACTTTGTCAGACATTCGTCCATTTACGTTCGTTCTGGGATTGAACGAAACCGAAGGCACTATTTCTATAAATAGAAAAGCCCTTGCACTTTACTCCGTCTTCAAGATATTCAGCATACTTGGTTCGCAACGCTTATGCCGATACGGAGTGGTTCTTCGGATAATAATCCAACCGGTCTCTCCATATTGACAACGATGGTCAAAACTTCGATAGTCTGTGATTTAACTATCGAATAAAAACAAGTGTTCATCCAAACATATCAAACAAATCACTGGGCTCTTTAATTAATATTCATTAATTAAATCACTTCTCCATTTTCTCTATCAATATTTGTTAACCAAATATTTTCAATAATCATCTTGCCTCTTATGTCATTTGGAAAACGTTTCCAAATGTCAACTTCTTTTATTTTCTATATATTAGAAAAATCTCTATTTGCAATTGGAACAATTCCAATCACTTATCTCTATCCCTTCTTGTTTACAACATTCGATTTTTATATTCACTTTACTATCGAATCCAATACGTCGATACAATGATTTCAAATTATCAAAATATCTTAAAAATATTCTAACTCCTTAAATTTCCGGAAAATTTCGCCATAACCTCCCCTGTATCGGGAGCATCGGGAAATTTCAAATAGCTTCCCGGTATCTTCCTCAATCAAAAGAAAAAGGAAAAGCCAAGCGGCTTGCCGATACGGCGCATAAAACCCATATATGAATTTAAACATGTACCTTTTTGTCGGGCATTACATTCATAACTTCATATACCTCATCCCATACCTGTCTAACACCTGTTCACCTGTTTCCAATTCAATTCAACTCAATCCATTCGTTTTAATTAAATTTTGAATCGTTTGAATTCAGTTTCGCTCAATTATTCTTCAATTAGCCTTTTTGCCTATTCCACTTCTTTGTTGAACATAACATGTTCAAATAGAATATTTAACTGCTCACAACCAAATTGAATTTCAACTTCATACACTCGCTTGACTCAATTCGTTAAAGTAATTCTTTAACTAACTTTCTGTCTATCTTGCTTGTATATTTGAATATAACACGTTTTTAAATATATTTCCACTTACTTATCAATCAATTGAATTCAAATTCAATTTTAGTTCTATATTCGATTTCGAATATATATTTATAATCCCAAATTTCACTTTCCAAGTTCGATTTTAGTTCAAACTCGATTAACTAATTCTTCTTTAGTTAATTCTATTCAATAATCGAAATTATGATTATTGTTTCAAAAATCATCTTCTTTGCTCACTTGAGTCCATATTTATTTTCTAACTCAAGTCTAGATTTTTAAATGGCAATCCGGATTTTTATTTGCTTAAAAATCCCAATATTTATATATAAAATCCATTATGGTTTATAATGGTTTCTGGCGCTGCATTTTTGAAATTTTGATTTTGACATAACTCAAAATCTATACGACGAAATTCAGATTTTTCTCCTTCATTAGAAAACTATTATCAAATCGGTCCTGACGTTTCTTGTTTTGAAAAATTCCGACTTCAATTGAGTCCTGTATACTCGATTGAAGTTCGAATCGCTATTTTACGAACTGCAGCACTGCGGCGAGTTCGTTTTAATTATATTTATAAATATACACTTTTTAAACTTCTTTAAAATGAATTCAACTTCGTTTTAACCTTATTTGAATTTCTTGATTCAAATTCCAATCTCACTTTTGAATTCTATATTTCAAATCCCAATTCCTTTTCTATTTGATATTCAAATTCAATATTTGAATTTCTATTTCAATTCCATATTCAAATTCTATATTCAAATTCCATTTGAACTTTCTATATTCCAATTTCTATATTCGAATTATATTGAAATCCAAATATCCAAACTTCTTTTTAAATTCTATATTCAAAATTCCATAGTTTAAAATCCATTTGAATTTCATATTCAATCTCCATAGATCAAATCTTATTCGAATTCAATTTGAATCTCTTATTTCAAATTTCATTTTCCCTTGCCATTTGAATTCTAATATTCAAATTCATTTCCAGCCCCATTTAAATTCTAATATTCAAACTCATTTTGAATTCTAATATTCAAACCCATTTGAATTCCTTCACTCAAACCCATTTGAATTCCCCTGAATTCCATTTCAAAACCCTTTGGATTTTCTATTTTGAAATCCTATTTGAAATCCAAAATTTCAATTCTACTTTGAAATCCTATTTTCAAAGTTTATTTCAAATTCTATTTTGAAATCTCATATTCAAATTTCTACTTGAATTTCTATATTCAATTCCATGTTCAAATTCAACACTTGAATTTCTATTACAAATCTCAATTCAAATTTCATATCTAAATTCCATTCAAATCTCTATTCACATTTCATATTTCAATTCTTCTTTGAAATACTATATTTCAAATTCTATTCAATTCTTCTTTGAAATTCTATATTTTCAAATTTCTATTTTGAAATTCTTCTTTGAAATTCTATTTGAATTTCTTTATTCGAATTCCTTTGAATTCAAATTTTTAATTTAATTCTAATTTCGTCTATTCAAATTCTATTTGAACTTTTAATTGAATTTCTAATATTCAATCTCCTCTTAAAATTCAAATATTTAAACTCCTTTTAAAATTCAAATGTTATACTCAAATTTCATTTGAGTTATATATTTAAAAATTTCATTTCACATCCTATTTTGAAATTTCATTTCAAATCCCAATTTCACACTTGTATTTCCATTTCTGAATTATCAAATGATAATTCTTTTCACTTCATTTATAACTTCGTTATAAAAGAATTATTATAAACTTCGTTTATAAAGAAACTACTTGTTTTATTTTTCAAAAACAAGTTTATATTTTTATTTCCATTAAAAATTCAAATTCTATTAAAAAATAGAATTTTCCCTTCTAAAATCTCAAATATCCTTTCAATTTGCCCAGTGATATTTAAACAATCAAATCACCCAATTTTCAATCATTTGGTTTTTAACACATCATATATGAATATATATGAAATCAAACAAACAACAAACAGATAATATTTTTTTTTGAGGAATCCAGTTGGATTCCTCCAACCTGTTTTCCTGCATCCACAGATGTTAGCACATAAATAATACCCATTCTGCTTCGTGGCAGAATATCGCGGTATAGAAGGTCATCCACTAATCATAGCGTGGGGCGTATAGGGTAATCATCCGCTATAAAACTGCGGGCATCCGCTAATGAGACTGCGGGAATCCAACCAATCAATCAACCCAATATATATATATATATAGCCTAAATAACTAATATATAGAAAACAACCAGAAAGCATGCACACAAGCAACAAACAATTATTTTTAATGAAATAAAAATAATTCTAAAGGTGAGTGAGATTTACTCACAGTGATTTGCGTTTGCCGAATATCCGCTTAAATTCCAAATTATCTCGGCTTCGAATCCGCTCGAATCATTGGAATGAATTTACGCCTACGATAATTTAATTTTTATCGATTAACCAATTTTTCAATTAATTTAACTTACAAATAAATAAATTTTTACCGTATGTATATTAAATTTAGAAACGATGTATACCTTGCTGCTTTGTGAACCACTCGACTAATCTATGAACATCCCAGTAAATCACCGATCAATTCCGTTTGAAAACTACCCCAAAAACCGCAGCCATTCATTACGACATTTCATCGAACGCTTCATAGACCATTGCTATTTCCTTATCCTTATCATCAATAACATGCTGCTGTACCATACAAACTAACCCCAGACTCCACTCCCAATCAATGATCGCGACCTCCCATGTAAACGTTGTTACAGGATTTAGTGTGTTCGGACTCCATCCTCAAAAATATGTCGCAACCGTGCTCCATTCACATCAGACCGAACTCCATCATTCACCATTTAATGCATCAGTAGTTCGAATCCCACAAACATCTCGTTCGACTCCATTAGTATCAGCCTCAATCTCTGCAGAAATTTCGATGACCCATCTTCAAATCTCCCTTCATCAAATCCGACCTAACATATGACATCATCCATTCGTCGAACTCGCAAATTCGCAAGTGCTCCAGAACTAGGTCGAGCTTTAATTGGTCTCGCGACGATGATTTGAAATCGCGATTGCCTTGGTGTCGAGCGTCAGTTCCATTCGCGATTTAAATCGCCATCCAGGATTCGTTTCTCTCTTCTTCTTTTTATTTGGGGGAGATTTGATTTCGGCAATTTACAGGAAGAAGAGGAAAAAGGAAGAGCAGAGACTCAGTTTGTTTGGTTTAGTTGGCCTAGAGGAAAAGAAGGTCAGGGTCAATTTATAGAGCGAATAGAAGGAACAACCGTACCAAGCCATTAACTTGCTGTTTCTTTGATTTTCAAGGAAGGAGACAGAAGTACCTGGCATAAATTTTGTGTTTCTGCGATATTGAAGGAGGGAGGCACGTTTTTCTGCTCGATGAAGACATAGACCGCGATGTAAAATCTATAGGTCGGCTCATAATCTACTGATGTGAATTTTATTTTGATTTTGTTTAAAATATCATGCGGTTTCTTAACTCGAAGTCCCGAACCGCAAATTTAACATAACGACCGCCGTTATACGCTATTCTGAATTCAACGGTGTATATTTAAAAATTTAATTCGATCATATAGAAGTAAAAACAAATTAAATTAACGTTTTGAATTAAATTCGATTTAAAATGTAAATCGATTTTAACAATTAAATTCAACGATAATAAATAAAAATTGTCGTTCTAATTCAAATGAAATTTACATTAATCCATAGAATTGTTTTGATTCAGTTTTGAATTCTGACTTTAATTACACATTATTCTCGTATTTCGATTAGTTGATCGATAACTCACTATAAAAGTTCTTTTATATGGTTAATTCAATATTTAAACGATACTAAATATTTAAAATACTGTTCGAAAAATCCGGGTCGTTACAGTAATTCTCGGGAGATACAGAAATGAAAAGAAGTAAAAAATATGAATGTTCTCTAGATTGGTGACAATACACCCTGCTTGGGAATGACCCACATAGCCATGCTGCCTTCCCGATTTTTGTCATTTCCCGGTTGTGAGGCTAGAGGCTATGTTTATCTCTTCGAACATCTGGCCACCATCCACTTTGAATGTCACATCATCCATACGTCATCCAGGAATAGGATGAGCCAAAGGCACCCTCCTACTGCATCCTAGGAATTACCCTATAGATCAGTAGCGAGTAGTCCTTGCAATCCGCAAATTCCAATCACGACAAAATCACTGCCAAAATATCTCTAGGGATCAGCTAGAGAAATTCAACAAGTAGTTCTTCCACTCATGAATATTTATAGTCTTCAATGCTCCATACGTATCCCCGTAATTTAGTTTCGAATCGCAACGTTGATTCAAAGTGGTTTTAGGTCTAGTTACCATCCCGGTTGATAATTGGTGTTTTAACTATCAATCTCAAAACAGTATGGTCAAGTATATTGGCAGCTCAGGCTCGTATTATTTTCAAACTACTCTTTTAAAACTCTTATCGATCTTGGAATTCATTTCATCGATTTAGAATCGATTCTTATTACTATCTCGATAAAATTATACTCTTAACCCGTTATAATATCTATACTTACCAATCCCCTTTTTTCCTTTCTTTACTTAAACATATGATCACATTTCGTACCTCTTTTACTTATAAAAATATTGCCTTGCATTCTTGAACCGCCTTATTGTTCCTTAAGTTTGAATATCTCGGTATCTATATATCATAACTAAATGGTATAAATCCAATTACCGGTTCTTATACGCCCAACAAAGTCAAATTATTTTCTTTAAATCCAATGGTTTTATTTATATTTAAAGTTCTCGGCTATATCACTTCCATTTCAAAATCACACAACTATTATTGCAATTATATTTCAAATTTCCAATTTATCGTGGTAATGTCCTCGTATGGAAATTATAATCACTTTCATTAATTTCTTTCCGTCACAAATTACTATTATTCTTCGATAATAGTGAAGTCGTTCAAGTTGGGGTATTTTATTTACCTCTTAGACCTTGATCGACAACGGTCTTATCTTAGAATGAATAGTAGCTCGTAGCTTGAAAACACAGCTTAATTATAATATCAGTTAAATTTTATTTCTCTATTCTATAAAGACTGCAGTTTTATGAATCGTATCTTTACTTTGAGCAATCTTAGTCAATTATGACCATTTCTCTATTTTATAAAGACTTTCCGCCTCTTACACAATTTCATTTAAAACATGGATTATACTAATTCACTTCCCGAATATCGAGTCCATTCTATATTATTTTATAAACAACTCTAGTACTTTATAAATAAAAATGCATTAATTAACTTCTCCGCACAAACCATTTAACGACTTATTATAACTTGATTTGGATTATTTTACTAATCCGCTAATCCATTCCCCTTCTCAAAGTCAATCAATATTTCTAAAAAGAACTTTTATTTCATTAATGTTTGACAAAATATTAAACTATCGCCCTAGCGAAAATCTTCTTCGTTCACGAACTTGGATTTCATCTTGAAAACCCCTTTTTAAATTACTTTTTAAACTTTACTAAATATTCCATTCATATCAAGTTACTTCTTGAGTAAATTAGTTAAGAAGTAATTTCTTTAATTATATTTAAATCCATCATTAACTGGAGTATAAACAATTTACTTACTTCACTTAAATTAGATTACTTATCCTTTTTGGACATTCTTAACAATAACTAATTATAATAATAACATTAATTAACTACCTTATTTACCAAAATAAATTTGTTTACTTCATCATTAACTAGAAATAGATTAGTTAATCACCGTTCGTAAACAATGACTAATTATGTTAATAATATTCAAACAACGTAAATAAAAGGTAAATTATAATTTAAGGTAGCTTATTTAAATTTAAACAACTATTTTCTAAACCATTTCCATAGATAACAAAGCAAAACTTAGCAACCGTTTTGCATTAACGGTTGACTTTGTCAACTGACATTGTCAGTTAAATATTAACTGATTTCAATTACCCCCTCTTATTAGATTAATAAAATTAAGCTAATAATATTGCTCAATTGATTTCTTAAATATAATTATTCCAAAATATTAACCCTTAGGTTAATTACACCATTATGTGCTTATAAAACTGATTCAAACGTCGCATTCTTATCATATAATTATTTTATAATATATTTATAAAATCAACTTATAAATATCACATTATTTTTTTAAAACATCGTTATACTATATAAAATATAATTAAAAATCTCGTTATAGTTATAAAATAAATTTTATAACTAAACTTCGACAAATCAACGTTTAACCCAAAACTGATTTTAGGCCACTCGCTGCTAATTCCTTAATCAGTGTTGTCTATTGATTTCAATAACAACGTTAAATTTCAATTCAATGTTTAACAATCAAATTGATTATAACAATAGTGGGGTTCAATCAGTTCGAACAAACAACACACATAAAACACACATAATATTTGAGGGATCCGGTCGGATTCCTCCAACCTGTTCTTCCCTGCATCATTGATCATTATAATATTGTATAACGGTATATAATATATTAAACGACGATAACATAATTAACGTCAACCATTCAATAAACAATGGACATCCAAGGCAACCAATCAACCAAAACATACTACAAATTCTAAATATATGAATTTAGCACATCATAGTATTCAAGAAGGCGTGAGAATTAACTAACCTTTGTTTCGATCGACGGTTCACGCATCGTATAATTTTAAACAGACATTTAAAATTACATGAAGTTCCAACTGCTTCCGATCCAACCAAATTAGCTTGCATGCGTAGGCTTCGCCTCTGCGATTTCATCGCAACTAGTTTTGCTCCGATCTAATAACGTATGAAACAATTTTTAATTCTTAGGTTTAAATCATTTAATTCATCATTACTATTTTAGTTATTAAATATAAATAAATAAATCAAGTATTAACCTTAATTATAATAAACCCACTTATACCTTTATAACCGTTAGTAATCTTCCATGTTAGCCGTTCCTTTTTCCATGTTCGAAGCAAAGGTTTCCATCCACGTCATCCTTAAACTTTGCTTGATACTGTACACACGAGGTCTCATTTCTTCTCCTCTGTGAACAAACCAACCCGACTTCGTTGGTTATCATCACCAAATCGAACAAAGTACCCTTCCCCTCACGTTATTCATGCCGCTTACAGCTCTTTAACTCCACCGCATGACCACCAGCTCGCCACCTTTATCTGATGTGCCTCCAACCTCAGACCATCCTTCCCTTAATCCACGAATATGTACCGTTTTACTCCTATCTCCATCTCCAAACTTGGTTCACCTCCAACACTACAATCCTTCTCGTCTCCCCATGTTCTTCTTTACTACATATAATATCCCAACCATGCAAATGCTACAACACCCTTCCATTTAACCCTTCTAGCGCTAGAAAACTTCCACCGTCATGCTTCACCAACGTGATCCACTTCTTATCTGTAACCGAATGTCTACCTTTTAACACAGCTCTTCACAGTAGCCTGCTACACTAACTACCGCTTAATCCAAAAACATAGTATGCTCTCAAACTTACTTTCTCCCTCCACCGTAATACACGCACTGTCCCACCACCTCAGCAACGCCATTTGCCACCCATATAGCTCCTCAACCGCCACCTTAATTCTGAACATCCTTAAACAGAAGATACCAGGAGGAAGTGCAACTTTAGACGAGATCCAAGAACCAAACGGTTTCAAGTTTTGTTGTATATTTGATTTTATATTTAGTTTTGAAGAAAAATAGCTATGAAATTTGTTTTGAATGGGAGGTGCTGTGTTGAAGAATGGAGAGAAACTGTTGTGTTCGTTTGAAACAAGGGAGAAACAGTTGTGTTTTTATAAAGGAAGAAACCATGGAAGTTAAGCAATTAAGAACGTGGGGTGATTTGCCATCTGAAAAGAAGGGGGTATGGACGCAGAGTACCTCGTTTTTACCAAAAGTCTTCAAAAGCATGGCACCAGCGAGATCAAATCCTCTGTCCCCAGAATTCCCTATCCCTATGTATCTAACCAATCAAAGTCTTTGTTTTTCACATTTTTTCAATTAAGTCAGAAATAAAATAAAATGCTTAATTGCTATAGGTGGAAATCAGGGGTCCTAATTGATTGGATACAGGGGACGGGGGTTTTGGATACAGGAGACCAGCACATTTTGTATACTTCGTGTAGGAAAGATTTTTCTTCATAGTAAAGTTTAGTCATGCGTGTATGAATTAGGAATGGTGCCAACGTGTTGTATTAATTCTAAGGAATGGCCTTCTTTGTCTGGGTGCATGACGTGTATTTTTAATTTTTTTGTTTTATATAGAAGTAAGGAATGGCCTTCTTTGTCTGGGTGCATGACGTGTATTTTTAATTTTTTTTGTTTTATATAGAAGCACGGTGTTATTTGTAACAATTAGAATTGTGGGGTATGTAGAATTCTGTTCATGTCCACGCTGCTACGGACAAAAATAAAAACACCATTGTGTCGAGCAATTCCCCACGATTCCAAAAATATAATAATGTAGGCAAGTTCACTAATTCCGTGCAACCCCAAATGCTGATATAGGGTGTAAAATACTCCAAATAAAAAGTTGCTTATTTTACGAATTAAAAATTACAGAAAATTTCTAAAAATTAAATTATAGCTACACCTCAAAATTCTTCTTTAAATTCCAATTCAATATTTAATATAATAAAATATATTAAATACCATACCACTGAAAATACGGGACGTTACAATTTCTTTCTCGACTCCCCTATGTCGTACATAGTAGTGGTCACGCATTTGAAGAAATTATGGAAACCTTAAGGAACGGTTAAGGCAAAATCTAATGGTAGTACGTTCTTCTTCCTTTATCTGACACTGAGGACAGGAAAAAGATCCTGTAATCTGATTCTATTGTCATTAGAAATAAAGCGTGAAATGTGATGTTAATTTGTGGAATTCAGGTAACGGTATAAAACAGGTGCCAGATTGGATCAAATTGACTAATCTGTCAATGGTGGCCTGGTCTAAGATAGGAATTTCATGGTTAGCTTCGCATGTAGGCAATTTCTTGTGCATGGATACTGCTGTGCGAGAAGATTGCGCGAATGCGGAAGCACAATAAACAGGATCTAGATTTGCCAATTGAACATCAATCTAATCTGGTAGCAATTATTCTATTACATCAACAAAATAGTAAATAACTATAACAGAGAAACAAAGAGACACACAATATTTATACTGGTTTCACTATGATCGAGATAGTGTACGTCCAGTCCAAAAGAGAGAGATTTTATTCCACATGAGAGAATTACAAGAGATTACAAAAATAAGAGTTTACATATCTTAACAAGAAGAGACACCATTGGGGATCACTAGCTCCACGCCAGGATGGGTTTACAAAGAAGTCTACCCCTCAATATATAACCAGTGCTAATCTATGTAAGTCATTAATTAAATTACCAACATATGGTAATAAAATAATGGAGGCTAAATACAATAGCAACAAATGTGCACACATAGAAAGTAAATCAATCCCATTCCTTAGCATAGATAGAAGAAATTAATGCCTACATTTATTTCTTTCCATCTCATGCAAATGCAGTCAATTAATTCAAGCATTTCCATATTAAACCAATATTTACTTTCCATTTATTCGTGATTTTGTATCACCTAAATTTAACATATCTGTTGTGCGAGAAGATTGCGCGAATGCGGAAGCACAATAAACATGATCTAGATTTGCCAATTGAACATCAATCTAATCTGGTAGCAATTATTCTATCACATCAACAAAATAGTAAATAACTATAACAGAGAAACAAAGAGACACACAATATTTATACTGGATCCACTATCATCGAGATAGTGTACGTCCAGTCCAAAAGAGAGAGATTTTATTCCACATGAGAGAATTACAAGAGATTACAAAAATAAGAGTTTACATATCTTAACAAGAAGAGACACCATTGGGGATCACTAGCTCCACGTCAGGATGGGTTTACAAAGAAGTCTACCCCTCAATATATAACTAGTGCTAATCTATGTAAGTCATTAATTAAATTACCAACATATGATAATAAAATAATGAAGGCTAAATACAATAGCAACAAATGTGCACACATAGAAAGTAAATCAATCCCTTTCCTTAGCATTGATAGAAGAAATTAATGCCTACATTTATTTATTTCCATCTCATGCAAATGCAGTCAATTAATTCATGCATTTCCATATTAAACCAATATTTACTTTCCATCTATTCGTGATTTTGTATCACCTAAATTTAACACTCCACCTTGATGCAAAATCACAAATTTTCCACCCCCCATCTCCAATTAAATTCTCTTCACATCATAAAACTCTTCAATGGAACTCCACCTTAAATCAAAATCTGACAATGAGATAGAAACCAAAAATGAATATTTGCATAATGGGTTCCAGGAAAGCTACCCCCATCACATCATGTTAACGAGCTCAGACTACATCCCCGTCTGCCAACAAAATGTTGCAAATATCCAAAATCGAAAAAAGGCAGATCCTAAAATAATCTCAATACCACCAAGGCCACAAATAATTCTCTCAATCACCAATTAAAAAAAACAGAGCCAAAATCCAAATCTCTGTATGCAACATAATTCTCTCTCCTTCCACATATCTGCACGTAGCACCTCCTTTAAGACGACATCACAAAATCGACATGTTTCACAGTGGCACCAAATCCGCCAAAATCAGCTCCGTGAACTATACTCTCCAAGATGGCATTATAATTCGATAAGCCTCAACGGCATCAAATCCGTCACCAAAATCAGCTACATCAGATATAATTTCTAAACCCAATGGTCATTTCAACACATTAAACTCTTTATCATCAAAATCTCATACAACGCGAGCATTTCTCAACAGAACATGAAGTTATACTGTTCTCAAACACTTGGAAAGGTCCTAACACCTCCAGTGGTTCGTCTTTAGTCGCTACCACCTCTAAGCAATTTCTCCAAGCTGTTTTCCTACGAAGTCGCATTCCTTTGGAGTGACGAAGAGCATTCATGAACAAACATATAACTCCACCTTAATGAGAATCCAAAGCTCAAGCTACATCAAAGTTCCAAACTTGGAACACTAGTCCTCTCTCTCAACATAATCTTCTCCACCAAAGTCTCCTTTTCTCCAAAATAGTAATAGCATAATCACCACTAAATCTACCACCCTTTGTAGAAATAATTGATGCACAATTTATCCGATGACCACCAGCTCGCCACCTTTATCCGATGTGCCTCCAACCTCAGACCATCCTTCCCTTAATCCACGTATATGTATTGTTTTACTCCTATCTCCATCTCCAAACGTGGTTCACCTCCAACACTACAATCCTTCTCGTCTCCCCATGTTCTTCGTTACTACATATAATACCCTAACCATGCAAATGCTACAACACCCTTCCATTTAACCCTTCTAGCGCTAGAAAACTTCCACCGTCGTGCTTCACCAACGTGATCCACTTCTTCTCCGTAACTGAATGTCTACCTTTTAACACAGCTCTTCACATTCGCCTGCTACACTAACTACCGCTTAATCCAAAAACATAGTATGCTCTTAAACTTACTTTCTCCTTTAACCGTAATACACGCACTATCCCACCACCTCAGCAACGCCATTTGCCACCCATATAGCTCCTCAACCGCCACCGTTCTCGCCACATCGGACGCCTCCCATCTCGAGTTAAAACCGAATACAGTGTGAGCGACATGCCCCTTAACTTCCACCACTGCGTCACCTAGTTCGCCCGAAGTAGGTTGTCGTTGTCTCGATATTCCAGTGAAGAAAAATTCCGTATATCCTTAAACATAAAATACCAGGATGAAGTGCAACTTTAGACGAGATCCAAGAACCAAACGGTTTCAAGTTTTTGTTTTTTATTTGATTTTTTATTTAGTTTTGAAGAAAAATAGTTGTGAAATTTGTTTTGAAAGGGATGTGCTGTGTTGAAGAATGGAGAGAAACTGCTGTGTTCATTTGAAACAAGGGAAAAACAGTTGCGTTTTTATAAAGGAAGAAACCGTGGAAGTTAAGCAATTAAGAACGTAGGGTGATTTGCCATCTGAAAAGAAGGGGTATGGACATAGAGTGCCTCGTTTTTACCAAAAGTCTTCAGAAGCATGGCGCCTACACATTTTGTACACCTAGTGTAGAAAAGATTTTTCTTCGTAGTAAAGTTTAGTCATGCGTGTATTAATTAGGAATGGGGCTAACGTGTTGTATTAATTTGAAGGAATGGCCTTCTTTGTCTAGGTGCGTGACGTGTATTTTTTTTTATATATAGAAGTACGATGTTAGTTGTAATAATTAGAGTTGTAGCGTACATAGAATTTCGTTATGTCCACGCTGCTACGGACAGAAATAAAAACATTGTTGTGTCAAGCAATGCCCCACGATTCCAAAAATATAATACTATAGGCAAGTTCACTAATTCCGTGCAACCTAAAATGCTGATATAGGGTGTAAAATACTCCAAATAAAAAGTTGCTTATTTTACGAATTAAAAATTATAGAAAAAATATAAAAATTAAATTATAGCTACGCCTCAAAAATCTTCTCTAAATTCCAATTCAATATTCAATATAATAAAATATATTAAATACCATACCACTGAAAATACGGGACGTTACATTCCTTCCCCCTTAAAAGAATTTCGTCCCCGAAATTACTAAGACGAAAAGAATGCGACAAACCCGATAACTTTTAAAACGAATATTCTAAGTCTTATAATTTTACGAAAAATTCCCCAGCACCTCCCCTGTATTGTTCAATCCAAACAACTACAACTGCCACACTGGGCCTCAATTTCTCCAAAAGAAAACCAAAAGCCAAATGACCATCCCACTTAGGGGTATAAAAATCCATCACTCAATCAATATTAAGGTTTACCTATTTTACGGGCAACTCAATTTCAATTTTTGAAGCAAACCAACTAACTGCTCTTCGTCATCAATCTGTACTTCCAATCCGTGTAACCAAATTAACTCCATAGCCTTCAGGATTCTGCACTTAACTCCATTTACAATGCAAGTAACAATCCAAGGTTAAGTATTTCATAACCGATTTTATTTCCAACTCATTAAACTGGGATTTATTTCTTTCCTTCCAATTTATTCAATTCTTATTAACTCGTTTTCGAAATTAATTTAACCAATTAACATCCAATAAAACAAACAATATATAATACAATCAAATCACCCCATATTTAACTTAATTTAAGTTAAATTCTAATTTATTCAATTCTATATTATATTTCATATTCACAAATACTTCTGGTTATATTAAACAATCCTAAATCTCATTTTAATTCCATAATCAAATTGAATTCTAATTGAATTCAACACTATTATAAGAAAATTAAAACTTTCCTTCTTAATAAAATATCTTGGCAAAAAATAATTTAAAATAATTTTATATCAAATTACAAATAAACGCTCCCGTATATATATTTAAACTCAATCTAGGGTATTACTAACCCTATCTCTATCGAGTTATGCCACAGAGCCAAGGTTATTACTAAACCATTGCTGTGATACCAACTGTAGAGTCGCGGAAATTTTCGACACTCGAATCTTGACACTAATACAACCCGTGTCCAAATCCAAGTATCGGAAACCCAGAAAGCTAATAGAAAGAAATTAGAGGATGAGATAGGAAAGATAGAACTATTAGAATAGAAGAATAAGGATATCAGAGTCTCGCGGTGGAACGAATAAAATATAATATATCAAATACTTTATACAAAAGAACAATATATATATATATATTTCAACATCAAAGTATACATTCAGATCAATATAACACACAGAGGAAATAAAATAGTACCAGTATAAAGATATGGAATACGTCTCGACTTCAACTCCTTCTCTGGAACTCCAAGCGAAACCTAACCTGAAAATATACTCGGTCTGACCCGAGCACATTTGATTTAAAACAAATTCACCCAGATCAGTCTGGAATACTTTCGGTGATAAATTCATATAGCAACCAACTCGTTTAACTTTAGAAATCCTTTTGAAAGAAAAGGATAATAGTAAGACCAGTCCACAAATAAACACGAACGGTTTTTACCTTACTATAACCCAAAATAGTTTTGATATCAAAATCTAGTGTAATTATAATAGTGTATATCAAATAAATAACAAAGTAGCAGAATGCTTGCATCTCACGCTCTACATATATAGTATAAAATAGAAAACCGCAGGGCTCTTATTGGAGATTGGATTCCTACTGACAAGGTATGGTACCACCTACCGATCAGTGTACTCTAGAGGGATATAC
This sequence comes from Allium sativum, assembly GCA_030737875.1. Lineage (NCBI taxonomy): Eukaryota > Viridiplantae > Streptophyta > Magnoliopsida > Asparagales > Amaryllidaceae > Allium > Allium sativum. The sequence continues at coordinate 723,497,459 of CM060919.1, forward strand.
ACCGGGGTTCAACAAGAACGTCTTGCAACCCGACCACACATGACCAACCACTCATTTAACTTGAGTGTATCGAATATATTGTCACCCATACGGCTTTTTGTCGCGACCACCATAATTCCAGGGAGATACAGAATTGAAAATAAGTAACAAATATGAATGTTCTCTAGATTGGCGACAATACACCCTGCTTGGGTATGACCCACCCAGCCATGTTGCCTGTCCGATTTTTGTCATTTCCTGGTTGTGAGGCTAGAGGCTACGTTTATCTCTTCGAACATCTGGCCACCATCGACTTTGAATGTCACATCGTCCATACGTCACCCAGGAACTGGATGAACCGAAGGCACCCTCCTACTGTACCTAGGAATCACCCTATAGATCAGTGGCGAGTAGTCCTTGCAATCCGTAGATTCCAATCATGACAGAATCACTGCCAAAATATCTCTAGGGATCAGCTAGAGAAATTCAACAAGTAGTTCATCCGCTCATGAAGATTTACGGTCTTCAATGCTCCATACATATCTCCGTAATTTAGTTTCGAATCTCAACGTTGATTAGAAGTAGTTTTGGGTCTAGTTCCCATCCCGGTCTCTTCGAAACAACACGTCAAAAATGTCCAATAGTATTTCGTTGATAGTTGGTGTTTTAACTATCAATCTCAAAACAGTATGGTCAAGTATACTGGCAGCTCAGGCTCGTATTATTTTCAAATTACTCTTTTAAAACTTTTATCGATCTTGGAATTCATTTCATCGATTTAGAATCAATTCTTATTACTATCTCGATAAAATTATACTCTTAACCCTTTATAATATCTATACTTACCAACCCCCTTTTTTCCTTTTTTACTTAAAAATATGATCACATTCAGTACCTCTTTTACTTATAAAAATATTGCCTTGCATTCTTGAACCGCCTTATAGTTCCTTAGGTTTGAATGTCTCGGTATCTATATATCATAACTAAATGGTATAAATCCAATTACCGGTTCTTATACGCCCAACAAAGTCAAATTATTTTCTTTAAACCCAATGGTTTTATTTATATTTAAAGATCTTGGCTATATCACTTCCATTTCAAAATCACGCAACTATTATTGCAGTTATATTTCAAATTTCCAATTTCCAATTTATCGTGGTAATGTCCTCGTATGGAAATTATAATCACTTTCATTAATTTCTTTCCGTCACAAATTACTATTATTCTTCGATAATAGTGAAGTCGTTCAAGTTGGGTTATTTTATTTACCTCTCAGACCTTGATCGATAAAGGTCTTATCTTAGAATGAATAGTAGCTCGTAGCTTGAAAACACAGCTTACTTATAATATCAGTTAAATCTTATTTCTCTATTTTATAAAGACTGCATTTTTATGACTTGTATCTTTACTTTGAGCAATCTTAGTCAATTATGACCATTTTTACTAAATCTTGACTTTCCGCCTCGTTACATAATTTCATTTAAAACATGGATTATACCAATTCACTTCCCGAATATCGAGTCCATTCTATATCATTTTATAAACAACTCTAGTGCTTTATAAATAAAAATGCATTTATTTACTTCTCCGCACAAACCATTTAACGACTTAATTATAACTTGATTTGGATTATTTTAATAATCCGTTAATCCATTCCCCTTCTCAAAGTCAATCAATATTTCTAAAAAGAACTTTTATTTCATTAATGTTTTACAAAATATTAAACTATCTCCCTAGCGAAAATCTTCTTCGTTCACGAACTTGGATTTCATCTTGAAAACCCCTTTTTAAATTCCTTTTTAAAATTTACTAAATATTCCATTCATATCAAGTTACTTCTTGAGTAAATTAGTTAAGAAGTAATTTCTTTAATCATATTTAAATCCACCATTAACTGGAGTATAAACAATTTACATCCTTCACTTAAATTAGATTAGTTATCCTTTTTAGACATTGTTAGCAATAACTAATTATAATAACAACATTAATTAACTACCTTATTTACCAAAATAAATTTGTTTACATCTTCATTAACTAGTTATGTTAATAATATTCAAACAACGTAAATAAAAGGTAAATTATAATTTAAGGCAGCTTATTTAAATATAAACAACTATTTTCTAAATCGTTTCCATTAGATAACAAAGCAAAACTTAGCAACCGTTTTGCATTAACGGTTGGCTTTGTCAACTGACATTGTTAGTTAAACGTTAACTGATTTCAATTACTCCCTCTTATTAGATTAATAAAATTAATCTAATAATATTGCTCAGTTGATTTCTTAAATATAATTATTCCAAAATATTAACCCTTAGGTTAATTACACCATTATGTGCTTATAAAACCGATTCAAACGCAGTATTCTTATCGTATAATCATTTTGTAATATATTTATAAAATCAACTTATAAATATCACATTATTTTTTTAAAACATCGTTATACTGTATAAAATATAATTAAAAATCTCGTTATAGTTGTAAAATAAATTTTATAACTAAACTTCGACAAATCAACGTTTAACCAAAAACTGATTTTAGGCCACTCGCTGCCAATTCCTTAATCAGTGATGTCTGTTGATTTCAATAACAACGTTAAATTTCAATTCAACGTTTAACAATCAAACTGGTTATAACAATAGTGGGGTTCAATTAGTTCAAACAAACAAGACACATAAAACACATATAATATTTGAGGGATCCGGTCGGATTCCTCCAACCTGTTCTTCCCTGCATAATAGATCATTATAATATTTTATAACAGTATATAATATATTAAACGATGATAATATAATTAACGTCAACCATTCAATCAACAATGGGCATCCAAGGCAACCAATATATACTACAAATTCTAAATATATGAATTTAGAACATCACAGTATTCAAGAAGGCGTGAGAATTAACTCACCTTTGTTTCGATCGATGGTTCGTGCGTCGTATAATTTTAAATAGGCATTTAAAATTACACGAAATTCCAACTGCTTCTGATCCAACCAAATATGCTTGCCTGCGTAGGCTTCACCTATGCGATTTCATCGCAACTGGTTTTGCTTCGATCTGATAACGTAAGAAACGATTTTTAATTCATAAGTTCAAATCATTTTAATTCATCATTACTATTTTAGTTATTAAATATAAATATCTAAATCAAGTATTAACCTTAAATATAATAAACCCACTTATACCTTTATAACCGTTAGTAATATTCCACATTAACCGTTCCTTTTTCCATGTTCCAAGCAAAGGTTTCCATCCACGTCATCCTTAAACTTTGCTTGATACTGTACACACCGACTTCGTTGGTTGTCATCACCAAACCGAACAACGCACCCTTCCCCTCACGTTATTCACGCCGCTTACAGCTCTTTAACTCCACACCATGACCACCAGCTCGCCACCTTTATCCGATGTGCCTCCAACCTCAGACCATCCTTCAATTAATCCACGTATATGTATTGTTTTACTCCTATCTCCATCTCCAAAAGTGGTTCACCTCCAACACTACAATCCTTCTCGTCTCCCCCATGTTCTTCTTTACTGCATATAATATCCTAACCATGCAAATGCTACAACACCCTTCCATTTAACCCTTCTAGCGCCAGAAAACTTCCACCGTCATGCTTCACCAACGTGATCCACTTCTTCTCCATAGCTGAATGTCTACCTTTTAACACAGCTCTTCACAGTAGCCTGCTACACTAACTACCGCTTAATCCAAAAACATAGTATGCTTTTAAACTTACTTTCTCCCTCCACCGTAATACATGCACTGCCCCACCACCTCAACAACGCCATTTGCCACCCATATAGCTCCTCAACCGCCACCGTTCTCGCCACGTCGGACGCCTCCACTACAAGAAAATACATATTATATAGCATTATCCTATAGCGTTCTAATTAAAGGGCTATATAAAATTGAGTTAAGTAAAAAAAATAACTATAGATTGAGCTATAAAATAAACAATCCGCTATATTTTAAGCAGTCAATTTTACAAACGCGGGAGCTGAAATAAACGCGGCATGCTTTTCAAGTTCATGAAAAATGCCCGTGAAAAGTTAAAACTCCTTACCTTTTACTTTCCTCTTCTCTTTCACCATCGACCTAAATTAGGATAAATTTATTATCTTAAATTCATCGCCGCTTGAAATCCATCAACACACTGCCTCCAGTAGGCATTAACGCATTGATAAGTTCCAGCAACCACCACCGTATCCCTTATATTCGCTCCACCTGCAATCTCATATATTCGCTCCAGCCTGCGTTTTAGGGTAAATTCGAATCCTTGATTTTCATTTGTTTCTTCCGATTGTTTAATTTAACTGATATCGAATCTTATTGTGTTAATCATATGTTTCCATTCATCTGCCATCACTGTTAATTTTATGGCTTAAGTCATTAGTCTATGCTTTCTTCTGTGAAATCAAATGTATTTCAGATGTTACTTTCAATATTCGATTTTCCTTTCTATGTGGTCTGATCATTATTGATTGCTAGCAAATTTATAATTTTAATGGTTGAATTTAGCTTCTGCTCTGTCTTATCAATGGAATAAAAATATCTACTTTGGATTTAAAGGACAAGCTTGACTTATAATCCATCTCTGTGAATTTGAAATTAAGTTTGTGGTTTAATTACATTAATTGTTTGTTATGAGCTTGAGTTGATCTGACTCATATTTATATGAACAATCCATGTTATTCAAACCATAGGTTTAATTATGGGTGCCCTTCATGAATTACCTAATATAATTTGTATTTTCATTAGAAGTAATGAATTCAAGAATAATACATTGAATCACTTTAAATGAAATAGGGTTTATTGTGTTATGATTGACAATATCATATTTTGTCCATTTAGGGTTGATTTTGGATGGATATTAATAACTAGTCTATGCTTAAAATATCAGACAACATTAACAATGCGTGTGTAGTTTGATGATGAACTTCCAACCACAATTCATCTTCAAAACACAAGTAATTATACTTGACTACAAATTCTGTTCTTACACTTTGATTGTTAATACATATTATTGCATCTGATTACAAATTGTGAAAATTCGAGTAACTTGGTTACGTCCATACTGAATTACATTCAATCATCATGCACATATGGTAAACATGTATATGAATGTCGCTTATCTTTCAGGAATATCCATACTTGTTGCGATTCCAGGTCGATTATTGGATCACTTGAAGCACACTTCATCATTCATGTATACCAATTTGTGTTGGATTGTCTTTGATAAAGCTGACAGGTATTTGTATTACCTTTTCAAACAAGTTTGTATATCATAAGCATTATTTTAAAATTTGACTCGAACATAATTTACTGCTGTTTGGGTTGAATTATATTTAATTCATCTGTTAGTTCATGTTCCCCTCCAAAATTTTACAGTTGGTGTTCTACCATTCTTATTCATTAAGTGGGTGCAAGCTTTATACTTGATTTCATTGTAATATGGGATTGCACAATGTATGTGTTTGCTTATATATATATATATATATCAAGCAGTATTCTAGAGCTTGGTTTTGGAAAAGCAATAGAGGAAATACTCGATTTCTTAGTTCTAGGCGAGATGTTTCGAGTAACAATGAGGATACTGGAAAAAACAAGAGACCTTGCAATACTTCAAGGCATAACATTCTTCTATCTGCAACTTTTAATGAAAAGGTGAATCACTTAGCTAATATTAGCTTAAACAATCCTATCACAATCGATCATGAAGAGGAGAAAATTTCAGTTCAACAACTCAAGTCAACAATCAAAAACTTATCTGCTTTGGACTCCGAAGACGAAGAAGAAGAAGAATGCATTAAAACATTGCTATACCCTTCTGAAAATTATAATCTTCCAGCTCAGTTGATCCAAAGATACGGTAAAGGTTACCTTTAAATTACCAACAAATGTTATCCAGTTTCTTTACAGTTTGTTAATCATTTCATATCGAATTTGCAGTACCTTGTGGCTCTCGACTGGTAGTTCTTCTTTCTTTTCTCAGAAATCTATTTGTAAGGGAATCATCGCAAAAGGTATGTATGCTTGTTAAACATTCGTCTATGCTCGACTATAACCTTATCTGCTCTCTTTATGTTTTAGAAACTGTATACAATATACTCATGTGACCTAATTATAATTTCTGCCTCTTTGCTTATACTTTTTTGCAATCCTTAATTTTGCCTCTTTGCTTATATTTTTGCATACAGTCTATTTTGTTCCTTGAACAAACCATGGGTTGTTCCTCAAAGTACATTCCGGAATAATCTGGTGGGCAAGGAGGCTAAAGCTTTTCTATAATAATATATCATTAGTCAGTTTAGGACTCTACATCTCAGTATCATTTCTAACATAACGAGTGTGTATTTTTGTCTCTTTGTTATCTAAAATTATTTCAAGATACCATGTAGCATTGTTATCTAAAATCATGAAATCTTGCAATTTAAATCCAGTTTAAAATTGAAACCCTCCCTTTACGATTCAATTCACATTCCAATTCAAACTTAGTAATTGCCACACTTGAGAAAAATCATTCAGTTCGTACCGATACATTTCAAAGGTATACTTAGATCCACAGTTCTTATTGTAATGCAATCTAATCTTAACAAAAGTGGAATAAGGGAGAAAGTTAAGCTTTTAGATTAAGATGTAGAAGTTGAAATATCAAAATCATTTTAAAGTGTACACGCTACAAACCTTGAAATATGTTTCTTCAATTCACAATCAAAACCGTACCGGTGTAATGTATAAACTTCATGATTTACGATTTGATTCTCATTTTGAAGACCTTGTTATGCATTATGAATGTTGTGTTTCTCTTCTTGTTTCTGTCATATGCATGTATACTTGTATCCCTGTCATTCCTGACTGTAATTATAATTTCTTTGTCCTATTTTGTAAAACATATTATTGTGGACTAGAATTTTACTTTGTGCTTATATCTGCCTCTTTGTTCGATAGTTCATTTTAATATAATTTCCTTAAGTATATTTTACATTATGAGACTTCTGTTCTTACTCTTGTAGTTTTCTGTGTTCCTCTTAACAACTATTAAACCCATATCACTAAATTTTAATTATATGGGTAATAATGTCACTCTGTTCTGAAATAAACTCTATTAGCTCTAGAAATAAGTACTGAGATTCTAGCACAACTATATACCTATAGTAAAAAAAGGTCAAATTTAGTATTGTGTAAACATTTACCGTTTTAAAATCCAGTATGTTCTAGAACTAATCCTCTAGATGGGGAAAAATCACCATTTCACCAATAAATGTCCATAGATTTGGTTTTTTACTCTTTAGTATTGAAATTTGCTTACAGGTTCCTTCTACAGGTAGTTGTTTTCCTGTCAACTTGCAATGGTGTGGATTTTCATTATTCTCTATTACATGAATTCAAATGGTCACCCAGTCCTCAAAGTGATACAAACAATAAGCAAGCATATATGAAATGTAAAACATTTAGATTACATGGTAACATGGATCATGAAAATCATCGGACCACATTTTAAGGTTTCAAAAGTGAAAAATCGGCTCTTCTGTTATGCACAGATGTGGCAGCAAGAGGTCTAGATTTTTCCAAAGTCGGATGTACTACTCAATATGATTCTCTAGGCGATGCTTCTGAATATGTGCCCAGGTAACTCATCTTCCTTGCTGATTTTTATTCTTCTTCAAAAATAAACGTTCAATGATACTTCAATTATATTAGCTGCTTCGCCTTCCACTCAAAATTCATTCATACCGATGTTTGCAATTTTTAGTTATTAAGAAGGTTTTTTTTAAGGTTGCTGCTATAACATTTATCATATAGAACATATATGATACTTGATTACTAACACCCTTGCCCTTCAAATATTGATGTGAACCCTAATTTGAAGGAATCTTAACTAATAGTATCAACCGTCAAGCATCTTAACTAAAAAAAGGTATATAATAGAAAATAGTTTATTTTCTAAAAAAACTCAGAATCCCAACTAAAGGTGATTATTCTGAACTTTTTGTTTCAGGTGTCATGAAAGCAAAAACACCTAAATACCTTGATGTATATAACCAATTAATTTTTTATTTACTATTTTCTTGGAGATAAATTCCTAATTAAGCCACAATGCTATTGTAAAGTTATGAGATCTAACAGAACATGCTCCTTGCTTGCAAAACAAAACAATTAGTGCAGATGGTACATATACTATATATGTGAAGCAAACTTTAATACAATCAATGCGTGCTCTATCATATAAAACATAAAATTTACGAGTGATCGGCACTCTACAGTGCTTGGCATGATAATTATTAGAAAACGATTAAGCAGTCGGCACATGAACAACAAAAGCTAACAATCTGCAATTAAAACTCAGATGAGAACTATTAAAATAATATTAGCTCAACATAAGAAATTGAATTAAAGCATGATATGGTGGTTCAAAACATACTAATTATTGTTTCTATAGGAAAAATGTATGGTCCGAGTATTATATAGCTATACTAGTCATATTGTGTGTGTGCATGTGCGCGCGTGCATATGTGAGATAAAAAGTGCAAAAGTTCAGGGAAAAAGCTGATAAAAAGTGCAAAAGTTCCAGGCAAAAGCTCACACTGGAAAAAATAACTTCGACAATGTCCTTATCCTTTGAAGCCTAATAAAACACACCAGCCTAAATAAAAAAGGTTGCAAAGATGTAAAAATCAACAATGTCGGAGCAAACACTCACAAATACTTTAGAGATAATAATTCTAAATTCCTGCACATCGTCGGAACTAGCCAACGAGCTATGGGGAGTATCCATGAGTGCGTGACGAGAAGATATATTCCCAATTCTAGTTCGGAGCAACTGTAATTGCTTTGTTGGCATTGTACTCGCCATCATTATAGAGGACACATTCGTCATCCATGAGTCTGTAAAAGAGTTGCACCTCGTCCTTCTCATCATTTGAAACTCATTTTGAGAAAATCTTGCTTTCTGAGTGGAAATGCAAACCGCTGTCCATGTGAGACCAAGTCCCAACCTCACTGTTCCAGACAAAGCATGTTTTTCAGCTAATTTTTCAGATAGTTCCTGAGCAATTCCTTAAACACTGGGAGGACCATAAATGATTGCATTGACAAATTTCTTCTTGAGGGTAGTAATAAGGGAATCACACGGTAGAACTGTGGTGGCGTTGGGGGGCACTTGTAGGGGGATCATACAGGGGAGAGCTCAGGCGGCCAGGAGGGAAAGCTGAAATGGAAGGATATGGAGTTCGAGTCTAATTTAAAATTACCATTCCTGCATTGTTTACCGTGCATAGCTCTCTTAAACACTATTTATGTTGTAGCATAGTTTTACAATGAAATACGAAGTTCTTATTGAACTATTAAGATATGACATACACTATTATTTGCAATCTGCATTTTTACTAACCTTTACTCCATTTTGTAAAATTCCAAGAATGGGATGCTGACAAATATCGCTACATCCAAAAATAGTCCACACATTTGATTCAACTAATTTTCTTGATGCAGCAATTACAACTCTACTTCATGTCTACTTTTCTTCTTAGGTGTTATGAAGTATATATAATTTCCTTTAACAAGTTTCTATTTCAGATTGTCTATAATAAATGTTAAATATATATCAAAGTACTAAAATATATTTTGGCCGCTGACGCTTGGGGAAAAACATCTAAGTTGTGATAGTATTTATAAAGTTGCATGGATTAAGTTAGTTACAGGAATTTAGAAACAAAAATTAGTTTGTTTATCAATTCGATGAAGGAACAACAGTTTAGATAACTATTGTCAGCTTTACATGTGTGTCTGCCTATGAATTCAAACATACGGTTCAAATAAGTTGGTGCTAATAGTATGGAGAAATCAAGGTATCTTATAAATTTTATTTCTATTTACATTATCATATAATTGATTGTAATACAAAATCATTTTATAACATGTTTTAATGTTATATTTTGGTTGATGCAGAATAATCTGTCTTTCATGTTGGATGAAGAAAGTAAGAAGTAGAATTGCAAACAAGCTACGAGGAGTTAGACTCTGATTTCAGTAAATAGGTATTAAGACCTCTGTCCTTGGGTTTATTTTCTATTTTTATTTAGTCATTTACTGAAATTCCATTCTTTGTACTTATGTTTTCTATTGACTGTGTTCTTCTTAAGCCATAGGTTTTGACTTCTTTTCTATATTTCCAAGGTATATAATTTGAAAGCAACTTTGACTATCTAATAAAAAGAAATACAACATTTGATCATTTTAGTTGTTCGGCAATTCCGTTCAACTTTCACCACCGCATATTTTACTATGCGTTAATTAGTAATTACATTTTATTACTGGCAATTATTTGACATATTCAAAGTTAATTAATTAGTATTAAATATTAAATATATTGATTATTAATAATCTTATTTGTTTATTTTATTTTTGATTCTTTGTTATTAATCATAATTTACTAATGATTAGAAGCACAATATTCCATGATAGATTCTAGTGTACTTTCTAAGAAGTTATGATTTTTTTATAAAGTTTTCTTATATGAAACTGGTGAAATAGATCAAGACAAGATTTTGTATTCTTTTCAAGTTTAACTACCATCAAAAGCAAGCTTTAGAGCCTATGGATTAAACATTTTAGTCTTAAGTTCCATTTTGGAAATGAGTAGAAAAATATAACTAGATGGTTTTCCCTGTATTTGAATATCAGTGATCGAGGAATACATGTGCATCATAGGATAAACGCAATGGCACTGATGTCTACCTGATCTATAGCACCATCGACAATAAAAAGTTTCATTAGGGAACAAATTAAGGAGATATAACTTGCAAGGCAACCCTTCTTATTTATAATAAAGATTAAGGATATATTAAAAATGGTTGGTTTCATGCATGTAACGTAGGTGAAACAATGGGTATGTTAATTATTTATTAATAACATTGATTGTTTTTACTATTATACATGTTGCTTTCAGCCACTACATTACTTTGACAGGCAATGTAAGCAGGTGAAATATATATAGATATATATATATATATTATTTTTCTTTTCATGCTATATTGTTTTCAAGGCTCCAAATCACATCATGCCATTGGTCTCCGTAATAATGGAATAGAATATAATCTGCAGCTTTAAACGTTAATTTAGCAAAATATAGAGTCTATAAATAGCTTTCCTATGCAGACATGATATTCACACACTTGCATATATACATATATTAGCAAATAACACATAGGAATAATATATAAAGATAAAAACAAATGACTACTTGCAGTTCTCAGCTGTCTGCAACTGTAGGATTCTAGATTGTAGTTTCAACGATGAGTTGTGTAGCTGGTGAATACTTGAGAGGTAAAGCTGATCATTGCGACACAGAGAATAACTCGCACTGTTGCAGAATAGGCAAATTGTAGCCATAATACTGTTGTTTTCCACCTCTTACTAATCAGACACATGCCGTAACAACAATAAATAGATTTGCATAGTGTATTTGCAGTAATTTAACAATAAATAGATTTGCAGAGTGTATTTGCAGTAATTTAACAATAAATAGATTCCACCTGTTTGCTAAATTAGTATATCTGCAATTTTAATATGTAGTCATTTTGTATAGTGTGCATCATTTATGAGTTTTTGTGCAGTTGAAATGGCTAATTGTTGTGTATGCACATATATATCAGGCTAATCTAATGGAAGAATGAAAATATTGCGGATTGGTTACAGTAATTACTAATAATACACAAAACAGGGTACATTTTTCAGTTATTAGCATTGTCTCTAAATCTTAAAGACTTATTCTGTTATGGGATTTTAAACTTGGAGGATTTTGTGTAACATTTGTTTTATTGGTTTAATTTTGTGCCTATCTTACTTCAAATCTTGGGTTATAATTGCCAAATTTTCATTTATGCCCGTTTTTCAGTACTTTCCCTTCAAGAAAAAGGCTATTAGTAAAGGAGAAGATAGTTGCTGTACTTCAGATCTTAGGTACAACAATTAGTAAGAGCTCGGACGTGTGTTGGAGAAGCTCAGGACAAGATAGTTGCTTTGCCAGCTGATAGGGTAGTTGTATGCACTATAGAAAGGGAGAAAGAAAACATTGAGGTAATATTTTGATTTAATTGCTTATTGTATTTTGCTCTACTACTCAAATGAAGGGGGAATCGGATTAGCATAGTAAATAAATATAATTGTATATACGTATAACTTGATGGGAACATAAATAAAATCTCATGCGAGAAGAGATGCAGCATCAGGTGGAGGATTAAATGCATGTACAGGCTTTATCATGATAGGTTGTAAATCAACATTCTCTGTCATAACTAAATTTGCTTTTGGATTTAAACACCTGTCTTAGCAACAATAACTATTGGCTTCCATACTTCAATTTGCTCCCTCGCCCGATATTATTGGTTGTTTCCCCACATATATAACTATTTTATTTTCACAATAGAAAAGTCGCGTTGTTATTACTTTCAAAAGTAAAAGTAGAACATTGTTGCAATGCAGAATTGAATCCCTGGGTTCAACATATCTTTTTCTCCGGAAGATATATAGTACCCACTACAAGAAATGAAAATATGTGTTGACATTTGGAAGTTAATAAGACAAGAATTTATATATTTGGACTAAAAAGAAATAGGCTTCAATTTTCTCCCTCACCTAATACTACTGGCTAAGTGGCTGTTGCCTCACATATATAACTATTTTATTTTCACAATAGAAAGTCACCGTGTTATTACTTTTAGAAGTAAAAGTAGAACATTGTTGCAATAGAAAGTACCCACTGTAAGAAATGAGAATATGAGTTGACATTTGAAGTTAATAAGACAAGAATTTATATATTTGGACTAAAAAGAAATAGAAAACTAATATCCAAGGTACTGATGCATCACATAAAGATAAATTATATTAATTCATAATTTTTAGACTCTTTCTATTTTCATGAAAATTCATTTTAGATTTGTCACATTTTATGTCAAAGTCGATAACAACATAGACACTGGGACCGGGTGCGAACGTTTGGGATGAAAACCCATATTTAATTCGCATTATCAAAATAATATATGTTCCTCCTGATAGAACTCTGAAGCATGTTTTCTGAAACTACATGTGTGCAGTGAAACTTATAAATGTTTGTTGTATAAATGTTTATAAATAGTCCAGTGTCGTACCATCTTACCTTGTTTATAAATAGTACATCTAAGTATTGTCTCTAGTTTTACTTCTTATATATACAACGTGGACATGGTCATAGATTGTAATGGTGTAACTTTTGTTTGTTCAGGAGACATTTGTGGTTTTAGGTTTTTTATATCCGGATAAGTTATTTAAGGTAGCAACTTGAGTGTCATATTGTAGTTTTCATCCTCTTTATCAAACTTCTCAGTAAGTGAGACAGTTACATAAAGCTGGATTGTATGTCTGAATACACTTCAAAAACAAAATCATTGCTTAATTCGATGCATCAATACTTGTTAATAACATTCACCGATGGATGTCTCTGATCATTTTTTTCTGCACTAGTAGACCATATTACACAGTAATACCATATGTTTCTATTCACTGATGGTTATTTCTAATCTTTGTTATAAGACTGTAACTTGTGCTTGTGAATTGCAGGTTCTAGAAGTTGGACGAGCTTAAAAGCTGAAGACTAAGTGATTTTTCATGTAACCTTGTTTTGAAACCATGTTTGAACAACATGTATGTTGACTTATTTCTATATTTATTAGTAGATTTATTAACTATGACTTTGTAATTGAAATCAAATATGCTTTTGGTATTAGTTTTTTGCTACTGACAGTTTTGCCTTGTGAATTTAGTGCTTAATTGTTTGAACTGTGCCCAAATTAAATAAGAGATTTGCTATGTAAAGATCATAGCTGAAATGTGTGCTATATATTAAAACTATTAATAACGGAAATTGCACATATGGAAATAAAAGGTGAAATGCTATATAAAGAATTAAATGGTGTGGAAAACCTTTTCATGTCATTGAATGTGTGCTATGGAAACACTGAAAACGCTATATATATTGCAAATATTCATAGCGAAAAACTCCTCCTATGGAATCAAAATGTGAAATGCTATATAAAATGAAAACCGTGTGGAAAACATTTCATATCACTGAACATGAGCTATAAAAACCGTGATAATGCTATAAAAAAAGCGAGTAATTAACATAGTAAGGTCTGAATGCTATTATATCATTGGGGAACTCAATAATAGCGGATATTAAAAAAACAAAATGAAAAACATTTTTCATAGCAATGAATATGTGCTATGAAATTATTGATAGCGCTATAATAAAATAAGTTGAGATTTTAGTAAGCAAATATAATTGCAAGGTCTGAATGCTATGTAAAACATTTCATGATGGTGAACGTGCGCTATAAAATGTATAATACTATAGCGTATAAATTTCAGCTATAAGATATACCAAGGCTATTATTGCATGTTGTTATATAGCGTCGTCACTAATGCTATGGTAACCTATTATAGCGTTTTTCACGTGCTATTAAAAGGTAAATCTGTTGTAGTGCTCCCATCTCGAGTTAAAACCGAATACAGTGTGAGCGACATGCCCCTTAACTTCCACCACTGCATCACCTAATTCGCCGGAAGTTGGCTGTCGTTGTGTCGATATTCCAGTGAAGAAAAATTCCGAACATCCTTAAACAGAAGATACCAGGAGGAAGTGCAACTTTAGACGAGATCCAAGAACCAAACGGTTTCAAGTTTTGTTGTATATTTGATTTTATATTTAGTTTTGAAGAAAAATAGCTGTGAAATTTGTTTTGAAAGGGAGGTGCTGTGTTGAAGAATGGAGAGAAACTGTTGTGTTCGTTTGAAACAAGGGAGAAACAATTGTGTTTTTATAAAGGAAGAAACCGTGGAAGTTAAGCAATTAAGAACGTGGGGTGATTTGCCATCTGAAAAGAAGGGGTATGGACGTAGAGTACCTCGTTTTTACCAAAAGTCTTCAAAAGCATGGCACCTGCACATTTTGTACACCTAGTGTAGGAAAGATTTTTCTTCATAGTAAAGTTTAGTCATGCGTGTATGAATTAGGAATGGTGCCAACGTGTTGTATTAATTTGAAGGAATGGCCTTCTTTGTCTGGGTGCGTGACGTGTATTTTTAAATTTTTTTGTTTTATATAGAAGCACGGTGTTATTTGTAACAATTAGAGTTGTGGCGTATGTAGAATTCCGTTCATGTCCACGCTGCTACAGACAAAAATAAAAACACCATTGTGTCAAGCAATTCCCCACAATTCCAAAAATATAATAATGTAGGCAAGTTCACTAATTCCGTGCAACCCAAAATGCTGATATAGAGTGTAAAATACTCCAAATAAAAAGTTGCTTATTTTACAAATTAAAAATTACAGAAAATTTCTAAAAAATTAAATTATAGCTACGCGTCAAAATTCTTCTCTAAATTCCAATTCAATATTTAATATAATAAAATATATTAAATACCATACCATTGAAAATACGGGATGTTACAGTTTCTTTCTTGACTCCCCTATGTCGTACATAGTAATGGTCACGCATTTGAAGAAATTATGGAAACCTTAAGGAACGGTTAAGGCAAAATCTAATTGTAGTATGTTCTTCTTCCTTTTATCTTACACTGAGGACAGGAAAAAGATCCCGTAACCTGATCCTATTGTCATTAGAAATAAAGCGTGAAATGTGATGTTAATTTGGGGAATTCGGGTAAGGGTATAAAACAGTTGCCAGTTTGGATCAAATTGACTAATCTGTCAATGGTGGCCTGGTCTAAGATAGGAGTTTCATGGTTAGCATCGCATGTAGGCAATTTCTTATGCATGGATACAGCTACTGTGAGCCTCGATTGGCTCGGGTTTGCGAAATTTTTTGGTTGAGACTACTCCAAACAGTGATTAACCTGATTCTGTTTTGGTTCTCCTACCTGATGGCACTGAGCATACTGTTAATGTTAATTACATATGGAAGCCTGACATTTGCCAAGCTTGTAAGGAATTTGGACATACATTTTGCAAATGTAGTAGCAATGATAAGCAAGAAGTAACACAAGACAGAGGGGATAAAAGAAATCGTATTGATGTGAGCAATAATAGAAACAAGGTGGTAAATTCTCAGGAAAGTAAAGTTGATGAGATTCTCAAGAGATACCTAATTTGAATCAATTCCGAAGCAACCGAAAAGAATGGGTTTAACCAGCTATGTATCAAAAGAAATGGGGAAAAGTTGATAGTGAAATATCAAAAAAGAGTAAAGGAGTTGGTTTGAACATATATAGTAATGATGATGATGTTGTTACTGGAAATAATTTTGAGGCCTTGAATGAGCAATGTGAAGGCAATGCATCACAGGTTGATACCCAAAAATTTGAAGAGGGTGAGATCCATGTATCTAACATGGATGGTGCAGTTTATAGAATTGAGAAGAGCATGAAAGTAGATGATTTTTAGAGGAAGAAATACTTCTTATAATTTTATTTTTGTTTCAACTTCAATCTTCCTTACAATCCCTCTTACTTCCTTACAAAATAATAGGCTTTATATAGGAGCCTTTACATGTCACTTCATTCAATAGACACCACACTTCACTAAGGGACACTTCCAATTAAATAGACACACAAACATCCATATGACTCTTAAACATAAAGACACATTACTTACGAACTGACACTTACTTAATACTAGACACATTGACTCATAAAAGAAACATGACTCTTAATTTATTTATTTTGTCATTTCCCACTAACATATTTAAAGTTTACCCAACATATAGTGAAATATCAAAAAAGAGTAAAGGAGATGGTTTGAACATATATAGTAATGATGATGATGTTGTTACTGGAAACAATTTTGAGGCCTTGAATGAGCAATGTGAAGGCAATGCATCACAGGTTGATACCCAAAAATTTGAAGAGGGTGAGATCCATGTATCTAACATGGATGGTGCATATAATGTAGCCAATAGTGAGTGTATATAGTGATCTCATTTCGGTGATTTTAATCTCTTAGATAGGTTCCCTGTCTCAGTGATTCTCGTGATATCGGTGATTTTAGTGATTCTTGTCCTTTTAATAATTCTTGTGATTTCAGTGATTCTTGTGGTTTTAGTGATATATGAGTCTTCCATCTCGTGTTAAGTGATTTAAAGTGTAATTACCGTAATCATGGAGTTTGGGTAATTTGTGATAAAGGAAATATTTGAGTCAGTGTTCTTGTTTCTTCCAAGAATCCACATATTAATTGTGTGGACTTATATATGGAGAAATCTATTATCCTAAGTGTATGATATTCCTTTCTGATGGAAATTGATTACCACATCTGTGTTCGAAATAAATTTGTTATTTTGAGATATCTTTTCTTATGAAGAGGAATTTATGCCTACTTGATGTTTTATTTTACCTATCACCATTACTGACATGTTTAAGCTAGACTGACTCATGCATGTAAACTCGGGTCAGACCGAGTTGTTTCAGGTTCATAACTTACTATTGATTCGTGCTTAACTGATCCATCTTAGACTATATCTCCTGAAGCTACTCCCTAGTTGTGTATTCAGGTATGTATATGGTTTACGTGAAAACATTCAAATATGTAGCACATGTGTATATGTTATTATGTTGTTGTATTTGTATGTATTCTTTTTTGTGATGAGTTGTGATTTGTTTTAAATATGATCCTTAGCCATCATAGTTTTATATTAGATGAATCGAGTACGTTGATCCGCTTGAGGTAAAAAAAATACTATACACGTAATCGATGTATTCGATACCCCCTAATACAAGATTACGAATTATCGCTCCTAACCTGTAACGACCCGCATTTTACGTATCAGAGGATCGTAAAAAAAAAAATTCGCCAAGGTTCAGATCATTCTCATCCTTTAATATGTTGTTCATGGGGATGTGGGACTTGTCCATGATTTTTACCATTTTGGTTTGTGACCATTTTACCCATGTTATTTTTGTTTAGTGCGTAACTTTTGAATGAGATCAAATCAAGAGTTGGAATCAATTTCATTGGATAGAAAATGGTGTTTCCAATTTCATAGTCACATTAAGGATTTGGCTAAGCGGTTTGGGAGGAATCGCTGTTTTAGTGTTGCTTGTTGTCTAGACAAGCTAATTAGTCATTAGTGGGATGATTAGTGAGGCCCAATAAGGCTAAGGGTTGTTGGCTATAAATAGGAGGGTGGAGATAAAAGGAATTATTTAGTATCTTCATTTCTCATGATTCTCCAGTCCAATCAAATACACCTCCACTTCATTTCCATTCATAGATTTGTAAACTAGGATTGAATGTCAACATCGAGGAAAGGGTAGATTGCATCAATTGAGTTGATTCAGAGGTTGTTCTTCACTGTCCGAATCAGAGATTTGTTGATTTGAAGTTATTTTGTGGATTTGGTGAGTGATAAGCATCTCTCACATGGATTCAATCGAGTATATGGGTTTGTTTGATCTTAATTTCATTCATACAAGTTATTTTCACCTAGATCTAATCAATATAAGTATATTTTGAATTCGAATCACACCATAGGATCTAAGTTAGCAAGTTATAACGGTAAATTCATATATTGATATTGAAATATTATGTTAATGCAAGATTAGATCCAATTATTGATTCGTTTATTGTTCCATCATGATTTGGTGAATTTAGCATGATTGTATGGTGATTAATTGTTGTGCGAATGCTTGTTGATTATTTGTTGATTTTTGTTGAGATGTGTGCATTGATAGATTATGTCACGTATGCTTTGGTTCGTATGCATTGATGGATCAGATCAGGTATGTCCATGTGTTCAAATGTGGATCAGATCTGGGTTTCATGTGTTCAAACGTGGATCGCATGGATCGCAAGGGGCATTAATGGAGCATGGATCATGCAAACCAAAATGGATTGGTTCATGATAAGAGGCTGGATTACATGCACACTGATGGATCAAATGGGCCTAGATGGATCGGCTAGTGTTTGGCAATGGGGATTGGCCAAAGTGAAGGATCAGGAAAAAGGTTGGATCCGGTAAGAATGCACATATGGATCGCTAAAGGATCCATGCGCTTTCGCATGTATCAAAGTGATATGCGGATCAGATCATGTGGGGGATGGATCAGTGAAGTCATGGAGCATGCATGGTAATGGGATGGATCAGAACATGTTGCGGTCGATGGATCAGTAAACATCATAGAGTGCACATGGAAAAATAGTGGATCAGACCGAGCGCTGCCTGATGGATCGGGTAATCCGGCTGAGAGCTGCACGAAGGATCATATGCGATCCAATGATGGATCGTTAGTCGATCCATTGATGGATCATGAACGATCTATCAAATACTTACCAAATGAAGTTCATTTTTGGCTCGACGATGAGTGTAGCTTCAATGTAATTCAGACGGAATGTTTGAAGCATATTTAAGTGTTCGTTGATTGTGTGATGATGCAACGAAGTTGTGAAGACGATTCAAGATGATTTGAGCTCGTGGATAATGGTTTCTCGAGGCGGCGCTTGAGCTTATGGATGTAGTCGTTGATTATGATGACTAGAATTGAAGTGCCAAGGTGATCATTGTTAGTCAGAGATTCTAGCGGACTCAAAGCAGGGGTATAATGAGGACGCCCAAAAGACTAGATGATTAGTCGAGTACTTTGGGCAGTCACAATGGGCCTAGATACAAGTCACAATGACATATAGAGTTTTGCTAGAACCAAGGTTACCATTAGCCCTTGACGGATGGCACATGGGTCAGTCATACGATTAAAGATGGATTCAAGGCAAGGCAGACGGTGATAGCCATAGTCATGGATGTTATTGTTTGCTTGTATCATCTTGTGTGGATTATTCGACGTCAAGGGAGATATCTATTGGGTGCTTATCTGATGTTGGTTTAGGCCTTCGGGGTTTGTGCTTGGGAGGTATTAAACTTTATTAGAATGGTCTACGCTTGATAATTGATTGCTATGGTTGTTGCTGTTTGTTTCTTCCCTAAGTGTCAGGGAAGGCTATCATCGTAGGATATGGAAGAGAAGTGGGTTTGGGAATTATTCTCTTTTGACGTGTTGGCGGATCAGATGACTGAACTGCTTGTTTTCCATATACTTTATTGTTGATGTTGTTAGCTGTTTTACGCCCATTAAGACTGTTGCTTGACTCAAGGTTTTATGTTTTCTCTTATTACCTTGGGCTATTCATTCATGCTGTCGATGGGCATACCAGGTGGCAGAAAGTAGATCTTGATGAGGACGATGCTGCTGAGCGACGACGAGCTGGAGGCTGACTTATTATTTTCTACTATAAATATATGTTGTTTCTGCTGATATTTGTTACTCTGAGTGAACCTGTAGTGAGGCTTAATGTATAGATTCTGATGCAATCCGGTTGGATGTATGGATATTTTCATGATGATATGAAAAGTTTAAGATTCTGTTCAATTGTGCTTCGTTATTATACACAGTTGTACATGTTCTATTATATTTTATTCCTACGTGTGAGTTATACGGCAGGTATCATGTAAGTTATTCTACCATAATGATCTTCCATAGTTTCCTGGCACATCTTTCAGTGCATTATTTCTCTTGTTAAGTGCGGGAGTTATGGGCGGTTGTCACATTTGGTATCAGAGCAATGGTTAATCGATGTTATCCAAAGTTCGTGGGCATAATGATGTATGAGAGATGTATTTGTATTTTCTAATGGATGAATAATATATTAGTGTATAATATAGCAGAGCTTGAACTCCATTGCAGTTTTTCTCATGTGTGGACTAATCAATCTATTTTCAAACTTAGAATGAGTCGTCGATCTTCGAGACATACTATTAGGAAGGAGACTATTCCTACAGGGGTACCTAGCTATGTTCGAGGTCATGATGGCAGCAATCATGAGGAGGGTACCCGCTCTAGAAGCAACTGAGGTATATGTTGGTGTTCAGGTGTAGGTGCCTAGAGTGGTTGATTTCGTTAAGCTTTGTAAGGATTTCACTGCTCTTGGTAGGAAGTCGTTCAAGGGGACAGAGATGACAGTTGAGATTCAAGGGTGGCTTGATACTTGTGTTAGGATATTAGGAGACTTGGGTATTGAGGATGCGATTAGAAGGAAGCTTGCATCAAGGAAGTTACAGGGCATAGCTATTGATTGGCGGAACTTTGTCACTTTAGAGACTTCTGAGGATGAGATCACTTGGGATCAGTTCCGAATCAAGTTTGAGACGAAGTTCATTTCTACTGCCCAGAAGTTAGTTCTATTCAAAATATTTGTTGAGCTAAAGCAGAATGGTCGACCAGTGTTGGAGTACTTTTATGAGTTTGAAGCTTTTTCCAAGTATGCTCGTGCGTATATTCAGAATCCTTATCAGAAGAACGAGAAGTTCATCATGGGATTGGATACCTATCTTGGGAAGTAGTTGGTTGATCATTTGGATGACCCTTATGAGAAGATTGTTGAGAAATCTTAAAGGCATGAGAGTTTATTTCCCAAGGAAGAAGTTGTTTTGTGACCAAAGAGGATCCGAAACCACAATAGGGTAGTAATAACAAAAAGAGGAAGCAACAACAGCAGAAAGGAAAGGATGGCCAGAAGAAGCAGAAAAGTGAAGTGATTTGCTACAACTGTCAGCAGAAGGGCCTTTATTTCAAGGATTGTAAGAATCCGAAAGCCAAGAGGAAGTGCTATAATTGTGGTAAGCCTGGGCATAACAAGAAGGACTGTCTAGAACCGTCAAAGGGTAAGCAGATAGTGAAAGCGTATGCTTTGGAGGTTGTGCTAACTTCTTCGAGAGCTCCTACGACAGAGGAGAAAGGGAAAAGTGTTGTTGTTCAAGGTACGCTTTCGATCGGGGATGCTTCAGTTTGTGTGTTGTCATTTGTGCCGATCGCTAGTGAGTTTGATGATGTCTTTTATGAGGTCAAATGTTTGCCGCAGCATCGTGAGATTGAGTTTAGGATCAATTTGGTTGATGGAACCAAACCCATCGTTATTCCCTTTAGGTAGATAGCGCCTAGAGAACAACGAGAGTTAGAGGTGCAAGTAAGTGACCTTTTGGGGAAAGGATTCATTCGTAGAAGTGTGTCCAAATGGGGAGCAACAGTTGTGTTTACAACTAAGGCCGATGGATCTTTGAGAATGTGTGTGGATTATCGTGAGCTGGATAAGGTGACTAAGAAGAAAAAGTATGCATTGTCGAGGATAGACGACTTGTTTGATCAGCTTCACGAAGCCAAGGTGTTTTCCATATGGCTTTAGCGGCTGGATTTCACCAGTTAAGAGTGCCATAGGATAGTGTGTCGAAGAAAGTTTTTAGGACACCATCCGGTTTCTTTGAGTGGATGGTGATGCCATTTGGACTAACTAATGCGCCCGCGTATTTCGTGGATCTTATGAATAGGGTATTCAGAAATCAGTTGAACAAGTTCGTGCTTGTGTTCATAGATGATATCCTGGTTTACTCCTGGAATGAGGAAGAGCAAAAGACACACTTGCGAGTCATTTTGGAAATCTTGCTAAGACATTAGCTGAGAGTTAATTTTTTGAAGTGTCACTTCTGTAAGAATGAAGTGAGGTTCTTAGGCTATGTTGTTATTGGAAATGGAATAGCGGTGGATCCCGCTAAGGTGGCAGCAATCCAGGACTGGGATAGACCTAAAATTGGGATGGATGTTAGGAGTTTGCTTGGGTTGGCAGGATATTATTGTCGATTAATCAAGGATTTCTCCTAGGTAATTGCACCATTGATGGGGTTAACAAAGAAGAATCAAGTGTTCACATGTGATGCATAGTGTGAGCCAACTTTTGGAATCCTAAAAGAGAGACTGATGAGTACTCCTGTTTTGGCTGGTCCAAGTAGGAATGGGAAATGGTGGTATATATCGATGCATGTGGTAATGGGCTTAGAGCAGTGCTAATGCAGAAGGATAGAGTTGTAGCCTATGCGAGTCGACAACCGAAGCCACATGAAAGGAATTATCCAACTCATGATTTGGAGTTAGTGACGATCATGTTTTCTCTGAAGATGTGGAGACATTACCAGTTGGGAGTTCAGTTCGAGCTGTTTACGAATCACAAGTCATTGAAGTATCTCTTCTCCCAAAAGGATTTGAATCTTCAGCATAAACGCTGGTTAGGGTTTTTGGCATCTTACGATTTTGGTATCGCCTATACTCCTAGTAAATGTAATGCAGTGACAGATATGTTAAGTCGAAGACATGCAGGTTTGGGAACGATTTTTTCGGATTGGAAGCACCTTGAGTTCTTGGCATGATTTGATTTCAGGCCTAGGTGTGAGTTAGAACCTGAAATGTTGGCAAGTTTATCGATAAGACCTACTCTCATCGAAAGGATTGGCACAAGGTATGAGCATAACACTTAAAGGTTGATTACCACAACCTAAAAGCCATGCCCGTAATAATTCATGTGACTTAAAGCGACGACCGAAATGAGACTTCTATACTCCAAGTCACGAGCTGTTAATTATAATTTAAGTGTAAACAATGAGTAGAAAATTGTGAGTACATTGAATGAAAAGCATGGAAACTCAATATTTACATGAATGACACTATAAGAAAAATGTTTTTTTTTTTTAGCGTTAAAAAACCGCCACTAATCATTTTTGGTGGCGTTTCGATAATCGTTACGAGAAAACATGCTACTAAAAATATACTTTTTGTTGCATTTTATTTAAACGCCACTGTAAATACTTTTATTGTAACGTTTTCCAAACGCCACCATAAATATTTCTGTAGCGCTTTAAAAGCACCATAAAAAAGCTTTTTGATGCTACTAATAAAATTTCCATTTTTACCCCTGATTTACGGTCACGTTTACTCAACGCCACTACATGTATTTTTGTAGCGTTTTTAAAACGCTACAAGAAAATATTGATTAATTTGTTGTATATTTTCATGCAATTATTTCTTTTTAATAGTCTATTTTATTTCTACAATATCAATCAATAATCATTCACATAATCATCATGTTCAAACAATTAGAAAAACAATTAACCATATAATCAAGTAGACTATGCATAACCATTTCAATAGAATAGTTTTCTGAATAAATGATCAAACTCACATACAATAACCATTGATATACAAATTTACACATCTAGTACAAAGAAAATGTTATACCTAATTAGTACTTACAAAACGCTTGATTACCCATAATTCTTTGTTGTATGCACAAGGG
The DNA here is from genome assembly GCA_030737875.1 of Allium sativum. Taxonomy (NCBI): domain Eukaryota; kingdom Viridiplantae; phylum Streptophyta; class Magnoliopsida; order Asparagales; family Amaryllidaceae; genus Allium; species Allium sativum. The sequence goes on from CM060919.1 coordinate 723,521,608, forward strand.
AAACCTAGCACCATGAAAGTTCACCTTGCTCTTTGAACGTCTAATGCTTGCACAAGTGAAAACACAACACATATTTAGACAGCTCCTCCCTGATCTCACAACAAGATACACAAATCTGCATATTATTTTTGAGCATGAAAGCGTCAACAGTGAACTTGATTGCATCAGCTACAGCACGGGATCTCTAGTAATACATCCCTGTTTTCAAACCGTAAAAAGAGACAAATGGCTTGTGAGATCACAATTTGCGCGTGTACCATTGAATTAAGGTAAATAAAGCGTGTAAAAGGGACACAGTTGTAAGGAAAAGCATTGCAAATTACAGGTATTAACAGTAGAAAAGAAGAGAAATTGCAACGATTGTGAATCCATACCTTGGCCCAAGCACAGAAATGGAGTGAAGTTGGTTTTCCAAAGTTCAACTAATCCATATGGATATTTAAACTTTGGCTTTGATCTATGTAGCATCCACGATCGATAGCCATATCAACCACAACTTGTTGCTTGATCTCCAATACAGTTCTAAAATTGTCAAAGAGTTCATATTTAACAAACATCTATTTAATAAAATAAACAACCTTTACTCGAATAGGACCTACTTGTATATTGCCTCCAGATCCTCTGGAATCTCAGGAACTTTGAGAACAAAACCATTTTCATACATTATCTTGTTTTTAATGGATGGAGACCAAATTCCCAGTTCAGTCAAGTCATGAAGTAGGTGCTTATTCACAACAACGAATTCCCCGCTGAAATTATACATTTAAAGGAAAAAATACAAAATCAACAAATTAGAGATCTGTTCAACGGGATTGAAGTTAGATCAAGCTTTAAAAGGCCGTTAAAGAAAACCTTTGCACTCTGCGGCTGTAAATGTTTTATGTGTAAGGCTCAAAGCATTCATTGTTTACCAATATTTGACTTGTTGAGGCAGTAGGCATTGGTGCAACAAGAAGAGAGTTTCTAACTCCATGTTCAGATATCATTTTTCTAAGTTTAGGCTAGTGCCATCTATCGGATACATTCTACATGTCAGGATGAAGAATTCCCCGTGGTGTTGAGATCAAGCAAAAACATACTTAAGACTAGCAAGGATTCATTACTGTATGAACTTGATATTCCAGGTAGCTTCGTTCAAAAAATTGACCACCTTAATATAACTCATTATTACAAAGTATAACAATGTCATAGCATAGGCATAAACATGCCACAGTGGTATGAATGATGAAATGAGAGAAAATATTCCTTGTTATCCCAAAACAAATAAATTGCATATTGAAAATTTTAGATAGATAAGATGTACATACCTTGCTGACAGGATTTCCTTGATAAGTTTCATAAGTGCCTTCTCTTGTTGCAATTTTTGAAGAAGATTTTAAAGCATGATAATATATTGTCTCAAAAATATCTCTGTTTAGCTGTTGAGCCTAAACAAACAGTTGAACAGTTAACAAGGATGAGACACAAGAAAAAAACAAAATTTATACAAGTTAAAGACAATCAAATACCTCTTCTGAATCAAAAGGCATGTCCAGTAACATAAATGCATCTGCCAGGCCTTGCACACCTAAACCAATTGGTCTATGCCTCATATTTGATCTCCTTGCAGTCTCAACTGGGTAATAATTAACATTAATTATCTTGTTGAGGTTTGCAGTAACAATTGCTGTTATCTGTCAAAATTATGAGCATATTAAGCAACACTTGATGTGATTAGAAATATAACTTATCACACATATTAAAATAATATTTAACCTCGGCTAGCTTGTCAAAATCAAAATATCTGTTCTTAGATCCAATACTTCCGACCAATTTAGATGGATGAGATTCAAGTAGAACATTCTGAAAATTCATAATTTATTCATGGTTAGCACGTAAGAATACACCGAAGTGTATCATTTGATGAAGATAGGTAGTAGAAACTTCTCTCTAACAATTCTTGGCAGAGCTATTGAAGCCAAATTGCTCACAGCAGTTTCATCGGGGCTAGTATACTCCATTATCTCCATGCACAGATTTGAGGATTTTATTATCCCAAGGTTTTGTTGATTACTTTTTTTGTTACAAGAATCCTAGATGCAACCAAAGGAACGCAATAATAAGAAACTGAAATGCTCTATAAAAAGGACAATGGCAAAAGAATAGAGGGACTTTAATGATACCTTGTATAGCATATATGGAGTTCCAGTTTCCATCCGAGATTTCAAAATTTCAAACCATAGAGTCTAGGCTTGAACAATCTTTTTGGCCTTTCCCTAAAAATCATAAAATAGTTACTAATCAAAAGCTGTATAAGAAGATGTATAAATGCATAGAATAAGTATTCATGTAAACCTCCAAACAGAGCCCAAAATTCTCCAGCATCAACATCAACCATCAACTTACCATCCTCTAATGTTAATATCATATTAATAAATATATAGATATAAACATGTTCAGTATATTTTTTTTCGGAAAATGAAACCTAGAAACCTAGCAATATTGTAAACCAAGCTCAGATCAAACCCGACTACAATATTTTTCGATATAAACATCCTCTAATGTTCATATTTTTCAATGCCAATGTAATAAACCTAGCAATATTTTTCGATATAACCCGACTGCAATATTCATTACATATTTAACTACTTAGAAATCTTGCAATATTGTAAACCAAGCTCGGACCAAACCATGAAAACTGATATTAGTTATTTGTTCCTAGTGAACGAGATTGCAGCAAAACAATTACACACAACTTGCTCTCTAAAGGGATCAAAAATATAAAGCAAATAAAGACAGTATTGTCAATCCATACTGCATTTAGTCCACATAAAATTGAACACAGTGTTTTTCCACACTAAATGATGAATCAATAAAGTTAGTTACACATTAGTAAAGAAAATCGATGGAGATGGTACAGTGAATACCACACTTTGTTAAATCACTATTCATTTTCATTTTTATTTTTAGCTGAAACTAGTTTTGTAGGTTGTAGGAAAGTTGAGGATAAGTTCAGTATAAGATATCTGATGCACATTTAAAAAAGCACACAAATTTTATCAAACCATGCAAGATCTTACATACCAAACATATCACACACTTCTCTTTTTCTTGTTTTTCGATATGACTGGGACAACAGAATGTTGCTTCCTCCAAACACTTGGATATAGTTTCATCGGACAAACCCTAATGTGTGTATAAGAAGCATTAACTAATTTGGATATAGTTAATTTGGGAGTGACAATACAGTAATAAGCATTAACTAAGTAGTTAATTTGACAGTGACAATACAGTAATAAGCATTAACTAATTAGTTAATTTGCAATGCAATGTAGCAGCTGTTGGATATAGTTTGATCAGAAGTCAAAAGACCACCTCCGATTTGCAATGCGATGTAGCAGATGTTATCAAACGAGTAACTCGACCGGTCAAATGATACAGTCGGTCTTTGAAGAATTGGCATCTTCCAACTCCTAATGTGTGTGCACCTATACACTTATGTGCATGAAAAAGAGAGATTTTCAAATCATTTGATAACATTTCAGTTTTTATAAATGCTTTGGCCAGAACCATGTTCACTCGATTTCACTATTTATTTTTTATATCAGATGTACCAAATACTTGAAGGGATATGTTATACTAGAACATACTGGACAAAGTGACCAATTCCTGAACAGAGAAACCATTTTGAGAAAACATGTTAATGAGCATTGTGCTTTTAACTGTTAAGGGTTGGTGTAGACAAACTAATTGTTCTTCATTTTCTGATCTCCTTTCATCTTTTCTTCCCTTTGGCATATTGTATGTTGCACCTCCAGCCGACATAGATATACATTTACCAGGGATATGCATATCTTAAGCTTCACAACGAAAGATCTCATTATTTATCATAATGTTGTAGTATAATTTTGTACCACAGAAAAAAATCTGTTTACCCAAGTAACTGCATCCCTGGCTTCAATTTGTCTACTTAAATGAGTGAGGGAACATATAACGTTCTAAGACAGTGTTACCAACATGTCTCAGAATGATCTTTATAAATAGGATTACTGCTATTATTGTGTCATGTCAGCAAAATCCAAAATTTTACTCAAATGTATGATATGGTTGTTATATGCGTTACGTCTTTGGTATGTTTTTATTAATAGCCTGAGCATCTAAACTCTATAACTTTACTTTTTGGCATGTAAGTTTTAAAAGATCACTTTACCTTACCCCACTAGTAAAATAAATAACTATACTAATAACTTTTGATCAAACAAACCCATATAACTTGTATGAGAAAGTTCCACTAAACGTTCAGCATAGATTCATGTACAAGGGTAAATCGGGTGAGATCCATGTATCACAGGTTGATCCAAAATTCATGTACATAGTTCCACTAAACCCATATAACTTGTATGTAACTGGAATACCGTATTAAAAGAAATAGTTAAGTGCAAAATTCATGTACAAGGGTAAATCGGGTGAGATCCATGTATCACAGGTTGATCCAAAATTCATCGTCCGTAGAATTTACAAGGACAACCGACAAAGAAATATTGATCCGGGAACCCCTTAGCACCATCCGTCAGACCAGTGATAATTCTATCATGCATACTTTCCATAAAAAAAAAAAAAGATGTCTACCTCCCTCCTCTTAAAAGTATATAAAGAGCAAATGTCCGCAAACGTGGGTTCCTACTGCCGGACTTTCATGAAAAGTATGTATAGCCCAAGCAAAATTTGATATCCACTAGGATGCAACGATATGGGGCAATGGCCAGTTGCCGCAAAATGGACTCTAGGTAAGGATTAAAGGGGGGAATCGCTCCGCTAGACAGCATGTGATAATTGACCGCTATATACCCAAAAGGCGGGCAATCGGCCAATTTTCCCTTTATGGGAAATCTGGCTTCATCTTTTGAAAACCCAAAGCGATTGCACATTTGTAAATACTGATCAAAAGAAAGCGTCGATTTACGATAACTGGTCGCCACCCTATCAAAAAAGCGAGGTTGAGGATGAGTCTGGCTAACAATCAAATCAGAACCAGTAGCCGGGGCAACCTCAATTGCCCGATCCAGACCCTCTTGTTCCCCAGACATGATGAGTTAATTAGGATTAAGATGAATTAGCAGTTAGTTACATGTCACCACAGATAAGTATGTTTAAAGATAAATTATGAATTGAGTCGCTAGTAATCAAAAGGAGGCAACTCTGGACAGATACACATTCCAAATCAGATCATTTGTGTAACACCCCACCTCTGCCAATGCCACTCTTGCAAGGACACTAGCTTTGGAGGGGCGTTAAACGAGGTAAACATGCATGCAGATATCACAAGACAGAACATATAAGTAAAAACAGAGTAAATAAAGCAGCGGATAAAACTAGCATTTCAAAACCATAGTCAAGTTACATCAAAGTACTTGTTCATTATTTTCCCATAAAACAAAGTCTAGAACATAAACTGAAAACTGAAAAAGAAACATAAAGTAACTATCCCCAAAGTAGCATAAGGCCATAGCATGCTCAAACCATACGTGAGCTATCCAGAAAAGCAGCAAAAGATCCAGCTAAGTAACAGTGTTCCCACCCTGCAAACCTGGGGGGGGGGGGGGGGAACGGAAGAAAAGAGACGAAAGAAAACGGGTCAGTCAAAAAGACTGGTAAGTCCTATCTACTACTAGTATAAAAACTAATAAGGTAACTGAACATGTAAACAGAGATGAGGTGTAGGGTGATAACTGGCATAACAAGATAGATCAAGTGTGGCATCGCATATACAAGGTTAAGTTGCACCAGGTGTGTACTAGTATCCCAATCCATGTCAAGTATAAACAAGAAATGATCCCTTGGCCCAAAGCTGGCCCAAACCCATGAGATGACCTAAATCAAGGTCCAACTACTCGGTCTAGTCGATCGGCTCCCTATCAGCCTAACTCGTCGTATATCGGTGTCATACGGTCCAAACATGAAATGTAGTCGACTGTGCTAGGTCCACCCCAGGGTGTATCCGGCCCTAGAGTGTCAACTACTGACACGAAACAAGCACGCACAGTCCAAACCTACTGGTGCCCAAGTCTGTCTTTCATCCCCGGACAATGTGCACGACCATGGTCCGTCGGAATCTACTATGGCGCACCTACTTTTGCCGTCTTTTTGGTCACTTACACTCCAGCCCAGTAATCGTGCCCCACCCTAGTCTAGTCCCTAGGGTATCTGATACTCCCTAGTGGGTTACTGCTGAGAAGGACCACGTAACTAGGGTTTTCTAGTGGGTTAAGTGTGGTTAACCCATCCAATCAAGTATCAAGTTGGTTAAGTGTACCCAAGGTTCATGACTTAACCGCGTCAACTCATCATGTCTAATTGGTTAAGTATTCAAGTGGTCCATGATTTAACCCTACTATGTGGCACTAATTAGTTTAATGCACTCAACCTCTCACATTAGACCTTGTTGTGGTTACTAGTTAAGCCGGGCGGGTCCGGGTAGCTTTACACCACAACTTGGTCTAACCTCGGGTTTCTAGTGCAACATGACCAACTACTCACATTGGGTTCTATTGCTTGTAGCCACTAGTTAAGCCGGTCGGTTCCGGGTAGATTTATGCTACAAGCTCAACTCAACCTCGAGTTGGCCACACTCATATTTTCTAAGTGTCATGTCCATCATTATGTTTACAAACATAATCACAAGTCAATGTTCATGTCATATTTTAAAACCATGTTTTCATGTCTTTAATATTACCCAAACCCAACGCATTCCCATCGCATGTACGTTTTGCATAACATAACATAGATCAAAAGAGAGAACTTGACAAAAGCATGACAAAAAGGGGCATAAGGTAATAAGGTTGACCACAAGTTAAACATGGTGGCATATGAGGCATAAATAGGTTCATAAGCTTGCATATTACTTCATAGGCCTCAAAGCATGCATAATATCAACTTAAGCAAATAGGTGAAACATGATTATGAATGACATAGGATGATGGATAGAAGCTCGCATATAACATTATATGCAAGTTATCATGAAGATTATAAGAGTTCTCATGTTGGATAATGCAACGTTTCAACATAAAGCTTATAGCTTTTAGCCCACAAGGTCAAGGTGATAGGTTTTCAAACATGCATAGAATATATTCATGCATAACATGATAAGATCAAAGCATATATCATACTTAGGCCCAAACTCAACTTGCAACATATCACATTTAACTTCATAGTTAGAATCTAAGAGTAGTATAGGGCTTACAATGAGCGGTTATGCGATCTAGATCAATATTTATAAAGATTGAGACGAAGCCACAAGCAAAATCCGCAAAGAAAATAATAAGCTCCACTTAAACGCCTTGAAACAAGAAGTAATAACTCCAACGACAAAGAAAGGAGACTCTTTTACTTAAGAAAGATGGTTCTTTTATGACATAGATTGATTTGAGACACTCATGCTTTCATGAAGAAGGTGGAGGCCATGATTGAGAAACATTTTGACATAGTTTAGTTGTAGGAATGATTAATGAGGGTTTAGGCTAGGTCTAGGGGCCTTTTTATAGGTGATTAGGTTAGTTTAGACCATAGGATTAACCCTAAAACACATCAGGTCCGTCAAATCTCGTCAGAAGCTTCTAGAGCAGACTCAACACGTCACAAATGGTGCACCAGAAAAACTGGTCCGACCGGGGGGGTCGACCCCTGGGTCGACATGGGTGTCGACCCCTGGGTCGACATGGGTGTCGACCCCTGGGTCGACATGGGTGTCGATCCATAGGGGGGGTCGACAGGGGTGTCGACCCCTGTGTCGACCCTGCATGGGGCGGGAAAATTCCCGCCCATTCTGCCTTGGTTGAAATTTGAATCTGAATTCGAATTTGAACTGTTTTCGGGCTTGGAATTTTCTGAAAACTTCACTGGGCCATAACTTGGTCATACGGACTCCGTTTTTCGAAAACGCGGACTCTATTTCGCGTATTTTTCCGAGACGAACGCAATGGCACAGCCCGTTTCCCTTGATTCAGATTTTACAATTTAATTCTGCCTTGATTTACATTATAACATGCCATTAAAAATACGGGTTGTTACATTCTCCCCACCTTAAAGGATTTCGTCCCCGAAATCTTCAAGTTAGGAAGAACGTATCCTACCATCCATCATCCATCTACTCAAAACATCATCCACGTGCAGCCATTTTCCTTAAAGGATTCTAAATGCTGTATGATCATATGCAAAAGGTGTGTGTATATGTACTTATCTAATGCAAAAATCAGGCGGTTACTGATTCAGTAAACCTCCTTAATGCAAAGTATGTTAGTGAAATGAGTCCATATGTATGCAAATTCCTAACATAATTTATGATCTCTACATGAGTGCACATAACATTCATTCATATGCAGCATCCACGTGATAGCATAACAAGTTTCATCCATGAATAAGTATAAGCACTCATACATATGCAACATGAAAGTGTGTGAGCCGATCTTAGTGCCTAATGTGTATCATGCATCCACGAGTATCCACTTGCAAACACTTGCAACCACTTGCAACCATCAAGCATAACATGTTTCAAATACATGTTTCATCCAAAGGGTTTCTACTTAAGGTTCTCATGACAAGGTTAACGAGATAACAAGATAAGCAGGATAAACATGGATATCAAAAAGGAAGATATGCTACTTAGGAAAGGAGATTGAGAATGTACCCTCAAAAAGGAATGGATAAAGCCCGCGCATCTTCTCCTCGGTTTCCCAAGTTGCATCTTCATCGGCTTCACTCCACTGAACTTTCACCAATTTTACTTCTCGATTCCTTAACTTCTTGATCTCTGTTCCCAAAATACGAATCGGAGCTCTCCTCAAGGTTGCCTCTTTCTCTACCTCCACGTCTTCAAGGATGCTTGGTTCAACCACCTCAGCGGACTCATGTAAGCACTTTCGGAGATGCGAGACATGAAAGACATTATGTACTCTGGCTAGCTTCTCGGGCAATTCCACCTTATAGGCCATCTTTCCAATTCTCTCTATGATAGGGAAGGGTCCTACGAACCTTGGTGCCAGCTTCCCAATTGCTCCAAAACGTACCACATTACGCAAAGGAGAAACCTTCACGAAAACCATGTCTCCCACTTCGAATTCCAAATCTGTCCTTCGCTTGTCAGCATAGGATTTCTGTCTATCTTGGGCCGCTTTCATCCGTCTTCTCACCAATTCAACTTTCTCGGATGTGTCCCGTATCATATCGGGCCCAAGTATAAGCCTATCTGTTGTCTCCCACCAACAAGATGGTGACCTACACGGCCTCTCATACAAAGCTTCAAATGGTGCCATCCCTATGCTGGCTTGGTAGCTATTGTTGTAAGCAAACTCTACAAGAGGAAGGTGGTCTTCCCAAGTACCACCAAAGTCAAGAACACAAAGCCTCAAAAGATCTTCTAGCACTCTATTCACCCTTTCGGTTTGGCCATCCGTCTGGGGGTGATAGGCTGTACTCAGATTCAATCGCGTACCCATCGCTTCTTGCAAACTATTCCAGAACTGGCTAGTGAAAATTGGGTCACGATCGCTAACTATGCTAGAAGGAATTCCATGCAACCGCACTATCCCCCGAAGATAAATAGATGCTAGCCATGATGCGGTCCTCTTGCTCTTTACAGGAATGAAATGAGCACTCTTCGTAAGTCTATCAACTATGACCCATATGCTTGTATTCCCTTTCCTTGACCTAGCAATCCATCCACAAAATCCATAGAAATACTCTCCCACTTCCATTGCGGGACCTCCAACGGATGTAATAGCCCACCTGGTTTCTTTGACTCGGCTTTCACTTGTTGGCACACCATGCACTTTGAAACATACTCTGCCACATCTTTCTTCATTCCAGCCCAAAATAAAATGCGCTTCATATCTCTATACATCTTATCTCCACCAGGATGTATAGTCATCTTCGAGTGATGTGCTTCTTCGAGAACTTTATGCACCAAGTCTCCTACTTGTGGAACGCATAGCCTTCCATCACGCCTTAGCCAACCTTTATCATCAATAGTATATCTAGCAAGGTGACTAGACGTCTCACCACGAATCAACTTGTCCATGACCTCGACTATCTGTGGATCTTCCTTCTGCGAAGCCCCAACTTGATCAAGAAGTGTGGGTCTAAGCTCAAGGGATGCTAATGAACCCGTCATCGATTCAACAGCCGTCGTGAAATCAAAGGTTGCCAAGAACTCTAAGTTCTTCATCTCAATAAACAAGGGACTCGAAGTCAACCTCCTTCTGCTTAGTGCGTCTGCCACGACATTACCCTTGCCAGGGGTATAAGCTATCTCGAAGTCATATGATGCCAAGAATTCCATCCACCTTTGCTGTCTTAAATTCAGATCTTTCTGCGAGAAGAGGTACTTGAGTGACTTGTGATCAATATACAACTCAAACCTTTCACCTAGAAGATAGTGCCGCCAGGATTTGAGTGCAAAGACGATCGCTGCCAACTCCAAATCATGAGTGGGATAGTTCTTCTCATGAACTTTAAGTTGCCTACCCCCATAACATATCACTCTTCCCTCTTGCATTAGAACAACACCTAACCCCGTACCACATGCATCGGTGTACACGGTAAACATTTTACCGCCATCGGGTAATGCCAAAACTGGAGCTGTGGTAAGGGCTCTCTTGAGCCTTTGAAAAGCAAGCTCGCACTCCAAGTCCCATGCAAAGACTAAGTTCTTCTTCGTCAACTTAGTAAGAGGGGCTGAAATCTTAGCGAAGTCCCTGATGAACTTCCTATAGTAGCCCGCCAGACCGAGAAAGCTTCTTACTTCGGTTGCATTCCTAGGAGTCTTCCAGTCTTGAACCACAACCACTTTCGCGGGATCCACCGCTATGCCTTGCTTAGAAACTATATGTCCAAGAAACCAAACTTCCCTTCTCCAAAAATGACATTTGGAGAACTTGGCTTTCAATTGATGCGCCCTAAGCGTATCCATCACTTCCTTGAGATGTCTGGCATGTTCTTCCTCATCCTTTGAGAAGATCAGAATATCATCCACGAAGACAACCACGAACTTGTTAAGGAATTCCCTGAACACCCTACTCATCAAATCTACGAAGTAGGCGGGTGCATTAGTCAAACTGAATGGCATGACAAACCATTCAAAGAATCCATCTGGAGTCCTAAACGCAGTCTTATCAATGCTATCCTCAGCCACTCTAAGCTGATGGAATCCGGTGGCTAGATCAAGCTGAGAGAAAACAGAAGCACCAACAAGTTGGTCAAAGAGATCATCAATCCTCGGTAACGGGTGCCTATTCTTCTTTGTCAGCTTGTTCAATTCTCGATAATCAACACATAGACGAAGCGAACCATCCGCCTTAGTAGCGAATACCACAGGAGCACCCCATTCAGAAATGCTTCGCCTAATAAAAATTTTCTCAAGCAGCTCCTTGATTTGCTTACTGAGCTCCCTTCTTTCACGTGGGGCCATGTGCCTAACGGGCAATGATACTGGCTTGGCATTATCGACTAGATAAATGCGGAAATCTATCTCTCGTTTAGGGGGTAACCCCTTAACTTCTTCAAAGACATCAGGATAGTCTCGGACCACCCTTACGGATTGCAGATCATCGATGGACGAGTCAAGAGATTCAAGATAACATAACATGACGGGACTTCTAGGGTTACAAGAAATTTCTAGGGTATTACCGAGGCGAGTCATGAGCCTCACCACCCTATGCTCATAATCGAGAATGGCTCCATAACTGGACAACCAATCCATGCCCAAGATCAACCCGTATCCCGTGAACCCGAGAACATAAGCATTACACGTGAATTCTACGGTCAAGATAGAAATCTTCAAATCCACACAAATCATAGATAGATGGGCGGAACCCCCAATTGGATTTGAAACACAAACGAGATCCTCAACTAGACTAGTACTTAGGTGCAAACTTTCAACAATGTCAGAAGAAATAAAACTATGCAATGCGCCAGAATCAAATAAGGTGCGAACAGGATAATCAGAAATATAAACAAGACTTTCTACAGAAATACTACCTCGGTCCTGAACTGGAGCAGCGTTGAGAGCATGCACTTGCCCTCCAGAAGGTCCTGCACGCTGATTCTGCCCTTGCCCTTGTCCTTGCTTCTTGGGGCAATCCTTGCTAAAGTGTCCAGTCTCTCCACAATAAAAGCATTAGCCCCGCTTCCTCTTCTTCTTTCTGCAATCCTTGGCTATGTGCCTGTTCGTTACAACGGAATTTCTATTAAATTAGAAAACCGTCGCACGAATATTAAAATAACCGCAAGTGCACGACGTACTATTGTAATACGTAGTGAGTGCGAGTCGATCCACAGGGAAAGAAGTGATTTCAATTTTATTCAATTGAATTAAGCCAAACTTTGAATTGTTCTAATAAAAACTATGAAACTAGAAACTAAGTTGAGAGCTAAATATGAAATTAGAGAGTAATTTAGAGGTAAATCCACTCTCACTTTTATGTAAGTTGTCAAACATACAATGTATGATCTCAACAAGTGATATAAATGCAATATTTACACCACTTATGATTCTCATGAAAATGAAACTAAAGCAAAACTATTCTAAGTATGGTCTATGAACTATTGGCTAGAACTATAGACCATCAAATTTTGTTCATACTTTCATTTCAAAATCAATAATCACTTAGCAAATATTGATGTAACTTGTGTTTATATTGAATAAGCATAGATCATTTGCAAATGCAACATGACCTATCAAACCCAATTGTATAAACTTACATCCATATTCACTAACATTAAGAACATATTAAAGATCACAAATCATACACTTGTTGAACTTACACAAAGTTAGAGAGTGTCATTACCCTTAAATCAAGGGATTAGCCACTCATATGTGTTGTCATATCAACACATGTAAGTTTCAACATTAGAAAATTAAGCAAAATGAAAGAAAACTAAGTAGAGCAAGAAGAAAACTAAACTAAGAACATAAAGTAAATCTAGGCTATGAACATAAAGTAAATGAACATGAATGTAAATCTAAGCTATGAACATGAATGTAAATAAATCTAAACTATGAACATGAAAGTAAAGCATAGAAATTAAAAGAGGCATAAGATAGACATAAAAGAGATAGGCTTGGAAGCCATTTTTTATTTATTTGATCACTTACACTTTCATATGCTAAAAAGGAGATGCCAAATACATGAAACAAAGGGGTATATATACATGATCTAAAACCCTAAAACCCTAATCACTTTTCTTGGGAATTCCCCAAAATGGCCCTTCATGAAGCTTCTAATTGATCTTAGCCACTAATATGTCATGTAGAATGCATGAGGCCTTTTGTCCCATTCAATAATATGAAGCAAGTGGGCTAGTTGAAAGATGGGCCCTCCACTATCCATAAGATGTATTAATTCTTTGCCTTCTTTTGTGTATGTGCATGCTTTCCTTCATCTCTTCATGTGTATGGATCATTTTAGCTCCTAAATTCCTACGAGAGTAAATAACAAGGAACGAGTAAAAGATTTCACAAATTAAAACATGCACAAGTGACCCCCTTTTTTTCCAAAATAAGTGATGATTTTGAAAATCTTTAAAACATGGTTTGATCACATAAAATACCCAAGAATGTTCATTTATTAAACTAAACAAGAGTAAATATGTGAATATAAATGTGCATTTTTTGTGCACATCAAATACCCCCACACTTATCTTTTTATTCGTCCTCGAATAAAGTAAAGAAACTAAGATAAATCCACTTTCGTAGGGAGCACGATTGCATTGAGCGTATGCAACAAGCCGTTAAACCTCTGGGTGTCCCCAGTAGGACGAGTGTTGTCTCGTGAGGGTTTTCAGCGGATACTACCCACAAAATCCAAAAGTTAAATGCAAAAAATATTTGCAAGATTAGAAAACATGTACAAGATGAATGCAAGATTATTTACAAATGGGTAATTTACTTTTAAATTTTACACGAAGGAGTTAACACAAGTTTGGGTCGTCACTATGAAATTTAAGTCCGTTACTAATCAAAACTTCAAACAAAAGTCAGTTATCGCTACAAACTCCTCTAGCTTGGCCAGTTGTTTTGGTAAAAACATAGTGCAAATATGAAATGAATTCTGTAATCGATATCAACAATCATGAGATGGCATCTTTAATTACTTTTGGTTAGCAAGTTAGGTCAAATAAGTGAAGAGTGTGCTTGGATTTCAAGTGCTAACTCTCTCTTTATTATAAAATATTTACATTATTATTATTTACAAAAACTTAGGTATACCACCCCTACACTGCACTACGACTTACGTGAGGGTCAGTAATCCTAAGGTGTCCAACTCATAAAATGAGACCAAGATATACCGACGCTGACTTTGTCAACAAGGTGTCGGATAGAGCTTGGCGGGTTTGCACACCAACGCCAGATGTACCAGCAATGTTGGATACCCTTGGATTATTATATATATATATATATATATATTCTTTTTTTTCTCTTTTTTTTTTAAGAGAGAGAGATATAGAATATCTTAGCACAACTTCACTTAAACGATCTAAAATGTTAACGTAAGTAATCTTAATTAACCATTCATTTAATCGGATTACAATTTAGAAAACATTTCATACTCATCACCTACGAATCTCCCTATAAACCAGTTACACCAAATTTGTTCATATTTCAAACTTTTCTTTTGTTATCCATTAAGAGAAGTAAATTCCAAATATTTTAATCGTACGACCAAAACCGTATGCTAAATTCATCATGTCATATATTAAAAGTAAATAAAAATGCAAAACACTCTTTTTTCTTTTCTTTTTTACAAAGAAAAAAAGGGGAACTTTACAACTTTAGACTATGAAAATGAGACTCCCCCCCCACACTTAAATTTTGACTGTGTCCCCATAGTCAATGCATGACACAATGAGTGAACAGAAGAGAAATATTTACATATTTACAAAGGAGGGTTAACTTAACTTTCCTACTTGACGTAGCATGGCTCATGAAGAATCGTGAGCTCCTCCTCTCGATCAGTGGGTAATTCCAAGAATAGTTTTAGACGTTGACCATTGACTTTGAATATGGCTCCATCCCTCGGATTTTCTATTTCGATGGCACCATGTGGAAAAACAGTTCGAACAACATATGGTCCGGTCCATCTGGACTTTAACTTTCCAGGGAATAAATGAAGTCGTGAGTCATATAATAGAACTTTTTGGTGTGGCAAAAACGTTTTTCTTAGGATTGAGTTGTCGTGAAAAACTTTGGTTCTTTCCTTGTAAATTTTTGCATTTTCATAAGCATCATTCCTAAGTTCTTCTAATTCGTTGAGTTGCAATTTTCGGTTTTCGCCAGCTTGTTCAAGATCAATGTTTAAGTTTTTTATTGCCCAAAGTGCTTTATGTTCAATTTCAACGGGTAAATGACAGGCTTTACCGTAGACTAATCGGAAAGGGGACATTCCAAGATTAGTTTTAAAAGCAGTACGGTAAGCCCAAAGTGCGTCGATCAATTTCTATGACCAATCCTTTCGGTTTTTATTTACAGTTTTCTCCAGAATCTGTTTTATTTGACGATTCGACACTTCGACTTGACCACACGTTTGCGGATGATAAGGAGTGGACAACTTGTGGGTTATCGAGTATTTTTTCATTAAGGATTCAAAAGATCGATTACAGAAATGTGTTCCATTGTCGCTTATTATCGTGCGAGGTGTGCCGAACCTCGAAAAGATGTTTTCTTTTAGGAATTTCACGACAATTTTATGATCATTTGTTTTACATGGAACGGCTTCGACCCATTTCGAAACATAATCAACAGCAAGAAGAATGTACATGTTTCCGAAAGAATTTGGGAATGGTCCCATAAAGTCAATGCCCCAAACGTCGAAGATTTCGATCGTAAGGATGGGGTTCAAAGGCATCATATTTCGTCGAGAAATCTTTCCTAGCATTTGGCAACGACTGCAAGTTTTGCAGAATTCGAACGCGTCCTTAAAGAGAGTGGGCCAATAAAAACCACATTGAAGCACCTTTTCGGCGGTTTTCCTAGGACCAAAATGTCCACCGCAGGCATGATCATGGCAGAATGAGAGAACACTCCTAATTTCGCTATCAGGAATGCATCGACGAATGATTTGGTCCGGACAATACTTAAACAAGTATGGTTCGTCCCAGTAGAAGTATTTCACTTGGGACAGAAATTTGTATTTATCTTGTTTGGACCAAAAAGAGGGAGTTTCCTTAGTGACTAGATAGTTCACTATGTCGGCGAACCAAGGGTCGATTGAAACAGAAAGGAGTTGTTCGTCAGGAAAGTTTTCGTTGATCGGCAAAGAAGATGGTGCGTTCGGAAGACGAGACAAGTGATCGGCTATAACGTTGTCGGATCCCTTTTTGTCTTTGATTGTAAGGTCGAATTCCTGGAGTAAAAGTATCCATCGAATTAAGCGTGACTTAGTGTCCTTTTTAGCAAAAAGGTGTCGAAGAGCAGAATGGTCAGTGTAGACCATGATGTGAGAACCAATCAAGTAAGATCGAAACTTCTCAAGCGCAAAAACGACAGCTAAAAGTTCTTTTTCGGTGGTCGTATAATTGAGTTGAGCGTCGTTCAAGGTCATACTCGCATAGTAAATTACGTGAAGGATTTTGTTGATGCGTTGTCCTAAGACAGCACCAACCGCGAAGTTAGAAGCGTCACACATGATTTCAAAAGGTAGTTCCCAGTTGGGAGAACAGATTATCGGGGCTGAAATGAGTTCGTTTTTCAGACGTTCAAAAGAGGCAACACATTCAGCGTTAAAGTCAAATGGAATGTCCTTTCCTAGAAGAGTAGTTAAAGGACGAGCGATTTTGCTAAAATCTTTCACAAAGCGTCGGTAAAATCCAGCATGCCCTAGAAATGAATGAATGTCCTTAACGCATTTTGGAATGGGTAGTTTTGAAATAACGTCAACTTTCGCTTTATCTACCTCAATTCCATTATTTGAAATTATGTGTCCAAGGACAATGCCTTGTTTGACCATAAAGTGACATTTTTCCCAATTCAACGTTAAGTGTTTTTCTTTACATCGATTCAAAACAAGTTCAAGATGATGTAAGCAAGAGGAAAAAGAATCGCCAAAGATCGAAAAATCATCCATAAAAACTTCAAGAAAGCGTTCAATCATATCGGAAAAAATGCCTACCATACATCGTTGGAAGGTTGCAGGAGCGTTGCAAAGGCCGAAAGGCATACGTCGATAAGAGAAGGTACCGAATGGACATGTGAAAGTCGTTTTCTCTTGATCTTCTGGAGCGATTGGAATTTGGTTATAGCCTGAATAGCCATCAAGAAAGCAATAGAATTCATGACCGGCTAAACGTTCAAGCATTTGATCGATGAAAAGAAGAGGAAAGTGGTCTTTACGTGTTGCAGCATTCAATTTTCGATAATCAATGCAAACACGCCAACCCGTTTGAGTCCAAGTAGGAAGAAGTTCGTTTTGTTCGTTTGCGACGACAGTAAGTCCGGACTTTTTAGGAACAACGTGAATGGGGCTGACCCATAAGCTATCAGAAATAGGGTAAATGATACCGTTGTCAAGAAGTTTAAGAATTTCTTCGCGAACTACCTCTTTCATCTTAGGGTTAAGCCTACGTTGCGCTTCGCGAGTGGGTTTGGCTTCGTCGGTTAAGTGAATTCGATGTTGAACGATTGCGGGGCTAATTCCCTTGATGTCAGAAATGGACCAACCGATTGCGTCTTTATTTTTAGAAAGAGTTGAAAGAAGAGAAAGTTCCTGATCACGAGTTAAATTTGAAGAAATTATAACAGGACAAGTATCGTTATCACCTAAGTAAACGTACTTAAGGTGATCAGGAAGAGGTTTAAGATCCATCTTTGGTGGTTTCTCGATCAAAGAACGTGGTTGAGATTCAGGCTCAACTGAAAGTGATCCAAATGGAAGCGTGTATTCAACTTCGTTAGAAGCGTCATGGAACAATTTGTCGTACTCGGCCTCACACTCATCATTAAGGTCAATCGATTCGTTTTCGGAATTTTCGTGAATGGCATTAACTTCCAAGGTTTGGTCACACGATTTATTCGAATGACTTTCAAGATTGAAAATGTTAAGATCTAGAGTCATGTTTCCGAAAGAGATTTTCATTGAACCGTTGCGACAATTTATTAAAGCATTTGAAGTAGCCAAAAAGGGTCGACCTAAGATCAATGGAATTTGACTCATTGGATTATTGACAGGTTGAGTTTCCAGAACAATGAAATCGATAGGGAATATGAATTGACCAACTTTGATGAGTACGTCCTCGATTTCTCCGATGGGTTTCTTAATTGAACGATCAGCAAATTGAAGAGTTATTTTCGTTGGCTTAAGTTCACCCAAACCAAGTTGTTGGTAAACGGAATATGGAATCAAATTGACACTTGCACCCAAATCTACTAAGCATTTGTTAATTGTTTTACCTCCTATTGTGCACGAGATCGTAGGGCATCCAGGATCTTTGTATTTAACGGGGATCGATTGGGTCAAGACTTCGCTAAGTCCGGCGGCTAGGAAGACTTTCTTGGGTACATGAGTGTGTCGTTTTTGGGTACATAAGTCTTTGAGAAATTTAGCGTAGGTGGGGACTTGTTGAATGATGTCAAGAAGAGGGATGTTAACTTTCACTTGTTTGAAAATTTCCAACATCTTTTCCATTTGGTCGGAGTGTTTCTTTGGTCGAAGACGATGAGGAAATGGAATACGCAACTCAGTAGGTCGGTCTACTTGAGTTGGAGAAGAAGTAGACTCGGAATTTGGATCAAGATCATTTGTGGTTTTAGAAGAGTCGAGAGGAAGATCCGGTACATTATTCGGGTTTTCAATTTGATTGTCGATTTTCTTACCGGATCGTAAAGTCGTGATAGCATTCAACTGAGTTACATTGCTATCCTGAACGACATGAGCTTGGTTTTGATTTGGATTCTGGATCTTGGGGTTTGGAATGGGTTGACTTGGGAAAGTGCCTCTTTCCCGTTCACTTACGGACGTGGCTAACTGACTCATTTGCATTTCAAGTTTAGCGATCGATTGACTCGTGTTTTGCATGTACGAAGTCAATAAATTTTGCAAATTGTTATTTGATTGGAGATTTTGAGTCGTTGCTTTAGTCAATGTTTCGAGACTTTTCTCAAGTGAAGTCAGTCGTTTTTCGTCTTGGGGAACAAAAGATTGTTGCGCTTGATTTTGAGAAGGTGGCGCAAAATTTTGGAATTGATTTTGTTGAAAGGGGGGATTCGAAGGATTATTCGTAAATGGTTGGAATGAGGGTCGAACCAAATTCGAATTTGGGTTGTTTTGGGTCCACGAGAAGTTAGGATGATTTCTCCAACCAGGATTATACGTTGGAGAGAATGGGCCGTTCCTAACTTTGTTGAAAGCGTTGAGTTGTTCTAACGAGTGTGGGCATTGATCAGCAATATGGGTTGGATCGTTACATTTGAAACACGAGGGTTGAGAAGTTTGAGCTTGATTTATTTGATTTGATGAAAGGACATTATCGAATTTGGTTAACATTGCGTCGATTTTTGCTTCTAAAGCTGATGAAGATCCTATCGAATGAGCGTTTGATCGGGAATAAATCGATTTCTCGTTGGATCGTTCCCATTGAGCTGATTTTTCGGCCAAGTTCTCAAGAAATTGCCAAGCGGCATCGTGATTTTGGGCTAGAAAGTTTCCTTGGCACATCGATTCGAGCATGGTTCGAGAGTTATTTTCGAGTCCATCGTATAAAATTTGGCAAAGAGTCCATTTTTCGAAATTGTGATGTGGACATTTGACTAGAAGTTCTTTAAATCTTTCGAAATATTTTTCAAAGGATTCTCCTCCAAATTTATGAAAATTGACGATTTCGTTTCGAATTTTGGATGTTTTTTCCAAAGGGTAAAATTTCTTTAGAAAAACTTTCACAAATTCATCCCACGTTCCAATCGTATTTGAGGGCAAGCTATACAACCATTTTTCGACATAATCGGTAAGTGCAAATGGAATCAACCTAAGTTTGATTCCATCGTCACTTAGTTGTTGAAATTTCATGGTTGCACAAACTTGTTCAAATTTGGTTAAGAAAATGTAGGGGTCATCACGTTCAAAATTGCCGAATTTTGGAAGAGTATTTATGTGATTTGAATGAATTTCAAAGTGATTACCCGTTGGGGCGGGCAATATGATGCAAGAAGGAATAGAAACTCGATCGGGGAAGATTCTATCCATAAGAGTTCGAGGGGGGTTTTCTTCACCCATGGTTGAAGGGATGTTTGTTCGAACTAAACGATTAGTGGAAGGGTCACGTGTCCAACGATTCGTATTGGTGTCGTGAGTCCAAATACTCATGCACTAGCGAGAAGAATAAGAGAAGAAAAGAAAGGACAAATTTGAGAAGAGAATAGAAGTGAGTTTTTTTTTTCTTTACAAAATGAGAGTTGTTTTGAATTTTTTTTTCTTTGAATAAGAGAGAAAACAATTTGATTTACAAATGAAGATGAATTTTTTTTGGATTTCGATTTTTTTCTATTTTTTTTTTGTATGCATGAATCTAATGCAACTAAATGAATGCGAAGATAACTACAAAATTTTCTGTCTTAGTGGCTCCTAACCCAAAACTATATAATGATACGTTTGATTAAATTAAACAAAAAAAATTCTCGGCCAGTTAACGGACAGGAGTTATCGGTGCACCAGGAATCACCCTAGAAATGCAACCGAAGGTTTAAGTACCTTCAGAAGAACAACCGAAATATTATTTACGAATCACCGTAATATTTATTAGCGGTTATTTCTCTGCCGTAGTCTAGACACCAAGAAATAATTCGTTCAAAATAAATCAACAATCAAAATATAATTAAGCCCTAAATGAGCCCGCGACTCCCTTATGTCCAACGTCTAACCGTTATTATTAGTCAAATTCTACGATGATATGCAATTTTCTGGGCCAAGGAAGGGTAATGAACTCCCCACCTTATGTGAATTGGGGTGTGCCCTTAAGAAAATAAAATAAAATGAGATGAATGCAAAACAGGAATTAAACGTGTATTAACAACGCAACTACGAATGATTTAATTTTGATTTTTGGATTTTTAAATGCGAATGCAAGCAACCAACAATGCAAATAAAATAAAGGGGTTAAAACACGATACCTGAGTGTCTGAATTTATTAGCAAAAAAAAAAATTTAGTGGCGTTTTTTAGCAAGCAAGCGAGTTAGCAAAGCAAAGCGATCCAACCAAGTAAAGCAAGCGATTTCTTTGTTTTATCTGCTTGGACTACCTGGCAAGGGAAGACGAGATATAAACAAGAGAGAGATAAGAGAATTTTTTTTTTATTTTTTAAGACAAAGAAATTCGAAATCAAACAAAACAAAAGGATAGGTCCAACTACACCGACCCGCAAAAGAGAATTATATGTTAGCTCAATACAAGTGAAAGGAAAGTTTTTTTTTTCAGAAGGAGGCTAGAAACTAAAAATTTTCAAAAACAAAAAAGAAAGAAGACAAAATCTAAATGGTAATAATAAAAAGAACAGAAACTGAACCCTAAAAAATTAACAAATAAGCTTCGAACCAGGCCAAGCCCAAAGAGACCTAAGCCCAAACGAAAATGACACGCCCGAACTTTTCCAGACCCTTGTTTTTTAAAATTGTTTAACCCCTTCTCTTGTCGTCTAAAAGAAAATCGATCCCACTTTTCAAAATAAAACAAAACAACAAAGAAACAAAATTGTAGAAATTCGAAATAGAGAAGAGTCGAGACAAAACCGAATTCAACATTAAAAATTGTGCTCTAGGTTGGAGGACGGTTTTGGGTTTGAAGGGTAGTTTCGGCGTGGCTGGTGTGGTGTTCGGTTATGGTTGGGGAGGGGAGGGGTTTGCATGAGGCGTAGTTTGGGGTTCTTGAGGAGTTACTGAGAAGTTTCGATTTCGGGATGGAGTTTTGATAGTGGTGAGCGGTTGGATTCGGAGGTGTACTTGTAGATTGTTGTAGTGGTCGAGATTTTTGTGGAGTTGCGATATGGGATTTGGGTCAGCTAAGGAAGAGGAAGAATGGTAGCTGCGGATGTGGTTGCGTGGGGTTGAGGGTGAAGTTTGATGGATTGGCAGACAGTTGGATTTGTGGTAGGGGACAGGGAGGTAGTATGGTGGTTAGAGGATGGTTGAACAGAGGTGGATGTGCAACTCGAGTGTGCACAGTGGAGTTTGGGAAACGAGTTTTTTTTTTTTTTGAGGAGGGGGGATGCTGTTAAGGAAGAAGTGGGAGTTGATGACTGAAGTTGGTTATGAAGCGATGGTGGAGTTTTCGAGGCAGACGGGTACTAAGCGGCGGGAGCAGAAGCCGGTGAATTTGAGTTTTGTGTTTACGGGAGTTGCATGGAAGGTTTCAGTTTCGTGTTGCTAATGGTTTGAGGTGAAAGGGGCAGTAAGATTGCGGTGAGTTGAGGGACTGCTGGTGTGGTGTTGTAGTTCAAACTGAGTTGTTTGGGTAGTTCAATGGTGCGATATGTGGTTTCAGGAAGATGACAGTTGTAGAATTCGACCGAGGGTGATGGAATATGGTGGATTGTTGACTGTGTAGGGGGTAGTGAATGTTTGAAGTGTTGTTTGAGAGGTCTAAATGTGGAGGGTGAGTATTGTTGATTCTGGTGAATAAGTGAAAATTGTGAAGGTGATTTAAGTGTGTGGTTGTTGAGGCTTGTATGAGAAGTGGCGGTTACTGAGTTTCATGAGGGTGAAGAAGTGGTGTATTTGTGTGTAGTAATGAAAGTGTGAAAGCTCAATTACTGTGAAATGCAATGGAGATGAACATAAGAATGTAAAAATAGCTAATAGAGAAGGTTGTATTGAAAATTTGGGAATGGAAATGAAATGTTCAGTTTTGAAAGAAAATGCACATACCTCCTCTTCTTCTATTTCTTTTTTTATGAAAAACTGACCTGAACTGAACAAGGATACCACACAGAAATGGTAAATTATGAACAATGCACTGAAACTCAAAATGCCCAAAATTTAGCAATGCACAAAAAACAGGAACAATAATGAACTAAACACAAATATGGACAGCAGTGAACAAAAACAGCGATGAGATAACGAAAAAGTTTTTTTTTATATATATGAAGAAAATGCAAACAGAAAGTTTAAACAGCAAATAAGAGTGAAACTAAAACAGAAAGATCAACAATGAACTATCAAAGCAACAGAATATTAAAACAGCAAATGGAGAGCTAGTTTTTTTTTAGAAGACTAGAAAACCAGAAACAAATAGCACAAAGAACACAGTGAACACAATTTTTTTTTATTTTTTTTTAAATAAATAAAAAAAAGAAGGAACTAACACAAATAAGAAACAAACACACACAAGTTGACACAAATCAAAATCACAAATGTTTTTTTTTTCTTTTTTTTTCCTTTTTTTAACAAAAAATTGAACAACAAACAAGAACAAACACACAAACAACACAAACTCAAACACAACTAAACAAGACACAAAAACAATTGAACTAAGAAAACAAAAGGAACACACACAATTTTTTATAACTAAACACACACAAAATAAAAAAAATTAATCCGAAGAATAAAACTAAATTAATTCTCTCCCCGGCAACGGCGCCAAAAACTTGTTCGCTACAACGGAATTTCTATTAAATTAGAAAACCGTCGCACGAATATTAAAATAACCGCAAGTGCACGGCGTACTATTGTAATACGTAGTGAGTGCGAGTCGATCCACAGGGAAAGAAGTGATTTCAATTTTATTCAATCGAATTAAGCCAAACTTTGAATTGTTCTAATAAAAACTATGAAACTAGAAACTAAGTTGAGAGCTAAATATGAAATTAGAGAGTAATTTAGAGGTAAATCCACTCTCACCTTTATGTAAGTTGTCAAACATACAATGTATGATCTCAACAAGTGATATAAATGCAATATTTACACCACTTATGATTCTCATGAAAATGAAACTAAAGCAAAACTATTCTAAGTATGGTCTATGAACTATTGGCTAGAACTATAGACCATCAAATTTTGTTCATACTTTCATTTCAAAATCAATAATCACTTAGCAAATATTGATGTAACTTGTGTTTATATTGAATAAGCATAGATCATTTGCAAATGCAACATGACCTATCAAACCCAATTGTATAAACTTACATCCATATTCACTAACATTAAGAACATATTAAAGATCACAAATCATACACTTGTTGAACTTACACAAAGTTAGAGAGTGTCATTACCCTTAAATCAAGGGATTAGCCACTCATATGTGTTGTCATATCAACACATGTAAGTTTCAACATTAGAAAATTAAGCAAAATGAAAGAAAACTAAGTAGAGCAAGAAGAAAACTAAACTAAGAACATAAAGTAAATCTAGGCTATGAACATAAAGTAAATGAACATGAATGTAAATCTAAGCTATGAACATGAATGTAAATAAATCTAAACTATGAACATGAAAGTAAAGCATAGAAATTAAAAGAGACATAAGATAGACATAAAAGAGATAGGCTTGGAAGCCATTTTTTATTTGTTTGATCACTTACACTTTCATATGCTAAAAAGGAGATGCCAAATACATGAAACAAAGGGGTATATATACATGATCTAAAACCCTAAAACCCTAATCACTTTTCTTGGGAATTCCCCAAAATGGCCCTTCATGGAGCTTCTAATTGATCTTAGCCACTAATATGTCATGTAGAATGCATGAGGCCTTTTGTCCCATTCAATAATATGAAGCAAGTGGGCTAGTTGAAAGATGGGCCCTCCACTATCCATAAGATGTATTAATTCTTTGCCTTCTTTTGTGTATGTACATGCTTTCCTTCATCTCTTCATGTGTATGGATCATTTTAGCTCCTAAATTCCTACGAGAGTAAATAACAAGGAACGAGTAAAAGATTTCACAAATTAAAACATGCACAAGTGACCCCCCCCTTTTTTTCCAAAATAAGTGATGATTTTGAAAATCTTTAAAACATGGTTTGATCACATAAAATACCCAAGAATGTTCATTTATTAAACTAAATGTGCATTTTTTGTGCACATCAATGCCCAACAATCCCACAGAAGTTGCATTTTCTTGGGTCCTTTGCCTTGGCCTTGTGGCCCTTGTTGTTCTTGTTGTTCTGATTGCTCTGATTTCCTCCCCACTTGGAGTCTGTCTTCTTGGCTTGAGTCTCATTAGGCTTGACTTCCTTCTTGCCATTCTTATCGTCTCCTTGAAGCAATGCCATGTCTACTAGACCTTCGAAAATGGCCCCCATGGGTATATGAGATAGGGCTAAACCTTGTAATGGCTCATTCAATCCTCGTGCAAAGCGTAAAGCCTTCTTCTGGGGAGTATTAACCATGTCCAAACCAAATCGAGCAAGCTGGTTAAACTTATTCACATACTCCCTCACTGTCATGTCCCCTTGCTTCAAAGATATAAAATTATCCAATTGCAGATTCGCCTCAGCTGATGATAGAAACTTAAGCCCAAACCTCGTCCTAAAGTCGGCCCAAGTCTCTATAGGTCTAGTAGCATTAGTGACCTCCCACCAATAAGCAGCCTCTTCTTTTAATAACCATGCTGCCAATAAAACCTTTCTATGGTCTTCCACATCAAAGATAGCGAAGAGATCCTCAGTTTCTTTCAACCAATTTCGTGCCTCCACAAAAGTCTCCGTCCCAATGAAATTCTTGCCACCCATCGCCTTAAAGTCTTTGCAAATCTTAGCGAAATCTGCTTCTGGATTCTGAGGAGGAGGAGGAGGAACCTCAGTTACGGTGGGGGTGGTTGCTGGGCCCACATTGTTGGCCCTAGCTTCCAAGTACCTCCGGAACCATCCGGGAATGGTCACTCCCTCGGGAAGGTTAAGATCGGCCATACTGAAAAAGGAAAAGATAGATTTAGAACAAGGAAACGAAGGATAGTGCTAATGGCTTTTGGGGAGTAGCCTTTTAAAATAACTAGACTTTTCTTTGGAAAATACTTAATTGGTTTTGAAAATAGTTTTCCAAAAAGATAAGTTTTAAAAACCTTTTGCCCAAATCTTGTAAACCTTATGCTCTAATACCAAATGTAACACCCCACCTCTGCCAATGCCACTCTTGCAAGGACACTAGCTTTAGAGGGGCGTTAAACGAGGTAAACATGCATGCAGATATCACAAGACAGAACATATAAGTAAAAACAGAGTAAATAAAGCAGCGGATAAAACTAGCATTTCAAAACCATAGTCAAGTTACATCAAAGTACTTGTTCATTATTTTCCCATAAAACAAAGTCTAGAACATAAACTGAAAACTGAAAAAGAAACATAAAGTAACTATCCCCAAAGTAGCATAAGGCCATAGCATACTCAAACCATACGTGAGCTATCCAGAAAAGCAGCAAAAGATCCAGCTAAGTAACAGTGTTCCCACCCTGCAAACCTGGGGGGGGGGAAACGGAAGAAAAGAGGCGAAAGAAAACGGGTCAGTCAAAAAGACTGGTAAGTCCTATCTACTATTAGTATAAAAACTAATAAAGTTAACTGAACATGTAAACAGAGATGAGGTGTAGGGTGATAACTGGCATAACAAGATAGATCAAGTGTGGCATCGCATATACAAGGTTAAGTTGCACCAGGTGTGTACTAGTATCCCAATCCATGTCAAGTATAAACAAGAAATGATCCCTTGGCCCAAAGCTGGCCCAAACCCATGAGATGACCTAAATCAAGGTCCAACTACTCGGTCTAGTCGATCGGCTCCCTATCAGCCTAACTCGTCGTGTATCGGTGTCATACGGTCCAAACATGAAATGTAGTCGACTGTGCTAGGTCCACTCCAGGGTGTATCCGGCCCTAGGGTGTCAACCACTGACACGAAACAAGCACGCACAGTCCAAACCTACTGGTGCCCAAGTCTGTCTTTCATCCCCGGACAATGTGCACGACCATGGTCCGTCGGAATCTACTATGGCGCACCTACTTTTGCCGTCAATTTGGTCACTTACACTCCAGCCCAGTAATCGTGCCCCACCCTAGCCTAGTCCCTAGGGTATCCGATACTCCCTAGTGGGTTACTACTGAGAAGGACCACGTAACTAGGGTTTTCTAGTGGGTTAAGTGTGGTTAACCCATCCAATCAAGTATCAAGTTGGTTAAGTGTACCCAAGGTTCATGACTTAACCGCGTCAACCCATCATGTCTAATTGGTTAAGTATTCAAGTGGTCCATGACTTAACCCTACCATGTGGCATTAATTAGTTTAATGCACCCAACCTCTCACATTAGACCTTGTTGTGGTTACTAGTTAAGCCGGGCGGGTCCGGGTAGCTTTACACCACAACTTGGTCTAACCTCGGGTTTCTAGTGCAACATGACCAACTACTCACATTGGGTCCTATTGCTTGTAGCCACTAGTTAAGCCGGTCGGTTCCGGGTAGATTTATGCTACAAGCTCAACCCAACCTCAAGTTGGCCACACTCATATTTTCTAAGTGTCATGTCCATCATTATGTTTACAAACATAATCACAAGTCAATGTTCATGTCATATTTTAAAATCATGTTTTCATGTCTTTAATATTACCCAAACCCAACGCATTCCCATCGCATGTACGTTTCGCATAACATAACATAGATCAAAAGAGGGAGCTTGGCAAAAGCATGACAAAAAGGGGCATAAGGTAATAAGGTTGACCACAAGTTAAACACGGTGGCATATGAGGTATAAATAGGTTCATAAGCTTGCATATTACTTCATAGGCCTCAAAGCATGCATAATATCAACTTAAGCAAATAGGTGAAACATGATTATGAATGACATAGGATGATGGCTAGAAGCTCGCATATAACATTATATGCAAGTTATCATGAAGGTTATAAGAGTTCTCATGTTGGATAATGCAACGTTTCAACATAAAGCTTATAGCTTATAGCCCACAAGGTCAAGGTGATAGGTTTTCAAACATGCATAGAATATATTCATGCATAACATGATAAGATCAAAGCATATATCATACTTAGGCCCAAACTCAACTTGCAACATATCACATTTAACTTCATAGTTAGAATCTAAGAGTAGTATAGGGCTTACAATGAGCGGTTATGCGATCTAGATCAATATTTATAAAGATTGAGACGAAGCCACAAGCAAAATCCGCAAAGAAAATAATAAGCTCCACTTAAACGCCTTGAAACAAGAAGTAATAACTCCAACGACAAAGAAAGGAGGCTCTTTTACTTAAGAAAGATGGTTCTTTTATGACATAGATTGATTTGAGACACTCATGCTTTCATGAAGAAGGTGGAGGCCATGATTGAGAAACATTTTGACATAGTTTAGTTGTAGGAATGATTAATGAGGGTTTAGGCTAGGTCTAGGGGCCTTTTTATAGGTGATTAGATTAGTTTAGACCATAGGATTAACCCTAAAACACATCAGGTCCGTCAAATCTCGTCAGAAGCTTCTAGAGCAGACTCAACACGTCACAAATGGTGCACCAGAAAAACTGGTCCGACCGGGGGGGTCGACATGGGTGTCGACCCATAGGGGGGGTCGACAGGGGTGTCGACCCCTGTGTCGACCCTGCCTGGGGCGGGAAAATTCCCGCCCATTCTGCCTTGGTTGAAATTTGAATCTGAATTCGAATTTTAACTGTTTTCGGGCTTGGAATTTTCTGAAAACTTCACTGGGCCCTAACTTGGTCATACGGACTCCGTTTTTCGAAAACTCGGACTCTATTTCGCGTATTTTTCCGAGACGAACGCAATGGCATAGCCCGTTTCCCTTGATTCAGATTTTACAATTTAATTCTGCCTTGATTTACATTATAACATGCCATTAAAAATACAGGTTGTTACAATTTGCCCTATCCGATAAAAATAATTTATTGATAATATAATCGCATAAAGGAAGGGTTATAAATTCAGAAGTATGAGAAACGTAGGCTCTAATTTGGTCGGTCACGACTCTTAGTCGCGCCTGCCAAAAGAATAGTGAGAAGGGAAGAGCAAAAGTATCGCTATGATATAAGTCTTCCATTAAACATCCGAAAAAGGCATGATAAATTAGGAAATGTCGTTTCATAAGCATTTCGGTAAATGACTTGCCAGCATAAAAAAGGCTAAAGTTTATCACATAAGTCAGAACCGCCAGAGGATTCTACGTAAAATCCAAGTACATGTCAAGCCAAATCAACACGTCTCAAACATTACATCCATGTGTTCCAGCAACTCGACGTTGCCAACTGAGAGCCCCTCTTTGCAAAACCAAGAGAAATAACCCAGAATCAGAGGAAAATGGAAGGAAATTCACTTACGAGTGGAAATCAATTCGAAGAAAAGAGCGTTATAGCTGGAAACAAAGCCGAGGAAAACCGTCAACCAAAAGAGGGTCGGGCAAGATGATCAATCGAACAAAGAAAATCGAAGCTTCAAGAAGCAATAGTGAGGTCTTCTAGGATGAAATCGCCATTGAAACAAGTTTATTGGAA
Organism: Allium sativum; assembly: GCA_030737875.1. Lineage (NCBI taxonomy): Eukaryota > Viridiplantae > Streptophyta > Magnoliopsida > Asparagales > Amaryllidaceae > Allium > Allium sativum. Next base: position 723,551,060 of record CM060919.1, read on the forward strand.
AAATATAAAACCGGGAAAATGAAGAGGCAATATTTAAGAGGACTAGAAGCCCCTTTTTATTGATATGACAACTCAATCAAAATCTAGTGATCCGGTTTAACGTACCCGGGAAATATCCCACCAAATATCTAAAGACAAGCAATTGTCGAAATATCCAAATTTTGAAAACGTAAGCTACGCCTATTTTGCAGAATGTTGAACTTAATCCATCCAGAGCATTCTTACCACATTAGCTTATTACTCAAATACACAAATAAGTGTCCCATAAAGCTCCAGCTGGCATCCCAAAATTCAACTGTTCGCATAATAACAAAAGATATATCAAGCCTCTCGCTCATAAAGAGAGACAATACCAGTCCACTGCATCAAAACAATCCCAAATTTTAGCGCGATCGACCCCTTAACAAATCTACCAAACAATGTGCGATCAAACATGTCGAAGCCAGTAATTCCTTACTAAAGGAAATCGTGGACTTCGAGGGGCAAGTGTTAATCCCTAAAAAATCCATATGCACATTGAACAAAGGACGCGGAATGAATATCATCAGGGTCGGTCGTGCATGATATCAAGCCCAAGATAAGTCAAGTCAACCAGTACGACCGAGGATGATGGAATGATATGTAGCGGGAAGTGCGGCCCAAAAAGGATAGGGATCGTATACCCTGTAAAGTCGCTCACTGATTTCCCATCAAAAGAACAAGCCTAAGGTGGAGCTGCAACACAAGCGCTTGCAACGTCTTATGTGACTATGTCTCCAACCAAAGTTAGACACGAATCGTGATTCAAGCGCGGAAGCCAAGGTCGGCTGTTCATATTAGGACAAAGCCGCTCAAAAACCAAAACAAAGCAAGTCGTCCATTCAACATAGGCGGAAGCGACCTCATAGCGTAGCTGTAGGGACAAACAGAGACGTACAAAGGCATCAAAAAGACGAGCGCCCTTGAACCAAGATGGTCGGTCGCGTAAGGAACAAAGGAGAGTCAATTCCAGTCCTACGTTCTGCTCTTATAAAATTTCCCAAAGCATTCATTCTCACAGGGACGCCCGCTCCTATGGACCCGCTCAACTACTTAAGACGCTCGCTCCATTGAGTCACTCGTGCATGACAACCAAATACAGCTCTGGACAGCTGGCTACAGCTAGCCGATGGCATGATTGTAATTAATAGAATGAGCGGTCCGTAGCCCGCATAAACGGATTTCAGATCATTTCCCTGGGGAAGCTCACCTATAAATACACCATGGCTGCCAACATAAAGGGGATCCAATCTTTAAAACCACGAAGTGCTGCTAAATTCTATCCTCAACCACTGATTCGGCCATGGCGTCGAGAATAATCTTCTGATCAAGGAAAACGAAGACATCCTTCTTCTCAATCATTCATCCATCCTTCTTTTCCTCAAATTCTACCATTCTCTTGTATAATTCCTAGATTGAAATATATATAAAAGAGGGTATATTGAGTGAATATAGAGATGTATGAAAAGAGAGAATTGATGTATTTTGTAATCCTCATTATAAGATTGGAAATCACCTTCATAGTGGATGTAGGCCTAAATAACGGCTGAATCACTATAAATCTCGTCTCTACTTTACCTTTACTCACATTTTTCATTTTCAATTGCTGATTAAACACGGTTCCATTTATTTCTTACCAAATTGGTGAAGTATAGTTTAGTACCTTGGGTGTTTAGACCATTTTTGGTGTAAACATTGTGTGAATTGGATTATTTATAAGATTTAATTCAGTTTAGAATTGAATTGTAATAAAGAATATATTTAATAAACGATGGTTCATTGTATTAATTATAATATAATTTAAAACGAACTCGTAACATAGTGGTAGTTCGTAATATTGAGTTTTGAACTTCAATTGAATACACAGAATTCATTTTAAGCCGGATTTCTTTAAAACAAGAAACTTTCGAATCTATTGAACGATATTTTCTAATGAAAGAGAAAAATTAAGATTTCATCATGTAGATTGTGAGTTATCTCCAAATAAAATTTTCATAAAGTCGCTATGGAATTCATTTATAAATTATAACGATTTATTTATATTATAAAAGTGTTTTTATATGAATTGAATATCGATTTAACTCGGATTTTGAAATATCGAGTTATAAATCCAGATATGTATATTTTGGAGATGTATGATATTCTATTGGGATATATATGATATATCAATTTATTAATATTAAATTAATTTTTTTTAAATATATTAATATTTAGTTTGTTTATTTAGACCTTAGAAAATAGCCATTTTACAAATGATTTCCGTTTTCGATGAAACAAATTTTATAAAATCCGAAATGATTAATTATTACTAGATTTCAAATTTCGCGCCAATTGGAGTTTTTTTGTGACCGTACGGGATTTAAATGTGAATCGATTGATATTTTGCTTTAAAATATTACTATGTGAGCAAACATACTCGGAATTAGACGAAACAAGTTTTGTTGGGTCTGTAACATCGAACCATAGCCACATGTCCATTTTCATCGAAATTGGATATTGTATGTGATCACACGTATTTTTTTAGGAAAAATACAAGTAGTGATACGATAAAAATAAATATAATAACCATTATAAAAATATTATCCTCTCCTTATAAATAGCCACTATCTTTCCCCTAAACCTAGAATTTTCGTTCACTGGTCAAAACATTTTGGCCGCTAGTATCAAAGCCAACGCGAGCAAACAAATCCATTTCAAAAATCAAAACAATTCCAAACAAAATCTGTAAATCAAAATGGATATATATTTGAATTCGTGCATGGTTCCTCTTCAGCCTGATATAGTTTTCACCTTGTCTGACGTAAGTTTGCAATGCTCGGCTAATGACAGTAAACTAGGGCTAGGTTGTCTTCATTTTCTGATCATCTATAGACAAGTCGAAGTTTACATCCTTGTTCGTGGCACCATTTCGTTCGAGTTTTGATTTTTCCATGGGTTTTGAAGAAAAAAATTATCGATGTTCTTTTTCTGAGCTGCATGTTACTGGCGGTTGCATCTAAAGGGGGAGGCGGCGAGTTAGAAGGGATGGTGCTAGGTAGATGGAGTTTGGGTTGTAGAGTTGATTGGTGTATTTAGCTTTTGAATTCATTGAGGATTTGTGGATGAAGGAAACAAGCGCAGTGGCCATGAGAAGAGTATACGGGTTCCTGAAGATCGATGCTTGAAATAAGAAGATGATGAGTAGATGCTGACATGGGATTAAAGTGGATAATGGTGTACTTAAGGTTAATTAATATATGGTTATTTTAGTTAATTACTTTTAAATGTATTCAAGCTTATAAAAATCATATCTTCCTCATACATAGTCAGAATTTTACAAAACAAGATCCGTTGGGATCATATGGAAGAATGCTACATAGTGGAACTAGTTTGGAGTGAATTAGAGCTCGTTACAAATTATGGCAGAATAAAACGTATGTCTGAATCGACGACAATTTATCGTTATTTAATGATAAACGACCAAAGTGAGTAAACTCACTAACTTGTCTTGTTTATAAATTTTATAAACGTAATTTAATATTTTTAAATGATGATTGAGTGTCGTGTGATGGTTGTTTGGATGAACTGCTAAATAATTGGTCGAATTTGTAGATATAGTTATATCTATAAAACGTTAGTTAAATATTGATTTTTATTTATTTTAAAACTTCACCTAGATATGGAATTAGTGTTGTTTATGTTGATTAACATTTGTGGATGCAGGGAAACAGGTTGGAGGGATCCAACGGGATTCCTCAAATATTGTTGTATATTATTTGTTTTCATATATTGTTATATGAACTATTTAAACCAAATGTGACTGGATGTTGGTTGGGATATTGATTGTTGAATTTTAAATTCAACATTGTACTGTTATTAAGCAATGGGCAGTATTGTTAGGTGATTGATAGCTAATGGCTTAAAATCCATCGTTTTAAGGTGTTGATTCGTCGTTAGACAAATTGACGTAATTATTGTTATAGAAACTTATTTTTATAACTAAAATCAAGTGTTAATTCATATTTTTATATGAAATAGATTAAATAATTTTTTTTATAAATAAATAAGTATGCAAAATCAAATTTATAAAATAATTGCAAATGTTTTGCAAAATGAATTCTTGTGATTTAAATAAGGTGTTATAGAACAGAAAAGCAAGAATTTAATGAAAAGGATTAATGGTTGGCAATAATTGTTTTAAAGAAACAGTTTAGTGAGATTACCATAAATTGAATTAGAAATTCGAGTCTGAAATTATATAGAAAACTGGAAATGGGTTTTGGCATCGATATTTGGAATTTGATATGAACGTAGCAGTTATAAAGGGAATTATCAATGAGATTATAAGTGTTGGAAATAAAATAGGATTTTGTATGAACAATTCTATAAATAGAAGTATAAATATAATTTGGAAATGGGATATTATTTTTAAGTGTGAAATCAAACTGAATTGATTATATAAAAGAAATATTATTCACATTCGATGTGAATAATGGATTAAAGTAAATTTTTTTCAAATAAAAACATTTATAAAGGAAATTGGGTTTTGAAAAATAGGAATATAAATGGTAATTTGAATGAGATAGTAAATTGCGTTAAATTAATATAGTGGATTCTATTTAAAAAAAAATAGATTAGTTGTGTTGAAACGACCCAAACTTCCCGATAAAGGAAAGTCTAGATTGCCTTGAGAACAACACACATCAGAACACAAACTGAAGAACATTTTATTACTGATTACAACAATTACATCAGAGTACAAGAATATAACAGAGAATACTTATTACACAATAGAAATACATTAATGTCAGAGATTTAAATTACATTTAAATAGCAGCGGAAAATAATACAAATATACAACTGAAAGTAATACACAGATACAGAGCTTTCCGAATACCGCTTCAGCTGTAATCCAGGATCCTGTAAATATATCTGCAAAAGCTACTCGACTGCCCGTGTGAAAAATATGGGCACCCGAGTTTGCCAGTGAAACAAACTACAGGTCAGTCATGGGACTGGTATGAGAAATCTAACTTAACTTATCTAATAATGAGGCTAATCATAGGACCACGCCGCTAACGCGGAACGGGTTTACTCCATTGGATTGCCAGTGCATAAAATAAAGTAAATCGTTTAAAAATGCAATGCTTTTTAGAAAAATGAAACCATTATAAGACCCAAGTCCCGTCACACAATGCAACGCAAACCGGAGGATAGGGTTTTACCTTATAATGGTCAAAAGATGCTTGATACGATAAAACGGATTTAATATTAGTGTGGATATGTTTAATAAAAACATTTCAATCATAATGTATCAATCATAGACGGCATGGGTACCATATATCATGTCGCCATACTAGTTCTACAATCAAAAACCGCAAGGTCGTATTGGAAGTTGGTTTTCCATCATGAGTCGAGGCTAGGGGCAAGCTCCTCTCCAATTCGAGACACTCTAGCAAATGCCTCAGGATCCCCTGCAGTGAACCCTTGGAGCGGTAGGGCCGGTCCCCGCCTATCGGCAGTGGATTAATTATGCCTGAGCACACGCTTCCCGGTCCCTTTGGACCTATAGTATGACCACTAACGGCCTATAAAAATCCGAGACGCCTCAAAATCCATCATCCACATAAGTAAAATGTCAGCCAGTTTAAGCACTGACACACTTCTAGTTAGAAAGAAACGTGTGCACTCCCTACGGTCCATATCCCGTTTTTGACTCATACCGGGGTGTGAGGCTCGCGAAGTCACGCTATACACAAAGCTATGCCGTAATAGGCTATGCTTTAATCATCCCACAAGGCCCTGCTTTTCAACAAAATCCTTGATCATTTGCATCTTAGCGTGCCACATTGACAATTCACGCCATGCGATCAATCACTATTAATATATACCAGGGTGTTAAGTAGAGAATAAATTCTCCACCACCAAACAGACATACATCAATAGAAATCGATTTAATTCACATGGAACGAAATCCAATGTCAGACACGTATCCATTTACAAGCTTATGCTTTGGGTCTGAGCGAAAACCAAATCCGAACAATCAACAATAGTCCGGACGGCTACCACTGAAGCCCCTTCAAGGTAGCTACTCCCATCATGGGTCTCAGTAGCAACACATCCATCCGATGTGAAGATCGTCGGTCTTCAACCACTGTCTTCATCTTCGACTCTTCATCGTCGTAGTAATTATTCGGAATGGGTTTAACCCGGTCTTCCCGAATAACTCACGTATTTTTATAGTTAAAAATCGAGTACTATAAAAACACATCCAACGCCTCATTCCAATTCAGAACATTCTTTTAATAAAATATTCACATTATCCTATCAAAGATAAATTCTTTACATTTATTCTTAAATCTTTCTTTTAAAGATTTATTAAACCCAATTTGGTTTTAAATATCAAAAATCATTATTCCATGATTATTTAAATTTAAGACATAAATTTTATCTTTAACTGGGTTAAAGAACTAATGTCATTTTAAAACACAGCTCACAGTAAACCCAAAATCACTTTCCATGAAATATGGAATCTTCGCAGAAATAAAATCAATATAATCGTTACAACTTTCTGTATCCGACCAATAATATAAATGGAATAACGGCAAAGCATTTTAAATTCCATATGTAGTATCGGTCTTCTTTTACAGAAGCTTATCTTGGTTATTATTCATTCGAATTCCATCCAATTCCAATTTAATATATTAAATTGGAAAACTAGGTTTTTGGAAAATTCTCGTTTAAATCTTAATAAAAGAATTATAAATTCCAAATCATGATTTTCGTTGTCAGTTAGGTTAAAGAACACATGTCGCTTAAAAACACGGTTCACAATAAACCCAACTCACCTCTCATCTTATTTCAATTACTAAATATAATTGAAAACTTTAATAATCTAAATTAAAAGATTATTCTTTTCATACGGGGTTTAAGAACAGTGTTATTTAAGACACTATTCACGACAAACCCAAAATCCAATTTATTTAATTTAACTTCAACTAAATATTAACAAATTGGGAACTTCATTAAATCTAAATTTAATGATTTATTCTAGTTCAAAACTAGTTCATTTCAATAAAAATATATTTTTCTAAAATATATTCTTTTTCTCTAAAATATTCTTTTCTAGAATGTTCTTTATTGGAGTGTGACTCAATCATCAACCATATATTTTATGAAATCCATAATCAAGATAAATATTTATCAAACATCCCAATAACACCCAAAGTGGATTCTACACTAAATATTGGGACTAGTGTAGATCAAATATCATCCCAACACCCGTGTGGGGTTTCATCCAACAGACAAATAATAAATTATTTGTGCACTTGGGCGATGTGTAAAAAATTTCGATCCAATCACATAAACAAGTCGGATGACTTGTAAATGGAAGTGTAATATTCAAATTAGAGTATACTAAACATTATATTTATCACATCAAGCATTTCAACATCATAGACATATAATTTCAACATCATAGACATATATTTCAATTCTTTTTATTGTGAACAAATGACAATAAAAATCTAGTCTTTTAATTCAATTCATTTTATTGTCAACAATGTTACAACAAAATATAATCCTTTAATTCTATATGACAATAAAAACTAATCTTTTATTTCAATTACCCTAAAGATGTTATCTTTATTTTCTAATCTTTTCATTGTAACCAAATGAGTATAAAGATATAATCCTTTTATTCTAATCCTTTCAATGGAATCTAAACTACATGGAAAATGTAATTTTTAATGTACAATCTTTTTATTGAAAACAAAGTGTCAATAAAAATATAGTCTTTTATCTCAATCTTTTTATTGTAAACAAAATGACAGAATTGACTAATTCTTTTTAATGTAAACAAAATATGATGATCTTGTTTAATCCTTTTTTATGTAAACAAAATGTAAATCTTGTTATAATCCTTTTAATGTAAACCAAATGTAAAATTGTGTTATAATTCTTTTTAAATAATCAAAAATGTGATAATTTTTCTTCACTAATCATGTTTTACCCAAAAATGACATTTTCTCATAACATCCTTTTTAAATGAGTAAAATATACATTTTTTGTTTAATTCTTTTAGATGAATATTAATTACATAGAAATGTAATTTTACATGGTAACACATTCTAACCACGGTTTGTAATATGACAAAAATGATCCTTTTTATTTTAATTTATATTTTCTAACAGAAATGTACTTTTTATTCTAATTTTCATTTTCTAGCAAAAAGTACTCTTTTTATTCTAGCAAAAAATTATGTTTAAATCTAATTCATTTCAATGTAAACAAAAATGGGTATTTTTACTTCACTCTTCTTAAATGATAAAAAGAATGTTTTTATTTCATTATTTTCATTTGACTAAAATGAATATTTTTGTCATTCTTTTAATTTTGACCAAAATGCATAATTTTATCATGCTTTTACATTTGATAAAAATGCATATTTTTCTTATCCTTTTACATTTGATAAAAATGTAATTTTTTCTTATCCTTTTTCATTTGATAAAAATGTAAAATTTTCTTATCCTTACCAAAAATGTTATTTCTGTTCGCTAATCTTTCTTTTGACAAAATGTCATTTTACTCACTAATCTAATTTAACACAAAAATGTTAATTTCTATTCACTAATCAAGTTTAACACAAAAATGTAAATTTCTATTCACTAATCAAGTTTAACAAAATTAACATTCTTTTTAATGTATAAAAATATACATTTCTAATTCATTCTTTTTAATGTATAAAAAATACATTTCTAATCCATTCTTTTTTAATGTATAAAAATATACATTTTCTGTTCTTTCTTTTTAATGTATAAAAATATACATTTTCAATTCTTTCTTTTTAATGTATAAAAATATACATTTTCAATTCTTTCTTTTTAATGTATAAAAATATACGTTTTCAATTCTTTCTACTTAATGTAAACAAAATATGAATTTTGTCCAATCCTTTTAATGTAAACAAATTATGAATTTTTATCTCTATAATCATTCTTTTACAAAAATGTGATCTTTATTTCTAATTCTACACTTCTATATTGTAAACAATATAAAAATAAAAACATAATTTCTCTTTATTGAAAAAGGATGTTTAACAAAATCTATTCTTTTTATTTTCAATACTTCTATTCAAATGTGAACAAAAATGACTACCTAGTCTAATTCTTCTATGTAAACAAAGGTAATAATTTTGTTTCATTCTTCTATGCAAACAAAATGTAATAATTTCGTTTCATTCTTCTATGCAAACAAAATGTACTTTTTAATTTAAAAAGGGAATAACGCTAAAAATGTTCTAATAACACATAAAGGAATATTTTATGTGTTATATATTTTTCTATGTATTCTAATAACATATAAAAGCATATTCTACATGTCAACAATTTCTAAGCATAAAAATGAGATTTTCTAATATGTTAACGTTACTAACATAGAAATGAGATTTTAAGTTTTAACACAAAACTTATTCGACAAAAGTGAAAATTTGTTTTAACACAAATTTTATTAACAAAAGTGGTAATTTGTTCTAACACAAATTTTATTAACAAAAGTGGTAATTTGTTCTAACACAAATTTTATTTGCAAAAGTGTGATTTTTGTTTTGACCCAATTTCTCTTAACAACAATATGATTTCTGTTTCAAATCCAAACTAACCAAACATGAACATCACAACCATCGTAATCAACAAACAACAATTCAAATATCATACATCGCAGATGTGGATTAATTAACACACATATATGGAATTTAAATAGCAAGAAATAATTAATATTTTTAATTATTTTTAAATATAGATATCTTACATTTCTTTATAATTCCGAATTTCCAACATGCTCTAAACCAGTTCCGGTCCGTACCATCATGTAGAGTTCGTTCATGCGATCCCAACGCACCTGAAATCGTCTAATTTCATCGCTGTTTGAATGAGTTACACAGTTTTAAATTTCTAAACTTTTATACACTAATAATTAATTAAAATAATTAACAAAATACTGATTACTTTGATTAACAAACAAGGCCGCCGCGTTTCCTTTCTTCGTTCTTTTTCTGAAACGAGAGCCCATTCTTCACGATCAAACTCCTCCAAACCCGCCCCTTACTTCGAGCGCAGAATTCCAGAGATCCACAGCATTATTTCAGATCATTGTCGTTGGTTAGAAGGGTCTTGGTGTGTCGAACGATTTTGCAGAGGTTACTTTTTGAATTTGGTTGATGGATTAGAAGAGAAAAGAGGAGAAAGATCATTGTGTTTCAGCCATTGAAAGATAGAAGGGGCGGCGGCTGTTTTAGGTTGTTTAGAGGATTAGGGTTTGAACAGGCTAAGTATTTATAAATTTATTTAATCCTCCTTTTTATTTTTAATAAATTTAATTACTACTTATCTTTATTTAGAGATGAAACTTCCCATTTCCATTCGTTTAATTAATATAGTCAATTAATGAGGGTAGTTAAAGAAGGAAAACTTCCTTTCATTTTTTAAAATTATTTAATTAATAGGGAGAATATTTGTTAGAGTTTGTGCCCTAGAGGCAATTCATTTGATGAGATTGATAACACTGTTGATGTTATTATTTTATTTGGAATAAAATATTATTCCATTATATTATATTTACTGCATACTATAAATATTAATATAATAGAAGTCCTTAGAATAATAATACGGAATTATATAGTTCGAGTAAGACTGAATTTGATATTATATAATTATTAAGTATTATAATTCTTAAATGTCCCTAGTCAGGTTTTATTGTTTATACTGGACAACAATAAAGCATTGAGACTAGTATATTGATTGACTGATGATCACATCTCATTGATCATTAATATACGTGATATTAAAGTCAAGATATAAATACGTATTGGAGAATAGCATATTGGGCAGACCCGTCGTGAGATAACTCCATGGAATATAATTAACAGTATCATAAGTTATTCTCATAGTGACAGTGATGTAATGGTCCCTAGACCTGAAATCATTATAATTTTATTCGAGGATATTTGTGTTTTGATATCATCTAAAGTTATTTCGTAACAGAGTAACGATAATGGTGATTATTGGATACATCTAGAGTCGAAAGAAAATTATGAATGATCTGGATGGAATTTAACCCTACGATATATTCGAAGTGATATCCATGGGCCTCTTGATTGAGTGAGACTGTGAAATGCATGGCCGTGCTCAAATACAGATTTGTTTTAAACAGTCTACTCATCGATCAATAAAAACGGATTAAATTATAAAGAGGATGATACGATCCATGCCTTGAGTTTAATCCTGGATATATTGGTTAAAAGGATTATATTACATTGATACACTGGTCACAGAAAGGTTGTATCGAATCATTGATCTTATTATAGCTTGGGTAGCAGCGATGTATTACTAGATGCTGCTCACTGCTTATGATTTTAAATACGATTTAAAATCATTGCCAATGTTAGAATAACCTATGAGGTCACACATCAGAGTGTTTGAAAGAAGATGACCATTTCAAATAAGTTATATATATTTAAATCAAACATGTTGATTTATTTATTAATTTTGAAAAGGTATAACACGTTTTAACCGACCTATTATTTCTCCTTGGTTTTAAAAGGAGGGCTAGCCCCTTATTCCCAATATACCTTCTTTTACACACGGTAGAAAAGAAAAACCAAAAAGAGTAGAAATATAATGGCGGCTGGCGTACGAATTGGCTAGTACCGACATCTTCTTCCCAAATCATATTGACGATTGAAGGGCAATCGCTCGTGGACTAAATAGAGGCGCCTTGTTTAAAGCACTGGAATCGATGCATCCAGATCCGATTAGAAACCATGAAATCCTGAAACAATGACAGGTATTGTTCTCGATTTACAAATCATTCAATAGATCCTATTTTATTTTGTTTGAATTTCATTTAATTGAAGTGGATTTCACACGAAATTACTATCATTGGTATCAGAGCCAGGTTCTGTAAATTTGTAGGTTGAGCTTAATTAGGGTTTCTTCTTTGTATGCTGGATTCATATCGAATAATAAAAGTGTTATGAACACAGCTATAAAAAAATCGTTTTGTTATAAAAGTATTTTATATTCGATATAAAATATGATATGAATTTCTTGGACAAAGTTGATTATTTCTTCTGGAATAAGATGATTAACACCTTCTATATTATAGTTTATAGATCTGGGATGAATCTATCTAATGAATTTGGAATCCTTTTATGCCCTATCAATAGTTGTGACACTCAAATTTATGATATGAAAAAAAACTATTGTTTTGATTCTCTACAATATAGCTTCGATCTCCCCTGTATCTATAATGACTTAATATATATTTACATCTCAAATTGTTTTAGATAAGAATTTTGGACAATAGTGGTTTGTTTGAGATTTTGATATGTATAAACAGATAATACAGAGTATGACTGTTGTACTTCTGATCTTGATCGAAAACACTGAGTTCACATATCTGGTATGAAGCTACATATAATGATTGGTTTAAGGTTTACATTGAAAATGTCATAACTGATTATCAAAATGTCTGACTGGTATTAATTAATGATCTGTTTATGCGGATAAACAGTGTTAAAACCATTATCACAGTGTTTGATTAATAAATGTTAATAGCCAGTCTTTAACATAAATCACTTCCCTTGTTTATTATTTTGTCTGATAAACCAGTTAGATAATTTTCTGCGTATTTGTTGATTTACTGAAATCAATTATATGAAAATTTATTAAAACCGATTTTGATTTTATATTTGGATGTAAAATCAGTGCTCTATTATGTCTGGTTTTGTTTTCTATCCAATACTAGTTTATCATTGACAATAGAATCAGAGATAAAAGAATTAATACAAAATTTTCTTTGTTTTTTTTTGTATACGGATCATAGTGACAATGAAAAGAAAAGGTTCTAATCACAATAAATGTTTTGTGATTTGTTCATTGCATAAAATATTTATATAGGATATAAATTGATAGTCACATGCCATATATATAATTGACATATATGTGAATATGCATAAGGTTTTAATCTTCTGAACCTATATTTTGAGTTCTGTTTTAACATTACGAAAAAAAATATGATCTTTCTGTTTTGTTTTACTTATACTATTTGTATGAGTGATTTGATCAGGATAATGATCTTCTGATATTAATGTCACTTGAAACACCATTGCAAAGACATATGTATATGTACACATCGACTAAGGTAATATGCAGATATGATCTTTAGGTTTTATATCTTCAATATGAAGATGTTTTAAGTGAAGGTATATGGAAATATGCACTTTAAAATCAGTGGCATTTTTTTATATACATGTATTCACATCAGCTATTAGAGCAATTTCCAATAGGACACCTTCTAATATATATGTAGTATATATAGGTATTTTGTTAATATTGTTATGATCTTTCAAAAGAAGTCGTTTCTTCGTTTATACAATAACACATGTATCACAATAATTTGTATAAACGAAGAAACGACTTCTTATTGTTATATATGATACATGTATTTTGTTAATATACATATGTAGTATTTGCAAACATTTGCAAATGTAAAAGTTTTTGTGATATATAAATGCAGTTTGACTGTTGCTAAGATAACACTTATTGTAAGTATGAATATATCATCATTAATATCTATATATGGATACACTGTCATATAGACATATGCATATACTGTAATTTTATGGATACTGTTGGTATTTATGCAATTTACTTTTCCTCTCAAAATGTTTGTATATGGAGAAGATTATTTGGGTATAACGCCTATTTATAAACTTATCAACCTCATGCATTACATTAACAGCCCATGATCATTTTATCCCTTGATTCATGACTATTTTATTTCTTTATTTTAGAAACAAAGATTCAAATTTTGGTGATTGGTCAATTGATTAAGTATTCTTAGGATCTGATTCTCAGAATTAAAATTATTTCTGTCTGTATGTGTTGAAATCACCGAGACAATCATGATTTAGCATATAACAAGTTTGACTTGTTTTAGGTGTTAAATTTTGACCATTTGATCATTGAACTATTATTTATTTATTTATATGAGAATCATTATGGTTGATTTAATGTTATCACCTGGCTAGTCTATTTAGTGTATGTATCCTTATACATGAGTAACTTGCATATAGGTGTATTTAGATACTATATGTTAACTTACACGTATTACATACATATAAATATTAAAATCACCGTATGAATTGATATATGCTAGTGACTTTGATAAATTCCCATATCGGTATTTTATCTAGCACCTTTCAAAAAACCTTGATGTTATAATGGTTGTTCATTTAAGTGCACAAACACACGATGCTGTACATAATGATTGCACTGTTTATAGATATTTATGTTGATAAATATACATATATGTACATATATATATATTGCAAATATGATTTGCAAAAGCCTGACATTTATTTGAACAATCTGAAATGTTGTGTATATAATACAATACATTTTAAATTCATTTTGGAGATGTGATTAGATTGAACATATATGTTATATGCATTTGATGTATATAAATTACTGTAACCGCGTTATATATATACATCTGATGTATTGCTTACATCACTGACCCTGTCAATTGAAATTAAATTTTTAGGATAACAGAAGTGCATGCATACTGAAATTGTTTCAGCAATGGATGCATCTTCATAAGAAGGTTTGAGGCTAGTCAATACTGAAAAATATTCTAGAATATGAACAAGTGTGACTTGTTTTGTTTTCAATATATATATGTATTTGTCATATAGCATAGTTCTTTGGACATGTAAATATTCACTGTAACTGATGTATATTAGATATGGCATGAATATGCATTGCAGGATGTATTGGTTTTATTAAACTTTCTGGAATAGTCCATATTACATTCCAATAGAATATATTTTAATGCGTGCAAAAGTTTCAATGGAAACATAAATGAGACTGTATCATATGTAATTGCTAATAGTGTAACCTGTTACATGTATAAATATGTATTTCAGAATAAGGCAAATGTGTATATATATGTCGTACCTGTGTTCAAATTGTTACTATATGTGCTTGAGTGAATTTGGTCCAAGGGTCTGGTATTATTATATATATTATAATCTGGCCTTTTACTAATAAATCATATAATTAATGTGATCAATTTTATTAGTACTTTTATTTATAACACCCTAATGGGCCTAATATGTATGCTTTATATGATAACAGGACATGTACATTTCTTTAGTGATTGTAAATAATGTATTTCAATATAAGGATATGATGCTTTACAAAAGATTTGTAAAATGCTTTCTCCACAAGTCTATAATTTTATTTTACTTTATTTTAAAGACTTGAAATATCCGAAAGAAAGTATGTACATGTTATATTAATTGTAGAATTTCTTTGGAGATTACTAATATATAATATTTCAAAAACATGGAATATATATTTACAAGTGATATAATTTATTTATATATATTACATATCACGTGTGTGTGTGTGTGTGTGTATATATATATATATATATATATATATATAAAGTGCATATATTTTGACATATGTGAATAAAACTAATTTTGTTTCTCACTACGAATTATAGATTCCCTTTAAAGCAGGTTTTGTTATATTAAGTCATGGTGAAATTTTCCAATAGTACACCCATCACTGTCCAATCTCATTGGATGTAACTAACGCAAAAGCGTTGTGCACCTTTTATTTTGGTTATATGCGGTAGGAGTAATTGTGGTGCTTCGACTGTATTATTGGGTCTGACTTAACTAAGACTGCATAATAGTATTTATGGCCTTAGAGACAATAGCATGAATTATTCTATATTATGAGCAAATGAATAATGCTGAACAGAATGTTCAACATGCGATCCAAGAATTATATACGATATAATTGACATAAGATGTCTACCTAAAAGGTTGTGTTTTGGGGATTTGCCAAAGCAGAGTCAAGACATGACTAGATATGGATCTTGGAACACCATTATATGTATATACCGTTATGTATATATATATAAACAGAGGGATGTTAATTTGAGTGGGAGCGTATTTTAGTTTAAAATTATACATTTATGTTAATATAAAATTTGATTGTCAAAATTTTGTATTAAATAAATGTTAAAGAATCAGTTATTACTTATTATCTATTGTAGATATTAAATAACAAATAACTCTGATAATTTAAATTAATCCTTAAGAAGGATAAATTAAGTTAAATCGAATTTCCTAACTAACATTGAAATTTGAGGATTGTCCCCAAACAAATTAAAACATAACTGTTCTAACAAATATAGAGGATCTAAAATAAGTTAAAGTATGACTTCAACTGAATAAAATATAAATGTTATAAAAATCTACTTATATATTTTGGTATTAGATACTAGATATAAATCACATAAATGTATGTTGATTTACAGAAATTGTAGAATAAGTAGAAATTTGATATAAGAACAAGTGGACTTACAATTGGAAATGAAGCAAATGTTGATAGATTATCCATAGTAAGTTGATTCTTGTTGGATATACTGGCTTAATTAATTAAATAAAATAATTGTTATTACGAAATTCCAATTAAAATAAATGTTATAAAATATCTTGTTTAGACAAGATTGAGTTTCATTTGTAATAAAAGAATAATTGTTATTCATTTTATTTAAATGAAATAACGTATGGAATTTCACAAATAGTTAATGATATTTGTAAATCCTTAACTATAATGTACTTGACATTAATAATGACTGGATTAAATTTAGTTACTTAAATCCAATGTACCTTTAGTATAACCAGTTAGCCCAGTAAACAAGAAAGTATATCAAAACTCCATAATGATGGAATTTTGAAATCAATTGATTTCGAATCATATAAAAAATACAGATCTTGTTTATTAGGCAAAATAACTGAATCACCTTTCACTTGACGCAGTGAATGAGTGATAAGCATTGGGTCTCATACATAATAATGTATATGGAGCAATGGATACATAAGCTAGAGGCAGGTTTTATTACTTCATTATATTTACTGATAATATCAGTAGATACAGATATGTGTATCTTATGAAACACATATCAGAATCCTTTGAAAAGTTCAAGGAATTCAAAGTGGAGATAGAAACCAATTTTGATAGAAAATAAATTCTCTTCGAACAAATCAAAGAGAATGTTTAAGCCAATTAATTAATGACTATCCATATAAGTTTGAAATTGTTTCATAACTTACTCCATCTAAAAGACCATATTGGAATGGTGTGTCTGAAAGGAGATAACGTACCTTATAAGATAAAATACGATTTATGATAAGTCATATAGATCTTCCAATAAATTAAATTTAGAACAATTATATTAAAATCCTACTAAAACGATCTAAAAACGCCATATAAGATATGGACTAGGAAATGTCCTAGTGTATCTAAGGCGACAATTTGGGATGTAAGGAGTTTGTTAAACGTCCTTCCTCTGACAAGATCGGACCCAAATCAAATAACTATTTTGTGTAATATCCACAAGAAATAAATGGATATTATTTCTATAAATTCTCTGAAAATAAAATGTTATTGCTCGAATTGGTATCCTTTATAAAGTAGAGCTAGTCTCTAAGATACCAATGAGAATGAAATAGAATTCGAAACGTTTCGCAACCACAAAATGTCACTGAGTAGGGGTGATACAATAATTCAAATGTTATTTGATAACACATTAATTATTGCAAATAATGTTAGTTTAAAAATAAGAAATAAATACTGATTCTAAGAATGAAAATGTTTGGATTAAGAAGTTCATGATTGAACTTAATTCATTGTTGATCGAATGATATACATTGCGATAACAATATGGCTATTGCTCAGGCCTAAAACATTAAACTCATCATCAATCCAAACATATATTTTAAGAAATATAATTCTTATGTGAATATGTTCACAGAAGAAATAAACATATCTGCAAAGTTACAAAAGTTGTAATGTTGCAGACCTACTGAATTAAACTCTGTCGCAGCAAAAGTTTAATAGTCACACTAGTTTCATAAGTATACAATACGTAAATGATTGACTCTAGTGCAAGTGGGAGATTGTTAGAGTTTGTGCCCTAGAGGCAATTCATTTGATGAGATTGATAACACTGTTGATGTTATTATTTTATTTGGAATAAAATATTATTCCATTATATTATATTTACTGCATACTATAAATATTAATATAATAGAAGTCCTTAGAATAATAATACGGAATTATATAGTTCGAGTAAGATTGAATTTGAGATTATATAATTATTAAGTATTATAATTCTTAAATGTCCCTAGTCAGGTTTTATTGTTTATACTGGACAACAATAAAGCATTGAGACTAGTATATTGATTGACTGATGATCACATCTCATTGATCATTAATATACGTGATATTAAAGTCAAGATATAAATACGTATTGGAGAATAGCGTATTGGGCTGACCCGCCGTGAGATAACTCCATGGAATATAATTAACAGTATCATAAGTTATTCTCATAGTGACAGTGATGTAATGGTCCTCAGACCTGAAATCATTATAATTTTATTCGAGGATATTTGTGTTTTGATATCATCTAAAGTTATTTCGTAACAGAGTAACGATAACGGTGATTATTGGATACATCTAGAGTCGAAAGAAAATTATGAATGATCTAGATGGAATTTAACCCTACGATATATTCGAAGTGATATCCATGGGCCTCTTGATTGAGTGAGACTGTGAAATGCATGGCCGTGCTCAAATACAGATTTGTTTTAAACAGTCTACTCATCGATCAAGAAAAACGGATTAAATTATAAAGAGGATGATACGATCCATGCCTTGAGTTTAATCCTGGATATATTGGTTAAAAGGATTATATTACATTGATACACTGGTCACAGAAAGGTTGTATCGAATCATTGATCTTATTATAGCTTGGGTAGCAGTGATGTATTACAAGATGCCGCTCACTGCTTATGATTTTAAATACGATTTAAAATCATTGCCAATGTTACAATAACCTATGAGGTCACACATCAGAGTGTTTGAAAGAAGATGACCATTTCAAATAAGTTATATATATTTAAATCAAACATGTTGATTTATTTATTAATTTTGAAAAGGTATAACACGTTTTAACCGACCTATTATTTCTCCTTGGTTTTAAAAGGAGGGCTAGCCCCTTATTCCCAATATACCTTCTTTTACACACGGTAGAAAAGAAAAACCAAAAAGAGTAGAAATATAATGGCGGCTGGCGTACGAATTGGCTAGTACCGACATCTTCTTCCCAAATCGTATTGACGATTGAAGGGCAATCGCTCGTGGACTAAATAGAGGCGCCTTGTTTAAAGCGCTGGAATCGATGCATCCAGATCCGATTAGAAACCATGAAATCCTGAAACAATGACAGGTATTGTTCTCGATTTACAAATCATTCAATAGATCCTATTTTATTTTGTTTGAATTTCATTTAATTGAAGTGGATTTCACACGAAATTACTATCAATATTATCTGCATAGAGAGAGAAACCTTTCATTTATTGGTTTATTATAAATTTGATTTAACAAACATGTGACATCTATGCGAGTACAAACAAATGTATGATGATGTAATTTTTTTTTGTAAGTGCAAGATGTGGTACGGGCAATAAATGATAGGAAGGTATAGACATATAATTTAGATCAGTAGATGGTCAATTATATAAATAAAATGAGAAATAAATAAAAGTTAACATATATAATTAATTAGATTCCCCATTAGGATACAACATATAAATTAAATTAACCAACATCATGATACAAGTATATATATATAGCCAATATTCAAAGCATGTGTTTAATTCTTTTCCTCTTTTAAATTTTAATGAAAATAAACTATTTCTATTATCAAGACTTGAAATAAATAGTGAATTTTATATGAAAACTATATGTATGTATGAGTTAAATTCAATCAAAACCCACCAATAATACAAATCACATAATTACAACAATCAGTCCTAAAATATTTGTGTGTTGACAAAATTCCCTTTTTTTTTAAATCCAAATACCTAATTGAAAACATTATTTATATATATAAACTTTCAAGTCTAATGTTACACTTAGTTATGAAAGATAACAATCTAACATTTTACAAACTGAGTATAAAGTTCAAATTAACCTTTAAGATATAATTTAATCCATTAACATGAACATAGAATTTTAGATCGAAAGTTAGACTCTAAATTAAATTTATAAAACCAATGACCTAAAATGAATCATTGTACTACAACTTATATTGATTTAGTTTTAATTTAACGTAATGAAGAAAACGATATGTTACTTGAACAAGAAAGCTATTAGATCCAAACAATTACATTTATATTGAATATTTAGAAACAAATCTATATTTGAACACTTTAAAGCACAACAAAAATTAAATTATTTTATTCATCAAATAAACAAAACAATCAACTATTCAACAAACAACATCATCTTCATTAGCAGTCATCAATTTGAACCAGGCAATGATGCATACTTACAAATTAGGATAACCATATTACTTTTCAACAATAGTTTAAAGTTAGCTAGCCCAAATGCGTAATTTAATAATTTCCATTATTATCAATCTCAAATTATAAATTGTTGTCTATCACAAATAAAATTTTAAATTGTTCATTAATAACGTCATAATTTTATTTAGAAGCCTTTTTAAATTCAATAATTTAATTTAAAAAAAATAGAATTTTTTTTTAAATTCTGGCACATTTTCTAACAAAATTTCCTTAAAATAAATTATTAAATTGGCCCCAAAATTCCGGGTTATTACATGTGGATTTATAAAATGACTCGATAAACAGAACTTGAACCTATAATAATATTTATGACTTGAAATCAAGTTTTGATTTGATAAAACAAGTTCAGTTTCTGTAAACGAATAATATTCACATTTTAAAGTGGATAAGGATTTTTAAAGCAAAAGTTTTGCAAATTAAAACAATTATATAAAGAGATAGTCAAAGAATTGAAAGTGATAAATTCAAAGGTGAGTTTAGAATGAAAATGGAAACTGAATTAACCTGGAACGGTAATTTATTTTGAAGTTCGGAACGTTAATCGAGTAGCGATTATTCGAAGGAGAGTTATCGAATAGAGATTATTCGAGAACGGATTATGCATTAGAATTCGACTATATCGAATGTAGGAAAGTACAATTTACTTTCTGTTTTTAAATCAAAATTTATTTATTTATTAATAAATTAGTTGTTTGTTTATTTATTCAAATTAAGAAATAAAAATTATATTTTTGAAGCTAGATATTCGTAAATATGGATTATAACGCTATAGTTATAATCAAATGTTTTCGTAAAAGAAGTAGAATCATAAACTAAATCCGAGAGTTGCATAAGCAATGATTTGATAAAAAGTTAAGAAACGAAGATAAGGAAATTAGAAACTGACTAGAGATCAGTTAAAATGAATGGTTTCCTGAGTATCGATCTGATGTTGGTTTCGGCTTTCAGGGTTGATATTCAGGGAAATGTTCTCTTACTGGTTTACAGTTAAGGACTGATAGATGTGGAAAAATAGTGATGCGTGAATAAAATATGATAATGTTTTCCAGTGTTAATAACATATATTTTTGAAATACGGGAATTAAGAATTTATGAATATATGAAAATGGAAAATGGGGAAATGAATAAATTAATGATAAATTAATTTAAAGGAAAAATGTTGATTGATGATTGATAGATAACATTTCCATTTGGAAATAAGATCGTTGTGTGTATGGATGTTTTCCTTTGATAGTTAAATAACCAACTATCAAAGTTTTGACCATTTTTCCGTCGTCAATACGGAGAGACCGGGATCAGATTTATTATCTGAAAACCACTCCGTATGGGCATTAGCGTTGCGAATCAAATATGATAAAGATAATTGAAGATAGAGTTTATGCAAGGGCTGTTCAGGCAAATCCTAGGTAGAAATTGCCTAAGATGGGTTTACAGAATAGTGCCTTCGATTTGTCTAGTCCCAGGACAACTTGTATGAAAGAATGTCTGATAGGGTATATCTAATAGATCGCGTAAGTTGATCTCTTCAAACGTATTTACGTTTGGTAGCGGAGGAATTCGTTTCTCTTAGCTTTATACCCGTGGTATTTTGGAGAAATCAATTTGTGATTTTGTGGGTTTGACGATGTGGTATTCAAAGTGAATGAAGATGTGGCGTGTCAAAAGATAAGCATGGTCTCAAGCCTCACAACCGGGAAATGGTATAAAATTGGGTAGGTTGCATGGCTAAGTGGGTAGCCCCCAATTAGGGTGTATTGTCACCTGATCTAGAGAAAATCCATTTGCTTCTTTAATATATTTCGATGTTGTCCCTTTCGGGAAACGGTTGCTGATCCCAACCGTTGGTGATAATACATTCGGTACACTCAAGCGAAATGGATGACCGGTCATGTTTAGCCTGAATTGCAAGATGTTCTTGTTGAACCCGGTGTATTTCTCTCTAGAGATACACTGTCGGAAGTTGGCCTCATACCTTGCCAGGTGGAATCCATTACTAAGTAAGCGCCCGTGGTTTTTGATTATATATTATGTGTATGGAACGTGAGATGAAAATGTTTCGTTAGATTGCTATTTACACTACACCAAAACAGGTGATTCCCAACGAGTATAACCGTCGCAACCAATTTCAGCAACACTTATTAGTGTTGCTATGGAGGGGTGGCAATTTAGTACCAACGCTTATAAGCGTTGGTATATTTTCAGTCGCAACGCTTATAAGCGTTGGTATATTTTCAGTCGCAACGCTTATAAGCGTTGGTAGATTTTCTTTACCAACGCTTATAAGCGTTGTAAGATTTTTGTTTGCAACGCTTATACATGTTGCAATACATTTGTTTGCAACGCCAATACATGTTACAAAATTTTAATTCACAACAAATATAAATTTTAATAATAACAGAAATATGTATTAGCAACTCACGTATTATAACATTAATAGTCAATTAATAACCAACATGATGATAATATAGACGATATTTAATATGAATCAAAAACTAATATTAAACTCAATGCATACTAATAGATAACATTCATAATCACATAACGACATAGAATATCAGTTAACAATAAACAAGCACAATACATAATTAAGATGTCAAATTCAATACATAATTAGTTTGCTAAATTCAATACATAAATAAGATTCTAAAATACCGAATACGAAACTCTGGCCATATAACGAAGCCTCCATCTGAAAATTCACATAACTTGTACATTCCATTTTGAGGACCATCATAAATTGGTGCATCCAGTTCAAGAACATCAACAACCCAAATTACTTTCTCTATATTCGGTACCACTTTCCTAAAATGATAAATTGTTTGTGTTCCAAGATAACCTTTTGCTACCTCCTTCTCAAGATCATGTGACAATAGCATTATGTATTTCTTTTCCATTGTAGATGAATGAAGATCATTAAGTGACACGTTTGGAGTAACGGTTACATTATTATTTATAGGAGGATCCCCTAAATTAGAATCACCTTCTGTACGAGGAGTGGAATGACTTGCAACAAGTTTTTCTGAGCCGATAAGCTCGGAAAAACTGAGCGTTATAGGCTCAGTTTTGCTGAGCCATAAGGCTCAGTTTATCTGAGCTTATGGCTCAGCAAAACTGAGCGCTATAGGCTCAGTTTTTCTGAGCCGATAAGCTCGGAAAAACTGAACGCTATAGGCTCAGTTTTGCTAAGCCATAAGGCTCAGCAAAACTGAGCCTTACGGCTCAGTTAACCAGAGCCATAGGCTCAGTTTTTCTGAGCTTATGGCTCAACAAAACTGAGCGCTATAGGCTCATTTTTTCTGAGCCGATAAGCTCGGAAAAACTGAGCGTTATAGTCTCAGTTTTACTGAGCCTTACGGCTCAGTTAACTTAAGCCATAGGCTCAGTTTTTCTGAGCTTATGGCTCAGAAAAACTGAGCGCTATAGGCTCAGTTTTTCTGAGCCGATAAGCTCGGAAAAACTGAGCGCTATACGCTCAGTTTTTCTGAGCTTATGGCTCAGCAAAACTGAGCGCTATAGGCAATTCATAGGGTGCATTATAAATAAATGAAAAAAATTGGGTTGAACTGAAAGTAGCAGTCAACCATATCACAATTGCAAGTCAATTCATCGCCATTAAGTCCATCTTTCTCCTTATCCAAGTTTTAGAAACCACTACCATATCCGCTGCCTTGAACTGACCTTCAGTACATCTAGCAACATACCTTAAGTTTAGGAGCAGAAATTAAGATCTGCTGAAAGACTAATAGCATTAGTGTGAAAGGAAATTAGGCAAATAAAGTATTTCATTAACAAAAAGCATACGAGGGTCATAGCTTAAGTTTAGGAGCAGAAATTAAGATGAAACCAAATGAACGAAACAATAGTAAGAAACAGGTTATGCAATATTGGTTTTAAGTGTAGGGAAAAATATATATTATAAAAATGCAAGTAGTTAAATTAGAAGATAAATAACTTTATTAATATTTGTGCAATTTTAAAGAAAATAGGAAAGGTCGATATAATTTGTGAACAACGTTTGGACAATTATAACATTTTGAGATCTATGGGCGATTACTTTGGCAGCATATATCTTCTATTCTAAATTAAATATAAATATGGAACAATGCTCAAATAAAAATGCTATGTAAAGCAAAAGGTCTGGATACATAGTTACATTAGCATGGGAAGACATAAACATGTAGCTAGCATGCCCTACACATCAAAACAGAGATGATTCGTCCAATAGAAAAAGATAATACATAAGAAATTAACATGAAGTTGGTCCCAATAGAAAAAGATAATACTGAACGGCTACGACTCAGTTTTTCTGAGCCACAAGGCTCAGTTTTGCTGAGCCACAGACTCAAAAAAACTGAGCCTTATGGCTCAGTTAACCTGAGCCATAGGCTCAGTTTTTCTGAGCTTATGGCTCAGCAAAACTGAGCGCTATAGGCTCAGTTTTTCTGAGCCGATAAGCTCGGAAAAACTGAGCGCTATAGGCTCAGTTTTTCTGAGCCTTACTCTCATACATACATAATTTTTACTCAACAGTTTAGGATGATGAAAGAATCTTAGAACTACGTTTTCTGTAGGGAATGGCTTAGAGGTTGGCAGTTCTAGCAATTTCAACACATTACTAGCAGCAAACATTCTTTTGATTGCAAAACCAGTAGTTTTCATGCTTCCCATTACTCATGAAAAATGGTATGAAACGACACTTTGGTATGGGATTAAATATAAAATTAGTTAACCTTTATTTCGGCAAGAATGGAAGTATGCGTAAATCATAGTATAATTGCTAACCTCGGTAATCCTTTCAGTTTTGTAGTACACAGCCAATTTCAGTGCAAAAGAATTTTATCTCCATCTTTGTTCATTCTAGAAACTTCCTCAACCTCTAATAGCAATCTCACTATTTCTTGCTTAAGCTTGGGCTCCACCGTAGAAAATAGGAGCATTTCGTTTTGCCTCAAAATATTCTATCAAAGTGGATTGAAGGACAAGGGCACCAACATTCCCAACCTGTCAAAATATCAAACAAGCATAAACAATTACGCATCGTTTGCAGCTCTTTACATGTATTATTATGATTTTTCTACATAGAATACCTTTTTCACTTTGACTAAATGCCGCAGCTTCCCATACACAGTAAATGAAGTCCATCCTAATTAGGTAAATGCATTTCATGGACTAGTAGCTATAAGAGTGCAAATAAAAGCATGAAGAACAGAAGAGTTAAAAATACGGGAATTGCTAATCTTGTCTGCTTTTGTTTTCATAATCCAGGCAATTAATATATAATTTGTAATTTATATTACACATTTAATAATTTAATTTATATCTATAGAACACAATACAACTATAAAATTATGAAACTAAACTATAGTCTGACAATAAAACTAAACTATAGTCCAAACCAGGAACAATCATCGCTGGTATGACATTCAGACTACTTAGACAGACATCGAAAAGTTTTCGTTCCAAAGCACCACTATTTCACAGAATCCTAAGCTATAGTCTGATCGATTATTTTATTGAAAACTATCGTCAGGTCAACTAATTTATTGAAGGCTAATATTATCTTCTATCGTCATGATTTCGCACAGAGGAATCCGGTTTCCTTCCAATGAAAAATTCTTAACATATTTTGCCATAAATAGAAAAAGTTTACTATTCATGTGGTCCATCCTTACATTTAAGTCTAAATCCACAAAAGATGCAATTAAGCTGAAGAAATAAACTTATTTTAAGTAAAAAAAAATCAAGCCAAACATTTGTTATAGACCCTTAACTACCCATCACAACAGAAACTGAAAACAAAATCACACGACACAAATTCACATGAATAGAAGGTAATGCATGTGATTCAACGACAAATTATTTTAAGTAAAAAAAAAATCAAGCAAAACATTTGTTATAGACCCTTAACTACCCATCACAACAGAAACTGATGAATATATATGAAGACGTCAGCTTACCAAGTCTTTCAAATTAGGAAATATAGCTTACTTTAGCATCGCCAAGTATAGGCACTGCTTATGCATTAGACATCACCTCCTTATAATTTGGGTTAAGATCGGATAGCCTATCACCCCGAGTGAAGAAGGATCCTATCATGGAATATCAGTTCAATTAATTGAAACAAACTAATTTCTTCATAAAAAAGTTGGTCATTTAGAAACACTTACCTCAAATTTGAATAACTTATCAAACAACTGCATTTCAATTTTTAGAGGATCAACCCCAGGAGATGGCTCGGAAACACAGTGAAACAATATCTGCAGATTATAGAGGAACGACAGTTTGTTATCGCTGCTCATCACAACATCAGTGCATTTTGCAAAAAAAAAAAAAAAAAAAACTGCAAGCATAAAAAAAATCAGTGCATTTTGTCACATGCAGATTGATAATATCCAAGGATCGGGTAGAAGCTTATAATGGAGTTATACCTGCTGTTGAAGCACAACTGATATCGCAATATTTATATATAGTGGCGACGTGGCCCAATACAAAGGCAAGTGGCTTGTTCATTATAACTGAACGCACTTTATATGTTAGTGTAAACGGTGGGTCGTGCCATTTATCATGAATGCAGGTCTGTTACAGTACAAGAATATGGGTCGTCTATACAAACGCCCATTTATACAAGAATATAGGTGTGTTTTTCGCCAGCTTGCTTTTCCTCCCATTTATACAAACGCCCAAATGCAGGGAATCATTTGACGGCCCGCCTTCATCCTTCGAAAATTTCCTGTTCAATTTGTTTGTTTTCTCTTTGCAAGTTGTTGATTTCCCTGTTGAACTTTGATATCTCGTTCAACCCATGCACAAGTGTAACGATACACGTTTGACACATCCTTATTCGTACTGCTTGGCTATATTACTCAACTGAAATTTTTGCCTAATGCCATACAAATATGGCACGTCTATCAAAGGGTCCTATGTATGTTTAGTACTGAGTTGACAAGAACTCAAATTTTGACATTTTAAGATCACAATTGAGCCCAACAAAAGCGGTAGGTGAGATGCAAGGCTTATGAAATATGTGAGAGGATACTAGTACCAAAACTGGGTGAACACTACAAGACCAACTAGCGGCCACCAGCATCAAGAATCCCAAAAGCTAATATGGCGCCCATCTTGCTCACTGTGTCTTCATGCTTGTCAAGAATTATTTTTTCCAACTAGCGCCTGAATGTACCAACCCTAGAATCACAAGATTCATTAGTCTGGATCATAACCATTGCCATACCTATGAGAGCTCCCTGATGAACAAAATCGACAACATCTGATGTCAAAGGGTCCAATAAAGATATCGCTTCATTTAAACCACTACGGACACGTGAAATTCCTACTGCATATATGCAGATTTACAAAGAGAGACACATCATTATAATCAAGTAGTGAAATAATCATAAAAACATTACTGATCTTAAATGGTTTAACAGAGCTTAAAAAGTCACAAACATCGCAAGTATAGATGGACAAAGACATAAATCTACAAAATAATAAAGGAGTTACCTTTATAGCATCAACAGTCAGAAGGATGATAATTTTCTCAGCAAATCTCTGATACTATTCAGCTTCAGTAGTAATGCGATGTCTATAAGAAAAATTGTAAAAGAGACCCATATTCTGCTTCAGCTTGGCTTTCGCTACTGCTAAAGCTTTAAGGCAGCAAATCACTTTGACGCGGCGTAGACTCGAAATCGAACAATATTTCTCGCGATCCCTCGAAGGAAGTCGAAATCGAACAATGCAAATCGAACGCGAGTTGTTATGCTGAAGCGACACCAACATCCGATTAGAGAGTTACGAATTCGATTTCGCCATGCTGGGATTCGTAGATTTGGATTCGAATTGTAAATTTTTTTCTCTTTCTGAGATACGTGGGATTTGGAATTGTGATTTAGGCGGCCGTAATTGGTGAAAGCGTTGGGCAAAGGAAGGAGATATGGAAAATAGGGTTAATGACGTTAGTTTACGTTTTTGCCCTCAGAAAACACCCTTAACAACCCAAATAAGCGTTGGGACTAAAAAAATTATTATTATGTATTTTTGGCAACACTTTTTTAATATAGCAACGCATATTATGGTGACTACCCTATAACACAAAT
Source organism: Allium sativum (assembly GCA_030737875.1). NCBI lineage: Eukaryota > Viridiplantae > Streptophyta > Magnoliopsida > Asparagales > Amaryllidaceae > Allium > Allium sativum. The sequence continues at coordinate 723,579,665 of CM060919.1, forward strand.
AAGTGTTGGCAATTGAAAAAAAAAGGGTTGCCAAATGGCCATTTTGGTGTAGTGTTATTTGATTTAGACATTATTATAATATCAGAAGAGTTTTGATATAAAGAGTATTTTGGTTTGTCGTAAGGTAAAACCATCTGTGTTTATGTGTGGATCAGTCTTACGATTATCATTTCTTTAAAAAGGATTTTAAAAGTTAAACCAAGTGGTTGGAGTTTACTCACACCAGTCCCATGATTGACCCAGAGTTTTATTTTGTTTTATTTTACCGTAAACTCTTAGGTGCCCAAATTTGTACGGGCAGTCAAGTAGTCAAGATTTTACAGATATACCTGGAAGAGCTTGAAGCATGAGGCTTCGGGATTTTATAGCTGTTGTTTATTTCCGCTGTAATGTTATGTGTTGTACCCTGAAATGGTATGTATATACAGTTATAAGTTTGTATTTCAAAAGTTATGTTATATAATATATTTTATTCGTTCGCTGTGAGATTCATGTTTATTCTGATTCTGTTCTGTTGTGATCTTCTTCTTCTTCTATTTTAACTTTCTTTCTATTTCTCACCCTCTAACTTCTTTCTATTAATGATATGGTATGTTTGATGCTTGAATAGTTGACATAGGTTTTATGTTGATTTTCGGGGTCGAAAATCCCAGTTCATTACAACCATCCAAATTATCACCATCACTAAAATGCCATTACTCCATTGTATCACCAAACATCATTAATGTCATGCCTTAACAACACTAAATCATAAACCAAGTGCAAAATTGAAACCCACCTGTATGTTCAATGGATTAGGTTTGGTAAAATTCAATTTGAATCGTCGGCTATAACCTTCATGTGGATGGAAGGAGATGATGTAAGGAACAAAGAGGATCGCTAGTTGAATCGAAGAGAGGTGGTGGAGAATTTGTATGATGATTTTGGGTTCTTGAATTTGTTAATGGTAGCCTAATACTTTAAGGGGTTCATATTAGTGATATAATGAAGGAAATAAGAGTAGTAAACAACTTATGTATGTGACAGTGGCTCATTCCTATTTCTTGGTTCAGAAAATTAACAAAGCAGATCGGTAATGATCCTTGTATAAAATGGATCGATGCCGATCCCTTTTGTATATAAAAGAAATGCATCATATGCATATACAAATATCAATTTATGTGTAAGTACAACTCAATCTGGCAATGACATATTTATGTTTGAACATACTCAAAAGTCAGTGACCAAAGTGTTTATATGAACCTACGAGCGCGTACGTACACTCGATGTTCAATTTTTAGCTCGACAGAAATTAGATGATTATCTGTAAATTAAAGAAGAAATCCAGTTTAGATTGCCTGGGCTACTAACTCAACCGATTAGTTCAACGAAAAGGAGAAAAGTAAACTACCAATAAACTACAATTTTGTATATATACTACTAAACATCGACCAAGTATCACTGTGAATCGCAAGAGATTCGACTCTTCTCAAAAGCAACTTACCGTAAGGATCACTCCTTTTTGACAATTATGACTTGTCTCGATTCAAAGCACGTCGTGTTTACAACAAGTCACAATTCGAAGGATAATTGTTACCTGGCCTTTTGACCCGACAATATCTTGCTATTCAAACAAGTGCGACCAGATGATTATCGAGGCAAGCAGCTTAGAGGTGATGATCTGAAGGTTCGTATTTCAAGTACAGACCAGACCATGGGACAACGGTCAAACGAACTCAGAAGAATGATGTCCTGTAATGCTAAGTATAAATCGATATTCACCCCAGGTAAGAGATCAAGACAATCTAGTACTCGACACAGCTGAATTTAATTTAACAAAAATCACTCATCATCTAATAAATACCAAGATGACTACACAAACCAACTTTAGAAACAAGACACTAACAAATGAGAGGACACCCCAAGATTGCTCACCCCAAATCGACTATACATCAGATCGATACATATCCGATATACAAAAGGATCAATACTTATAGAATCACATGTCGAGTTAACGGTCCTAATTATTAGGGTACGGTCGTCTCTGGACTGAGATTCTCCTAATGAAATTTCAATGCAATCTGAAATCGTCTTTGCTTGTAAATACTAGTTGCCTTATAGAGAAATGAGTCTTTTCAACCTTTTTTTAGTAATCAGTACTCACCAGATTACCGATCTGGTAATCTGACTATTGTAATCACCAAAATTCCACAATAAAAAGTTAAAATCCTTCAAATAGACGTAGGTAGTTTAAATATGAACCAATATAAACCTCTATGTGATTCTTTTTGCTATTTTTGTCTTTACTTATTATTTTAATTTTTATTTCTTCATATTTACTTCTTTACATTTCTTATTTTGGGGGTGTACCAATTTTGGTATAAATAGAAATATATTAGCAGAAGCATAAAATATGCCAGTTATTGTAGTATTTGATAGTATTTTGTAAACTATTCATATGAATATATGTAAATGGGGAACTGTACTCTAGTACAAATATGTTATGTACTTGTAAATCGCAATTGCTTTTGATTAAAAAAATGCTTGTATGTTACAACTATATATGTTACTCCTATTTGGTTTGTTTTACAAAGCTTCGATGAATACTTTTTATTGTTCAAGAATAGAGAAATGAATGAGAATGATATTTCAAATTATCAAACCGACCGTTACGAAGATTTATTTCAAATTATCTGAAGATAAAACAATTAAAAAATATATTTTGATATATTTTTGTTTAATCTGTTCAATGCTATTCATTATGTTTTCTTCTTAGATGACTTCTTTAAATCATTTCGATTTGAATTATTTTTAACTAATCATTCGATGTTTAACAGAAATGAATAAAAGTGAAACCGAATTTTCTAACTGACGTGTCGGCTTAGGCCGTTATGTGGTCGGACCGCGTTTGTGATTATCCGAACGATGTTACGTAACAACTTCACACTGCCAGCAGTAATAAGCGACATTTAACTACAGCCTACAGGGCCCACACCAGACGGCTAACCGACCTTTGAGCCTTAGGAAGAGGAAGAGCCCTGTTCAAATACAAATAGTCCAATAACAAGCCACAATAGTCAACTAAAATTCCAAATCAAAACAGGAGCAGAATGGCTACGAGCACTCTGAACGCGGTTATAGTGGCGGTGGACGCAAGCGAAGAGAGCATGAACGCTCTACGTTGGGCTCTACTTAATCTCCGTCTGTCAGATCAGGGATCATTCGTCGTGCTCCACGTTCAGTCTCCCCCATCCATTGCTGCTGGACTAAATCCAGGCGCTATCCCATTTGGTGGGCCGAGTAAATCCTTTGTTCCTTGATTTAATGTTTAAGACGGTTGAAATTTCAATTCTTCGTTTTATTATAGCAATTATTATTTAAATTAATAATCCTCAGCCGATAAGGGTGTCGCTTTATGCTTTAGGAACATTGTGCTTAGAATGATGAATGCCTATACATCAATTTAGGGGCTGTATAGGATTCAGAACGATGATCCTATGCTTGCGCTTTTGACACTTGGAATTTCAGTTGAGATGCAATCAACATCCTTTGATCCATTCAATTAACCAAACATTCATTATTCCTAATATCTAATATGTATTTTTAAGCAGGATTTCAGCTCAGATTCTCCATAAAATATAATGTGAACCACTCCCTCACTTTTACTTATAAAAGTTGGTGTTCAAAATGATTCTGAAATCGGTGTTGTGACCTTTTCCCCTCTTAGAATGTTTGATGGATGCTAAAGTGGAATCAAATCTACGAAAGAGCTATATATTAAAAAAAGAAAGTCAGTTTGCGATTTGAATATTTCATGTATAATGATTATCCTGCTGGGCAAAATAATTGCCGACCAGATATTTGTCGTACAAACAAAAAATTACAGTGGCCTTTGCACTACCAACATTTGTTGTTGGGCAATGATACAAGATAAGTGCAAACTTGTAACATTTTTGCACTGTAGAATATACGAGTCTTGTTGCGCCGCAAAGCTCATATTTTCTAGTTTTTACAAGGGTATATGTTCCATTGAAACTTAAATATGAGAAATGCCAGCACAGTTTGACGATCTTCAATTAAACCTTTGTAGTACTCCCAAATGTTGTCTTCAAATGCACCACTCAACGTGGAGCTGATTAGTAGTGGTCGTGTGGAGTAACATCTGTAACGATTAGAATCAGCAATTTTTAAAAAAAAAAGTGGTAAAAATTTAATAATCCCTGGCGATTAGAATTAGCAGTTTACAAAAATGGCGAAATGTAACCATCTTCAAACGGCAAGCAATTTTTTGTGCATCAGACAATGCAGATTTTGATGCAAAACTATTAATGCTAGTTGGAGAGGTAATATAGTCTGTCAATGGTTGGTATGTGGGAAGAGAAGATCAAAAGTTGATCGAAGTTAAGTTGTAGACTGTTAATTATAGGAACTTGGAAATTTGATAAATGATAAAAGGGGTGTTTTAATGGATGTATATACACTAGATTTCCTCCGGTTTTAATCATATACTGATAATTAATTAACTTAGTTTCAAGCTAATGAATATTAATAATTTATCTAATAACTTCAAATTGGTACGTTTACACAACTAATTTTAGTTAAATAGCTAATTTTATTTTAAATTAATCATTTTAGTTCTAAAATTTAAATTTTAGAAAAAATATATTCTCTTAATCCAAAATTTAATTGGGTTTTATAACTTCTGTGTCATTTTTTGGACAAAAAGATGTTCTTTTAGATTTCAATTTATTCAGAAGTAGATATTTTTGAGAAATTGTTGAAAACATTTTTTATATTTATTCAAAAGTAGAAAATCCTCAACCTATTTAATATTACAATTCTTTACTTGTATTGTTGAACAAATTGCTCATTTTGGGTATGCAAATTTTGTTTTTTTGGATTGGAAGTATCAAAGTCGTATTCATAGTGTCTTTATCATCGTTTATTTTACATTTAAATACTTGAATGGATACTTAAATTAGGTCAACCTGTAATTTATCCTAAATGAATGACTGATTTGTAATTTTTTTGACAGTAGCTTTTTTTTTTCTTTAAAAGAAAACTTGTTTTATGTGCCTTATCTTATTGATGAGTGATAATCGACACCGATCAACAACCTCGATAGTTGATCCTAAAAATTATACAGGTGTTTTGCTACTCAATGTTTTTGTTGCAGTTTGATGAAAAGGCTGGTATTTGCATACCATCAGTTGCAACCTTGTTAAAAATAACGTTGGTATGTATATGCCATGCTCCTTTTTTTTATTGGTAACCTGAGCCATTAATTTTCTTTAGATTTTCAAAAATTAAATAAAAATAAGTTAAAAAAATCTTTTAGGAAGCTAAAATTTTGCAAAATTGCTATTTTCTTTTTTTTTTTTTTTTTTTTTTTTTTTTTTACTTCTCTATTCTGACAATATTTCACTCATCACAAAAGAAGGGATAAACGAAGACTAAGATTTTCTTTTACCACTTGGTTTAAGGTTTTTTTTTTTTTTTTTTTTTTTTTGTGCTGCTGTTGATGCTCCTCTTTGCTCAGATAATTGCAATTTGCACATGTTCATACATTCGATTCAATGAATGAATCAACACTTTGCAAAGGCATGTTAGTAAGCATAATGCTGCTGTCATCCTAATTTGTTAAATAGTAACGATCCAACAAACTATAATAAGGTCATAATAGATGTTGGTTGTTGGAGCTCACCATGGGTGGGACAGAGGGGGGGTGTTGGATCTAATGATTGGCATGTCTTGTGTCACCACTTGTGTCATCGATATATGTATTTCACTGTGTACGTAAAATGTTAACCTGATACCCTTCATAAGTTCACTATTTATTTCGTGTCCTAGGGGAGAACAACTGAATTAGAAGCTTCCCTCCAAGTTTGAGTCTAGGGACAAAAAAAATTGGAAGCTTTAAACCACTGTATATTTGAAGTGTTGTATTATCGCAACTGTGAAGGTTAGGGATTTGAAGTGATGCAACTGTGAAAAAAGGCATTTTTGACATAAATGCGAGTACTACATGGAAGAAAAAACAACTGCGTTTCAGCCTTTGAGGGGCAGTATGTAGTAGTTCCTAATAGGTTATTTATTCAAAATTAGTAATGTGAGATTACATTACAATATATGTAGATAATTATTTGCTAGATAACAAGTGGTGTACCGTGCGCTTGCGGTTTCCTCGTGTGGAAGTGTAAACCTATATTTTTGCTGTCAAGTATGATATTGCGGATGTTTGTCTTGTTAAATGAGGAAGAAAAAATAAAAAGGAGGTTTTGATGCATTTGTTGTCTTTTTAAAGGCAACATTGAGGTGCCTGCATTTACAGAAGCAATTGAGGCACATCAGAAGAAGATAAGTGAGGCAATTATTCGGCATGCATTGCAGATATGTGAAGAGAAGAATGTGAGCCTTGTTTTCACTCGATTATGAGATAAAATGCTTGTGCTTTCTTAGCATAATTTTTTGTGTTAACTTGACATACTGGTTTAAAATATTGTGTGTGTGTGTGTGTGTGTGTTTTTTTTTTTTTTGGGGTATATAAGTGTATATTTATTTATTTAATCTTGAAGGTTAAGGTCACAACGCAAGTGGTGGTCGGAGTTCCTAAAGAAACTATATGTGAGGTTGCCACAAATTTGAAAGCTGATTTGTTAGTGATGGGTTGTCGTGCTTACGGGCCAATAAGGAGGTATTTTTCTCTACTATGAATTGTAAACTAGGTTTGCTTAACAGTAAGAGCGTATCATGATAAGTATCTAACTGGAGGTGAAGATGATTTATGATTTGAAGTTTTAATTGCAAGAGAATTAGTTTACAGTGGATATGTTAATAATGCTATAGAACTTGAAGTATATCGGATAGTTTTGATCGAACTTTACAGTGAGAATTAGTAGTGATGCCCTAAATGCACATTTAGTTTACTAACATGGAAGCTTCTATTGCTCAATCGTGATTAAATTGTAAAACTGGTTTCACCTGTTTGAGTATATTTCATTGATTGTTATGCAGGATGTTCTTGGGAAGCGTAAGCAACTACTGCATCAATCACGTTGGCTGCCCGGTGGTTGTCATAAAAGGCACTTCTTCCTGACCATGTTTTGGCTTCATCTTTTCTGCTACACTTCCAGGCCTGTACCATATATGTTCATACATTAGTCATCAGCTTTTACGCTTTTCACATGCATTTTGATTGCTAGTTTGATATCTTGATCTTCGTGGAAATGTATTGCACATATCATTGATTCTTTGTTCTTTGTAACTAAACCTTTTTGTAAACTTGGGCAATGATCTGGTAAAGAGAACCATTTTGAACAATACATAGCGATATTTTGCTGGAGAGTTGCAATCCTCACACATCAACACTAGAGTGAGATTTCAAGCAAGGTTTGATATTTCGGTTTTCCGTTCCGTTTTGGTCATCTTAACCGTTTGCAATTTCGGTTTCGTTTCGAAAATTTCGAAAATTCCGTTTTTATTTTGGTTCCGGACTCTATTATTATTTTTGGTTCCTTGTTATCTTTGTAATTACAACAAAAATAACAATATTATGTCCGGTTTAACAATTTGCTTATGATATACATTTTAATAAGCATTAATAACTAAATTTGGTAGATATAAGGACATTTGCATAGCATAAAAGAGCATAGATGATGATTTATTTATGAAGTAATAGGGCCTAAATGGCCTGTCTCCTAATGGTAGAAACTTCAGAAGTACATCTCTTACCGTAGAACTTTAACATTTCCGCCGAGTTCTAAACAATTATTTTCTTAAGCATATTCTATTACTGTTCCATTAATATTCTTTTTCACTCCTACTTAAATTTCATAGAACAACATTTTCTCATTTGTGATACATTTCATATAGTAATAACTTTTCCTCATCATATTCTTTGAGATGAAAAAATAATTGAGCATTTTATGATTGAATGTAATTCTTGTCAATAAAACCAATTTGAAGAAAATTTTGGTCAAACTCAACAAACTTCAAACATCAACCAACTGTTTTTAGGAAAATCAATATTACTTTAAATTTAAAATCTGATCAAAGTGTTATAGTGTTGATGTGACTTTGAATTTTCACAGTGTTTGTTTAGGCAAAGATTAGATTGTAAAAACAACAAATAAGGATTAAATTCAATTATAATTAAGAATTAAGAAAACTTGGAGGAGGAAATGAATAAAAGAAAAAAAATGAGGAAGTGAATAAGGGAGAAACAAAAGGAGGATAAAAGATAGTATTAATATAAATTGGGAAGAGTAAAGATAATTATGGGATGTCCCTGTTTTTAACAATGTAGTGGAGTAGGAAAAGAAAATTGTGGACGTATTAATAGATTTAGTTTATAATTTCAATACCTTCTCATGCATAACAAAATCAAATTAACTGCATGAGTAATTAAGATGTTTAGTAAATACAATAAGCACTGTAACGCTATTATGTAGCACTTTATCCCTAAAATTAATAGCATTTTGACGTTAAAAGAGCGGAACGAACCCTTAGATTTGAATATCACGTTTCAGTTCATATCCAAACGGAACAGACATACTTTACCATAATATTGCTAAACAAGGACAAGCAATAGTTGAATAAATAATAAAAACCGAATACCGAGTTTATAATGGCTCCCTAATATTATAAAGGCACTTTAAGGAAAGAAAATTTCGTTACTATTGAGAGGATTTTACAAGAAATTAATAATTCAGTTTTAGTGGAGACTACAAAAAATATGAATAAAATCAACAAGATCACAATTAAGCTTTATAAAATAATGTGTACCTATAGAGTTTTAACCGATTCATCATGGTTGGGTTTAGTTATGCATAATATCACGATTACCCGTTAAATCAATTTTAAAATCAAGTCCACCGCCATTGATTTCAATCGATTGACCCAAGGAGCTAATGAAGTTGATTAGTCTTATGTCGTTTCCCTCTCGATGATTCTTCGCGATGTTTTTGGTCACTTATACCTAGATAGATCACAAGTGGTTCACAATCACAGATCGTGGTAACAAAATATTGAAAAAGTAAATGAATACAATATTTTATAGTGGTTCGACAAACTTTGGCCTACAACCACTTGTTGTATCCTTTACTGTACTGTCGATTCCAGGTACAGCTAGTTTCCTTAGAGAGCTTGATTACACTCCTCCGTATTGAGGAGGAAGCACGCAAGCAAGACCAGAAAGAAGAGGTGCTGATTGTCAATAACAACAGCACTAAGAAGACCACTCCCGTTGTTCTGAAACCAAATCAGAAATCATTTAAGAATCAGAACAGGCGCAACAAACAGAATGGGAATCCGCAAGGAAACCCAAAAGGACAGCAGAAACCAGCCCAAAAGAATGACTCTGGACAGTTGTTTCTATGTTACAACTGTGGAAAACCAGGTCATATGGCACGAAAGTGCCGGAACAGGCCAAGCTCTGCACCGCAGGCTAACCTGACTGAGGAGCCTCTTACGGCTATGATTACTGAGATTCACCTTGTTGGTGGATCAGAGGGTTGGTGGGTAGACACTGGTGCTTCTCGCCATGTCTGCTATGATCGTGGCATGTTCTCTACATACACGGCTGCTGAAAATCAGAAAGTGCTGTTGGGAGACTCTCACACCACTACAGTTGCGGGGATTGGAAACGTGGAACTCAAGTTCACCTCTGGAAAAACTGTAATTCTGAAAGATGTTATGCACACTCCAGAGATAAGAAAGAATCTGGTCTCTGGCTTCCTCCTTAATAAGGCTGGTTTCACTCAAGTTATTAGGGCTGATTTGTACACTCTTACTTATAAGGGAACTTTTGTGGGAAAGGGTTACGCTTGTGAGGGTATGTTTAAACTGAATGTTGAATCTAATAAAGTGACTTCTTCTGCTTATATGCTTTGTGATTTTAATATTTGGCATTCTAGATTGTGTCATGTTAATAAACGAATAATTCAAAACATGAGCACCCTAGATATGATACCTAAAATGACAGAATCTGAATATGATAAATGTGAATTCTGTACACAAGCTAAAATCACAAAGAAACCTCACAAATCTGTTGATAGAGTTTCTGAACCCTTAGACTTGATTCATTCTGACATATGTGAACTTGATGGCACTTTAACTAGACAGGGACATCGTTATTTTATCACTTTTATTGATGACTGCTCTGATTTCACATATGTATATCTTATGAAAAATAAAAGTGATGCTTTTGACATGTTTAAAACATTCAAAACTGAGATTGAGAATCAAGCAAATAGAAAAATTAAGAGATTTCGTAGTGATAGAGGAACAGAATATGAATCTAATTCTATTCTGGATTTCTATAAACAACATGGTATAGTACATGAGAGAACTGCACCCTACTCACCTGAAATGAACGGTAAAGCAGAAAGGAAAAATAGGACCTTTACCGAGCTAGTAGTTGCCATATTATTAAATTCTGGTGCAGCAAAACATTGGTGGGGGGATATTTTATTGACTTTATGCTACGTTCTGAATAGAATCCCTAAATCTAAGAATAAAATTTCACCTTATGAAATTTTAAAGAATCATAAACCCAATGTCTCATACTTTAGAACTTGGGGTTGTTTAGCATATGTTCACATTCCAGACCCTAAGAGAATAAAATTGGCAAGTAGAGCATATGAATGTGCATTTATAGGTTATGCTATTAATAGCAAAGCATATAGATTTTATGACCTTAATGCACATAATATAATTGAATCAAATGATGCCGACTTTTATGAAACTAAATTTCCTTTCAAATTAAGGAATAGTGGGGGCACTTCAAATATGCCTATTAGAACAGAACTTAATGAAAATTCTGAAGCTGAACCTAGAAGAAGTAAAAGAGCAAGAACCATAAAAGACTTTGGTTCAGATTTTTGTGCTTTTACTATTGAGGAGGATCCTATAAACCTCCAAGAAGCCTTATCTTCTTTAGATGCCGATTTCTGGCAAGAGGCTATAAACGATGAGATGGATTCTTTAGAATCCAATAAGACTTGGCACTTGGTAGATTTACCCCCTGGTTGTAAGTCTATAGGCTGTAAATGGGTACTTAAAAAGAAATTAAAACCTGATGGCACTATAGATAAATATAAAGCACGACTAGTAGCTAAAGGTTTTAAACAAAAGGAAAATATAGACTTCTTTGACACTTTTTCACCTGTAACTAGAATAACATCCATTCGGGTATTAATCTCACTTGCTTCCATTCATAATTTACTTATACACCAAATGGATGTTAAAACTGCTTTTTTGAACGGTGAATTAGACGAAGAAATTTATATGGATCAGCCTGAAGGATTTGTAGTACATGGTCAAGAACATAAAGTATGTAAATTGGATAAATCATTATATGGTTTAAAACAAGCACCTAAACAATGACATGAAAAATTTGATAACTTAATCATTTCAAATGGCTTTAAAGTTAATGAAAGTGACAAATGCATTTATTACAAATCTGAGAATGACATTTGCACTATTGTATGCCTTTATGTAGATGACCTACTCATTTTTGGGTCAAATATTCATGCCATAAACTCAGTCAAATCCTTATTAAGTGTCAATTTTGATATGAAAGATCTAGGTGAAGCGAGTGTAATCCTTGGTATTAAGATTACTAGGTCAGAAAAGGGAATTTCTTTGGACCAATCTCATTACATTGAGAAGATACTAAAGAAATATAATTACTTTGACTGTAAACCTGCAAGTACGCCATATGATCACAGTGTAAAGTTATTTAAGAACACTGGTGAAGGTGTAAGACAGTCTGATTATGCGAGCATCATTGGTAGCCTTCGGTATGCCACTGATTGTACTAGACCCGACATTGCTTATGTCGTGGGATTATTGTGCAGGTTTACCAGTAGACCTAGTATAGAGCACTGGCAAGCTATTGAAAGGGTAATGAGATACCTTAAACGAACCATGAACCTTGGATTACATTATGAAAGGTTTCCAGCTGTACTTGAAGGATATTCTGATGCAGACTGGAATACATTATCTGATGATTCTAAAGCGACCAGTGGCTACATATTTAGCATCGCTGGAGGAGCTGTTTCTTGGAAATCCAAGAAACAGACTATTTTGGCTCAGTCTACTATGGAGTCTGAGATGATAGCACTAGCTACAGCTAGTGAAGAGGCAGAATATTTGAGAAATCTGCTAGCTGAGATTCCCTTATGGGAAAAACCGATACCAGCAGTGTTGAAACATTGCGATAGTACCGCGGCTATTGCAAAAGTTCAGAACCGTTACTATAACGGTAAGAGACGACAAATACGTCGTAAGCACAGCACTGTTAGAGAACTACTTTCCACAGGTACCGTTAGAGTGGATTACGTACGTAGTGAGGAAAATTTGGCAGATCCTTTGACGAAAGGACTGTCCAGAGAGAAAGTCCATAACTCTTCTAAAAGAATGGGACTATTGCCCTTAGATTGTTGAGTCACGCACAATGGTAACCCGACCTAAATGACTGGAGATCCCAAGAACTAGGTTCAATGGGTAATAACAAGTTGTGTAGTGATATGAGTTGAACATGCTATTTAATAAACTAAGAAGCATGTATTCCTGAAGTGATTAGAGGATGAGTTAATAGAAACTCTTAATGAGATCTATACTCTATTTGGAGTGGAGTACCTACCTTCAGGAGTGCTCTTGATAGACTCACCTTTGTGAATGTGGAAATGTGGCCGTTTCCTATGGAGTTTGGGCAAAACTTCTAGAGCATTCACTAAACTGGGATAGACGTGCAGGGCCATAAATGCACGGGCTTATCTGATTGCACTATAGAAAAGGTTATGTGTGGTTTGATGTCAGGAATAGAGTTCAAGACTACGTGTCACTCTAGTAAAAACTGAATCTTACTCACTATGCAAAGGTTCAAGTCCTTGGACACCTTTGTTTATGCACAATCTTATGTTTTTAAGAAACTGCTCGAAAAATATTTTTAAAAATTCAAGTGGGGGATTGTTGGAAATGTTTACAAACATTATGTGAATTATTAAAAAATGATTGAATAAATGTATGAATGGCTCCTATATTTGAGTAGTCCTACATCATGGGATTATAGGGAAGAGGCAAGGATTTATACTTGTTTCTAAGAAGTCATGTTGGGGCCTTGGGCTCCCAATACATGCATTGTTGTGAGGAGGGAGACCATGCATCATGACCACCACACACGCGCGCGCGACCGACCGACTCGACTCGACCCGGCCCGGCCCGGTTCGGTTCGATTCGGGCTTGGGCTTTGTGGTGTAGGCACTTATATTTTTGGACCATAAAACTTAGTTGTTTTCGAACCGTTTTTTTTTTTATGGAAAAATTATTTTGCGCACCGATATTTATTCTGCAACGGAAAAGTTTTGCAACGGTAAAATAATTAATCCCCCCGAAATTTTAGCAGATCCGATATTTTCTCCCAAAACCTAATTCTCGTTCTATATATACTATTTTATCTGAGACGAGAATAACACCGAATTTTATATTCTCTTCTTCTCAGCCGCCATTAAAACTTCTAAGAAATTTCGAGCAGTATTTTTCCCGAAAGTGCAAATCTGCACTGATTTGTTTGTGCAAGCAAATCAGTTACTATTTTAGAGGCTGTTTTATCCTAGAGGCGGCGGCGAACGAACGAATTGGTTTGCACCTCTGACCAAATCGCCGAATCGTCTTCAAGAAAGCGACCTAGTCCGCGACTCAGCCATTGTTTTCCAACAATATATATATATATATATATATATATATATATATATATATATATATATATATTATGGAAAACCTGGAAATGATCTTAAAAACTTTATATTTGTGCGTAACTAATGGCCTGTTAATGGTAAAGAGAAAGAAAAGATTATGTAAAGATGAAAAGTGTGGTTCTTGGTTGTAGAGGGGGTTTCGAATGGAGTAGTGGAACCATAGCAAAGGTTTATATAGTAGCAGTTATACTGCATATAAATCTCGAAGTACACCTAAATGCATGAAATCGAAATATGGTATCCACCGTCAAATCTGAAAGGATGTACTTGGTATTCGGTGATTAGTCGCACCCGTCCCCGGTACTTCGGTGAATACATGTGCCGTCCACCAAGGCTGCGTGTATACGCCTCTCAGTTTCCATTTTCACATCAACGAAAGGGATACAAAGCCATGCTGATCTTTGAGTCTCCCTTCATCTCTTTTATCAGAGAACACTTCTTGCTAAATTTAGTTTTTGTTTCATATATTGAATAGAATGCTCCTGATTATAAATCAAAGTAGGTATTCAAGTTCATACATTGAGTGATTACTAATGAATGCATTAGGTGAGGTAGGCGGAGACATACTATTTTTTCAATAGTTATCACAAAACAGTGTCGTAATGTACACATGAGAACAATACATGTATTGCACCAGGTAGCTCACACGTTAAGTTGCGTACGCATGAAGTAAAAGATGACTGGAATGCGAGCATGAGTTAGTCGGGGCGTGTGTATATAATATTTGAACAAATGCGCTTACATATGGGTAAGGTTGGTTCGGACGGTGAAACACTGTATGGATGGTCAGTGGCAAATTCTGGGTTTGGCGAAGGAATCAACATGTGAATTATGGTGTGTGGGAAGAATCAGCACAGTGTGTCGTTGGACGGTGTGTCCGTGCATGTACACCCGTGCAGTGCTGTGCATGATAAGTCCAGTGAGCTGTGAAGGAAGAAGAAACATCAGTGGTAGTAGCTGCTAATGTGTGAAGTAGGATTTGGGTTCAAATAGCTAATATAGCCATGCTGTGATAGTAAAACAAAAATAAGGAATGTTGAAATATTTAGAAGAAAAGAAGGGGCACAAGTGCACTACGTGCACTGTAATGCCATGCGGTAGCATACATTGAAGAAGATTATTAAAATAAAGTAAGGTAATAAAATAGAAGAAGGAGCATGTATATTATTTGGGTGTAGAGGTGCAGCATGTAATAAATGAAAAGGAAGAGTGGCGCAGCAGACAAATGAAAGAAGATGGTGTTAGCAGTGAGGGGGAGGACAGCAAGAATGGAATGGGAATTTAGACACGCGCGTGGGCTAGGAGAGTAAGTGGGCTGGGCCGAAGTTTTTCTAAGTAGGAGAAAAGAGGAAAAAATGAACTAAAATAGCAAAAGGAAGATGGTGCAGCACATTATGTAACAGGTGAAAGAAGAGAGGGTGCCAGCGTTAAAGAAGAAGAGGACAACAAGAAGTAGGTTGGGAAAAATAGAAGTGCGCATGCCTTTCGGCTTGAAGTATTTGGGCCAATAAATAAAACAAAAATATATAAGTAAAGAAAAGTGGGCCAAGATATTTTGGGCTGGCAAAATAAAAATAAGCAAAGGGATAATGGAAGTGTATTGGGCTGAAATACAATCGGGCCGAGAAAATTAAATTAGAAAAGAAGAAATTTAAAAGAAGGAAGAGAGGGTATTCGGGTCGATGGTATTTGGGCCGAGATTTTTGATAGGTTAAAATTAAATTGGAAACAAAAAGAAAATATAGTATAGAGAAGAGAAGTAAAAATAAAAAGGAGACTTTAAGGTTTATAAAATATATAAATAAATATACATACAATAGGAATAACGATTTGCTTTAGGTATATAAATAAACTGAAATAATAATTAAATAGTATACATTCGACTAGTGATCGAATACCTGCGAAAATTCATGTGTATTGAGCTCAGTAATTTAAATTATAGAATTGTTATACCGATCGATGTAAGTTGTAATTATTCCCCTCCAAAACGAGAAATCTTATATATATACATAATCATGTGTGTGTATATATATATATATATATATATATATATATATATATATATATATATATATATAAAGCTGTGTTTAGTAATTATACTATTCCTTCCGAATAAATCTAAATAATAACGAAAGCAGGCACATATCATTATTCCTGTAACCAGATAATTGACAAATTCTGACTTGTTGAACAATGGTGAAGGAAATACTGTGATGTATGAAATATAGTTGATCATAAATATTGGTAAGATAGATAGCCGATAACACGACTATGAAACAATATAAAAAGAAGAACTCAGTTTATTGAATTTTATGAAATATAACTATACGGTTTAACAACAAAATAATTGTTGCAGTTAACGAAATAACATTATTGTATAAATTACCGTGTGCGAAGCACGTGCCTTCTGGTTATATAATTAAATGTTACGTGTAATTGTTATTTACAGAAGACAGTCAAATATCTGGATTATAAACAATACAAAAATATACAATTTTGCTTAGTTGAAGATTATAATATATGTTTTGTTTAATTTTATTAATGAAATGAAGTAATAAATCAAACGTATTGGATTATGGTTGAGCCAAAAGGATTTAAAATATTGAATTGCATTAAATTGAATCATTGTGAGTTGATGACTATTTCCTTTGGGAAAAGAAACGTTCCAAGAAAATAAAGTAAAGATTTATTTAATACATCGTCTGACTTTAAAAGACATTACGTTGATCGTTTCGAAGAGTCCGGATTTTATTCCACTTCGACACGATCTATACGTTACGTGTCAGAAATTATGGAAGATAATTGAAGACGGAGATATGCAAGGTCTATTTTGTGCCTTCGGTTTGTCCAGTCCTAGGACAACTTGTATGGACGAATGTCTAGTAGAATATTTCCAACGATCACATCCGTTGATTTTTACGAATATACCAAGTTGGTGGGGGAGAAGGTAACTTCTCTTTATTTACACCCAATGTGTATTTGTATAATCAATATGTGATTATAGATTTGACGATGTGACATTCAAAGTGAACGGTGGACAGATGTTCTAGAAGATAACGTAGCCTCAAGCCTCACAACCAGGAAATGACAGAAATCGGGTAGGCAGCATGGCTAGGTGGGTCATTCCCAAGCAGGGTATATTATCACCATCTAGAGAAATTCCTTTTGTCTTCTTAATCTATATTTCGCTGCTGCAGCTTTCGGGACGGTTGGCTAGCTACCACCGTGGAGTGATAATATATTCGCTACGCTCAAGCTAAATGAGTGGGCGGTCATGTGTGGCCGGGTTGCAAGGCGTTCTTGTTGAACCCCAGTGTATCCCCTCTAGAGTACACTGATCGACCGGTGGTCCCATACCTTGTCATAGTTGGAACCCAATCTCCAATAAGAGCCCGCGGTTTTTGATTTTATATTAAATATGTGGAGCGTGAGATGCAAGCGTTCCGCTAGATGGTTATTTATTTGATAAGAACTATTATAATATCAGATGATTTTGATATCAAGATATTTTGGGTTATAGTAAGGTAAAACCATCCATGTTTATGTGTGGGCTGGTCTTACTATTATCTTTTTTTCGGAAGGATTTCTAAAGTTAAATCAATCTGATCTCATAAGGAGATAACCCGTTCTTGTGTCCAATCTGTTTTAAAATTGTTTACTCACACCAGTCCCCTGACTGACCCAGAGATTATTTTTCTATGTTTTCCTAAACTCTTGGGTACTCATAACAATTGTTATGGGTTGATAAGTGATTCGGGTAACTACTGGAATCTGTTGGAGTATTTTGGACTGGAAATCATGAAGTCAGCTTAGTAGTTCTGTCTATATCTAAGTATCCAGTTTATGTATTGGGCCAGTATCACGTATGATGATGTATTCTAATGATGTACTATGATGTGTCAGACTCTGTTTTGTAATATATTATGTAATTTGTTAAAATTCCACTGTAAGATTCTGATGTTTTGTTTAGTTCTATTTCTTTAATAATGACACGACTTCCGAAGTCATCGAAAGTCGAGACATTACAGTGTACAAAAAATTAATATTAATTAATATTATATAACAAAATCATGGAATGTTATATATATGCATGCTAAATTTGATGAGTGTAATTGATTGTTACCATATATTAGGCACTTACGCCTTAATTTTAGCCCTTTACGCTAACTATACTAATTTTTTGAAAAGAGAACTAGTCAAATCAAGCTTTGTATATTAATATTGCTAAAGCGGATGCTAAAAAGCATTGATTTAGCGGATGTAGCGGGAAATAGCGAGGCTAGAAGCGGATCTACTGTTCATCAGCGCTAAATTGAAATAGCGTAGCGGTTGAAGAGCGCTATGGGCTATAGCGGGGATATTGCGGGTCTTTAGCGGGGATTTAACTGCATTGCTATTTACCGAAGAATTGCATAAATTTATACAATTATTAGTTAACTCAATTCCAAGGACCTAATTTACATACTTTTTAGGACAAGGATGATTTGGCTATATTGAAACTAGTAGGGGCTTTAACCAAAATGTTCCTAATTCCTTTTATATATATATATATATATATATATATATATATATATATATATATATATATATATATATCCAGCGCACTAAGCGAGTAAATGGATGAAGGCTATGTTAGCTATTATATATGTTACTAGTACACTTAGATAGTCGACGTAGAGTAGTATATGCTTTTATATGCTAGCTCTTTGGATGCGGGGGCATGTCAGGTATGATTTCCTTATACCATGTGTTATAGTTTACCTTAGTGTCTGGATATTTCTATTGCTCACACCAAACTTTCATCTGACCTAGAGTTTTATGTTCTTCTTCTATTACTCTAAATATTCTTAAATCAGTGAATCAGAGACAAATTTGTGAGCATGCGAAGTTGATCAAATGGCGAGCAGGAGGTTACTCATGTACTATCATGTTTTTATTTGTGTTATTCTATTGTTTAACACTATGGGGATTACTAATGTTTTATTTATTTATTTATTTTGAGAGACATAAACTATGAGTTATTTTGACAGATGTATAACTTTATTTATACCGTTTTGATCTGTTCCTCTGATGTTTGAGTCTATTTCAATTATTTACTCTCTCATCTATTTTATATCAGTCATGTTATTATTATATTTTATTTCATATGTTGTGAGATATACGGCAAGTTCAATGTTGTTTAATTCTTTTCCTACCTTGATGATTTCATGCATCATCCTAGCATGGTAATAGCACAAACTTCGGGTACCATGGATGCTGGAATATATCTCCCTAAATCTTTTGTTGTTGGAATTATTATTTCAAGACTCCCACGTTCTTGGAATGATTATAAGAAGAAAAAAAATAAAGCATGCCAAAACAGATTATGATTTAGATGGTTAACAACATCATTTTCATATTGAAGAGGATTCTCGTAAACATGAACTAGATGAAAATCCGTAAACCGAGTCCTATTTGAAAGTAACTAATGTTGAAATTACTGAAAAGTTAAAGCCTAAGAATGAGACACTGTTTATGAAGAAATATAATTCCAAGAACAATAAAAAAAGGTGCTTGTTAATATGGTAACAAACCCGACCACTATGATTGAGACTGCCATTTACGAAAGAAATAACAAAAAGTGAATATGGTCGAAGAATCGCTTGTGGCTGTAGTACATGAGGTGAACTTCGTTAGTGGCATTGATAATGATTATTGACTTGATACTGGAGCAACCATTCACATTTGCAAAGACCATAATCTGTTAAAGACTTATGAAGAGAATAATGGAGAAACCAGCTAAGTTACCGGCGCAAACAAAGTTGCAAGCAAAGTTTTAGGAAAAGGCACTACAGAACTTACATTCACCCTTGGAAAATTTCTTATATTAGTCGATGTATTTTATGTATCCGATATATGTAAGAATCTGTTTTTTGGATACCTTCTTAACAAAGGAGGACTCAAGATGGTGTATGAGTCTGATAAGTTAGTGTTGTCCAAGAACGGTAAATTTATTAGATAGCAATACTCTTGTAACGACATGGTTAAGTTGAATTTAATAAAGAAATCTTTTGTTCATATTGTTGATTCTGTTAGTTTATGGTATAGTAGATTAGGACATGTAAATTATGAATCTCTTAAAAATATGCATAAATTAGGATTAATTTCTGATTGTGATTTCGATACTATCTCTAAATGTGAGATATGTGTTCAAGCAAAAATACACCGGAAATCCTTTAAATCTATAGAAAGGAAAACTAGTTTGCTTGATTTAATATATAGTAATGTGGGTGACTTAAAAAGTCATATCACCTATGGTGATAATCAATACTATATAACATTTATTGATGATTATACTAGATATACGTATGCATATCTAATGAAAACTAAAGATGAGGCTTTTGATAAATTCAAAATTTACAAAGCAGAGGTCGAACAATTAGGAGTTAAAATTAAAGTGTCACATTCAGATCGTAGTGGTGAATATTTTTCAAATGAATTCACTTTGTTTTGTAAACAACATGGTCTAGTTCACCAATGTACCACAATGGGAACACCACAAAAAAATGGAGTTGCTGAAAGGAAAAATAGAACGTTAGTAGAAATGGTTAATGCCATGCTCATAAGTTCAAATTTTCCTTATAACCTATGGGATGATGTTATGTTATTTGCATGTTACATTTTAAATAGAGTACCACTTAAAAAGAATAATATTTCCCTTTATGAATTATGGTTTAATGGAAAACATTTACTGGACTTAAAGTTTTTGGTTGCTTAGCATATGTAAAAAAACCAGACCCTAAACGACCAAGTTAGGAAATAAGGCATTTGAATGTGTTGTCATTGGATATTCTCTTAAAAGTATAACTTATAAGAAAACCTGTAGATGTAGAATTCTCTGAAAATCAAACCGTTGAGATTCCATGAGATCATCTAGTTCAGAACCTAATATGACTAATGACATCAATGACAATGACTATGCTTCTGCTCAAAACAGCAAGGATGTATCATAATAGATAATGGTACTGAAAATAAGAGAAGTAAAAGAGTGAGAACAGAGAAGGACTATGGTCCTGACTTTATAACATATCCCGTCGAAGGCAGTAAGGACAAAGTCCTTAATGTGACAAGATATGAAATGAAAGTCGATGACGATCCCAAAACTTATTCTGAGGCCATGAGTTCTAGAGATTCTATTTTCTGGAAAGAAGTCATCAACGATGAATCGAATTCCATAATGTTAAACCAAACTTGGGTTTTCACTGGTTTACCTCCTGGTGCTAAACCTATAAGATGTAATTGGATATTCAAGAAAAAGTTGAATACAAATGGATCAATTGACAAGTTTAAATACAGATTAGTTGCTAAGAGATATAGGCAAAGGCATAAAGTAGATTATTTTAATACATATGCTCTAGTGGCTCGCATATCTTCTATACGCTATTTGATAACACTTGCATCAATTCATAATTTGGCCATACACAAATGGATGTAAAGTCAACTTTTATAAATGAAGATTTAGAAAAAAGAAATATATGGAACAACCCGAAGGTTTCAAAATCCTAGACCAAGAAAAGAAAGTTTGCAAATTAATAAAATCTCTTTATCGCCTGAAGAAAGCTCCCATGCAATGGCACGCGAAATTTGATAAAGTTGCACTGTCATATAAACTCATTGTTAATGATGCTGATAGATGTATTTATATCGAGTCGGATAACAACGGTTATGTTATAATATTTTTGTACATTGATGACATGTTGATATTTGATTCTAATATAACTTGTGTGAATGAAACAAAGAAGTTTCTATCTCCTAAATTTTATATGAAAGAACTAGGAGAGGCTGGTGTAACTTTTGGAATTAAAACTATTAGGAAAGAAGGGGAGTTATCACTAGCTCAATCTCATTACATTGAGAAGTTCCTAAAGAAATATGGTCATTATAATGACAAACCAGCACCAACTCCTTCAGGTCCTAGTACTGAGTTAGAAAAGAACACTGGACATACCATTCCTAACTAAAATATTCCAGTGTTGTTGGGAGTCTAATGTATGCCATGCATTGCACTAGACCAAACATCGCACACGCTATAAGCATATTGTGTCGATTCACGAGTAATCCAGGTTTTGAATATTGGAAAGTTATTTCTAGAGTTTTATCTTATTTGAAAGGAACCATTACCTATGGTTTACCTTATAAAGGATATCATGTTGTAATAGAAGGATATAATGATGCAACGTAGAATAATGTTGAATCCAAATCCAAGTCTACGATTGGATGAATATTTACATTAGGAGGCGCTGCTTTGTCTTATGCTTCAAGAAGCAGACTCCTATATCTGACTCAATAATGTTATCAAAATTGATTGCATTGGCAGATGCATGTAAGGAAGCAGAGTGGCATAGGAAATTTGTTTATCGAAATCCCATTATGAAAGAAGTCATCTCTAGCAGTCTTGATTAACTATGATAATCAAAAAAACAATATACACTATCTCTAATAAGACATATAATGGAAAGTCTAGACATGTGAGTCTAAGACATCAAATGTTAAGATAATTACTCAAGAGTGGAGTAATAACTGTTGACAACATTGCCATGCTAAAAAAAATGCCATGCCAATAATTGTTGACAACATAGAAGCAAAGGAAAACTTGGCTGACCCACACACAAAAGGTCTTCCAAAGGAAACAATTTCTATAATGTCAAAATAAATGGGCTAAGGTCTGTGTATGAAGATTAATCATCGTTAATGGAAGCCAAACTTATGTCTTGAAAAGGATAGACAAAGTTCAGTAGACACCAACAAGTCAAGAGAATGATTATGGAGCAATAAATAAAATAATCTCATAATATTTAGTGTTGGAATCTACAACAACAAAGGATGGATAATATCCTTAATAAGTCTAGAAACCTTAAAGGTTACCGCAGAAACACCTTAAGAGACTTACCTATATGAATATGGAAATTTGGTTGTTTCCTAGGAAAATAAGACCACTTTCGAACCATGATTAAAAGCACATGGCCATTAACGTGCTGAGCAATACAGAATACTTTACCAAAGGCAATCAATATGTATGATTGTTCCGGTTTTATCATAAGGGATACTGGGTTCAAGATTCATTCACGATAGGATCTCGGTAAGACTTGAATGGTTTACACTAAGTAAAGGTTCAAATCAAAAAATACCTTTTATTTATGTGTTATTTCTATGATGATGCAAAACTTGATCTTAGAACTACATTGGCTTGATCCCACTTGAGTATGTAGGAAGTCACTCTTATGATTCAACATCCACTTTATTTATTTTTCTTATTTTGAAAATTGGGGGAGATTGTTGAATTTTTTTAAAACGGAATGAAAAAATAATCTAGTACATGTATAGTGATTGGTTGGTCATATGTAGCAAATTGGGGTTCTTTTTTTAAGACGGAATGAAAAAAGAAAGAAGGAAATTGATTGGTCCCACATTGAGAAAGTTTTAAGAATTATACTAGTACATGTATAGTGTTCTCATAAGGGTGTTGGGGCCTGGGGAGTCCCAAATGTGTGTTTTGTTGTGAGGAGGGAGGTCATGCACCACACGTGCGCGCACACTACCTCCGCCGTCCGTCTGACCGAACTGAACCGGTTCGAGCCGGGTTTGGGTTTCGGGTCTAGATCCAATAGCATATTTTTTGGATTGAATTTAACAATGGTAATGGGTCAAATTTTAGCCTGTTACGGACCCGGAAATTAAATTTGAAAGGGGCGGGAAATTTGCAACACTTTGATGCAGTTGCAAATGAAAGGACATATTGTTTCAATTTGAAAGGATGTATCTGTTTGTAACAGTTGTGAACCGTTATAAACGGTTGTGACATTTGGTGAATGGTCGTCTTTTGCTGCCTATAAATAGAACATCCGAAAACTGTTCCAAAAATCAATCTGAAATCTTCTTCTTCTTCATAAGAAATTTGCAATGCCATTAAAGTGTTTCGTACGTTGCACCATTATAACGCCTCCAAAGTGTTGCAAATTCTGAAAGCATTGCAAATTTGTTATTCTTCTTCCTCTTCATTCTATTCTCTACTTGCATCATCAAAAAACAAAATCCTAGAGTGTTCTTGGTCGAATTAAAGTTGTACAGACTTTGAATTTGATTACGCTGTTCCAAGGCTTCATCGAATTCTTAAAGTCGATAGTTTGATAACCCGTTTGTACCTGGTGGGTTGAACTACTGTCGTAAAGAATCTATTCCATAGATTGAAGTCTGAAGTGCGAGAATATCTTCCTCATAGACGTCTCGAAGTCGCCACACTGCGTTTTTACTCCATTAACCTGATCTGGAGGACCATTCTCGGATGTTGACCTACATATGTAGCAACTGAAGCGTTTAGCGCTGCAATTCCTGACAAATCTATTGAATCCCAACTAGTATCTAACATTGTGATAAGGGGTAGGTCTGTTTTATCACCCTTGATTAATGTTGCAATGGTTTGTGATCAAGAACTATAGCTTGTAATTGTGCAAGAGACAATTTTGGGTGTTAATGATTCTTGGATTTTGTTGACATCAATAGTTGGTCACTAGTGACGGTTAACCCCCAATCGTGTGTTGAACACACAAATAACAATCACAAATTACGGTAAAGTAAGAAAAAATAGGGAACATGCATGGTTTTTATAGTGGTTCGACAAGAGATGGTGCCTATGCCCACTTTATATATATTTATTTTCTTTTTGATTACAAGTACAACACATTTTCTATTTGAAGAAAGATGGAGAATTGGCTATTTTTGGAGTTAGCCTTGGAGTTTTTATTCGAGAGAGGAAGTTCCCAAGAGAAGTTGGAGTGGGAAAAAGTCCCTTTCTATTTTAAGCATGGAGGTATTTATAGATGGAGCGGTGGGCTGATTGAGGTGCAACGTGGCTTGCCTTTTCCGTGGAGCTCGGGCACGTGGAGCTCGATCATTTGAAATAGTTGCAGCGGTGGGACCCGGTCTACTGCTGATTAATAGTATCCTCGAGAATTGTGGCTTGCGTGGAATTCAAGATGAGGTGTATCAAAATCATAGCTTTGGCTGGAAGTGGTTTACCTCCTTTAATGCCTTGAGATTCGGGGTAAGCAATGAATAATTCATTTGGATATTTCCACGTAGATTCGGAGATATCTGATCGATCCGATCATTAAGGGAATTAGTTGACTCGGTCGTTCTAGGAGAGCGACTATGTAGGGAAATGAGACATTGTTGCTCGATGGAAACTGGCTCGGACCAAGTTTTATTCGGGCTTCTCTGAAGCAGGGATCGACCGCTAGGGTCGGTCGGCGAGTCTTTTGTCATTGGGCTTCGATCCGTTGGACTGTGACATATTTTTCCAAAAAGTAGTTCAACACTCTGCCCCTCAGAATAAATCCTTCTTGATAAAGGAGGTGTGTTCTGAATATTGCAACGGGGTCCATTGTGTAGGCAGCTATGGTTGTGCCGAACCATATTAAGTTCAGAAATCTGACGGTTCCAATGGTTGTATTAAGACCAGAAAACCAACGACCGGTGTAAGTCGTATTAAGGCTAAAAAACCGACAACTATCGAGGACCGTATTAAGGCCGAGAATGCTATGAAAGTAGTCGGTAACTTCGGTCGCAAGATCCAATTCCTGCAGAGATTGTGAGGATCGTTCTCGGTTTAGAGATGGCTATAAGCTTGGTGGGGCGAGTATCAATCATACTCGGCTTTAAAAAGTTGGTGAGCAGTTATGATACTTTGCCTAGAGAGGTGGCGAGTATTATCTATACTTGGCTTATGGAGATGGCAAGTATTATCCATACTAGGCTTATGGAGGTGGCGAGTATTATCCATACTCGGCTTATGGCAAGTGTTAATCGTGCTCGGCTTATATAATTTTATCTGTACTCGGCTAATGGAGTCAGATGCATGTGGTGATGGGTTAGTGATATTTGAGTGGTTGTCGCACTCCTGTCAAGAACTTGTGAAGTTTTGGTGAGTGGAGAGTGTACTCGACTTAGAGAGGGGGCGAGTATAATCTATACTCGGCTTAGAGAGATTTGACTGTACTCGGCTCGGGGAGTAGGTTTAGATATAGTGGTAGGCATTAACCGTGTCTCACAGACGGTGGCTTAGCACTGACCATATTCGGGTCGGCGAGCGTCAGTCACGCTCGGCTTAAATTATTCAAACATAATCCATGTTTGCAAAAGAGATTTTATTGCTGCTAAAGAGCTATTACAAGGAAATGAAAATAAATTCTAAATGGGCGATAATCTAATCCAGAGCACGCCTAGGAGCTAAATCTTAACCCCGTACGTGTGTACTTCATTATACCTATTTTATTGAAAGAAACAAAAACACATTCGAAAGAAGAAATCTAAATTTTATTAATTGATGATGATGCCGCGACTGCTGAGCTCAGTGTCCTTTCCATTTCTAGGAGCTCGAGGACCGGCCTAAGGAGCTTGAGTAGAAGATTGTGGCGGTAAGGCCTGTGTAGATTTCTTGACATACTCAGGTAGTTCGCCCCGCCTGACTCTATCCTCGATGAGATCGCACAGTTGCCTGCATTCGCTGGTGTAGTGAATGGTGATGTTGTGAAACATGCAGTGTTTTCCAGAGTCAAGATCTTTCTGCGTCGGCTCTCTTCAAGGAGGTTTTGGGAAAGGAAGAGATCCGCGTATGTCAAGGTAGATGTCGAGCAGGGAAAAATTGACATTGGTGTACGGATCGTACTTTTTCTCTCTCCGGGGTTGTACGTTGCGTTCATTCTTTTTCGACATCTTTCCTCTTCCTTTTTTCTGGCCATTGGTGTTGGATGGACCTCCATCTTTGGCGGCAAGCACCTCTAGGCTCTCCATCTCAGTGCTGGCATGTTCTTGTCGGAGGAACCGTTAGGCCTCGGAATAAAAGTCTTCAATGTCCTTCGAATGATCCCTGGTTAAAGACATCCTGAATTCTGATTGGTTATGAACACCTACAATGGTGGTCATAAGCACATCGATGGCTCGAGTCGATCGACTGATGCAACAGCCACGTTGAATCTTTCAAGGAAAGACCGAAGTGTCTCTTCTGGTCGTTGCTTGATGGAGGTTAAGAACATGACGCTCTTTGGTCAAGAGATGTGGACTCTGAACTGCTCGATGAAACGGGTGACCAACATTTTCAAAATGCTAATAGACTCCGTTGTTAGTTGCCGAAACCACATGCCGACTATATCTGTGAGGAAGAGGGGGAAGAACTTGGCAATAACATTGTTTGATGCAGAAAGTACTTCCATATGGCGCATGTTCCGCATAAGATGAATGGTCGGGTCGATTTGGAAATTGTAGGGCTCTATGGTTGGGAACTTGAAGTCCGGAGGATTGCGGGAATTCCTGATTTCTCTGGTGATGGGGCTGCAGTGGATATCATCTATATCCTGTTGAGAAGAAGTGCCCAGGTTAAAGCGTCAGATGATGCTTGTAATCTGGCTTCCGTCTCTGAGGAGCCATTGCCATGAATCCAACTATGCATTTGGAATAACTCCAATACTAAGGTCCACCGAAAGCATGCTCGAAAGGGTGGCCATTGGCTGGGCTCGACCTCTGAGAGTTGAGTGAAGGTGAGGGCAAGGGCCCATCGCGGTTGTTGGTTCTGGGCAGACTAGCGCTGCTTGAGCAGAATAAGGACTGGATCGAACTATACCCATGATGGAGGGTCCCGGCCGATCCAGCATAACATTTGATGTTTGGGGTTCTTCGGTGCCTTCGCTCGAATAGATGTTAGAAGGGTTTAAAGTAGTGTTTTCCTCCTCCATGCTGAGAACCGGTATGGTAGACTGATCTTCCTGGTTCTAAGGGAAGGCTCCACCAGCTTTTCGTTGGAGGGGAGGTAGCATAAGACGAGTCTGTGGTAAGATGTCGGGTTGTAATGGGAATGGAACTGATCCCGGTCGACCCAGCTGTTGTTCTGTTGTTTTAGGGTGTTGAGTTGTTCCCTGGTGCGGAGGAAAAATGGTTGAACGACCTAGGTATTGATCGCGAGCCTCCTGTGAATCTGCGGCTGCGTTGATCATTGGAAGTGATACTACTGGAAGTGGTCGATCGAGGAGTGAAGTCGTGCCAGGAGGAAGCAAAGGTATGGTCTGATCCGCGGCTTGTATTTGTGCAGACCGAAGATCATTTGTTGCTCCGACCTCACTTGGTGGACGAATTGATGTTGAAGCGTTAGATTCCTTTTCCATCCGAGCGAGGAGGCTATTCATCAACTATTGTTGTTGTTCGAGGAGTTTACCCTGAGATGTCATCTGGCCCCTGAACTTGGCCAGAATCTAATCCATATCGTCCCGGGTAAGATATCAGGGAATGTCTTCATGAGAGGAGGCTTCTTGACTTGCATATGTAGCATTTATTTCGCCTGCATCAGCGATTTTGGGACGGGAAAATGTTACATCTTTCTTTCGCTTGTTCGCTATTGATCGGAAATTGCTGAAGGTTGTAGGGTATTTCGGAGCGTGTCCCTATCTGGCGCGCCAAAGTGTTGATGTTAAAACTTGGTCACTAGTGACGATCAACCCCCAATCGTGTGTTGAACACACGAATAACAATCACAGATTACGGTAATATAAGAAAAAATAGGGAACACGCAGAATTTTTATAGTGGTTCGGCAAGAGATGGTGTCTACGTCCACTTTATATATATTAATTTTCTTTTTTATTACAAGTGCAACACGTTTTATTTTTGAAGAAAGAGGAAGAATTGGCTATTTTTGGAGTTAGCCGTGGAGTTTGTATTTGAGAGAGGAAGTTCCCAAGAGAAGTTTGAGTGGGAAAAAGTCCCTTTCTATTTTGAGCATGGAGGAACTTATAGATGGAGACGTAGGCTAATTGAGGTGCAATGTGGCTTGCGTTTTCCATGGAGCTAAGACACGCGGAGCTCCATCAATTGAAATAGTTACGGTGGTAGGACCCAGTCTACTGCTGATTAATAGTATCCTCGAGAATTGTGGCTTGCGTGGCATTCGAGATGAGGTGTATCAAAAGCAGAGCTTTGGCCGGAAGTGGTTGACCGCCTTTATTGCCTTGAGATTCGGGCTATGCAATGAATAATTCATTTGGATATTTCCACGTAGATTCAGAGATATCTGACTGATCCAATCTATAAGGGAATTAGTTGGCTCAGTCGGTTTGGAAGCGATAATGTCGGGACATAAGACGCCGTTGCTTAATGGAAACTGGCTCAGACCAAGTTTTATTCGGGCTTCTCTGAAGCATGGATCGACCACTGGAGTTAGTTGGCGAGTCTTTTGTCATTGGGCTTTGATCTGTTGAACTGTGACATATTTTGCCAACAAGTAGGTCAACAGATTTTGGGCAATAATTATGTTTAGAATTTGGTTGCGTCTGATCCGATTAGTACTGATTGTGAGGTAGAGGATGTGGTTGTACCTCCCAATTATGGCGTATCCTCATTGCAAAAGTCGAGTACCAAACACATAGAGCCAGTTTGTGAAAATTCCCAAACCAAAGCTACTACAAAATCCTGGATTTTCCTATTCTTATACCTTCCTCAAATTGTTGGAGACTATATACAGTGAGACTTTGATTCAGCTAACTGCGATATCCCACCAGGTGATGTTGTGTAAGAAGAGGTCCCTTGTTAGAAGGAATATCTTATCGGATTTTTCCTCGATTCTAAGGTAAATTATTCTGACACCATCCCTCTAGGTAGAAACTTAGAAGAGGCTTGTGAGTGTATTTTGTTGACGAAATTCTTTAGTTCAAGTTCACCCTGGTAGAGGAAAGAAAATGTGTGCTAGAACTTGATCCTTCTATCATCGATGCAAGCCCTTTATTGTCACTACTTGGGATCTTTCTTTTGGTTTTGCTAGATAACAGACTTTGTCTATTTTAGTGAAACATCTTACACACATCCGGCAATTCTTTAGATGCTAGTTAGACTTAATTGGATAGCCAATTAAATTGGTTAGCTTAGATGTTTCGACGGTAGCATGGTGGATAGAGAGTGTTTTGTTTACGCGAGATCTTTGGTTGAAATCACCTCATATAGATGTTAACTATGTTGACGTTAAATACAGTTAGATGCCTGACATTTTCCTTTCCTGTCACTCCTTTGGTCATATATTTTATGATTGTAAGCTTGCTAGAGATAGGCCCATTCCAAAAAAAGTTCGCCTTTCTCGATCGTCTCTTAGATTATGGGTTACAAAATATGTTCAGACTTAAACTATTGCTAGTGATATGCCCATTGTTTCAATTGTTCCTACTTACGCTATTGTTGATTCCACTTATTTTCATACGTCTAGTTCTGAGATTATTTCTTCCCCTATTGATCCTTTGACTGAGCCACCGGTTGCTGTTGAGATTCATGCTACCATTTTGGAGCCTTTTATTAGTCCAATACTATTCCCCGCCATTTTTTGGTACCACCCTCATCAATTTGGCAACATATGTTTACTAGCATGAGACATACTCCGAAATATAAAGTTTTCTGCAAGTATGTTGGTGGTGTAGGTGAGACTAGACGTCTCATTTACCATAGTGTAGATGGTGAGATTATCCTTTATTCTTGTAGTGAGTATGGTACAAGGAACTCATCTTTATTAGTTGATCTTTCCAGTGATAGGAAATTTTCATACGGTCCTGACTCTACTGGCTCTGACCATCCTTTGTGACATCGTTCTCAGATTTCATTCATGTCAACGCGCCATTAACTATGGATGATGCCATGGATCCCATGTTGTCGAAGGAGACTAGACTTGACATTTAGTAGTCTTAGCCTCTTTTCCAAGCTCTTATTCTTTTTATAGTTATCTCTTTCTTCCTTCTCTTCTTGTTTTTTCTTTCTTTTTTCTAGCTACTTCTGTGTATGTATGAACCACCTACTTTTTAGTTTAGTAATAAAAGTGGCACGACCACTACAAAACCAGTTTGAAATGTTAAAAAATATATCAAAAGTAGTTATTAGTTACTTAATATTAATTGTATATTGGTAACTAAAAAGTTAGTCAACCTTATTTTCCATCAATTTTTGATAATTGGTGTTACTATTTCAATAATTAATATTTGATAACTAATATTATGATAATTTAGATTTCATAATTAATGTTTTTCTAATAATTGAGAATTAAAATCTTGACGAAATTATTATTGCCATTTTTTGTTCGATTTTAAATTCAAATATAAATTAGATATACCATTTTTTGGGTGGGATGTTGCTCTGCATCCTCCTTAGGTAGGTTCTCATCCTGAACCTTCCCTTATGAGAAAACATAACAACTAATTTCGTAAAAAAACCTCCAATAATTAAAAATTTAACGTTAGTTGGGCATTTTCCTATAGCGAATGTTCAACCAATATTGGATCTTTTTTATAGTGAATGTCGTCAAATTTTTTACAGAATAAGGCAACTTTTATAGTAGTAGTTTCATATTTATAAAATTTAGGGGAAATAATGTAAAAAAATGTTTTTACAACATTTTTGTAAGAAAAGCTGTAAAAAAACAAGGTTTTTACAATATTTGTTATAAAAACGTTGTAAAAATCCTATGTTTTGCAATGTTTTATTTAAGAATATGTTTATTGTAGAAAGATTGTAAAAACAAAGTTTTTATTTCTTTTCTTTAAAACATTGTAAAAATAGTTTTTTACAATGTTTTAGGAATAAACATTGAAAAGAAAATGCTATAATATGTTTTTTTGTTACAGTGATGAAACACAAATCCTCCTTTGAAAGATTCATAGAAGGTTTTTTTGGTTGTAGTGATAAAACATAAATCCTCCTTTGAAAGATTCAAAGAAGTTACTAGTATAAACAATTCTTTTAAAGAAACATAGTTCTAATGCCATAAAGTATGGGGTCCTTAAGTGTAACAAAAATTGCAGTAGTTGGAAACAGTGTTGGTAGGCAACAAGAGAAACGATATGAGAGATCTAACTAAAAAGGCTAAACAATGGAAAATGCATGTTTTCCTTGGTTGCATGCATTTTAGTTGTGTATCTTTTAAAAAGTTCCCCTTTTATCTTAAATTTAGACTTTGCCAATATAGGATGGTTGGAAGAGTAGTGAAGGAAAAAGAGTTAATATAAGGGTAGTTGGTTTTAGCTACTCCATTTTTTATAATTTGAGAATTTTGAAGAGGGTTTTGAAATCATAGAAGGACATTTTTGAAAAGAAATGGTTTGATGAAAATAAGTTTGTTTAAAAAAACCTTAATAAAGAGTTGTTTTAAAAAATCACAACATTTTAATTATAAGTTAGAAAGGGTTGGAACACCAAACATTTTTTGATTTAACAGAAATATCTAACTAGCGCTTTTAATGATAAAGGTTTTGGAATATTGTATTTTAATATTTCTAAAGCTTTAATTTTTTAAAAGAACATATAAAGGCCAAACTAAAATTTTCAAGTATGGATAAGATAAGAATTAGTATCTATATAAGATGGGGAAAAAGGAAAAAAGGCCGTGAGGGAGATAACGGTGGTTACTTTTGGGTATAATAATAAGAAATTTTCTCAAAGCGTGAAAGACACTAAAAAGAGCCTAGGGATGTGGTTTTGATATATGTGTATGTCATAAATTGGATATTAAGGCTTACCTCCATAAGTTTTGAGATGTGCTTATAGAAGACTTATGAATAAAGGGAATACCAAAGTTTAAAGATATTATCAAGAAGAGTCGGACTAAGAGAAGATTGTATAAAATGGCAAACATAGACGAAGCACATAGTAGACTCATGCCCAGAAAAAGAAATTGAAAAGGTTATCTTCCAAGCTTATTTTCCACTTGAAATACGAATATTGCAGAAGGATGACCAATTAGAAAGGTCAGGGCGGTAGTATGTGGCGTTGTATTTCCTACAAGTGTATGGATTATATGTATTGACTGCCACTGAAATTTGGATGCGTTAGTAGAAATGTTCCATTTTATGCATTTTTGTGGTGGATCACTATATTTTAAAGAAAACAATAAAATAAAGAAATTTTGGTGGATGACCCACTTTAAAAACCGATAGTAGTAAATTGGTAATCTGTCAGTCTCCTGTAATAATTTAATTATTATTTGTTATAATAATCAGTGCGAACCTGTGCTCCACATACATATTTTAACTATATGTCATTTTTGAAACCATAATTGAACCTCTTTTTTCCTTAAACTATATCATTTAATTTAAATAAACATTCCTTTTTTCAAAGATCATTTCAATAAAGTCAAATTCTACTGTAGATAATGCCGGTAATGTGTTAGCCTTTAAGATTCTTAAACAAAAAGAAGGAAAAATATATTAACACTACTATATTTTCATGGGAACAAACTCAATTTATATATTAAGAACTGTCAAAAGATCAGTGTAGTGATGTTGTGTGGACAAATATAAAATGCATTTAGAACACGCAACAAATGTTTTGAAGGCATGGATTTATGTACATGCTTGGCCGTGGGAGCAGTACAATTACGTGCATAAAGGCAAGGAAGATAAGTGAAGAAATATATGTGAAGAACTTGATAGTAGCACCGTAGTTCGTACATAATGATAAAAATTTTCAAAGAATGCATAAGTTTCATGTTAGATATTCAGCTGAAATGAAGAAAAACATCCATAGTCATTAATGCTAATTGTTTCGGCAAAAGAAAACTAAGATAAAGTTATGGTTAGCTTTGTGCTCAACTGAGGAATAATATGCATCTTACAAAAATATGCACAGTCAAAGGAAACACAAATAGGTTAAAACATTTAATTAACACATTCACATACATATTTAAAACATTGAGATTGAATTTACTGTCAGATTCAAATGGACTGGATAACACCATAATAATGCCTCAGCACAATAAGTTTCGAAAGTTGTATACTTCTGAGCTTCGCGGCCATGGCTGCCACTAATTCTTTCTTGAATCCTATTTTCGACGAAAATCCTAATATTAAATAGGGATCTTATAGCTCCCCTCTTCTCCCCTCCAATCCCTCCTTTAGCTTCCTCAATCCACTCCTGATTTCTTAGTAGATGATGACAGTTTCATAAGGGTTCTTAACCGCAAGAAAGGACCCAAATCTTTTCTGAAATCGAATGCTTTTGTTCATCTGAAAAAGGGGGCTGAAAAATCTCATGAATATCCTCACAAATCAAAACAGAAGCTTTATACCACTTCTTATGGTGCACGCTTTCAGCCTAGAAATCCAAACAAGATAGCTCAGGAGTTTAAACCGATAACAAAGAATCATTCAGCTACAGATTCAAAAGTGTCATCCTGGGCTGAAATGGTCAAGAACGGTGGCCAAGATTCAAACTTTGATCTGAATTTTATCGCTAAGGTGGAAGCAAATGGCGAGGATAGTTTCTAAAGAGGTTAGTTCTCGAACAAAAGGAAAATGGGGGCTTTCAATAGTCGCATACGTATTCGGTAAAAGGCCATCTTATCGTTACTTTAAGGCGTTCGTGGTTCGTACATGGAACCTTATTGGATCCTTTGAAATTTTTACTAGGGAAAACGGGTTTTCTATAATTAGATTTACAAATTCACAGGACTATGATAAGCTTCTTAAAGTAGGGCCATATTTCATCAATGGTAAATTGATTATACTCAAGAAATGGACCAAGAAATTAATTCTTGATTGAGATTTACTTAGTATTATGCCTACATGGATTAGACTTCCTGAGTTGAATTTAAAATTATGGGATAAGGAGATTTTCAGCGCTACAGCAAGTCTAATCGGAGTTCCTCTAAAAATGGATGAGCAAACAGCGAAAGAAACTCGATTGAGTTATGCTCGAATACTTGTTGAGATTAGTGCAGATGTTGACTTACCCAATGAGGCATCAATATACATGCACGATGGGGAAATCATTACATAACAGATTACATATTAATTAATTCCAGACAGGTGCAAGATTTGCAAATGTTTTGGCCACTCTCTTGAACAATGCATAAGCAACAAAGATCAGAGAGATCTGCCAAAAGATGTTGCAAATCCTGACATTAATACCGATGTTAATGAAGCTGAATTCAATTCAGATGACATTAACACCGTTACTAATAAAGTAAGAATTAATCCAGTTGAATCTACGGATAATTTCCCCAATCCTGCACATACTCATATGTCATCTATTGCAGACGCTATGAACATTGATGCTTTTCCTACTTTCCAATCCGAATTGGGTAAAAAAGATCAAAACTCGCCTGCATAATCTTACCATAAATCTGCAAGTCCTAATGAAAACTTGCAGACTACAAAAGCTCCAAATAAAACTGTGGGAACCATTCCTGAAATTCCCATAAGTTTAAAGGAGAAAACCATTTCAGATGGTCGCAATCACAATGCAGTAAAGAGATCTAATGCTAATCTGGTCATTGAGCCCTCCCCCGTCATGAAGGACTCAAGTTTTATTACAAATTCAGCAAATAATTCTATAAAAGCATTAAGAATAGATTGTGGTGATCTTCTTGTTGTATATAACGGTGTTGTATACAGAATTATATGATTTTTGTTTGATGATAACAAACAAGTATATATTGTTTTAAATGTGTTTGTTATTGTACTGTTATATCACATTGCAGACAGGAATATAATATTTATATTTAAGTGAAATACTACTGTACAGAAGTTCAAATATTAACACAGTATTTTATTTAAATAGAATATTTTATTTCAACATTCAAACAGTACAAATTTATATAACTCCACTATTTATACATCTCTGTATTACATATCAAATACAATTTCATATACAGTGTTCTCCACTACAACACTCTATCTTTCAGTTACAGTTTCACTTATTCATTCATTTACACATACTCGTATACATATACACTTTTTCACACAGTCCTTGTCTTCAATCTTCTGTCTTCACTGCTTCTCTGTCAAACCTGTCTTCAGTCAGTCCAGTCTTCGTACCTGTCATATACAGAAACACACACACAGTATATGGAACAGAAATAATATTCAAAATTCATGCAAATATAAATTTTATTTTAAAATTTTTATTTGCCTCAGTTTTCTGGTGTGTTTCTCATCATTTTTTTGACTTGATATGATTTGTTAATCCGACTGTGTCTAGACAGTATATATTTAGTACAGGGACAGAAAAATTTGTCTGATGGCTGCAAATACACACGTGTATACACGTGTGCACTGCCTCGCCAATCAGCAAACAACTGAGGAGTAGCCACAAGGACCGTCTCGACTCAGTGCAACATACAAGTCAAACATGGACGAACAGCTCAAAAGCGAAAAAAAGGGTTCAAGAATTCATGAATGCACAAAGCAAAGTCAACAACAAAATATGCAGCAACAACTAATATAATGAATGTAGTGCAAGACTGGAATCCTTCATATCAGCATTAAACATGTGTATGGAAAAGTGGTCGTGCAACCATAAATCTACATGACTGCTAGATCAATGGTGCATATATGGTGATCAAAATACAGGTGTACAGAGGTGAAGCAGTTCAGCAATAATAAGTTAATAAACAAGGCAGTTGTTGTTAAGTAACTACATGAGTGCAACATGGTTCAGGCATGTGAGCAAGTGGTGCAACAAAAAGTAAGCATGGTTCAGCATGAACAAAAGCTACAACAACAAGTGGTTCTAAAGGACAAACATGTCACTGCATGGTCAAGATTACAACTCAGGTGGTACAAGGAAACTCAGCAGCTTCTCCCATGATCACAGCAGTACAAGATGATATACAATGGTGCACACAACATCAAAAAGAAGCAAAGCAGCTCAAAGGGTCCGAGCAGGATGGTGAATGATAGCAGCATGAAACAATGGATACACAAGCAGCATGAGGCTAAAAAGTCTGGGTGCATCAATTTCATTTTTGGTGCAACATGATTTAAACATTACAGCATGAACAGGTTCATATAATATGCAAACAGCAATGGTTTGATGTCAAAGAAAACAGTGATGGACAAGTACATGGTCCAGACAATTCAAACATCGTCAAATGAGTGTGATCAGTATTCAGATATACACAAGTGACAACAATATTTGTGTTCAAATCAGCATGGCCAACAGCAAAATCAAGACAGTGCAATATTTTGTACTGTGAAGCAAGTGTATGGCTAGTACTACCTGCAAGGTAAAATGGATTTCAAAATGGCAGTATAAAAGACTGTGTAAAGCAACAGCAAAACAAGTGTTCAAGGGCGTGTACAACGTTTATATGTCAATGCAACATATGGCAGTACTCAACATGCTCAACAACAATGAAGAACCACACATGAACATGCATGCACAAGTGGATTTGGCAAGTCGAAGATAATATGTTTCAATGGTTTCAAGCTGACAATTTTTTGCTTCCCAGAATATACATAGAGTTAATGTTGGGACAACTTTGGGAAAAATCAATTCGAATCATTCCAGCATGTTTCTTTTCCAGAAAGCAATGGTTTGAAAAACTATTGTTTTTGGCAAGTTTTAAAACAGGTCCAGAAATCACACTGATGTTTTTTTTTTGGCAAGAAATAAATTTTGTTTTAAAAGGCCACAAATCACATTGTTTGTTTCATAAAATACATATGACTATTTTTGGGCAGAATTAATTCAGTCATCACGAAATGGAATTCACAACAGTTCTATATCAAGCTACAAATCAGGAAACAAGTCATGGAAATCAATCAAGCAGAAAATCATGTTTGAGTGTGTAAAATTCAAGGGACCAGCAAAACAAAATCCGAGATAAATTCATGGAAATTTCCTTTTAAATGGCAACAAATCGAGCATGTTATTTATGCAAGAATTCTTCCAGTCAAGCCATAAAAAATCAAGGCCGAATTTATCAGTAAATCAAAAGGGGAAACCGCAATCAACCAGACAAGTCATCTCACGAAACCAGAGTTATTTTTAGGGTTTTCGTTTACCCTATATATACTGCACACGCAGATTCATCATGGGCAGAGAGAACATATAGAGATCAAAACCCACAAAATATATTCAAGCATTTCAAAGCAAGAAATTTCAGAAAACTCACAATTTCGATCGAGCCAGAGAGTAATCCCAAATCGGACGAGCAAAGCAATCGATGAATCAAGCATCCATTGATTCGAAGGCATCAGAGAAACAAATTCGATCAATCCAGCAGCACAATTTGGGGAAGACTCAAAAACCCTAGTTTCAATTTCTTATTCCAGCCGCCATTTAATTTTCCAGAGACAAAGGAGATCGGGAGTGATAATGGATAATGGGCCGGCCATGTTTTAAACAAAAGGGCATAGTTTGTTTTTTAAATTAAAAAGGGGATGACCCTTTTAATTTAACTTCTCTTTTTTTTTCTAGTTTATTCTTGTTTTTTTTAATTTGTGTTGTTTATCTGTAAAAACAAACGAACAGTTCTAGGTCTGTAAAATCTTGGGGGATTCAGTCAAGGTGTTGACTGACAGTTGACAGAGTCTGTAAAATCTGAGTTACTGATTACGGTGTCGTAAACAGGGAAATCTGATCGAGTGGATATTAGTCAGTCTAGGATTTTGAGCGTAGGGTTAGAATAGGAGCAGGGTTTGCGAGTGTACATGGTCTTGTATGCGGGATCTGTTCTATCACCTAGTAGAAACCTTAGAAATGCAGTTGTAGGCAGGGTTTTGCCGAAGCTGGGTATATCTGTGTGTGATTTATTTTCTGCATTTCTGTTTCTGCTATATTCTGTAATCTGTTTATTATTATATATTTCGTTAGATTTTTAATTCTGTTAAAAACTGTGATAAACCCTATTCACCCCCCCCCCCTCTAGGGTTAATCTAGATCCAACACTTCTCTCTGCTAATCCTATCGACACTGATGCTTCGCTACTGGAAAATGGTCTTGCTCCTACCAAATCTTCTATCACTTATGAAAACATACAAGAAGCAGTCAATCAAACTCTAGCTGCATCAAAATCTTTGAAGCCTGCCTCACCTGTAATTAAGAAGAAAAAGGGCAGGACCAAAAGTCTAACGGATATTGTCTTAGCAGAAGAAACTGAAGATGATAAAGACCATGATTTCAGAAAGAATTACATTTGCATAAATGCTAAGTGGGAAAAACAACTAAA
The DNA here is from genome assembly GCA_030737875.1 of Allium sativum. NCBI lineage: Eukaryota > Viridiplantae > Streptophyta > Magnoliopsida > Asparagales > Amaryllidaceae > Allium > Allium sativum. Next base: position 723,618,405 of record CM060919.1, read on the forward strand.
GCAAACAGAAAACAAAAATTTCAAAAGGAGTGGCAAATAGTTGGTAGTTAGGGTGGACAACAAAAAGCACAGTGGTCCACCTTAGATGCTTTATATCCTTTATTCTATATATTCTTATTTTCTTTAATGGATATTATTGCGTGGAATATTAGGGGTTTAAACTCCCTAGAAAGGCAACTTGACCTTGCCATTTTTTTAGGTAAATACAAACAAAGTATCATTGGTTTGATTGAGCATAAGCTTAGTGATCAAAAAATTAATGATCTGCAAATCAGAAAATTTTCAGATTGGAATATTATCAATAATAACCTGATGGGAGGAAATGGTAGGATTATGGTTTTACATAATCCTATCATTTGGACCCTTATCAGTTTTTTTATTGATATGCAATACATTCACTGCACATTCAAAATAAAGGTGGGCTTATCTTAAAAATCACTTTTATTTATGCTTCCAATTTTGAAAATGGTAGATTGAAGTTGTGGGATATTACTGAGCAGTTAAGCTACATTGTTAACAGCTCTTGGTTATTAATTAGGGATTTTAATACTATTTTTCACAATTATGAAAAAAGAGGTGGCAATCCCATTCCTCGCTCTAAACCTGAAAAAGTTGCCAATTTCTTATTAAAATCTGGGTTAATATAATCTCCCATCCTAGGTAATAAATTCACTTGGAAATCGGGTGAATTTAGAAACATTCATTGTAAATTAGATAGGGTTCTATTAAATCAAGATTTTATTAGTCTTTTTTCTAATGTTAAATGTAGCACTTTGCCCAAAAATTCCAGTGATCTTACCCCCATTCAAGTAACATTTAGGGTTGATAAAGGAAGTGTAGGTAGCTCTCCTTTCAGATTTGTTAATGGTTGGGTATATGAGGAAAAATATAGAGAGGTTGTTACCAGTAGTCTTAATAATAATAATCTTTTTGGCACCGCTCAATACAAGTTCAACAAAACATTGCAGATTGTAAAGTCTAACCTAAAAACTGCAATAACTCCAGAGGTGAAAATGACATTAAGTTTATTAGGGATGAGTGTGAAAGGATCCAAAATGATTTGGATGCTAACGGCTCAAACAAAAATAAGGTTGACTCATTTTTTAATGCACAGTCTAACCTTATTAATTCTCTTTATATTGATTCTGTTAACCTTAAACAGACGGCCAAGATAGATTGGTTATCATATAGTGATGAAGCTAGTAAATTTTTTTACACTAGGATGTCAAATAGAAGAAACATGAATGATATTGGTAAATTTATTGATTCTAAGGGCAGAATAATTAATGAAGCCTCCCTCATTGAGAAAGAGGCAATTAATTAATTCTGCTCCTTATATAATACATCTAATAATTCCATTTCATTCCCTGATATTGAGTTTGAATTTACTGTTAATTGTAACAGTACTGAAATCCTTGCTGCTTCTGTTAGACAGGAAGAAATTAAAAATATTTTTTTAATGCTAATAATGACAAAAGTCCCGGCCCTGATGGTTTCGGTGCAAAACTTTATAAGACTCATTGGGTTGAAATACAAGATGCTTTGTGTAATTCAATTACAAAATTTTTCAACTCTGGTAAACTATTGAAGAACGTAAATCATACTTTTTAATTCTTATTCCTAAAGTTGAAACACCATTGGGGCTGGATGACTATAGGCCAATTGCTTGCTGCGATTTTATTTATAAGATCATATCTTCTATTCTTTGCAACAGATTGAAATATTTTTTAAAGTTTATCACTTCAGAAAATCAGAGTGCATTTATCCCTGGGAGATTAATCTCAGAAAATTCTTTATTAGCTCATGAGTTAAAAAGGAACTTTAATGTTAAAAACAAAAATCTCTTGTGTATCAAAATTGGTCTGCGTAAAGCATTTGATAAGATCAACAGGAATTTTATCATATTCATTATGCAGAAAATGGGATTTAATAAAAAAAATTGTGCTCTGATTAAGGAATGTATTAGCAATGTGACTTTTTCTGTAATTGTCAATGGTTCTCCTAAAGGCTTTATTCATAGCAATAGAGAAGTAAGGCAAGGGGACCCTCTGTCCCCCTACTTATTCTCAATTGTTATGGAATACTTTTCCATGCAAATGGAATTGGAAATGCTAAAGGGAAACATTAATCCCATTAATAGAGATAAGCCACATATTTCTCATTTACTATACGCCAATGACATGCTTTTATTTTTAAAAGCAGATAGGAAAAGTGTTGAAATAGTTTTCAGAATACTGGAAAATATGGAAAAGTTTGCTGGCTTTTCTGTTAATTCAAGCAAAAGAAAAATCTATTTCAGCAAGCAAGTTTTACATAAAAATGATATTTTACATCTTTTGGGTTTTAAAGAAGGTAAACTTCCTGTTAAATACCTTGGCCTTCCTTTAAGCATTAACCAGATTAGTGAAAGGGACGGTTCAAGACTATTTGACATTATACATGTTAAGTTAGAAGGATGGTCTAGCAAATTGCTTCCCTTAGCAGGTAGAATGGAATTCATACACACTGTCATCACTGAAGTCATCATATATTGGATACAACCACACAACATCCCTAGTAATGTCATTCATAAAATTGAGAAAATGTGTTCAAAATTTATTTGGAAAGGAAAGCAGCACAAAATTGCTTGGTACAAAGTTTGTAAGCCTAAAAAATTTGGTGGACTTGGGCTTAGAAACCTTAAAGATCTTTTTGATGTTTGTAAACTAAAATTATTTTGGAAATTCCTGGATGGAAAATCATTATGGACTAGATGGATGAAAGCCAAATATTTAAAGAATAAAAACTTTTGGTTAGTCAGAAAAGAAAATCATCTCTCTTATGTTTGGAAAAACATATTAAACTACAGAGAAGTGAGGAGAAAGCTTGTAGAAAGAAAGTTTAAAGATGGTAGTCAAATTAGCCTATGGTTTGAACCTTGGATTTATAGAAATTCACTTATTAATCTTCTTGTTTGGAACAATTTATATATATTACGGGGGTTAATGACAGAGTCTAAAAGAGTATCTCTAATAATTGTTTGAGCCTTCAAAATTGCCCTGCTGCTAGTATTTTTAAAAATGCAATCAAGGGCATTAATATTAATCATGGTAGTTTTAAAGATATGTGGTGCCAAAAACTTTGTTCTAAAGACAAATTCTCTTTCAAAAAAGTCTGGGAATTTCTTTTAGGGAAGGAAGTGGAAGTTGAATGGCATAAAGTCATTTGGTATAAAGCTAATTGTCCAAAAATGGCACACTGTGCCTTTTTTGCCCTTTTAAATAAACTTCCAACTAGAGAAAATTGTTGCAGATGGAGTAAGGACTTTGTAAATACCTGTCTGTTATGCAAAATGAAGTTGAATGCTCCAATTGCTTATTTTTTGAATGTATATATTCCCAGTACATATGGATGAATGCTAAAAGCACTTTGGGATTCAATCAAAAACATGCTATTTTGAATATAAGGGACAATGTGGATTATATTTCGAAATTTCTTAAGCCCAAATCCATCGAATTTAATAAAGTTTATGTGATGCTTACAGCTTCAACTTATTATATTTGGAGGAGAAGAAAACGTAGGCTACACACTGGCAAAGAAACTAATTGTTATCAGTTATGGAAATCTATCTATCATGATTGTCATATTATTTAAAAAAAAAAAGGCTAGCAAGTTCAAGAATGATTACTTGCACAATCAGACAATCTACAGTAGGGATACCGATTATGATAAACAAGTGGAAGAATTTACTCAATGGCAAGCAGTCCTTTAAAAGGAAGCATCCTGACATCCTATCTGGTGAAGATCATCTCTGCCCCACTATCAATAACTAATACTGCAAGGGGAGTAAACAAATTTCATTAGATATTACTCATCCTTATTTTAAAAATGTGAACATTAATTTGTCGTGATTACCTATTATAGGTGACAAAGATATTCTTCATACCAGCAGTGATCCAGAATGCCTTGTTGATGCTAATGACAGATCTGGCTTCCTTCCTGGGGCTTCCGTCGCATCTGATAGCAGAAATCATAGCTACATGGGAAGTAAATAGTTCAAGTTATAAAATGAATAGTAACGCTGTGTATTTACCTGATGCAGAGCGAGGTTCCTCCAGCAGTGATCCAGATCGTATCAAGCACCTGGAAAAGAGGAATTCAACACAAAAGATCCGTTATGTACATAAAATCGGTGACAATCACTACAAAAGTGAGCTGAACAATCAGATCTACCATTATCTAGTTGGTCAGAGGAGGAAAGCAATAGCGGAGGAGTTACTGAAGCAATCAGAGATTATCAAAGACCAAATAAAAGCATTGAAAGCTGGATGCTTTTAGATTTGAATGATCTAAGTAACGCATCTCACATCGAGCTTCAGAGATCTAAGTTGAGAAACTATGAGGTCAAATCCAAGCTCAACGCTCTTGAGAAGAGGAAGGAGGACTCAGAGAATTTTATATGGAAGCCACCGTGAAGTCAGTGTTGTTTTATTTTCTCAAGAGACCGCCATTGTTGTAATTAGGGTTTGGAGATATGTTTGGAGCCGAGTGTTGAGGGATATTCGGGTGTAACGGGTTTAGTTACCCACTTTCATGGGCCATAACTTTTTTACTTTTTCAGAAAAAAATGCCTCAACACAAAATGAAGCACAGTTCAAAGTTAACAAAGACTAAGATAAAGTGGAAGGCTTATTTAAATACTGTTAATCGAAACATCTAACGTATCCAGTATAATTCTAAATGGTTTTTACTCCAAGACTTTCATGTGTAGTAATCGGCTGAAGCTTCCATGGTTGAAAAACGCCTGAACAAAAAACATAGAAAAAAAGCGCTAAGTGAACATGAGAAGAAAAAAACAGTAATTACGCTGCTGAAATTAGTTAAATGTCTATAAATTTTTTAATAACGGGCGTTATTCTTTCACATTTGTTTCAGTTTCCATATAATAATTTTTCAAATTAAATTGTTCCCTTAAGGAATATGTAAGTGTTGGAATAACAGAAGATTCAAATTTAATGAAGGTGTTTCCAAAGAGCAAAAATCGCCCATGGAAAAGCAGAGGACATGTAAAACAAAATGAAGAGTAAACTTCAACTGTTATTTTTTTTCATATTTTTTTACCAGCATTTTTTGGCAAACATTGTAATGTGCAGTCCATAAATACATATAATTCAAGGCACACGTTAAGAACCACTTAATAAAGGAAGTTGAATAGTAAAGCTTTTCTGCATAGTCGTGTATTGGCTAGCTTAATAAGGGTTTTACAGATCCTGTTTGTTAGATATTTCACTTAGTCTCCAGTCAACTAGGCATGTAGTATCAAATTTAATTTTACAAAAGATGAACCATTTCCATCAAAAAAATTCCTATATATATTTTTTACGTCTAAAATTGGAGTATTAACTAATAAAACTAATTAGTGGAAAATAGAGGAGTCCTCATAACTTAACCATTGGAAATGAAAAAGATATTAGTTGACTTTCAAAAATATTGGTATACGTATGTTTGGGCAGTAGGTAAAACATAAATGATAAAAATGCCACACAAATTGGCATATATACCTGCACCTTTTGCATTATAGCTTATATCCTTTCCGATATAGCAATAACTAACTAAATTTTGCTACGCTTAACTGTCATCGTCATGTTAGGGCCATTATACTGTCTAGATGGCTTATCTTCCTAGCAGGTTCATGATAACATATGCATTTCAGAAGTTACAAAAATGCATAGGACATTGTGTAGGTGAATTTTAAGGTAAATAACAAAACATGGTATTTTTGTATGAATGTGCAATAATACCTACTATCCAAAATGCAATTTGCCCACAAAAAAAAGAAATAAAAACATAGACAATACATACAGGAAAAATTTCAGGCATAATCGTTTTATAATTATAATGTTTTATTACTAAGCTTTTCATATTTAATAACCATTTGACACATTTCGAATTGACTTTGGACCTTGATTACAAAAGATGTAGCATATTATTTCTAACATAAAATTAACATATACATACATAATTATTGTTAACTTTCGATAATAGTGATGAAGGGAAGGAAGCATGCCATGGATTTATTATATATTAATTGTACTACAGAAAACCAAACAAAATGTAAACCAAATTAAAATGAAAGCATGAGTTGAAAACGTTACTGTTTTTTTTTTCATTTGCTCCTTCTGTGTATTCCCAATGCACATGCTGGCTTGCTCTTCCATTCAGACGGTTGTTATTGTGGCATCTAGCCAACATTTTGGTATTGCCAGCAACACTCTCCAGATCGGCACTGTTAGTCTGACTACCTGCATGTCTCCATCTCAGGTTGGTTTTCGTTTGGGCAAGCCCACGCCACAGTCAGATTTGTTGCATCCCACCATGAGCAGCATCCTTTCATGTACAATTGTAATGGCATACTGAAAGTTGCTTATGCATGCCTGCTATTACCAACTGTTGGTTGCTGTTGTATCCGCTAACCACTGAGCTATTGAATCCGCCAATAATGGCATCAAGCTTAGGCAACTTTGTAATTTTTGGCAACACCAACCCTCTCTTTATCCCACCCTTGTATCAGCCCCAGTTTATTTGAAACCAACATCTTGCACTTAGAAGCTCTACCCGACAGTGATCATCCCAAAGAAGTCCTTTCCAATGTCCGTTGTCCAACTTCTAACACTCTGAATTCAGAAGTATACTTGTTTGCCAAAATTCAGCAACTTTAACGATTATGACCATCTTATTTTTTATTTTATTTTCTATTGCTTGATCATCATAGTACTACAATGTAATACACAAATAAAATCATAAATAATTTAAAACTGACAACACTAAAAGCAAGATAGAAATATTACATAAATAAAATAATGAATAATTTAAATGATTGCGAAGTTAGGAACTATTGGTAAATTGAATAAAAATCTAGTTTAAAAAAAGCTGAGAAGACTGACCAAAAGTTATGTACTGAAGTTACCATGGAAACAAAATCAAAATCTCTTTACTCGAACCAAAAGAAAGAAGATTAGAGTAACTTTGAAAAGAATGATATCTCTTAATCTAATTTTTGAAAATATTTTATTTTATGCATTAATATATTTAATGCAACACCAAGTCAACTCGAATTCATATTAGTCGACATCAAATCAAACAAACAAAAACTACATACTGAAAAGCAAGAAGCATTACATGAATATAGATAAGGACCATATGATCATAGCCGATGGAGCAAATTTACTAATGGAGTTGAACTGGAAAATAGGATATTATATTATTCATGGATTAAAACAATTGTCATATAGGAATTTTAGAAAATGAAAGTAAGAAAAGAAATTAGAAAAAGATCTATTATAGATAAGATAATAAGTTGAGAAAATAGAAATAAGTAGAAATAAGTGTGTGACATTTTTGAATAAATGAAATAGAAAGCGGAAGGGCACATTGTTATTAAAATATAATAAACATTTAATTTGGAACTCGAAACAGTAAATAATTATTAGAGCGGTAAACGGAACTTTTCCTTCCAAATAAACCAGAGAAAAAGGATTAAGAGCAAGAATGAATGAGAAGTAAGAATATTTGTTGTCACGTAATCTCTTTTTTTTATATAATATAATGGAATAGATAAAGAGTAATAGCTTGTAGGCATAAGTAAAAGGGGAGAAGGGATTGATGAAGCATCCTATGCAGAAAACTGCCGACAAACAATATTAAATATGAACCTTAAATTGTAGATCAACACAACGGTCTCTTTAATGGCAGAGCCCCTTCTTCCCCAAATTCTGCTTTCCTCTTCAAGCCAATCCTTTTCTCCAACCTCCGTTCCTCAGACTCAATCTGGGTCTCAACCACCTCCTTTAGACCTAATCGAACCTCCTCCAACTCAATCTGAACCGCCTCCAGCTTCACCAGATCTATCTGAGCCTCCTCCAGCTCCTCCTGACCCGGCGTTGCTTTCCTCATGTTTCCCTCCTAAGATCGAACCACCTCCTGCACCCCCAGACCCCTCCTTACTAAATCCCCTCAAACCTAATCAAACCCTCAACTTTCCCCTTCCTGTTCTTGCTGCCTCTTTCCGACCGACTTCTTCGATCAATCCAACAGGCTTATCTATTGGAAATCCTTTGAGTAATGTTGCGTCTTCATCGCAGATCAACCACCAATTTAATAATCAACGTGTTTGGACTAATCACTCGCAGCGTTTGCCTCACAACGCCAGGAAGTACAAACCCATTGATATACAACCAACCTACGTTGATGGAGCTTTAGAACATACTGTGGCTGTTATTGAAGCAGGCACAACAGTATGGAAATATGTTTTAGTCGGTTTCTTCCTTGATAAGCCGTTGTCGTATATGGAAGTGGATCAGAAATGTAGATCTGTATGGAGGCCCAAAGGAGATCTGAAAATTAAATCTGACGGGGTCCTATTCATGTTTCACTTTGTTTGTGAGGAAGACAAAGATAAAGCACTTATGGGTGAACAACTCTTAATTTAGAGTAAACTTTTTATCATAAAACTGTATGATCGCAGTGTAAGCAATGTCCGTGGCATGATCAAATCAGTTTCAATTTGGGTATACTTCACCAATATTCCTCTTTTTTCATGGTCACATTACGGTATCAACTGGTTAGCTTGTAGGCTTGGCAAGCTGATTTGTATGGATGAAACTACAGAGAGACTCGAAAGATTACACTATGCCAAATGTTTGATTGAAATTAAACTGGATAAGGACCTTATCGATGATTTCTTAACAACGCTACTTGGTGGTGGAACACAAAGAGTCAGAGTTAATTATTTATGGAAACCTCTTGTCTGCACCCATTGTTGTGTTTTCGGCCACAAATCTGAAGATTGTGAAGCAAGCAAGCAAAAGGAAAACACACAAGGAAATAGCTACAAAGGTCAATAGAACAAGATAGATGAACAAGCAAAAACCAATGAAAATAACAAAGGAAAAGAGCCTACAATCACATCTGTGCCTCAGCCAGCTAGCAGTAAGATTAGTTATCAAAAGAAAAGAATCCCAATCAGGAAGGAAGCACCATAGCAAAGGGTTCAAAGGAACAAAAGCAAGGTTTCATTCAAATCACATAGATCTAATAGTTTTGCGAAAGATTACACACCTCAAAAACAAGTGTATAAAAGGAAAGAATTTAGCTTGGCAGATTATATGCCAGAGGAAGGAGAAATACACAACAAAAACTCTCGAGACCAGCATGGTGGCAATACTATGATACAACAAATCCCACTGTTATCCAAGAACAGGTTTAGTGCTCTCTCTGAAAAAGAAGGATATGTCTCTACTGATAATGAAGTAATAAATAACGATAATATGGTAAAGGAAAAGCAGCAGCCCTCTATATGCAAGAATTTTGATCAAGTGACCCGAATTCAACAACCGAATATAGTGATTCATAAAGATCCTCTACTCTCCAAATCCAGCCCCTCTTGTACTGTCAACGAGGATGTAGGTTCTGCTCTTATACATGTAGTTACCAACGAAGAAGATGTTCCTTCTCTTGTCAATGCAGCTAATAAGGAACTATGTCACCAGGCAACTACGACTAGGATGGAAGATATGGCGAGTGAAATCTCTCTAACAAAAGATGGAAAGATGACAATGCAGAAAGCATCAAAGTAGCAGTTCCAGTCTTACCGATTCCAGTAGTGTCGAACAAAAAAGATGAACCTTACGTACTCACTGACATGGAATTTAAGCCGGGGATACTCTCAATAATGCCACAACTTGCTACCATGAATGTTTGTACCACTGGTACCAGCCAAGCAAATAAACCTGACAGCCAAGAAATTCAAGGCAAAACCTTATCCAATGGTAAAATCAATGAAAATGTAAAAAGCAACACTGGCAAGCAAGTAGTAAACCCCTACAACAATATCTCACCACCTATTGGATTCAAAGAAGCCGTGGAGTCTCACTTGTATATATTGGACAAAAACAACATGGAAGCCCATAGCACAAAAGAAAATTTATGCGATACACCACTGGCAGGAGCTGATGAAAACAAGGTCAAGACCAGATCTATGACAAGGAGTTCTGAAAAGCATCTAGAGTTTAATTATGATGCATAATATATGCACGTGGAATATTAGAGGAGCCCACAAGAAGATTATTAGAATATTAGAGGAGCTCACAAGCAGATTAAGCTTAACAGATGCAAGACCATGATCATGAAATATAATCTTTCTGCTCTAGATTTGTTGGAGACTAAACTTAATGAAGATCTTTCAACCAAAGCAACTAGGTATGTGAATCCGAATTGGAATATGATTCATAATTTAGAGGATGCTAGTTACGGTAGAATTCTAGTTATGTTTGACCCATCTATTCATCAATTTACTAGAATAAGATCGTTCAGCCAATTTTTACACTGCCATATTTTGCATATTCCCTCCTCCACAGCTTATTACTTTACTTTTGTGTATGCGCATAATTCTATGGCCGCTAGAGAGAATCTTTTTCAAGAAATGTCCGCCTTGAAACAGAACCGTTTACCTTGGATGATAAGTGGAGACTTTAATTCTCCTCTTAAAATTCAAGATAGAGTAGGTGGTGCTTCTGTTTCTCTAACTGAAATAAGTCACATAAACATGGTTATTATGAATGCTGAGTTGATTGAAATTAATTCTAGTGGTCCGGACTTTACATGGAATAACTGTAATAGAAACGACATTCACACCTTTTCTAAAATTGACCATTCTTTTTGTAACACACTTGCACTCCATACTTGGCCAAGTTTAGTAAACGAACTTGCTATGCCTATACTATCTGATCATTCACCTCAAATTTTACACTTGAATGAACATATTTTTGAAAGAAAACCGTTTTTTAGATTCTTTGAAATTTGGACTAAGCAAAGTGACTTTCATGACATTGTTAGAAAGGCTTGGGAATTTAATTGCTATGGCAATCATATGTACAAACTTTACAAAAAACATAAAGCTATAAAGAATGATTTAAAAGTCTGGGCCGCCAAGATTTTTGGTAGTGGTAGCTTGAAGTCGCATACTCTCGAGAGGCAACTTAAGCAAATCCAGGCCAGTATGCTTTGTGACCCTCTCAACCCAGCTCTTCCTCCAATTGAATATAACATCTCTTGCCAGTACCAAGACGCTCTTCTCACAGAATCTATGATGAAAAAACAAAAAAGCAGAATCAAATTGTATGAAGATGGCGACCAAGGGCGGATCCAGGAATTAACAAAGGGATGGGCTGATTTACAATTTCCCTAATTTACTGTTTGACAACAATCCATTTGAAATTTTCACATTGAGTAAATACCATTGCTGGATAATTATGCCTATTTAAATTCAACATGACAACAATTTACAGTATGCCTAATTTAGTCAAACAAAGTTACTCAAATAAATTTTACAATGAAATGATAAATTGGAAAGACACGTGATTTGAAATTGAAGAACTAAATTTTCTCCTACACATTTTTTTTACAGCGAACCAAATATAACTTAACCTAAAACACTGCTGATACGCTACAATTACCACATAATATCGGCTACCTAACACAAGATAAATCGCCCTCAATACAGTCCATCAACCAGCGTCAACATTCACAGATAGCCCCAAACAACAAGCAGCACATACAGAACTCAAAAAGTTAGACAGACTTACTAAGCTCGAGCAAGTAATCCAAGCGGACCAAGCCGAAGAGAAGGAAAAAAGCAAGTAATCTCAGCTCCTTAATTAATCTGAATCGAAGTCTGAGAGATGAACGACGGCGAAGTCGCTTAGAGGATATCAGGAGTCGAGGACACCAGGGCGGAAGGAATGAGTGGTACGCATCCGGAGGCGGCCAATGTAGTGGAGTAGGGAAGGGCGAACAGAGGAAGTAGGAAATAGGTATTTGAAGAATCATACTTTTAACCTAGATTAGAAATTAGATCTGGATCTGGCAGGAAGAGGCTCTAAACCACAATAGTGAAAGCTAGAGGAGGTTAGGGTTGGAGGAAGGATTAGGGATTGGAGAAAGGATCTGAGATAGAAACGAAGCAGAAGAAGGAATGCGAAAAAAGAAGAAAAAAGCAAGAGAAAGTCGTAGTCGTCGTTACAAGAACCGCTATTTGCACATTTTTTTCCTGACCCTGGGCTGCAGCCCAGGCCCGCCCAGGGCTAGATCCGCCTTTGATGGCGACAGAAACACTGCGTACGTCCATGCAACTCTCAAAGCTAAACAAGTTAGAGAAACCATTCACACTATCACGGATCATCACGGGCAGGTACATAATACTATTATTTCTATTCAAAATGCTTTTGTTAGTTATTTTGCTGATCTTTTCAGTAATGGGGATAACTTTGTCCCTCAAATTGATGAGATTAATCCTATGTTATTACCTAGAATAAGCCCAGACATGAAAAAATTTCCTATGTACAACTATAACTGATGCTGAAATAAAACAAGCAATGTTTTATCTCGACAAACACTCGTGTGGTGGTCCCGATGGGCTTAATGTTGTTTTCTATACTAAGTGTTCGAGTGTGGTAAGTAATGATGTTTACAACGCTGTCAAACAGTTTTTAAAAAAGGCTAATATGTTCCATTCTTTCAATAATATAGTCATTGCTCTTATCCCAAAATGAAGAATGCTAATAATGTGAATGCGTTTAGACTTATATCTTGCTGTAACACTATATATAAATGCATTTCTAAAATTATTTCTAGTAGGCTAAAGCATGTTCTCCCTTTTATCATATCTCCGAATCAGTCCGCTTTTTGCCTAATAGGAATATTCTTGACAATGTAATGTTAGCTCACGAATTAATCAAAAATTATAACACTCAAAACATTTCTCCTAAAGCGATGATAAAGCTAGACATTAGGAAAGTGTTTGACACCATACAGTGGTCCTCTATAATTAGAATCCTTAGTTACATGAATTTTCCTGTTAGCTTTACGACTTCGGTTTACTCTTGTATAAGCACAGCTCATTTCTCAGTCAATGTTAACGGATCTCCGGTTGAATTTTTTGGGAGCAAACAAGGAATAAGGCAAGGTGATCCTATATCCTCTTATTTATTTATTATGGTTATGGAAATGCTAACTAGAATGCTAGATAACTTGGTTTCAACCGATCTTTTTGATTTACATCCGAAATGTTCTAATCCACGTATCACCTCCCTTATGTTTGCTGATGACTTGATCGTGTTTTGCAAGCCAAATGATAAAACAATAACTAATATTATGACAACTCTTCAAAAATTTTACGTGTTAACTGGTCTTAAAATAAACTATGAGAAATCGAACATCATGATAGCTGGAGTAAGCCAAATGCGCATTTTTGAAATTCAGGAATATACTGGTATAACTTGTAGTGAAACAAACTTATCGTATCTTGGATTGCCGATGGCAACTTCGAGATTCACTACTAATCAGTGTCTTCTTTTATTTGATAGAATAACTAGAAGACTGAATTGTTGGTCTACTGGCTTTCTCAGTCAAGCCGGTAGACTCACTCTAATTAAATCTGTTATTATCTCTATACAAGTTTATTGGTATCGCACTTATATTCTTCCTAATAAGCTTCACAATATGATACGATCTGTATGCATGAAATTCTTTTGGAAAGGCAATATACATGCTTGTTAGAATTTGTGATATAATATTTCCATTTGCAGAAGATTGGAAGATATTATTGATTATGGTGATAGAATATTTCCAATTAGAGAAGTTTGGGAAATATTGTTAATTTGAGTAATATAATATTTCCAACTGCAGAAGATTTGGAAGATTTCAAAAATTTATTGCTCTTTTATTTGTAAAAGGGATAGGTAATAAATTACTTACATAAGTGGAAGGATTTGAAGAAGGTTTCTTTTTGGGATAGTGAAGTAAGGAATTAATTCTCTAATTGGTTGGTTAAACAAGGAAGCCTATCAGGAGAATAGGAGAATTGGAGAATTAACTAGGCATTGATTTATATCATAAATCAATTACTTCAACCCCAAGCATTAATCCTTATATAAGGATAGGGATTAGGTGAATGTCTTATCATCTCAAAAATGTGAGGTGTATCATCTCTAAAAAGTTCTTCTTCTTCCCTACTATCAGTCTTGTAATTTTTCTTATTAAGTAAAGTAATAAAATCTCCTCTCCCCAAGTGGACGTACACTAACATGACGTTAATGGAACCACTATAAACCTCTTGTGTTATTTCTTTTATTGCTAGATCTGTGATTGCTTTGCTGGTGACTATCTGTTGTTTGTTTTGCCTCACCATCAACCCGTTCCTATTTTTTCCGCAACAATTGGTATCAGAGCTACGAGGTTGATTGAGAAAGGGTGTTAGGCATTATGGTAGGAGATAAGGAAAATTCAGCAATTGTATTAAGGCCATATGTCAAAGGGACATATATGGCAGCAGGATCTCAGTTAGCAATAGAAAGATGAAATGGGGATAAAGACTCCGAGAAGTGGCAATGGAGGATGAAAGTTGTTCTGATGAGAAACAATGTTCATCCTGTGGTATTTGCTCCTGAGGAGTTGACGGATGATATTTCAGCCGTGGAAAGGAAGGAGATGGAACGATGGGCATTTACTACTTTACAATTAGCAATGGGAGAAAATGTCATTTCAGAGATTAGTTGTGAGACAACTGCTAAGGACATTTGTACCAGGATGGAAAAAATCTATCTAAAGAAGTCACTAACCAACCGTCTGATTTTGCTGAAGACGTTTTTCACCATGCGGATGAGAGAGGGTACTTCAGTGAAGACACATCTTGATGTGAAGGCAGGTCTTCTATCTAAGGACTTGAAGTATCAGATGAAGGGGTTGAGTGAAGGTAGAGGAGGAAGTAGTACAGAAGCCTTATTAGCTGGTATGGAGAAAGGGGAGAAGAAGAAGAAGATAAAGTTAAGAGATGGGAAGCACTATACTTGGAGAGTCAAGGGTTGGAGCCTACAGTTCTCATGGAAAGATGTCAAAGCAAGGCATACGAGAAGGGACTTTGAGTTTTTGCATAGGCAGAATATGATCGAAGGGGAGAGCTTCAACAAGGTGGGATTTTGCCAAGAGGATGTGCTTGATAAGCGGAAGAAGGGATTGTCTGAAGATGGTCAGAGATCAAAGGAGAAAGCAGTTGATATGCATAAGTCTTTGCAGACTGCTAAGTTCGGGCGTTGCTAGAACTGGAATCGCTTATCGAAATGCTAGGTGCCACGCGGTGGCACGGTGTGGGAAGAGGGTTGATATGGTTCATGAAGATGTTTGTTTTCATGGTGAAGATTGATAGGTCTTACTTGAAGGGGTTACTTTGTACACTTTGTTGGTAGGCGGTGGCATTGCCGGAGTTTGTTGACAAAGTGCAATGGGTGATGGCCATGCCGAAGCTCATTGGGGGAAGTAACCATGTTGTCTTGTCCGAGAAGATGCTTAGAGTAAGAGAATGTAGGTGGAGTTGGTATGATTTCAAGGAAATATAGTATCAAGGTGGAGATTGTTAGAATTTGTGATACAATATTTTCATTTGCAGAAGATTGGAAGATATTATTGATTATGGTGATTAAATATTTCCAATTAGAGAAGATTTGGGAAATATTGTTAATTTGAGTAATATAATATTTCCAACTACAGAAGATTTGGAAGATATCAGAAATTTATTACTCTTTTATTTGTAAAAGGGATAGGCAATAAATTACCTACATAAGTGGAAGAATTTGAAGAAGGTTTCTTTTTGGGATAGTGAAGTAAGGAATTAATTCTCTAATTGGTTGGTTAAACAAGGAAGCTTATCAGGAGAATTGGAGAATTAATTAGGCATTGATTTATATCATAAATCAATTACTTCAACCCCAAGCATTAATCCTTATATAAGGATAGGGATTAGGTGAATGTATTATCATCTCAAAAATGTGAGGTGTATCATCTCTAAAAAGTTCTTCTTCTTCCCTACTATCAATATTGTAATTTTTCTAATTAAGAAAAGTAATTAAATCTCCTCTCCCCAAGTGGACGTACACTAAAAAGACGTTAGTGGAACTACTATAAACCTCTTGTGTTATTTCTTTTATTGCTAAATCTGCGATTGCTTTGCTGGTAACTATTTGTTGTTCGTTTTTCCTCACCATCGATCCGTTCCTATTTTTTTCCGCAACAATGCTAAGTACCTTGCGCCAATTTCGTTTTCTAAAATTACTCGTCTGATTGATAAAGGTGGGCTAGGGATAACTAATACCAAACGTTGGAACATTGCTGCTATAGCTAGGCATATTGATGATATTCTTAACAACAATTCTAGTCTTTGGGTCCGTTGGTACCTCAAACACGTCCTTAAGGATCAAAGCATTTTGTCCTTAAAAATGCTACAAGGATTTAGCTTGACCTGGAAAAGCATCAACAATTTTAAAAATAAGATTCTTCCTCACTTCAAATTTGGGTTTGCTGCATACGATAGGATCAAGTTTTGGGAAGATCCTTGGCTCGATTATGGTTTAATTTTGAATGATAATATGATTTACCTTGAAATTCGAGCATCTCGCGTGCACAGAGATACATTAGTAGGAGATTTGCTTGTTCATGACAAAATTAGCTTGCCTAACACTTCAATTCAAACTGTCCAAATGCTTTGGAACAAGATTGAAGAGAAAAACAGTCTACCGGTATCTCGACAAACTACTTTGTGGAATTGGAAGGTGAGATCTTCAACATTAATCAATGTATTTTAAATTATCAGAAGTTACTTCTCTCCCTTTTTGCATTTGGTATAAGAAGGTGTGGAAGAGAGACAACGACGCCAAAAAGAACTTGCTTATATGGAAAGTGATCAACCAAGCTTTACTAACTAAAGACAGACTGATGGACCTTGGCATGGATGTTCAGATCACTTGCAAACTGTGTGGAGCTGCAAACGAAAGTATTCAGCACCTGTTTTTTGAATGTGGCGCAGTGCATCAGCTGTGCAGTGAAGTTATGCAACATGTTGGCCAAAGCAAATTTCCCCTAAGAAGTAATGAACAGTGGAGCTTCTTCAAAAGAAAAACTGGCACTAAAAGGCCGAGAACAAGACTCAATAATTATCTGCTCAAGAAAATTATCCATGCAACATGGCACAAACGAAATTCCTGCACCTTTGACAATGCTCAAACAATGAACTACTCACTATGGAAGCACCAACTGTGGCATGACATTAGAGATGGACTGAAGTTCCTCAAATTTAGTTATGATCCGGGTATTTTTGAGCTACGCAGTTAGCATTTTGTCTATGTAATGATGTGTTTTGTATTTTGTAGTTAGAAGTTGATATGCTTGTAATCTACGTTTTCTTTTTTGGCTTTTTTCTGCCTTTGTTACCTTGTAATCGTCTTAGCATATGAATAAAAGTGGTAGGGGTCCACTCAACCCCGTCAGCTTTGCCAAAAAAAAAAATGAACCTTCATTTTGGTCATTTGCACTGAAATAAGGTCTAGAAACAGCAAATCGATGGGGCTTGTACCTCATCTCTTTAATTATACACATTATGATTCCACATGAATGAAACAAATATTATCGTAAAAATAAGCAACAAAAGAAAAAGGTAAATTTTGAGACACATCTTTATGATTACATCCCTACTTGTAGAAGATAAAATGATGAAATTTAAGGCATAAATGGGTAATTTTACTAATCTTAAATATGCCTTTAAGGTATATGTCTATAACTTATACCTACAATAATAAATGTCATAGATGCTGCTTTTTAATTTGGAAGTGACAGAACAGAAAAGGAAGAAATTCTAAAAGGAGACGTAGAAGAAAGCTTCTAAAAGGGAGGGATGTAAAACAAGCAAATTTAGAAAAAAGAAACGTATCCCTAATTTCCACAAAATCATGGTGAGTTACCAAATAGAAAATATATTCTTCAAGTTTAAGGAAATAAAAATGGTGGATAAGAATGAATAAATATTGAACAAATGACAAAAGGTTGTCTGACTGAAAATAAAAGCAGTTGGCTTACAGTATTATGATGAGTAAGATGAATATAGTTTTTAGTTGTTATAGACAATTTATTAACAAAGCTAAAGTGTTTTGTTTACGTAGCGTATAATGTGTAAAGGACATCCTCCAAACATGGTATGTTCCATAAAATTGCATGATGTATATAATTTTTTTTATCATTTTTAATTAAAGATGTCTTTAATATTGAAAATAGAAAAGGAAGATAGGTGTCAAGATGTGTTTAGCTCTAGCACCTAAAATTATAGAGTTAAACTGCACTTTCTATGCATAACGGATAATAATTTTGGATGTAACTACACATTTATTAATCAAACCGACTTTGTCGGTTTCTCTTAATTCGACCTAGCAAATAAATCAAAGTGATTTTGTCGAATTCTCTTAATTCAACCTTGCAAATAAAACTTTCTGTCCGTCTGATGCCAGACTAGACCCTAGTTTTCCTCGCAGCCATGTCTTCCGGCCCTAATTTTCCTCACGGCCATGTCTTCCGCGTATCCTTTCGCCTTTTCAATTCCATATATTTTCTGCATGTTCTTCCTCTTTCTCACGCAATCTTATATTTCAAAAACTCGCCTATTTTTATCCAAACCTCAAATTCACTTCCTTCTCTTCAAAACCGATCCAGGTGAATTTTTACCCAAATCAGAAGCAAGTTCGGCTTTCTCCTCTGGTGATGCTGCTGCGCTTTCCTCTGTCTCACCTGATGTGCCTTACAATAAGCAACCGCGATCTACTAGAAGAAGACTTAATACCTATTATGAAGGCGAAAGTAAGGCCAATGGAGGCACCTCTTTTCTGCACCGAAGGATTCACACAAGCTTAAATTCATAATATGAAATTATGTCTCCTTTCATGGTACCGATTTTCTCTATTTTTTTAATTTATTTTTTATTTCTGCATTTAGGATAATGGTATAATTATCAGAAATATCTTTAACTCCAGTGTCGCTCTGCTTCTAGACGGAATCGTAGGGTTTCGTCATCTCTCTAATCGATCGCTGATTTGTCTATAATTTCTTTGATTTTCTCACCTAATTTCTAAATTCCTTTTGAAATTGTGATGATTGGTAGCTGATAGCTGATTGTGCTGATTTCACAGAATCGGTCAGCTGGGCAATAATAATAGAGTTGTAAGAACTGATGATAGTGTATGTAAATGCCCTAGGCAATAATAGGGAAGAAGCAAACTATGGTTGACTGGAAGAATTGGTGCCAAAAAACCAGTCTTCAAGTGAGGTAAACCAATGCTTCAATCACTAGACCGATGGAGTTGTATATATTGTCAATATGGATATGGGGCTGTGGATATGTTTATTTGATATTTTGATGCTGCTAGTCTTAATGGTATGACATGAAATGGATCAGAAACCAGATGATAGATGATGCTTCAATACTGGAGCAGGTGAGGTTCATTCGATACCCAATGTTTATATATTGCACTGGAAAGTAGGTGATGCAACAAGATAGAGTAGATAGCAAGTTGACAACATTTAATGGAAGATACATTGTGTTGTTGCCTTGAATTGGTTACCCAATGTTTATGAAGCTTACCAAGACTCAAAATTAGTTGATGATGTCTTGCTGGTGCAATCAAGATCTTTGAGTATGAAATTATATGAATATCTAAATACGTTATCGGAATGCCATTTCCATTTTGTATGATCATCACGAATGTCAATCTGCCTTGCTATTTCTATTGGATGGAGTTATGATTATGCAAACTTCCTCCATCTTCTGGCTAATCAACACCATAAAAACGTGCTAGTTTCTCTCTTTTGAATATTTGTGTAAAATATGTTTTAAACCAACAAAACATAACAAAATATAATAGGTTTCATACATCCACTTGACATTGCAAGACCAAGTCTGAATTGATTTGCTATAGTTGTAAGCTGAAACATCCCATTACTTTTGTTGTAATAATGTAATTGATGCCTACGGATAGTAAAACACACTATTAGTTTTATTATTATTATTATTTATGACATTACAAAACTCCGTTGATGTGCTGAAACATATGACAATGTTTTATGAATAGTAAGAAACATATATTAGAGCATTTTGTTCATTTACAGTTGTCATCCAATCACTATACGTAAAGTAAATAAATCATTGTCCTATCTCATTAGTACCCTTTTATTCTACTTATCTTAATTAACTTATCATTACTGTCATGGTTGTTTGATATGAATATTAACAATTACTTTGATCATGTGAATTCAGCCTGGCTAGTTTTGGATTTTATTTAATCTACTTAGTTTCAAGAAACATGTTTTTTTAACAGATGAAGTAACATCAGTTTTGCTCATACATTTCATACATGACACCACCGACTTTGGAAAGGAAGTTATTTTTATAAGGTTAGCATATTTTATATGCCATGCAATCACAACTTTTAGACTTTCTCTTACAAAACTGATAACCACGTTTCGAAGATAATGTGTGGGTTTAGACAATACAACAACACCCTATTTAAGTAAAGAATTTATTCTGCATTATTTATTTGGATTAATGTTTGTTCAGCTTGCTTACTTTATCCGATCAGATGCACTTTTATTAATATGCAACACCAAACTTTATGACCTTATTTTTATATTTGTTGGATATACTTTCCATTTTCTACATTTACACTTGTAAATTGTTCTTATCATTATTTACCAAGCCTGGATGTATGAGAAATTTATCCTTTATTTTCTAGTTGATCATTTACCAAGCCTGGATGTATGAGAACTTTATCCTTTATTTTCTGGTCGATCATATATAAGTAACTATATGATATGCTAGGAGATTGAACTATCTTGAATAATTAATTCACTTGGCTTTTGCAAATCATTTCTCTAGCTAAAAATACCAAGGCGGTCCTTGCAAATTTTAATTTAATTCAAACTACTTAGTATTTTTTGCTGCTTCCACATAGATTTGCACTATGGATATTTCAGTAGGTATGCCAAATGGTTGTTACATCTTTATAAATTTCTGATATGTTCATCGCTTTGTTATGTTAATCATACTAGTATTATTATATTATAACACTTCATTCTTTCCACTCTTTATTTTTGTATACTTTTGAAAATAGTATGTTTTCTGCATTTTAGGGTACATTCAGATCCATGTAAGAGTTTAGATAGAAATTGATTATTTAGAAAATCAACTTTGCATTCATTTGATGTGAACTTAGAAATTGATTTTTTTTACGATAGTGTCCCTCTCTTTTCAGGTTAACAGATTATGTGAATTGAAGGCAAGGCAATCTGTGGTTGAATAAGAGGTCGTTACTGTAATGGAGATTTTACTGAGGTTGTTCGCACAAGTTATCAAGATTGTCTCCTATGAGATGCATTGTTTGGTTTAATTTTTGAATGTATCAAAATTAGTTATCTATGCTATAATTGATACATGCTTAGGTGAGAGTGTTTGACATTGCTTTTGTAATCTTTGTTAAACAAATGTATTGATTTGCATCTTTGTAATAAACAAATATTCATTCATTGCAACTTGTATCCTGCAAATGTTATTCTCATTTCCATCTTACTGGAAATAGTCCAATGAATGACAATATTTATTATTTTAATTGTAGAATTGGCTCTTTATTTATATAATATATACAGGTTCGAAATCTAAATGGTAACAGTAAATAATTCAAAGGTTAATATGGCCGTTTATAAATGCTTGCAACATATCTTAGTTAATAATAAGGGCACCCATTAGTGCTTCAACTGTTTATTTAGATTGTTATTCTTACATGTCAAACTAAACAGGAAGGGCATAGTTTGCAAAGTCGGTTTTCCCATTAGTCAACCGTTAATAGGGGCTTTTATAAATGCTTGTAACATATACATGTAAAGCATTTTAGCAACAATTTATAACTTTTTCAAAAAATTTAAATATCTTTAAAAAATAAGAAAAATGTAAAAATAAAAATATTTAAGGCGTGTTTCTGCGAGCCTTATTGTAATAGGTTTATCGGGAAAAACACGGACCCATATTTTTCCACCACAACGTGTAAAAATTCTGGGAAAAACCAAGGTTCTAGATTTGATATGATACGATAAATTTTTTCTTGATTCATTCCCATCCAATCAAAAAAGGATTTTTTTATTTTTTATTTTTGAACCGGATCGAAAAAAAGAGGGATTCTAGTTGTAAGATAGCTAATGAAACCGTAGCTGGAATTGAGATCTCATTCAAAGAGAAAGATAGCAAATATCTGGGGTTTCTTTTTTTATCCTATACAGATGATTCAGAGAGAAAATTGAACTTTTATTTTACATTTTTTTACTGGTTCTGGTTCTAGAATATAAGAAGTAAGGATTTTTATAAAATTTCTGATATTTTCTTATCAGATTGCCTATTTTTATCACATACACTATGTTGACATAGTGCCCCAAAAATAAACCAAAAAGAAAATGAAGTCTTTTCTTGAGAAAAGTAATTTTTACTAAATTTTTTTTGTACGAGAATAGAAACATAAGCAGTATAAACTGTTTACCCCAAGGTTAAGATTCTTTGACCAATTATCATATCTTGAAGCGGGTACAAAAGATACGTATTCTGGGCTGGAGCAATGAACCTATTTCAAGTGGCTCATTTCATACCAGAGAAACCCATGTATGAACAAGGATTGATTTTACTTCCGCACCTAGCTACTCTAGGTTGGGGGATGGGTCCGGGGGGAGAAGTTATAGACACCTTTCCATACTTTGTATTTGGAATACTTCACTTAATTTCCTCTGCAGTCTTGGGCTTTGGGGGTATTTATCACGCGCTTCTTGGACCTGAGAAGGAAATCCAAAAGGAACTCGAGTTTTTGGCGCGATTGTTCGGGAATTGAGACAGTTGAATTTTACTAAAATAGTTTCATTAGCTCCCGAGGTATTATAAAGGTTTATCAGGACCAATGTTACGGGCTTCTGGAATCCAATGGGATCTTCGTAAAGTTGATAGTTGTGAGTGTTACAATAAATTTGATTGGGAAGTCCAATGGCAAAAAGAAGGAGATTCACTCGCCCGTTACCCAAATAAAAATGACTTAATTAATATTAAAAAAAAATTGCTTCTAAAAAAAATATCGATATTTTTTCGAAATGTAATGATTAAAAAAGCGACTGATAGTAACGAACCTGGCGATGAATATCTGGAGTTTCCAATCCATAATAATCACTGGCCGAATGGTAAAATTTGGCCAAAGAAGTTTAAGAGATGAGAGAATTAAATCCCACAATTTTTAACATATCTTAACCATTTTCTCCAGAATGTCTACATGAAAAAGGAAAGATTCTAAGTCCGATGAGCCATTCTCCAACGTAAAGTTGGAATTTTTCCGTGTTTCAGAATACGGTTAACCAACATGTTAACTAATCGATTACGATAAATTGGATCGGATTTTGCAGTTTTTTCTATATACAAGCGTACATATATGTATTACAAAGTCGGTTTTCCCACCGTTATGCGGTTATACTAGATATATATTCCCATTAGAATTCATGCAAATTTCCATGCAGATAGCGAAAGTGTCCAATTTAACATTTAAAATTAGCACAATTAAGTGGAAGATGATGAACATTAGCAAACTTTTTTTACATTATAGGATTCTACCTTTCTCAAAACAGATCCATCTACCTCATATTGCATCATTATTATGCAAGCATAATATAAGAAACTAAACAGAACATATATGTGTACTCATGGCACCCCTTCTGGTGGCGAAGCCATGTAGAAGTATTATCTTGCACCAATATTGTGTATTTATTTGGTTGTATGGTATTTTCTTAAACCTAGTTTGCAGAATTTGACATGACAGAGCAAAAAGGGCCATTTTTTAACTTATAAATATTTACTATTGTTTATATGTATTATCAGATAAGCGACTTTTATAAACCACCGAATATTTGGATACAAAAATCAATAATATAGTAATAATTGTAATGAGTTCAATGAAAATATTATACATGGAAATTAGCAAGGTTGTGTTTCTTACCACATAAATCAAGTTTTGTTATACATCCTCTCAAACATTATTAGTATGTAAAAATATATGCACTAACTTGACTTTGGAGAAAATTTCACTATCAACGATAAATAAGGGTATATACGGCTGATTCCAACATTGATAGCATAAATGGATTATGCGTAATATTTCTTGAAGTATGAAGAAATCAAGTTTTCAAATATAATTTGTAGTCATGCACAAAATGCACTATTTCTAGAAGTACGAAGACGACTATTTAGACAATCATTTTTCTACAAATATGTTCAATTTAAGAGTATTAAATTTGTGACTATCATCGAAGAAATACTGCTTAAGTAAAAACGATGGAGCGGAAATAAGCACCTGCTGTGAAGCATCAATTGTAGCAAAATCTGACGGTGACAGGGAGGAGAAGGTGCAAGTTGACCATGTAGCGGGCGCAAAAGCAGTAGAGCAATAACCTACTTGAGGAGGAAAATTTGTAGTAGCAAGAGCATCGAAGAGGATGAGGATATTGAAGCAAAGGGAACCAGGAGACTATAGTTAAAGGGGGTGAATTTTCAGGGTGTCAGAGAGACGGAGAAAAATAGGAGAGTGAGTTTGCTTACCTCATTTTAACTGAGGTGAACATAACATCACTAACGGTGTAAACGATGTGCGGCTGAGATTAAATAAGAGGAATTCAGGGGCCAATCCCAGCTCCACACCACTAACATCGTCAGTGGTGTTATGTTCACCTCAGTTAAAATGAGGTAAACAAACTAGTGTTGGAAAAATAGTAGAGAGGAGGAATTTGGGGAATGCGAAGGGGAGGGGAATGATTGACGAATGGTACGTTAAATGAGAAGACGTGGGATTTGATTCAATGTGAAACAGAGGCCGAATGATCTGTTCTTTGGACAGATGGCACCATCCTATCTTTTTCCACAAAGTGGAACTGAGAGGACTTTGAGGAAGGAATGTGTTTTCATATAATATAATAGATAGATAAGCATTGGTGGTCACTTTAAAAACTGATCGGTTTTGCCAAAATAAAATAAAGAAATTTTATAAGGAGGTTACATAATACATATAGAAAAAATAAATTTTAAACTGGAAAGCCAATACTAAATCAAAGTGAATTCATTAAAATAACTACCAAACAATAAATTTGATAAATTTCAAACAAATAGAGACTTCAAACATGGTAGATTTAGGCGGAGGATGGAATGGTAATAGAGAAACACCATGGGTCCAAGTTCTTGTTCCTCGAAGACAAAAATTTAAATTCAACATGCTTGATTGTAGATAAATAAAAAGATTAGTTTTGGAGAAACTTAAAATGTTAAATCCTATGTTAGAAATAAATCAGGAAGTTTATTATAGAAAGATAAGTGTGCATACATTTTTAAAGTAAAGCTTTTTATGAAAATTATTACAGAAAGTTTTCATAAATGATGTGGTTTTAAAAAAAATGCACGCATTTTGAAAAGGTTTTGAGTTTTTAAAGTTTTAAACACCATATAGTGACATTGGAAAACTAAACGGTGAATGAATTGGTGTAAATTTTGCTCCGTAATAGAAATATGTAGTAAAAAGTTAAGGTGATATCAACAAAGAGGCTACTTTAGAAAATGAATGGTTTTATAAGGAGTCTTATTCACGAGTGAAAAAAAAAGTTTTTGAACTTTAAAACCGAAAACTTAACTTATGCGAACTGTATTCAGAGAAGTTGGAAATGAAAAAGAGACATAAAAGAAGGTTCCAATATATAGGAAAAAGATACAAACAAAATGATAGAAATAAGGAATTTTCCAGAAGACCCTTTTTTGGCATATGAAATTAGGTTTAGAAAATATATTTTTTTCTTCTAAATTTGAATGGTAGGAATGATTTGCTGAGGTTTTGAGCATAAATTTTGAATGCAAAATTCATTTAAATATGCTCACAACCAGTAGAAGTGTGTGAAAAATTTGGTGAAAAACTGTTTTTGGTTTTCGAAAAATTCATTTATTTAGATTTCTCATTATACTTAGGGTGTTGGCACATTTTTGAAAACAAATTAAAAAAATAGTTCGTATAAGAGGTACCGATTGGAAACAACTGTTCATGCATATCATATCAACTATAATATAATATGCATTGTTACATGGATCGTTGTAAATTTGGATGAATGTCAAATGGTTGTTAGTACAGAATGTATATGCAAAGATTCCCATGAGTGAACCCTTATCAAAATTTGGGGGATAAATTCCTATAATGAAAAGAATGTAACACTCCGCGTTTTTATAGTTATTTATGAAAATAGATTTAGTTAATCAAATCTGAAAACAGTAAAAATGGATATTATTTAAATGTTCAAAATTTAGTCATTTATACATTGTGTTTGTAGCGGCTCTTTGATAAATTTTAGTATATAATATTTTCCAATCGGAGTTCAAACGAAGAGGTTATGACTGTTTAAAGTTCTAGCACTGGAAACAATTACATACGTTAATTTGGCAATCTAATTAATTAAAATTGATTGTTTGCTGACAAACATTGACATTTAAATTAAAGTATAACGTACTAGGGGTGAGCAATATTCGGTTCAAACTGAATTAACCGACCAAACCAGTTCATTTCGGTCGGCTCAGTTTTAAAACTATATCGGTTTGAAAAATAATTTTATTTGGTTATCGGTTTAGCCGAATTAACCGAACTTTTGATTTGTCATCTAATTTTATGGTGTTATAGAGCTTTAAATAAATAGTTTGGAGATAAAATACAAAGACATGTGTTGCAAATATGTCAAATTTCATTATAAACATAAAATTTACTATATAAAATTACTCCAAACATGAATTTATGTTTTACATTAAGTGAATTCATCATTTAAATAATAACGAATCCTTCAAGTTCGGTTAAATCGGTTACCGACCTAATTGACTGAAATTAATATGGTTCGGTTTGGTTTGGAAACTTTTCAATTTCGACTTGGTTTGAATTTTTTAATCTCAAAACCAACGGAACCGGCCGAACACTCACCCTTACAACGTACGCAGTCGATAAAAAAACAATTAATTTGCAACGTATGCAATCAATCAATGAAAGTAATTAATTTGTAACGTATGAAATCAATCAATGAAAGTAATTAATATGTAACATATCCAATTAATTAACAAAGAAAATTAACTAATTATTGACAATTCAAAATTCAAACTAGATGATAATACACGGTCAACAAATAGTCGGCAAAATTTAGTAACAAGATAAGTTTATTGAGAGAATAAATAAGAATTAAAAATGAATTAATTAAAATAATCTACGTGCATATATGCATACGTATATTTACACACACATACATAATTCTTTGAAAATTGGTACACTTTTATTAACATATAAAATAGCAGTACATAGATAAGGTTAGCATACTAACCGGTGCAACTTAGAACAAACATGCATAAAGTAAAATTATAAAGGAACTTGAAATACAAGCATAAATAAGTACATAATAGAATAAACTACGCCCATGATTAAGCTCATTCTTTACACCCATGATTAGGCCATTATCTGCAAGTGCGACCCTCTGCACTCTCTTCCGAACCAGATGTTCCTAAGGAGTAGTTTCCAGAAAGTATAACCCCTAACAGAAGCAATTACCTCCAAATATTTAGCATATCACTGTCATGTGTTGCACCTTCGTGAAAATCTTACTGTCGCGTTACAAAATCATGATCTGAGCCATCATTCACCCGCCATAGCTATACTGGTGGTAGCAAGAGACCTAAACTACATCTTAATCAACATGCAATCATTTGCCTCCCAAACCCATAAAAGGGTACACTACACCATATATGCTAATTTGGCACACGGTCATGCAGAGATTTGATAAAGTTTTAAGCCGTATAAAATATGGCACAACTCATAGTTGTACCAACTGTCCTCTTGGCGATCTGCACCTCCCCAAACATGTTGGATCTAACCGTTCATCAACAAAGTTCTGGATCAGTTCATCTGATACGGCTTTCGACCGTACAAAATACATATCAAATTTTCCCTCCCTACTTCCATTCTGGCACAATCGAGTTTTAACACATCAAAAATTTCGGTCGAATTATCCCTCTTTTTATTTTGCAATGGCGACCGGATACCCAAATTAGGGTTTTGGTACTCGACCGAATTCCTTTGTCAATAAGCCATCCACCGTAGTCCATGGGTTATCATCATCATGCGCTGTCTTCAGCTGACCGACGAAGCTTCAGTCCACCGCTGTCCATCCTTCTCATCGCCACTAGAGGTGAGTACTAGATCAAGTTAAATTTGAATATGAATTGGGTTTAATTTGAATTCGAATTCGGTTTAAATTGGGTTTAATTTGGATTTCCATGCCTTAGTTTAAAAATATGAATGATAGATATTTGCATGTGCTTGTCTACCTAGAATTCATGCTGCTACTGTGTTTAAATTGGGTATTTTCAGACAGTTTTATAGTGAAGCAGTGTATTTGCTATCATTTACTTGTGTTGTATTTGTCTATCTTGAATTCAGGCACTTTTACTTGTGTTGCCCTGCTCATTTGTGTGTATTATTGCACCATATACACTAATCCTTACTGATCTGAAGTGCAGGTGTCATTGCTGGCTTGTGCCAAAAAAAAATCATGTGGTATGATTTGAGAACTAAAGCATACTAGTTTTGTTTGACTGAGCTGCATGTATTAAATGTTTTCTTTTGTGTGTTTTGGACACTTGAAAAACTGATAAGAACAGATACGTCATTCTTGCTTGCTAGTTCTACCTGAACTGCTTTTCCATTTATGACTTGCTGCCTTGAACCAAGTTGCTTTGTGCTCATGTATATGACATTATGTGCATCAAGTATTTGCATGTGCTTGTGCACTGATTTGTTGTATTCATCCATGACCTGACTGTGTTCTTCTTGCTTGTATGTTCATGATGTTGTTGTGCAGAGTAGGTGTGTGTGTGTGTGTGTGTCGTATAAGAATATTCTTCTGTTATCTTGTGCATTCAAGTCAATACTTAGTCTTGTGGAAATATGTTCTTTTATGTGTAAATATGTGTTTGTTTTCACCAAAAATGGTTCAAACACCAAAGGTACAATGAATGTACTTCACCAATATGGTTAGAGAATTAGTGGAGCCGCACTCAACAATAATTGAATGTAAAAAATGCGCAGGAAACAAAATGGAGACGAGGTTTTAGAGTGGTTCAACCTTGTGTTAGGCCTACGTCCACTGTGAATGGAGTTTGCATTATCATGATGATGATTACAAAACATATCATCTCTTGTTCTTTATACATTCTTTGACTCACTCAATATATTCTCAATTTACATACTAATTTCGCTTAGATTCACGAGATTCGATGGGGGAATGGCAGGATCAGTGACGAAGAAGGTTGGATAGCTGACGGAGGAGGAGGATATTTTCGATCTTTCACACTTATTAGATTTTGATAGTCGCCATGGCCAGATGGATAAAGGATTTTCGGATGATGATGATGATCATGGATGAAAAATGTTTAAGGAATGGTTAAGAACAGAATTTAGCAACACTTCGTGATGGCCGGAGCTCCTTCTTTATTGGTGGAGGGTATGACCTATTTATAGGTGCGCCCTCAAGGAGGTTTAAACTATAATTCATACGAGTTTCTTGTCCCATTAATTACTAAAACATCACCGCCTGGTTGTAGCCAGCTGTCAGCGACCATTTCCAACTGTTCAGTATAAATGACTTTACAAGAGCACATGACTCTGTGAGAGTGAGCAACTTCCCAGGTTTCGAATAGCTTTAGACGAGCGATTCCATGCAGGTGAGCGGGTTGTTGATGAGTGGGCGATCAGGACCATAATTGAAGGAAAGTGTCTGATCGGAATAGCGATGACAGATTGGGGAGCGAGAAACTAGGGCTATAATCTGTAAGTGGACATAGTGTGCATGTGCGATCCCTAGTATCTTTGGACTTTCATCTGACTGATCGGGAGTGGAACGTGCAACTGGGACAATTCTTCTCCTTACTTTGTCCAATCGAATCTTCTTAATATGGGGATGAGTGAAGTGACCTTTCAAGAGGTGCGAGCTTTACTGTTGTCGTGTTGCGTGTGGTTGCCCTGATCTTTCATAGACTATTTAAATGTATTGAATAACATTTTGAACAATCGGGTTTAATGACATCTGAACCATAACGTGGACTTAATAGAACAACATATGGGTGGTTTGTAATGTACACATGATCCTTAGGGGATAAACATTTGCTCCTCGAAGTTTGTAATTTCCATCTTGTGAAGATTACATGCTTCGAAATAATGAAATGTAATATCATTTGATGGATTGAGATGATCGTGCTTTCACAAAGTTCATATGTATATGCATGCTTGATTACGTTTACGGTCGTGCGTATGCTGACCCACTTAGTTGAACCCAAGATCGCTCGTTCGCATGTTATGTACGAGCAAGCGAACTGATGCGTGGCTTTGATCCGCTGGTTCTTTCAACCTTCCTTTTACTTTATATCTTGCCTCCTTACTTTTCCGTTACTCATTTCCTTTTCTTCCAAAGAAACTTTTAATGGCGGCGTTGTCCTAAGCACCTGCTCATTGTTGAAACTTCTGATTACTTCTGCCTTTTCAACATTTCTCCTTACAATTGTTCGTGGTATCTCCACCAAAACTCTGCAATTTTAAAATCGACTCAGGCGGTCTTCTTGCCCCGACTTGAGATTGCTCGTTTGCTTGTAAGTTAGATTTTTCCTCTTATTCTTATTTCGATTGAATCTGATATATGGGCTTGATAAACTGAAAGCCCCAAATTTTAACCAAAGTTACCCCTTATGGATTTCCCAAAGATTCTCGCGATTCCAGTTAGGTCTTTTCAAGGTTTTGCAAACGAATTTTTGTTTGTCAAGAATATATAGCCTTTTCTAGTCTTTCAATAGTGACTTGTCTTATTGTATGTTTGTATAATTCTGTTAATTGCCATCCGAATTATCAACGGTTTTTGTCTTTGTCTCGTGGAATTGAGGAATTTGTAAACAACCGTTCGTTATTTGTATCAGTCTTAATTTTGTACCTGATCTGGAGATTTTTCTTTTCCTCTATCGTGCATACTTATGCTTGAGTTCTGTGGTCGCCCACCTTTAGTTTGATATGGGTCATTCTAGCTCAGCTTCTCTATGAAGTCGGTTATGAACGACTTATCGTGTCTGAATATGTGTGACCACCTTGACTCGAACTTAAGTAGTCGACCTGATACAGTTATTATGCATGCTTATGCTGAAAATGGTATGAACTCAAATGTGGAACCTGGTTATCTAC
This sequence comes from Allium sativum, assembly GCA_030737875.1. Lineage (NCBI taxonomy): Eukaryota > Viridiplantae > Streptophyta > Magnoliopsida > Asparagales > Amaryllidaceae > Allium > Allium sativum. The sequence goes on from CM060919.1 coordinate 723,649,604, forward strand.
ATGCTAGTGATCAAAACCCGCTGCGACTAGTCAAGTAGATGTTGTGCGAATAGTAAAATATTTGAGTTGTGTTATCCCTTAATGGGTTAAATTCGGCCGGGCTATTCCTATTTGCTCTATAAGGATTGGTCATACATGGCTTCATTTTGGGGTGCACTTTCTCAGCTTCTGTCCTCTTGGTAAAATTAACTCTTTGGTGACAGGCTAACTCGTTATTATTCACTTTAGAGTCCCGAAACCAAACCATGTCTGGCCAAACTGGGAGTTTTGACCAAGCCGCTGCAATCACATCAGACATGGCCCAGGTGTAGATACTGCTCGATGTTTCCCAGAGCCCCGGGCTCTTTCTACTACACCTTGTGAAAGGCATTCGATGGAGCTTTCTATTAGCTCGTTTCAAAAATTGTGCAACCAATTTGGAATTTCGGAAAAGGAAGAAGCCAAGCTGCCTGATGGGAACAAGTTCACGGATATTCCACCAACTGGATATGTTGTCGTCACTCGTGGTATGCTGCTAAGTGGAGCCATTCCTCCTTTTAATCCTTACCTGGAAATGATTATTCGGAGCTTGGTCATTGTCCTATACCAACTACACCCAAATGGCTATGCGATTTTAATAAGCCTTTATGTCCTTTTTATGAGGAAAAAGCAACGTGCTCCTTCATTTGAAGATATATGCTCCTTATATTCTTTCAGGAAGAGGAATCAGCGTCCCTCCATTATTTTTGTAGAAAGTCGAGGTCCTATAATTATTACTGGCCTGGTGGACAGTGTTCGAGGATTCCCTAATCAATACTTTTTTGTTCGATGCCCTGATAATTTCTGTGGCTTATGGATGGAAGGCGGTGAGCATATTTACTTCTCAGATCCTTCTTCTTTTTTAAAAAAAAATCCCATTACTCAAATCCTTAGTTATTTTAGTACTTCCTGATCAGAATATTGCATTTAATCAAGATCTTTGTGATTCTTTACTGGCTGTTAGGGAAGATGAGAGGAGTAGGAAATTTTTAATTACTAAAGACTTCCTACGTCACTACAGCTTGCTTTCTCCTCTAAATACTTTTGCGGTGGATGCCCCTGATAAAAAGGGTGCTGCCGGCAAATCTCCGGCTAAGAGGGCCTCGAAGAAGAGGTGCTCTTGCCCCATGAAAAGCAGCAAAGCAACTCTTAGGCCTAAATCGGCTTCTGCCAAAAAGATGGTATCTAGGCGTCGTAAGGGTAGAGATCTCATGATTTCTTCGGACCAGACTGAGAGGGAGGGTATTTCCTTTGAGGTGACTGGCCAGGAGAATGCAAGTGAAGCCTCCTCAAAAACAGCCTCAGATATAGTGAAAGAGTGTGAACGACCCGAAGACATTAGGGTGACTTCTAAGGAAAATTTAAATGTTGATGAAAGTTTTCCTGTTCGGGATAACCAAGAAGAAGGTGGTTCAGTGATTTTTAAGGATTTTGGTGTACCTGATTTGGCTAAAGGCTTTGTCCAAGGTAATGTGGTCGCTCAAATATTTAACCCCAAATCTTAAACATAGGAGTTCCCAATGCTCTTGTTCTTAAGTTAAGAAAGTATTCTTGCAGAATTAGGAATCGCTTCAGTTCCCCTTATATATCTAGCACATCTTCTTTCTCATTTTGCCTCAGTATCTTACGATACCAGTGCTAAAGTTTTTCTTTTTTCTTTCCTTTCAGAATCAGGAATGGGATCATCTTTGTCAGACAGTTTCTCCCAACAAGCTGGTCTCGTTAATCCATAAAAACTTCTACAGTCCCGTCTTTCTTGCTGCTCCAAGCGTCCTCGATTACCTTCAGATTCCTCAGATGAACAAGCTCCCGAGTCGTCATTGGCAAATCAGCGGAAGAAGAGGAAGCATGATTATTTGCAAATATCCAAAAAAAGAGGCTACGAGTAGTGAGAGTGCTAAGGAGAAGGGAGATAATGATGAACAAGGTAAGGATGAACCCAGGAAATCTCATAAACCGATCGAACTCTTAGGTTCCTGTTTTCTGGTCCCCCCGGAACCATCCTCTGCAACCTCTCAACTTATTGTCTCCACTTCCTGTCAGATCCAAGCGATCCTTGACATGCCTCCTTACGAGACTGTCCCTGGTAATCCAAAGATGAAGGATCGACTCGAAGGCTGGGATTTAAAAGGAATGGATCTTGACTTGGACTTGCTCCCATATGATGATCAAAATGTCGTTGGAGAGCTGAGTGCTATAAAACATTATATGATCGCCTAGCTTGATATTGTTAAGAAGCAACTTGAAGCACAATTAAATGAAGCTGAAAATGCTAGAAGAAGCTGATTTGAGTCACGGAACAAACTTTGCTTTGAGTTCCAGAAATTAAGCCCTCAACATCTCGAGTGTATTGAACTTCTTGAAAGTGATAACTCCGAGCCGGTCCGTATGATTAAATCTCAAGAATCTGAAATTGCCGTTTTGAAGAGTGGATATCATAGGACAAACAGTTTAGAAGCTGAAAATGAGAGGCTTCAGGGGCAGATTGAGGCTATCGAAAAACAAGTTCAAGAGGCTCAATCTGGCAGAGAATCTGCTGAATCTCAGTTGGCTCTGGAACGGCAAACTGTAGCTTCTTGCCAGCGGGAGAGGATAGCTGTGGAAGAGGAGATTGCTTCCCGGACCACAGCCCTCAAAACTTTGGAAGAAGAAAAGGCAAAGCTAACTAATGATCTTGAGCAAGCTAAAATTAAAACTGACGAAACCCTGTTCCAATTTTACGTTTTCAGTGTTATTAATCGCGAAAGCTTGAGTTTTCTGAACAAGGATTTTCCTCGAACGCTGGCTCTTGTTTGGGAAAAAGTACTTAAATATTCCAAGGATAAAGAAGACAATGCCCTCTAAGAGACACTCCTAGATGCAGTAAACCGTGCTGCTTTAGCTAAAGGCAAAAAATACTAGCAGGTAAACGAGCTCAGTCTCTAGGGAAAAGAGCTTCAAATGCTGTCTCCGCTTACACCCCTCGTCCTGCTGATGTTGAAGCTTCAAGTTCTCAGATTCCTCCTGCAAATGCTCCCATTATTAATGAAAATGCTTCTGAGGCTCTACTCGCTGACGATCATGCTGTTCGGGATGACATCTCCAAGCAATGTACTGGGGATGGTGAAGAGGAATGATGATCTTCTGACTGGTTGTATATGCGAGTGCCAGTCCTCGCCTACTACTTTATATTTGTGTTGCCCACTTTATGACCCTGCATCTAATCTGTGATTCTGCGATGAATTTTTGTTTTGCTTAGTTAACTGTTCACTGGTACGTTGCATATTATATTCTCTCCGCGGTTTATTCATATCAGATTATACTTTATTTATTGTACGATAGTTACGATCTCACGGTGTGTTACGCTAGTATTGCGGGTCTGTTTTAACATCGAGGTTTGCTGCGATCTTAGGATCTCACTTCAATTCTTTGTTTCCCCTTAAGAGATCTTATTATTGTTACTACTACTATTATTTGCGCACTTATTTATATTTATCAATACTTTGGTAATTCAAACCCTTTGAAGTTTGTATTCGAATACATGCCCACTCCCTGGAAAGGTGCATGTATCCTATAATGCATCTAATTGTGTTTCAGACTGACCCAGCGTCCTAAAGCTTCATGAAACTCAATAAGACGTATACTCGTGTATGTACATATTATTTTTTATGTGTACTCAACCCCATATCTTACTGGCCCAGTGACCCAAGCCCTTTGGAGACTGGTTTTGAGTACGTGCCCCTAGGGGAGGACTTGGGTTATAAATTTTCGACCCAATCTTGGTCATGTTTGATTTAGTTTATTAATATCAAACAGAGACCTAAATTGGATACACCCTTTTGGCTAGGATTTCTGAATTGTTTTGGTACCCCCTTTCGGCTAGGATTTCTGAACTGTTTTGGTACCCGCTTTCGGCTAGGATATCTGAATTGGACGTTTGCTGGGAATTGTGTTTTTTGTAATGAGAAGCGTAGTTTTCCGGCTTGGTGCATTCCCATCTTCTGACCCAAAATGATTCTTTCTTTTGGGATTTGCAAGATGATTGGCTTGATTATTTTGCTTGGTTTGAGTGGTGTTTTTGGCGTTTGATGCTTGAATTGCTCTAATCAGGTTGTGCTTGGGAAGTTTTTGGTTATGGTTGAGCCGCGAATGAGCGGTCGTCCGTCTCTTTTTGGCCCTATATTTAAGAGATTGATTTTAGTGTGGGCCAGCAAATATATGATTTATATAGGCAAATAACTTTCAATTTGTGGAGCTCTTGCTTAGTACAGTATAGATAAATCACAGATTGTCTGCAGGAACCTAGCAAGAAGTAAACCAAAACAAAGTAATTGTAAAATAAAGACAATAGGGGTTGCGCATTTTCATCTTTGGATATTGAATTGTAGTTGATGGTTGCTAATTGATAACTGTACGTAAGTCTACAGATGTTTGGGCTTTCTCATGTGCCCCGGGTTGACTGGTAGCATCATTCTGCCCTTGGACTGCTGGAGCATTTTGAGGATTTTTGACATACTGCTGAAGTTGATTCTTTTGGATGAGCTCTTCAATCAAGCTTCTCAGATGCCGACACTCATTTGTGTTATGCCCTGGCTGATTATGAAACCGACAGAATTTCCCGGAGGTAGCTTGTTGCTCCGTGATCCTTTGAGGTTTTACCTAGGGGAACACCCCGGAGTCTTTTGTAGCAGAATAAATCTTCTTTGATGTTTTATTTAAGAGAGTCAACTTTGTGTGCTTAAAAAATCGCGACTTCTTATGTGCTTTATTATCCTTCTCATATGTTCCTCTTTTTTGCCCAAGGTCGTTCTTCTGCCCTATTTGGGACTCGTTGCTTTTTCCTCCTTTGGCTGTATTACCGTCTGTACCCTTCTGGATATTTGGGGCATCATTTTCCATGCTCATGTACTCTTCGGCTTTCTTATAGAACTTCTTCAGAGTCTTGGGTTTCTTCATTTTGAGCCATTTCCCAAATTCTAATTTCTTATCGATAGCACCTTTCACAGCTGCCAATAAGTACCAAGGCTCTGGTTCTATGATCTCAACCGCCGCAGCATGGAATCGGGTAAGGAAAGCTTTGATGGTTTCCTCAGACATCTACTCCATTTCGCTGAGCGACATGACATCTCTTGCTTTGGTAGTTTGTAGATAGAAATGGTCTTGGAATCTCCTTGCTAAGTCAACAAATTGATCAACGCACTTAGGTGGGAGTCTTGCGAACCATAGCGAAGCTACACCTTCTAGGCATACAGGGAAGTATAAGCATTTTATCTCATCGGTTTCCCTAACTCCGTTCAGGTGTTGATCATATTTGAATAGGAAAATGTTTGGATCTCCAGTTCCATCATAAGGCACTATAGCCAGGGGTGTGAATTTTTTAGGAAACTTTGCTTGTCGGATCCTTTCTGTAAATGGGTTTTTACTGGGTGAAAACTCCCATTCTTTCTCATCGCCTTCTCGGGTTGTTTTCTCTCTTATTATCCGTTGGATCATATCTGCAATGCGTTTCTCTTCATTCACTCGCTCCACTGGACTAACATCTAAGTTTTTGCTGGTGCGAACGCGGTTCGAGCTCCGATGCCTTCATTTCTTTTGGGAGATCTTGTGGTACTTTGAACCGCATGCTTCTCTGTAAGCTACGGAGATTTGACCTTAGAGTCCTCAACGTCAGCCTCTCCTTTATCTCCCACTAAAAAGTGGCATCGATTAGGGTCTGAGGCTAAAGAGTCCTCTCTTTCGTCAGCGTTGTTCACAACATTTGGTGGTGGAAGATTGACTCGAGTATTAATCAAGGCATCAAGCCTGGCCATCATCATTTTGGTTGTGGCATCCATTTTTTCATTCAAACGGTCACAGCTAGGGATGAGCATGGTGCGGTTTGGTGCAGTTTTGACTTAAAACTGCACTCGGAACCACTAGGGTGCGGTTTTCAAAAGTAGGAACCGGAACCGGACCAAGAACCGTTGGTGCGGTTTCAGTTTTTAAAGTGCGGTTTCGGTTTCAAAACCGATCAACAAAAAAAGGCATTGTTCCCTAAACCAAAGTTTACAGGCACAACGCATTCAAATCCAGCATAAAGCAACAATACAAAAATAGCATACACAGTACAAACAAAAGAACATTATGTCATATGACCAACATATAACAGTACTACAATTTCTATTACAACACTGATATAAATAAAAAGAAAATTATCAGTTAGACAAAATATACAACGGTTAAGAAGCAAGTCGCATCATACATTAGTAGTAGCCAGCACCAGCAGATTATCCTGCAACAACTACATTAATAATTTCATTTTTATCACCTATACATGCATTTGTCCCCATATCAGTAAAAGAAGAAAAATGTAAATGAATGAAAAAACTTACAAAAGAGTAGCATGAACATAACACTAGTCAGTAGTCACTAGCACACATAAACACAGCTAGATACTTGTATAAAAGAGAAGACATCACCATACCTTCAAAATTAGTGGTGCAGATGATTACATGCATAAAAGGGAACCATAGTGCAAAATGAGTTGGCTGGTAGGTACTAATACTATATTAAAGCAAGACAAGGCATTAGTAAACATGCTTTCTTTCTGCATTAGTAAACATGCTTTCTTTCTGCATTTGTTAAAGCAAGACAAGGCATTAGTAAAGCTACATAAGCATTAGTAAACATGCTGGTACTATATTATATATCACATGATCATTAAGCCTGAGTGAACAAATATTTATGTTGGGTTCCTCTTCCTTTTCTCTTGCTAATAGTGCATATGACTTCAGGAAAATCTACAATAGTTTCTTAGAGCATTTTTAACCATAGTGGCTTGTACTGTCAATTAATTTTTATGTGTCGATCACAGTTCACAATTGTATGAATAAAATTACCACTCGGATACTAATTTCTTTGTAGAAACATATGTGATTACATCGGCATACGTCCTAATGTACATTTGATTAAACAAAGACTGCCTATGTCATGGTTAATCTTCAATCATGATAAGTTGTTTTTATATACTTCATGACCTTGCTATATATTACATAAATTCATAATTCATGAACAAAGCATGTATAAATAAACAAATGTGATCAAAGTGAGCAAAGAAGCATGAAAAGCACGTACCTCAAGGCTCAGGTTGTGCCTCTTAGTGAATTAGTTCCCCTCTTCATGTTACTCATTAAACATGCATTGTTCAAGGAAATTTCCAACTGATTTTAGCTTATCTAAAAGAACATACAATATTACCAAATAAGAACACATATTACAAAACGAACTAGCTAAAAGCAAAATTCAGCAAAGAATGAAATCCAACCTTTTTCAGTGTTTTCCATTTGCTTAAGATCTTCAGGTTCTTCCCTAATATCAATCATTTTTTTTGAATTTCGAAACCAATCTTGCGAACAAACTAACGTTTCAGCTGTCCTAGTAGAAAGTCTACTCCTATATGCATCAAGAGTCCTACCTCCGGTACTAAACGCGGCTTCAGAAGCAACATTCAAGATAGGCATACCTAATAAATGCCTAGCAATTTTAGATAAAATGGGAAACTTTGTTGAATTTATCTTCCACCAAGTCAATAATTCAAAATTTTCATCTTTTTTTTCCTCTTCCATCCATTAAATATATGTCAATCTCAGATTTTCCCATTCTAGTGATTTCACCATGTTCATTTTCTTCTGCATATTTTTCAAAGTCATCATCCCATTCTCCATCAAGTTTTGCATGTGAACTAGGGAAAGACGTGGCAACTTCTAAGTAACATATATAATGGTCAAACAGTTCATGTAAAGTCTTCATTATTTTATCACATATCAATGAACTCCTGTAAGATCCTCTACCGTAAAGTTTTGCAAGGCAAAAATCCAAATATTGCTTTTTATACCTTGGATCTAAAACAACCGACACATACAATAAAAAATTGGTATTTTCCAAATTATCCCAATATTTATCATATTTCTCCTTCATCCTTTTTTCCATGTCTCTCATCATAAGATCCTTACTTGAACACAATTTGATTATAGCATCTTGCATTTTCACAAGTTTGATAAAAAACAAGTTTGAAGTGCAATATTTTGATCCGGATATTTTTATAGTCACATCATAAAATATTTCTAAAAAATGGATGAAACATTTTACATTCGAGAAATCAATACCCTGCGGATGCCCTTTAACATTTTTAAAATAATTTTCATAGCTAGAATCTTCAAAAATCATTCTTTCAAAAGATCCTTCATAGACCATGGCAACATCTAACATTGTATATGTGGAATTCCACCTAGTATCAACATCAAGACAAACCATCTTTTCACAATTAATCTTCTCCCTTTCGACGCAAGTTCTAAACTTTGCTAGTCTTGCCGGAGAGGATCTAACATATCTCACCGCATTTCGAATCCTAGCAATAGACTCATGTTGATCTTTCAAACCGTCTTTCACAACTAGATTTAAGATATGTGCACAGCATCTCATATGCATGTATTTATTTTCCAAAATAGCGTCTCGACCTCTAAGGATTTTTTTAAGATGAGCAATTGCTAAATCATTTGAAGATGCATTATCCACAGTAATAGTGAATACCCGCTCAATTTCCCACTTTGACAACAAAGACTGTATCATTTTCCCAATTTCAACTCCCTTGTGGCTTCCAATTTGACAAAAGTTCAAATTTCTCTTACAAAGTTTCCATTCATCATTAATCCAATGAGCCGTAAGGCACATATAATTAATGTTTTGGCCGGATATCCAAGTTTCTGTTGTGAGAGATACTCTTTGTGAAATCAAAGATTCTTTCACTTTAACAACCTCCTCTTTATAAATTTTCAAACAATCGCTAGCCACCATCCACCGAGAAGGCATTCTAAATCTTGGTTCGGCTTCATTTAGCACTTCTATAAACCCTTCATGTTCAACAACTCTAAAAAGTTCATTGTCTTTTATGCACATCATTGCTATTTTTTTCCTCAACCTTTCTTGATTAAATGTGTGATGTCGAATGTTGTGAGTTTTTGTGGCTTTCTCTCTATCTTCTTTAGGCAATGACTCAAATAGTAAAACCTTTTGTCTTTTATCTATGTTGGCTCTTAAGGGAGATTTAACACAAAAATCGGTAAGGTGCTTCTTCATTGACCCGGTCCCATTTCTTCGAATGTTACATCCAAATTCGGTACCACAATATACACAATTCGCTTTCTCAAAATCCTCTTTACATCCATCTAATTTTTCGAAATGATCCCATACAATTGATCTTTTTCTGCCCCTATTTTCTTTATCCTTCTGCTCTTTAACATCTTGTATGCTATCTTTAGTTTTTTCATTATCATTTTCCTTTTCTATTACAAACTGAAGTAAGAAAATATAAAATAATGAAATTATATTTTATAAATAGAATTGCAGCATGATTAATAAATTTTACAACTCTAAAACCTAACATGATTATATGTAAGAACAAAATTTGTACCTCTTTTTCTTGCTCGAATTGTTTTTCAATTGGAAGTGGAGATTCCGTAGTAGAAGACATCTGGAATGAAACAATAAAAATCACATGAAGCCGCGAAACCCTAGAAACAATAAAAATCGACAGTTACAACAAGATACGAAACCCTAGAAAAAATGAAGACCAGAATGTATAAATCAAAGAAAGAAATTTAGCGAGTGAGAACAAAACTTACCAAAACCCTGCCACCAAGACTAGAAATTAGAAATTAGAAATTGAGAAGCTTCTTGTAACACTCCACCTCCGCCAGGGTCACTCACAAGAGAATGCACTAGCTTTGGAGGGGCGTTGTCTAGGTAAACATGCACAGAAATATCACAAGACAGAACATATAAAACAGTGGAAGAAAAACCAAATTTCATTACCTCATAAAATTATAAGGTCTAAAGCCTTTTACATCAAAATGCCTTTAAAAGCCATTACATTGGAAACCTGTCTTGCAATAGTTAAAGAAGCATAAAACCACGGTCATAAAATATTCCCCAAGTAAAACGGTAAAGCAGCCATAGCCAAGAAAATCCAAGCCATACATGATGACCTTGAAGCAGTAGAAGTCCGAGCTAAATAACAGTATTTCCTCCCTGAAAACCTGGGGGGGAACGGAAGACAAAGAGGCGAAAGAAAACGGGGTCAGTCATAAAGACTGGTAAGTCCTATCTACTTCCAGCATAAAAACAGGTAAAGGTAACATGACATGCATAAACTGAAAGTAAACATAAGGATGATGACAAGATAGACAAGCTAAACCAAGGTAACAGGATGAACTACTGTATCAAGATAAACTATGGTCACAATGAATCAAGTATAACATCCCAAGGTTCTATCGAGTATAACATCCCAAGGTTCTATCGAGTATAACATCCTAAGGTTCTATCGAGTATAACACCCCAAGGTTCTACCAAGTATATTTGCCCTGCACCTTCCGTACTAGTATCCCAACCCGTGTCATGTGTTAGCTACAAAATGTCCCTTGCCCAATGAAATGATCCATGTCAACCTAATGTAGGTTTTCCCAACTCGTGTATTTCTTTCCATGTATATGTTTAGTCCTTTGCCGTAAATCCTACGGGCTTCCTCACGTAGTTCTATGCTACTTCAACGTAGTTCCATTATCATTGAAATCATTTGGACTGTCACCCTTGATCTTGCTGTATTTTCTTACCATGAATTCTCGAATGTTCAGCTAGGATTTATGCCACCTAGGACCACTAGGGATTACGCTACCTACTAAACGTTTTCGTAACTCGGTTTGGGTTTAAGCCACCTAGGACCGCTAGGGATTATGCTACCCGTCAACCACGCCCTTTTTCCCACGTATGTATCATGAATCGTTTTCCATGTCTAGATGCACATGTATCTCAATGTGCCATCCGAGTCCCGTGACAGGGCTAATCAAGAAATACGGGACTCGGTCGGGAGCTTTAGGTTATCTGCCGATGCAGATATCAAGGTCTGTTTTTCTACCGGTGGTTATGGTCCCACGTGACCCCTCCCTCAACTACTGAAAGGCAATCCAAGAAAATCATGCACGAGAACTATACTCCGGCCATCCATGCCCCACTTTCTTATTGGCCAACCTCACCCATAACTAGATAACAAGTATATGGTCTGTTGGGAGTTCTCTGCCTTTCCGCATACGTACACGATTGACTAAAGATGGTAGGTAGTCGACGACGTGCTATCACAGGGCTAAACTAAGTATCGCCGACTCCACGCTAATCCACCCCAGTCTTTAGGTTGCTCGCACAGCAACCAAGGCATACCCTTGGTTCTTCTTCCGCAGACCTTAACCTCTATGAGCCCAGGCGGATCATCTGCAACCTCACAGAGGGATACCAAGAGTACCCTCACGTCCCCTGAAGCTACCGCTTCGTCACCCAGTACGCTGGAGCCTTTATCTAAGTCAGATAAACATTTGCTCCTCCTCATGTGTTTGTTTAAACGATGACCTACCGTATCAGGTTACTCATCTATTTGTGAACTGGTCCAATTCTCTTGACTAAGAATTATTACTTAGTTATCCTTAACTAAGGTTTATCACTTAGTTTCCCTTCCCGTTATCCTTATTAACTACGATTTTTCACTTAGTCCCCTGAACTAGGGTTTTGTCTAATGGGTTAAGTGTTGTCGTTCGAGTTCATAACTTACCCCGCCTATGAATCATGTCAAAATTGTCAAAGTATTCAAGTTCAAGACTTAGCCCTACAAACCATGTATCAAGTTGGTTAAGTATATCAAGAAGTTCATGACTTAACCCTAAATTATCGTGTCAGATTGGTTAAGTATAGGTTAACTTAACCCTATCAAATTATCGTGTCAGATTGGTTAAGTATAGGTTAACTTAACCCCATTAAATTATCGAGTCGGATTGGTTAAGTATAGGTTAACTTAACCCCATTAAATCATCGAGTAAAATTGGTTAAGTGTAGGTTAACTTAACCCTATTAAATTATCAAGTCGGATTGGTTAAGTATATTTAAGAGGTTCGTGACTTAACCCTATCAAATCATCAAGTCAGATTGGTTAAGTGTAAGTTAACTTAACCCCATTAAATTATCGAGTCGGATTGGTTAAGTGTAGGTTAACTTAACTCCATCCACTAGTCGTATTTATAATGGTTAAGTATCATTCTTGTGGGTTTACTTAACCCTACCACGCATCGCGTTATCCCAGTCGGGTGTTATCAACCCATTTAGGTTAAACTAACCCATCCGCTAATCGTGTTATATGGTTAAGTGTCTTTAAGTAATCAAGTCCGGTCTTACTTAACCTACCCATTCATGTCATATCGGTTAAGTGCCATTAGTCAAACTAACTTAACCTTATCATGTGGCATTAAGTAAATTAATGCACCCCAACCTCTCACATTAGACTTTGTTGTGGTTACTGGTTACGCCGGGCGGGTCCGGGCAGCTTTACACCACAACCTAGTCTAACCTCGGGTTTTGAGCGCGATATGACCAACTACTCACATTGGGTCTTATTGTCTGTAGCTACGGGATTTGCCGGGTGGTTCCGGGCAGATTTATGCTACAAACTCAACCCAACCTCGAGTTAGCCACTTTCATGTTTTTCTACTTGTCATGTTCATGTCAAAGTTAGGCTACGACAAAGTCCACGTTTTCCACTTATGCCCATTGTCCCATTACTTAATTCATGTTAAGTTTCATAGCCCATCTCACGTTTGCCTAAACTACCCAAGGCGTATTCCCAACGCAAGTGAAAGCGATTCAACATAGTAGGAATAATATGACAACATATTGGCCCCAAACATATATGATAGCATAAAGGGATTGGCCTCAAGCATGTATGATAGCATAAAGGGATTGGCCTCAAGCATGTATGATAGCATAACACTAGGTTCATCATCATAGGCATGTAAATGGTCATGAGGGGTTTAGGTTCTTTTACATGCATAAGCCCCAAGTCAAGTTCATATGAATGTTCCACAAGTCAAATTGTTCTAAGGGTTCATGCCAACATTCCACAAGTCAAGATTCAATCTTGCATGATAAACTAGGTAAAACACAACATGAGTGGCATGATTTAATCACTAAGAAATAGCCCAAAGTCATAGGTTCAAGAGAGGGGCAAGACAAGATTCACATAGACTAACATACTTAGGTTCCATCTCATTTTATTCCATGTCAACATTAGAACTACCGTTTAGATCTAAAAGTAGCTAGAACTTACATAGCGTGGCTAGAGATTTATGAACAAACATTTGTGGTAGAACGATGTAGGAATGATGCTCTACTCCCTTGATTTGATGTAGAAAGCTTGCTCCTTTGACATGGATCTAGTTTGAATGCTCAAGCCTTTGAAGTTGGAGATGGAGGCCATGATCAAGAGAGATTTGGGCAGCACTTTGTTGCTAGGATGATTTTTTTAGTGATTTAGGTTAGGTCTTAGGGTGTTTTTATAGAAGTTAGGACTAGTTTAGGCCCTTAGATTAACCCTAGTTTAGATCTGAACCGTCAAAATCGTCACAGGCCCCCAAACCAGAGCCAAAAGACCATGCAGGTGCACCTAGGCCGACCTGGCTCGACCAGGGAAGTCGACACCCAGGTCGACTGCCCAGTCGACCTGGTCCCTGGGGGGTCGACTCCCCAGTCGACCTGGGGCTGGGCGGGAAATTTTCCCGCCCAGTCGATTTGGGGCTAAATTCGAAATTTGAAAATCTGTTTTCGTTTTTTGATTTTTCGTGAAACTTCTAGAGGCCATATCTCGGTCATACGGACTCCGATTTACGAAATTTCGGACTCGTTTCCAACCAGAATTCCTAGACGAACACAACGGCGCAACTCGTTTCTCTTGATTCTTATTTTAAAATTTAATTCTGCCTCAATCCTTGTCTTAACACGTTATTAAAATTCGGGTTGTTACACTTTTGAAGAATGAAAGCCAAAAATATAGAGCAGCTATTGCAAAACAAGCCAATCCAGACCGTAAGAAATAAGAAAATGCAAAATAAAGTGTAAGGCTGTAAGGCAAAAACTGAAAGCAACAATAGCAAGATATAAAAATAATATTTGGCATGGACCGCATGACCATGGTTGCATTGAAACACATTTTAATACCATGGGCCTAATTCCTGAAAGTGTAAGCTTGCTTAGTGTTTACAGATAATGTTAAAATTTATATATACATGATATTATTATTCGGTGCGGTTTCGGTTTTGCGGTTTAAAAAAGGATGAAAACCAAACCCGGACCATACTAACGGTGCGGTTTCATCAGTTTTGCGGTTTTATTTCGTTTCGGTTTTTTAAGATGCGGTTTTTATCGGTTTTAAACGGTTTCGGTTTGTAATCGATTTTTGTGCTCATCCCTAGTCACAGCCATATTCAATTCATCTCGTGTTACAGATGGCCTGGATGATTCTTCAACTTCTCGATTCAAAGTCTGCGGTGTGGTTTCGTCACCGCGAACATCCCCAATGGTTGTGGTAGTTTTACTGGATTTGTTATTTTTCTTTGAAGCCGTGGCTTCGAGAAAAGAGGGCAGTTCAGGATTTTGATGGTAGTTTGTTGAAATTTAGAGGGAAGTGTGAAGGAAGGATATGAGAATCGGCCCCACACTGGGTGCCAAATGTTTTCACCAAAAATGGTTCAAACACCAAAGGTACAATGAATGTACTTCACCAATATGGTTAGAGAATTAGTGGAGCCGCACTCAACAATAATTGAAAGTAAAAAATGCACGGAAAACAAAATGGAGATGAGGTTTTAGAGTGGTTCAGCCTTGTGTTAGGCCTGCATCCACTGTGAATGGAGTTTGCATTATCATGATGATGATTACAAGACATGTCAGCTCTTGTTCTTTATACATTCTTTGACTCACTCGATATGTTCTCAATTTACATACTAATTTCGCTTAGATTCACGAGATTCGATAGGGGAATGGCAGGATCAGCGATGAAGAAGGTCGGATAGGCGACGGAGGAGGAGGATGTCTTTGATCTTTCATACTTATCAGATTTTGATAGTTGCCATGGCCAGATGGATGAAGGATTTTCGGATGATGATGATGATCATGGATGAAAAATGTTTAAGGAATGGCTAAGGATGGAATTTAGCAGCACTTTGTGATGGCCGGAGATCCCTCTTTATTGGTGGAGGGTATGACCTATTTATAGGTGTGCCCTCATGGTGGTTTGAACTGGAATTCATACGAGTTGCTTGTCCCATTAATTACTAAAACACCACCACCTGGTTGTAGCCAGCTGTCAGCGACCGTTTCCAGCGTTTCAGTATAAATGACTTTACAAGAGCGAAGAGTTAGCGACTTCCCAGGTTTCGAACAGCTTTAGACAAGCGATTCCATGCAGGTGAGCGGGTTGTTGACGAGTAGGTGATCAGGACCATAATTGAAGGAAAGTATCTGATCGGAATAACGATGACAGATTGAGGAGTGGAACGTGCAACCGGGACAATTCTTCTCCTTGCTTTGTTCAATCGAATCTTCTTGATATGGGGATGAGTGAAGTGACTTTTCAAGAGGTGTGAGCTTTACTGTTGTCGTGTTGCGTGTGGTCGCCCTAATCTTTCATAGACTATTTAAATGTATTGAATAACATTTAGCACGACCGGGTTTAATGACGTCTGACCCATAACGTGGACTTAATAGACCAACATATAGGTGGTTTCTAATACACATGATCCTTAAGGGATAAACAGTGTTTATGTGTTATTGTTGTTGCTCAACCTGAACTACTTTCCATTTATGGCTTGTTGCCTTGAACCAAGTTGCTTTGTGCTCACGTATATGACATTATGTGCATCAAGTATGTGCATGTGCTTGTGCACCGATTTGTTGTATTCATCCGTGACCTGACTGTGCTCTTCTTGCTTGTATGTTCATGATGCTGTTATGCAGAGTAGGTGTGTGTTGTAACTGTATATTCTCAAGTTATCTTGTGCATTCAAGTCAGTACTTAGTCTTGTGGAAATATGTTCTTTTATGTGTAAATATGTGTGTGTTGTATATGTATATTCTAACTCATTATTGTTCTAATGCAAATTAGGTTGCAAGAATAGACGAAGATGATGCATTCTGGTTAAGAATTTACTGCATGATCCACCAATGATGCCTCACCAAGTTGAAGGCTTTAACTCTTTGGTTAAGAGTTACTGGGTGATTGAACAGGTGGATGCACTTTAGCTCACGACGCCGGTTTGGGTACTTATCCCAGCTTATTCATTTAACTAAGCGTCAGGGCTGGCAAAGGGGATAATATCAAGTGTCAAATGCCTTTTCCTAAGGTTTAGTGAAGCAGCATATGAAACTTGATATATTATCCCCTTTGCTAGTCTTGGTGCTTAGTTAAATGCATAAGTTAGGATAAATACCCGAATCAAGTGCGTGAGCTAAAGTGCATCCACCTGGTGAATCATCCAGTAAATTCTTAACCAGAAAGTTACAACTTCAGCTTGGTGAATAGATTAGCTGCAGACCAAAGTGGTCGATCGCCGAAGTTGAAAAGCGGAGAGTGGTTGATCGCTGAAGTTTACCTTCTTTATTCTAATGTAATTATGAAAGGGTACGTATCTTCTTTATTGTAATGTAACATTATGTATATTCTTTATTGTAATGAAACAGCATGTATCTTATTTATTGTAATGTAATCAAATAGCATATATCATTATATGTTGCAATGTAATAAAATATTTCATACAATTATTTCGTTTACTGCTACAATTGTGAATTAGTGTATCCTATGTATAAATTGTGTTATATATGCTTTGTGTTACAAATAATATGTGCTGCAGTTTCTGCTTATATATATATATATACACACCTATAAAAGATATGGTTTATAGCTGTATCTATAATAGTTTAGATACGGCCAATGGCCATATGTTATTACTAGTGGGATACGGTTTACAGTTGTATTTAATAATTTAACGCGCCATTTTTTGATACGGCTTATTGTTGTGCCTAACTACTTTTGATACGGCTAAAAACACAGCCTAATTAGCATATATGGTGTAGTGATACACATACGTTTAGAACACAAAGGTGAATGTCATCATAGATGTGTTGTTTCTTCCTAATGAAAAGAACACGCGAGTGCTGGAAATCAAATAGCCCAGAAAATACGTACAAAAGGAACTTGAACACAGATCCATCCTCAATACTTTGAAACTATTAGTACATCATAACATCTGGCTTCAATTTACATCCATCCGAAGGTGTAAATCATATTATAAGTGTTAGACATCATAGAATCAAAATTTTTAAATTGAAGCTCAAGTTATGAAACAGTGATTTATCTTCCGAGGTTACAGAACCCAACAAAATATAGCTTAGTATACACTAATAATGCAGCTGTAGAGTAAATCTGGTTGTGATACTAAAATGCACAAACAATTTGCATTAAAACATTTGTTTTGATTACATCTAGAGATGTAATACGGTTATTAAACTGTCACTTTTCATTCACTACAGAATTTGCAATGAAACCAAAGGCTCCAGTAAAGTTGAAACATACCCAAAATATACGTGGTTGAAAATATTTGGGAACCTAGGAAACAATCACTCCAAATCGCAAACCTTGAGGTCACATAGATCAATCTAACCCGTAGTAACACAGATCAGCTTCCGATATATGTTAGTACCTTGGATCGGTTAGGGAAATCGAGATAGCTAACATAGAATGGAATGGTTGAACCTATGTCGCCAAATACCTCATTCCTAATGTCTTGACCATTTTCATTTATGAGAAAAGAAAATCTGATATTCGATGGAATCAGATCTGAAGAAATGAAGATCAATAATAATGATTTAGGGACTCCGCTGATGCTTCCGTTCTTTGATCTATCGATCTACAACAAGACGCTTTCGACAAAGTGATAGAATTTATAACGACCCATATTTTTAGTCAATTTAAAATATGGAATTAAATATGTTTAAAAGGATTTTTACATGGATAAGTCTGATTTAAATTTCAAAATTCTAGTAAGTACTGAACTGGACTTGAAAAAAACTTGAAAATAAATTCAAACCTGGTTTTATATGTTATGGGATTAAAACAGGGTCAGTAAACTTTTAAAATCAATTTCAAAGAGAACTTTTGAAAATTAATGTTTTAATATTATTTGATAACCTGAAAACAAACCATTTTTGAGACTGTCTCACAATCTGAAGAAACCCATTTTATCGGATGCGTAACGTCAAAATATGGTAAGGTTTCAAATTTTAAATTAATTAGAGTTAGTGTGTAAACATATGTAGAATAAACGTATATTAAAAAATCAGTTAGAATTCAATAAAAGCTAGAAATAGACCATTTTTCAAATGGTTTCCGAATTTGACGAGACTGATTTCATTGGATCCGTGTTAGTGAAGTATAGTAGGATTTAAAATTTTGTATTGATTGGACTTAGGGTTTGGTCATACGAACTAAAAACGTATAGGAATCGCCTTTTTTTAAATTGAGTTGAAAATAAGCAGTTTTAGGTAATATCTAAACAATTGAAAATATTTGTATTGATTGGACTTAGTGCTGTATTTTATTTTGGGTTTGTACGTATTAACTCTTAGCTACATGACTTGGTTGGGTTTGAATGGTTTGTATTGTATGCTACAATCCTACTATTTTTTGTTTGTTTTATGGGATGTATGTCTTAACTACTCCTTTTTGTCGATGATAAAGGGGGAGAAAAATGTTACTAACAATATTTTTTGCAGATTTTTAATATATATTTCAGGGGGAGTACATATACAGGGGGAGTTTAGCAATATATCCAGAGCTATGTTGTCATCAATCAAAAAGGGGGAGAATGTTGAGTCAAGGAATTTATAGCATTTTGATTAATGACAAGGAGACATTTCATGATCAACAAAAAGAAGAGAATCAATGATAACATAAGTTAGAGGTTGATTATTTAGTAGTTTAGCCATGTTATAAATGTTAAAATCTATCCTCAAATAATCATATACCTCTATATTATGAATATATATATGTATATATATGAATGCACATTTATTGTGCATATTGCCAGAAACCGGTCGACCGGTTCAAATATAGCCGGTCGACCGTTTCTGGGCAGAATGCACAATAAACGTTCACACATATATGTAACGTATATATATTTCAAAATTCAGTCTACTGATTATTTTTGACCTGTCGATTGATTTTCGAATTGAAAGCAACTCTTCATACAGACATCTCTTCTCATCAAAAGTTGCTTCCTTTACCTTTCACCAAATATCATTTCTCTTCAATACTTCTCTTCACTAATGGTTGCAACTCTTTATCCTCTATAAAAACAACATGAAATCATCTACTCAAAGAACAAATTTCTTTCTATCTATTCTATCTATTGTTGATTTCATTCTTGATCATTCAAAGCACTTAAACGCTCATAATCTTCTTAAATCGCTGTTGAATCCTAGAATCTATATATTATTCTTTTGATTCAAACACGATATCATCTTCCAAATCTTCACAAATTCAAATTCTATTTGAGGATAAGATTATAGGAAAGGTGTACAAGAATTGACAAATTCGTGTTATTAAGAACACGCATTGTCAAGTTACAAGTCTACTCATCTTGTGTGAAGTCCTTCATGTTGTGAGGGACAAGTTGTGAAGTCCTCGTGTTGTGAGAGGAAAGTTGTGAAGTCATCGTGTTGTGAGAGGTGTGAAATCCCGTTCGGCTGTTCGGGTATTGTGAACCCGTTTCTCCGGGTGAAGCGAGGTGGTTGATTAGTGAAAATCCAGAGAGAGGTCTGGGACTGGACGTAGGACGGTGCTCCGAACCAGTATAAAAAGCCCTGGTGTTATTACTTTACTTTACTGCTTTTTATTTTGTGACATATTTCACTATCTCATATTCATTAGCATAACTATTGTAAATATACAAGTTAGTCTATCACATACATTCCGCATATCCATATTACTGATCCTGCCTAAGTCGTATACCGACTCTTTCAATTGGTATCGGAGCATGGTTATCTTATAACCGTAACACAGTTATTTGATATATACTTGTAATATGGCAAATAATCCTAGTTCTAGCACTCAAAACACCACTTACACGGAAGGTCAATCAACACAAAGACCTCCATTCTTCAATGGCCTTAATTATAGTTATTGGGCAACACGTATGTCATTTTACATGCAGTCAACTAATTATGATGCTTGGAATGCTACACAAAAAGAAACAGTGAACCCAACAACTGAGTATTCAGAATGGACACCGGCTGAGAAAACGGCAGCAGCCGTAAATGCAAAAGCAATAAATATGTTGTTTTGTGCATTAGATCAAAATGAATATAATCGTGTTAGTATCTGCACCACTACCTATCAAATTTGGCAAACGCTAAAAACCACTCATGAAGGTACTTACAAGGTTAAAGAAGCCAAAATAGCCATGCTGAAAAGTCAGTTTCAAAATTTCAAAATGAATTCAAACGAGACTATCAATGATATGTATTCACGGTTTCAAACTATTCATCATGCACTTATTGGTTTAAGGCAAAAATGTTCTAATTTTGATGTTGTCTCGACAGTCCTACATTCTCTGGCTAGTGAATGGGAAGTAAAAGTATTAGCCATTGAAGAAGCTAATGACCTTTCCACCATGAAGCCAGATGAATTGATAGGAAATCTAATGTCCTATGAAGTTAACTTGCAGGCTAGAAAAGAACAAAAAGAAGAAAAGAAAATTATAGCTTTTCATGCTGAAAAAGATGAGGACAATTCAGATTCCGAAGATGAAGATCTAGTGTTCATTGCAAAAGGATTCAAGAAATTCTTAAAGCAACGAAAGGCTAGTCGATACAATAGAAAGAAGTTCAGTTCAAATAAACCATCTTCTTCAAATATAGAATGCTTCAATTGTCATAAAAAGGGGCATATGCAAAAGGATTGTCTAGAGCAAAAGAAGAAGTCAGAAAATGAAAACATCAAATACAAGAAAGACAAGTCAAAGAAACGAGCATTCTCAGTAACATGGGATGATTCAGACTCATCTTCATCTGATAGTGAAAGTGATTCAGACAATGAACAAGCTAATGTATGTTTCATGGCAACATAAGATGAGGTACAAATTCCTACTTTTGAAGAAGTTCTTGATATTAATGCTGAATTAAATTTTAAATTTAAAGATATGAAATGACAAAGCAAATAAGCCAAAGCAGATTTAAGTAGAGTAGAATTTGAACGAGATATGTTAAAAGACGAGAAGAAAATATTAGAGGAGGAACTTAAAAAAGTTCAAGAATCATCATCTAATATTGATTCTCAATTATCTCTTTTAAGTGAAGAAACTGAAACTCAAAAAGAGAAAAACGATGCTCTTACTACTGAAAATCATGAGCTTAAGGCAAAAGTCAAGATTCTAGACCTAGAAAAAGCTAGTTTACAAACTAAGTTAGACGACATTACTCCAAATATTTCTAACTTCAACAAAGGTCGAGAAAACATGACAAAAATTATTGAAAATTCACAATCTGCTTCGAATAAACAAGGTTTGGGGTATAAGAAACAAGATATCAAGAAATATCTTGGCAATAAAAGAAAAAATAAAATAGTACAAGAAACTGAAGCTAAGAAAAATCTTAGTTTATTATATTCCAAACCAAAACCGGTTGTGAAATTTCAAAAGAAAAATGTCAAGACTATCAAAATATGGGTTCCTAAAACAAATAACAATTTGATTAGGAACAAATATATTCAGAATTTTTTGAATACTGTGCACCGTAATTCCAATTATTTATATAAAGGGGATACCAGACCCGTATGGGTTTGGACTCCTAAGATCTAACTCTTAGGACCCCATAAAAAGTGGGTACCATGGACTTAATTTTATTTTTTGCAGGTCCCACTTAAGAAAAGAGGAAAGTGAATATTGGACAGTGGTTGCTCGAAGCATATGATTGGAGACAAGAGCTTATTAACAAATATCACTTATTCAAAAGGTGGCTCCGTCACTTTTGGAGATAATTTAAAAGGCTACATCATCGGCAAAGGCGATGTGAGCAATTGCGGTACATCTAACTTACCTCTTATTACTAATGTCATGCTAGTTTAAAATTTGAAACACAATTTACTCAGTATCAGTCAATTATGCGACAAGGGTTTTACCATTTCCTTTTCGGATAACAAATGTAGTATTTTAGATAAAGATCGAAATTTAGTTTTCGAAGGATATAGAGACAGAAATATTTATATTTTGAATATGAATGTCAATCATAATTCAGATATGTGTCTTGTAGCAAATGATAATGATACATGGCTATGGCACAAATGTTTCTATCATATAAACTTCAGAACTATCGACAAGCTAGCCAAAAATGACCTAGTTAAAGGACTACCCAAAATTAGCTTTACGGTTGATAATATTTGTGATGCATGTCAATTTGGAAAATTGACTAAATCATCATTTAAATCCAATAAAGTCATATCAACATTACAACCACTTGAGCTATTACATACGGATTTATTTGGACCAACACAGGTTCAGTCAATAAATCATAGTCGGTATGTATTTGTAATTGTTGATGATTACTCTCGTTATACTTGGGTGATTTTCTTGAAAAACAAAAGTGACACTTTCAATCATTACAAATCGTTCGTCAAGAGAATTCAAAAATCAAAAGGGCTTAAAGTTAAGAACATAAGAAGTGATCATGGTGGAGAATTCGACAATAATGAATTTGAACATTTTTGTGCAAAGAAAGGTATATATCATAATTTTTCCTTTCCTAGAACTCCACAACAAAACGGAGTTGTAGAACGGAAAAATTGGACTTTACAAGAATGTGCAAGAACATTATTAAATGGATCCACGTTACCAAAACATTTTTGGGCAAAAGCTGTAGCAACTGCGTGTTATGTTTTGAATCGTGTATCCATTCGACCTCTCACCAAGAATACATCTTATGAGTTATTTAATCAAAGAAAGCCAAATATTTCATACTTCAAAGTTTTTGGTTCTAAGTGCTTTATTTTAAATACGAAAGACCATCTTGGAAAATTCGATTCAAAATCCGATGAAGGTATATTTGTTGGATATTCGGAACGAAGCAAGGCCTATCGTATATTTAATAAAAGAACTAAAACTATTGAAGAATCACTTCATGACTCATTCGATGAATTCTATAAACTGTCTCATAACATATCAGATGACGACGAAATTATAGTCACTAAAAATCCTGTCATCACAAATAATGACTTTGACTCGGAAATTGTTGAGGATATTCCTCAGCCAGTTGTGATACCTTCTCCACCAAGATTTCTATCTCCTCCGAGAATTCTAAGAGATCATCTGGTTCAAAATGTAATTGGAAAAGTAACATCACAAATTCGAACAAGAAGTTAACTCAATCAAATGGGTCATGTCGCGTTTCTCTCAAATATCGAACCTAAGAATCCAAAAGAAGCTGCTACTGATGATTAATGGATCATTGCCATGCAAGAAGAACTAAATCAGTTCGAGCGCAATGATGTCTGGGAACTTGTTCCAAGACCAACTGATCAGTCAGTTATTGGTACGAAATGGGTCTAAAAAAATAAAGCCGATGAACAAGGAAATATAACCAGAAATAAAGCAAGATTAGTAGAACAAGGATACAATCAGGAAGAAGGTATCGATTACGAAGAAACTTTTGCGCCAGTTGTACGACTAGAAGCTATTAGAATCTTATTATCCTTTGCTTGTCATCATAATTTCAAACTTTATCAAATGGATGTCAAAAGTGCTTTTTTAAATGGATTTATCAAAGAGAATGTATGTGTCGAACAACCTCTCTTGTTCGTACATGAAAAACATCCTGATCACGTATATAAACTTAAGAAAGCTTTATACGGATTAAAACAAGCACCTCGTGCTTGGTACGAACAGTTACGAAGCTATCTTACTAATTCAGGATTTCAAATTGGTAAAGTCGACCAGACTTTATTCATCAAACATTCTCTAAAAGATATATTGGTTATCCAGATATATGTAGACGATATTATCTTTGGTTCAATAAACGATGAACTCTGCAAATTTTTTGCAAATATTATGACCAAAGAATTTGAAATGTCTCATATGGGAGAACTATCATATTTCCTTGGTCTTCAAATCAAACAACTTTCTAACGATATTTTTATTAATCAAGAAAAATACTGTGGAAATCTTATCAAACGCTTCGGTTTAGAAAATACATCTGGTAAACCTACTCCTATGAGTACAACTACGCATCTTGAGAAAGATGAACATGGTAAGAGTGTTTACCAGAAGTTATATCGAAGCATGATTGGTTCTCTTCTTTATCTTACCGCAAGTCGTCCCGATATAATGACGAGTGTTTGTCTATGTGCAAGGTTTCAAGCTAATCCTAGAGAATCACATTTACGAGCTGTAAAACGTATAATTCGTTATCTTAATAATACCAAAGATTTCGGTCTTTTCTACCCAAAAGATTGTCCATTCGAATTAGTGTCCTACAGTGATAACACAAGTGCGATCAACTTATCAAAAAATCCAGTAAATCATTCTCGAGCAAAGCACATTGATATTCGACATCATTTCTTAAGAGATAATATTGAAAAAGGAACAATATGTCTCGAATATGTCCAGACTGAACATCAGCTAGTGGACATTTTTACTAAGCCTCTACTTGAATCAAGTTCTATTTCTTTGCGTAGAGAGCTTGGATTGATTTCTAGAACTGAACTTGATGTATGAATTTTAAAGTTATATATACTTGAATTGTCAAGTTCATTTCTGAAACCGTGTTTTTCTTTTTCATATTGTAGTTATCAAGTACCTATCACTATTTTTGGTAAGAAGATATGAGCATTACATTTTTTATGGTATATAAGTTTTGAATGTTTTCAACCATTATTCTTTATTTAGAAAAATCTATATATATGAGTTTATTCTGTCTCTTTTCTACATCTCCTATCCTTGAGTCCATACTTCTCTTAAACAAATTCAATTCTATCTAAATGGCTCATATTTGCGACGAATGCGCTCAGTGATCCCACATTTCGGTCACCAGTTCTGAACCGGAGGAATATTTTTCTCCAGAGACACCAAAAAATAGACCAAAATGTACTTATACCCCCGGACATACACCAAAGTCCAAACGTGCAAAGAAGGCATTATTTTACTCCCCACGAACTAGAGAAAATATAAGTGAGATTCACCACTACCAGAAACATCAGATGGATCTCCAACGTCAACTCCATTACGTACAAAAACTTATGTCTGATCGTTTAACTCTTTTGGAATGCATGGCCTCATTTTTCTATGGCACCGAAAAACATGGAGTTTATCAACCTATGCCTAATGTTCCTTCATCATCAAAGAGTCCTAAATCATGGGATAAGAATTATAGTCCAAATGAAGGAGCTAAGGAAACTTGGTCGCCATGGACACCAAGAGTTACCTATATCAGAGAAGATTCCGAGAATAACTCCTCCACTTCTCATTGATTTTATATCATGAGATTTATTTTGTTACTCTAAAAAGTGGATTTATATCTTGAGGGATTCTTTTATTTTCATGTATTTTAGTTGATTAGTTTGAGTTTTGGAATAAATTTATACTATCGAATAGTGGAGCTTCGGAAAGTCTTAGAAAAACAGGAAAAACAAGGTTCATACGAACCAGTCGACTGGTACAATATGACCAGTCGACCGGTTAAGTTTCGGTTTGATATGAAATTTTTAATCAACCAGTCGACCGGTTTAATATAACCAGTCGACCGGTTAAGTCTCGGGTTAAAAACAAATTATTTATCAACCAGTCGACCGCCAGATACACACCAGTCGACCGGTTGAGTCTCTGTCTCAAACTAGTCGACCGTTGAATTAGTAGCGGTCGACCGGTCTCGTCTTTTCCTGTTTTTAAAATTTCAAACTCCAAACCGACGGTTCCCATACACACCTATTCATTTATCCTTCTATTACTTCAAACTTTCAAATCCTCAACAACCCTAAATCCCTAAATTCATTTCCTTCAAAATCAATGGCTCCACTACAAAAGAAATCATCTTCTACACAACTACAACCCATTGATTCCATTATCAAACAATGGTTAATGGATCCAATAGCAGTCAAGCGATGGAATGAAATGAAAGATTATACGATTCATGAAGGTTCTTTCATCAAATTCTCCAATTTATTCTCTATGATGTTAAAAAATTAGCAATCAAAGCTCGTATTCAAATTCTCCTCGACTTTGATAAGAACAATGTAGAAATTAATCATATCATGATTAAATTGTTCTATGCTAATCTTAATCTAGAGAAGTATAAACCCGAGAATTCTACTCATTGTCTATGGTCAGTTGTATGTGGTGAGCACATATTTATTTCAAAGGAAAGGATGGAAATGGTACTTGGTTCAAATAACAATGGAAGAAAGTTCTCTAGCGATTTTTGTACTATTCATACTCGAGACTAGGTGAGTCATCTTTTTATTGAAGATCATAAGCTTAGTACAAAAGCGATCAACTTACGGCCTACCACTCGAATTCTACATCATGCTATTACGCATTCTTTATTACCAAGAGTTGGTAACTTCGATGCGATGTATAAGGAGAATTTTAAGGCTATGTACGCTATATAGGGAGATATACAAATCAATTGGATAAGTATGGTCTTTGATGAGATTTTACTCGTAAATGAACGTAATCGACCACATTTATTCTACAATGAATATATCATGCGACTTATACTTGATTGTGGTCTCAAATCTCCCGAATCAAAAGTTTCTAAACCAAAATGTATCAACAAAGCAACGAAGAAGAGAATGAAGCTTCCAGAACCGTGTTTAAGTATTATGCCCTTCGAACGTTATCAGGAACAAAGTCACCAAGAAGGTACTTCTTCACCGCCCGCTAGACCGAACCAGAAGAGGTTAGGCTTCTTCAACCATCCTCCTCGACAAAAGATTCGCTTGAACAAATCACACGAAATCAATTTCTTATTGAAGCAAGGCTTAAGCGTACAGACAATAAAATTGATCATTTAAATACAAAACTTGAAAAACGCTTTTCAAAACTCAAGTCTTTCTTCGGTATACTTTGGGATGCGATATCTTGTGGAGCATCTTCCTCCTCTACGCATATACAAGACCCAGGAAAATGCCCAATGCCTCCTGCTTTTACATGGTCAACTTCAGAGGAAGGCACAAGTTCAAGAACGAGTACTGGATGTGGTCATGGAACAACTGAAACTGAGGAAGAAGACGACGAAGAAGAAGGAGACTAAGAAGAAGGAGGGGATATGACTCAATCCGATTCACCATCTCACTAGTTCTTTCTATCACTTGTTTATGGTAGTAAGAACATTATATTAAGACCTAAATAAGCACTTGTACATAAGTAGTGTTGTATTTTATTTTGGGTTTGTACGTATTAACTCTTAGCTACATGACTTGGTTGGGTTTGAATGGTTTGTATTGTATGCTATAATCCTATTATTTTTTTGTTTGTTTTATGGGATGTATGTCTTAACTACTCCTTTTTGTCGATGACAAAGGGGGAGAAAAATGTTACTAACAATATTTTTTGCAGATTTTTAATATATATTTCAGGGGGAGTACATATACAAGGGGAGTTTAGCAATATATCCAGAGCTATGTTGTCATCAATCAAAAAAGGGGAGAATGTTGAGTCAAGGAATTTATAGCATTTTGATTAATGACAAGGATACATTTCATGATCAACAAAAAGAAGAGAATCAATGATAACGTAAGTTAGAGGTTGATTATTTAGTGGTTTAGCCGTGTTATAAATGTTAAAATCTATCCTCAAATAATCATATACCTCTATATTATGAATATATATATATATATATATATATGTGTGTGTATATATATATATATATGAATGCACATTTATTGTGCATATTGCCAGAAACCGGTCGACCGGTTCAAATATAAGCGGTCGACCGTTTCTGGCCAGAATGCACAATAAACGTGCACACATATATGTAACGTATATATATTTCAAAATTCAGTCTACTGGTTATTTTTGACCTATCGACCGATTTTCGAACTGAAAGCAACTCTTCATACAGACATCTCTTCTCATCAAAAGTTGCTTCCTTTACCTTTCACCAATATCATTTCTCTTCAATACTTCTCTTCACTAATGGTTGCAACTCTTTATCCTCTATAAAAACAACATGAAATCATCTATTCAAAGAACAAATTTCTTTCTATCTATTGTTGATTTCATTCTTGATCATTCAAAGCACTCAAACGCTCATAATCTTCTTATATCGCTGTTGAATCATAGAATCTATATATTATTCTTTTGATTCAAACACGATATCATCTCCAAATCTTCACAAATTCAAATTCTATTTGAGGATAAGATTATAGGAAGGGTGTACAAGAATTGACAAATTCGTGTTATTAAGAACACACATTGTCAAGTTACAAGTCTACTCATCTTGTGTGAAGTCCTTCGTGTTGTGAAGGGCAAGTTGTGAAGTCCTCATGTTGTGAGAGGCAAGTTGTGAAGTCCTCGTGTTGTGAGAGGCATGAAATCTCGTTCGGCTATTCGGGTATTGTGAATCTGTTCCTCCGGGTGAAGCGAGGTGGTTGATTAGTGAAAATCCAGAGAGAGGTCTGGGACTGGACGTAGGACGGTGCTTCGAACCAGTATAAAAAGCCCTGGTGTTATTACTTTACTTTACTGGTTTTTATTTTATGATATATTTCACTATCTCATATTCATTAGCATAACTATTGTAAATATACAAGTTAGTCTATCACATACATTCCGCATATCCATATTATTGATCCTGCCTAAGTCGTGTACCGACTCTTTCACCTCTTTTTACCTTAAAACCCTTAAAAATCACATCTTTTCACCTTAAAACCAAATTCCACCACCTTAAGCTACTCCCCCGGCCCCCATAATCTCACGAACCACTAGGTTGCATAACAACCAGGTGGACCCCGCCTTATTAAGTCGTGGGCCCCACTAGCCTTCCAAGCCTTGAAAACCCATAAAGACGACACCTTTCCTTTTGATTTTGCAAGTAGAAGTATATATCTACATATACTGTGAGTGATTGGTGATTTATATAGAAAAGGTGAAGTTTTGGTTATGTAGAGGTTCGAGAAACTCCTACTTAAGAAGAACCGTGGTGTTGGATTGCGGTGGTGAGAATTCTACTCCCATTTAGTTAAATAGCTTGGATTAAATTAGTTAAAAGAATATGTTGGTGATTAATTACTATGTGATTAATATGTGATGCTATGTGATGTGGTTTAGATGTTTAAATTGGTTGATTTTTAAGCTAATAAAAGGTTGAAGTAATGATATCAGTGGTAGTTGGATCTATCACTTAGTAACAAAGAAAACCGATTAACCATGTTCACTTAGTAAGTGAAGAAAACACTGGAAAAAAAATGATTTGGAATGGATATGTGAAATTGTGGTATTATTTGGTATTGATGTGATATGGATGACTATTCGAATATGACATGTATTGATATGGTTTTGTTTTTGGCCAATTGTGGAAATATAGTTTTAATAAGGTGTAGTACCTTAGTTAACAACGGTTTGATTTGCGATTAAGTGTTAATGACCTTAACACTTAGGTCAATGATGCCAAGATATGGTAATTGGATGTTAATAGTTGTTAATAACTATCGTTGGATGCTAATGATGTGTGAAATCCATATGAATGGAATTATATGGTGATTGGTTGAATTTCATTCCAGTTCGGAATTAATCTGAACATTTTATTAATAAAATATTCCGTAAAAAAATAAAAGTTTGAATTTTAAATCCAAAGTAATTTGGAAAGGTAGTTTAAGTCATTACGAATAGTTTTCGTAAAGTTAAGAATTTGATTTTAATTATTTTTGAATTTATAAAGGCATATTTTCAAATTTATTTTAAAATGAATAGTAACACGTAAAAGTGAAGTTTGGTTAGGGTATCTAGGAAACGTTTCAAAGAGATTTTCTTTTCAAAATTTTTCTTATTTATTTTTATAATGGATGTTAGGAAAATTTGGACTTCAAATAATAAGTTTTGAAAAATAATATTATTTTAATGATTTAAATAATATTAAATTGATTAAATAATGGAATATTTGATTTTCAAGAGAAATAATTGAAATATAGTTTCCAAAAATAATTATATATGTTTTATATAATTAATAAATTATTTTGGAAGTATTTAGATTAAATTTTATTTATAAATTGAATTTGGTATGAATAGGACTTGTTGTGCAGCGGTATTTCGCGAATTTCAACCATTAACTTTAAATTAACATACTGGGAGATCCGATCGTTGGATTCCCCCAAAATAAAAAAAATATTGGGTTCAAAATGAAGAGAGCTTTCAAATGGAATAGAAGGATTTAAAATCCAACGATTATATTTTAAATTAAGTTCAAATCTATTTTTGAAAAGGTCGCTATAGAAGTCGTTCGGTTATTGGTATTGGAAA
Organism: Allium sativum; assembly: GCA_030737875.1. Taxonomy (NCBI): domain Eukaryota; kingdom Viridiplantae; phylum Streptophyta; class Magnoliopsida; order Asparagales; family Amaryllidaceae; genus Allium; species Allium sativum. The sequence continues at coordinate 723,680,005 of CM060919.1, forward strand.
CCGAATGAAACGGTCTTATAAAAATTATTAAAAATAAGGAAAAATTATTATAAATCATAATTAATGATTTTGAAGTGATTTGAGTAAGAATTGTGATGTTTTGAACTATGATTTGAAATTTTGGACTTTTGACCTAATTTACTTAACACAGTAAATCAATATTTTGAAACTCAGTTTAAAATTAAACTAAAAGTTTTCAAACTTAAGTATATTGGGTTTGAATGGAAATAATCTTCGTATATTTCAATATTGAATTCCGTAATTATACAGATATCGCTTGAGGAATTTGAAAGATATGGATATCGTTAGTAGTTTCAGAATTTGATATTAAATATAAGTCGATATGATTTCTATTTAAAGCCTTATATTTGATATCAATTTGGATTTGGGTTGTCATGAATGATGTCTTGAATAAACTCTAGTCCTCAATCCAGTTAAAGATAGGATTGGCTTCCAAAGTTAAGTAATCATTGAATAATGATTTGGAGATTAAAACCATGTTAAAGTTTTAACAAATCTTTTAACAAAGATATGAACGAATGACATGGAGATTAAAACTAGGTTAGAGCTTTAGAATCTTTAATTAGATTTGGAATGGTAGAAGGTAATTAAACTTACCAAAACACGAGGGGTGTTAGATACGGAGTACCAAAGTTTTGCTCCATGGGATGAACAGGATGGGAATGGGATAACGATATAAGAGATTACTTTTGTATGGCTCGATAATCCCAATACAGCTTATGAACCTTAATTTGAGTTAAGTTTGTGAAAATAGATTATATAATATTTTGAAATGATTTCCGTGGAAAGATTTAAACAAGAAGTTTAAAAGATGTAAATTTTGGATAAGATTTAAGGGAGTAATTCCTAATATAAGGGATGATTTGAGTGAAAGAATCTTCCGAATTGGAATGAGACATATGATGTGTTTATATATCACTTGATTTTAAAGATGCGCCAGTTAGTCGGAAAGACCGGGTCTCGACCCAGTCTGAATAACTATACGACGATCTTTGAAGATATCGAAGATGGTAGTTGAAGATGGGAATCTTCACATTTTTTGGATTATTGTTGATGCCTCGGTCGTACACCCACTATCGGGTTTTATTGTGACAATGGTACAGACGTACTCGGAGACTGTCCGGATATGCAAGGGCCTCTCTCCTTCATTGGACGAGGAATAAGGTTCCATTGGTTTCGTTCAGATCCAGAACGAACTTGTAAATTGATGTATGTCTGACATTGTAATTTACGGCATAATAATTTGATGTCTGCTGATGTTATATCAGCTTGTGGCGGAGGATTTATTCTCTTAGTTTAACACCCTCCTACGAGACTTATGTACTCAGAGGGTTATATATTAATAGACACCGATTTTATGTTGTGAATTGACAATGTAGCATGTTAAGTTGCTGATAGATTAAAGCTTTTATTGAAAAGAAGAGCTTTGTGGTTGATGATCAAAGCATGGCTGGCATAGCATGACTTTATGTTGAAACGTGACTTCGACAAGCCTTACGCCCTGCGAATGGCCGAAAACAGGATGAAGCACAACAAAGTAAGGACTAATGTTTCCTTCTAGCTAAAAAGTGATGCCATGGTATGGAGCCCAGGCAATTCACTTATATGGATGATGGATTGAGGCACCTCGGATGACGGTCAACAACAACCAAGATGACGGTCAGATACGATTGGGGAACGTTATGTTCAGGAGTAACCCTAACTCACCGGAGATTGGTGGCCCGGATCTACTGTTCCAAGAATCACATGCGTATGAGTCATGGACATATAGCTAGAGAAGATCCAAACGGTTAAGGAAGATCCTTTTCCTTGGTCATTGATGGAATCCAACTTCCAATACGAACTTTGTGTTTTCAATTGTAAACCTATATGGCGACATAATAGGATGAGGTATTATGCTATCTAAGATTGATACATTTATTTTTAAAATTGATTTTCACACTATGCACTAGTCATAATAAAAGATAAATTTTGTGTATCAAGCATGTTTGGATATAATAAGGTAAAACTCTATCCTCCAGTTTGTGTTGCATTGTGTGATGGCAATTGAGTCTTATAATAGCTTGATTTTTCAAAAATCATTGCGAGTTTTATGACATGTATTCATGTGGAGTGTAACGACCCAGATTTTTGTCGATTTATTTTAAATATTGAATTTATAATATAAATGGTATTTTATTGGGTTATTGATTAAATAATCAAAATACGATTTTTTTTATAATCATCGTAATACAAGAATTTAAAATAATTCAATTCGAAGTTAGAATTAAATCAAAACAATTCAGATGATCAGTATTAATTGTAATTGAATATAGATGATAATAAAAATATTTTATTATTAGAGAATTTATTTGTTTTGAATTTAAAGTATGTTATATCGATTTAAAATGGTTATTTTATATATACATTAAAATTTAAAGTTCAGAATATATTCTGTTAAGCTCAGAACACCGTTATTACATTGGAACGACGGTCGGTACGCTAAAATAGCGGTTCACGATTTTTAATTATGAACCCAAGATATTTGATTGTGGATAGGATCGAAATCAAATCGACATCTGTTTAAAAAGAATAAAAATCCCTTTATATCAAATCGTATTAAATACGAAATCAAATCAAATTAATTAGAAAATCTTTTACACAGAATTGCTGTGTACTTCCTGTCCCCCTCCTTCTTCTATAAAATCGCAACCACCCTCTTCTATTTAAAACGTGCCTATACACTTTTATTTACCTTTCCATTCTCAGATTTTAATCGAGCTTCTAACATGAAAAATGGCCAAAACTACAAATCAAAATCGTTCAAAAAGGGGAAAGATGGTTTCCGCCTTCAATCAAAAATCGCGATGCTTTCTTTTGGAGTCAAGCTCGATTCTCGATCGATGCAAAGTAGGGTTGCTCGATTTGGTCCCTGCTGTGTAAAAGCGAGGTCGCGATGTGTAGAGGGGGTATGAGTTTGGGCTTTTGGTGATGGAGGAGGAGCGGTCAACGTGGGGGTGAGATGCGTCTGGGAAAGAAATCATTTTTGGCAAGAGGTCGGGTTCAAATGAAAGGTCAGTGGACGATGGATTAGAAAGTGATGCGATTTCTGATAGTCGCGATGAGCCGTCGATGAGTGCTTCGACGTTGATGTAGTGATTTGGGGGTAGCCAAATTTGGGTATAGTGGAATTGTGCGAAGTCCGAATTTTTCTGAGGGGGTGTCAATGTAAAGGGTAAAGCAGGTGCTGCTGCTGTCAAATTCGGAAGCTAAGATTCACCTTTGGTGATCGTGAAGATCGGTCAAGGATCTGATTTGGTGGCGAATCGCCAGTGATGAATTTTTTAAGGTAAGTGACCTAATTTAGTTATGTTAATTCAGTGATTTAGGGTTGGATTAAGTAATAACCGTATAATTGAAATTGAGAGACCAACATTGTTAAAAAGTTCAATCTATGATCCCTGTTTGGTTACATAAAGTAGGATGTTATATCATACTTTATTAGATTATAAGAACCGTAAGTATAATAATAGCATAGGAAAGTTAGGACTTTTTGTGCAAATAGAATTAGGGACAGGGTTTTCTAATCAATGTCAAATTTGATCAAAATGAACATTTCTTTTCTTTTCTATAACATGTTTTAGTTGACAAGGAGCAAAGGGTTTAGACATATGGTTAAACTCATTTTTTGGGCGGAACATAAGGTTTAATTTGGAATTAGTTATACACAGGTAATTAAATAAATTAAATTAGCATAATTAAATAACTGAAATTTATTAATATTGTTTTACTTTGAAAAACTGACGGTGGGAGAAATCACTGTGAAATCTATAAAATTGGCCTCATTGGATATTCGGAAAATAAATCACGGTGAGTAAATCTCACTCATCTTTTATTTAGAATTATTTTTATTTGTTAAAAATAATTGTTTGATGCTTGTTTGAATGCTTTCTGGTTGATTTAAATATATTAGTTATTTAGGGTTGACTATTATATATATATATATATATATCTTTATATATATTTATATATTGGTTTGGTGATTGGATTGATTCCCGCAGTATCATTAGCGGATGCCCGCAGATGGGTCCCCTTTTATACCGCGATATCCTGCCACGAAGCAGGATGGGTCTTATTTCTGTTGACTAACGTCTATGGATGCAGGAAATAGAATTTGAGATTTCAATTGAGGAATTCAAATAGAATTTGAAAATGAGAAATTCAAATAGAATTTTGAATATGAGAAATTCAATGGAATTTGAATATAGAATTCAAATAGATTGAAATGGAAATTTGAAAATAGAATTTCAAAATAGAATTTGAATAGAATTTGAATATATTGAATTTGAATAGAATTTGAATATACAGGAATTTGAATTCAAAGGAATTCAAATAGAATTTGAATTCAAATGGATTTGAAGAAAGGGAGTTCAAAGGAAATCCAAATATAGAGGTTTGAAAATAATGGAGTTTAAACATAGAATTTGAATAAGAGGGATTCAAATGGAATTTAAACTATGGAATTAGAATAGAGAATTCAAATGGAATTTAAAATATGGAATTTGAATATAGGATTCAAATAGAAAATTCAAAGGGGATTTAAATATAGAAATTTAAATGGAGTTTGTATATATTAAATTCAAAGGAAATTCAAATATAGAATTGGAACATAAAATTCAAATGGGATTTGAATAAAGGAAATTCGAATATAGAAATTCAAATAGAATTTGAAAAATAGAAGCGAATTGAAATTTGAATATAGAATTTCAAATAGAAGTGAAATAGATCGGAAATGCTATGTTGAATTGGGACAAATTGATTTGATATATATTAAAAATATATCAGAATGAAGTGGAATTTATTTTAAACGAAGTTTAAATGTATATATATATATATAATTAAAACGAACTCGCCGCAGCGCTGCAGTTCGTAAATTGTCGTTTCAAACTTCAATTGAGTATACATAACTCAATTGAAGTCGGAATTCTTTGAAACAAGAATCGTCAGGACCGACTAGATAATAGTTTTCTAATGAAGGAGAAAAATCTGGATTTCGTCGAATAGATTTTGAGTTATATCAAAATCAAATTTTAAGAAAAATAGCGCCATAACCATTTGAAAACCATAACGGTTTATTTAATTTTATAGAAGGATTTTAAGCAAATAAAATCCGAATTTCTATTTATAAAATGTCATATTTTGAGTTGTAAATTATATGCGAACTCAAGTGGAGTAATGAATTGATTTTTGAAACAGAAATCAGGTTTTTGATTATTGAATAGAATTGACTAATTTGAATAGAAATTAGTTAATGAGATTTGGAATTTATATTGGGTTTTGAATAAGTAGATTCGATTTGAAAATTTATATTCGAAATCAAAAAGGAAACTAGAATTTGAATTTGAAATTCAATTTGATTATAAGTAAGTTAAATATGTTCTTTGAATATGTTACGTTCAGGCAAAGAAGTGAAATAGGCAAAATAACTAATTAAAGAATAAATGAGCGAAACTGAATTCAAACGATTGGATTGAGTTGAATTGAATTGAAAACAGGTGAGCATGTGTTAGACATGTATGGGATGAAGTATATGAAGGTTTTAATTTATGTGCCCGACAAAAAGGTACATGTTTAAATTCATATATGAGGTTTTATGCGCCGTATAGGCAAGCCGCTTGGCTTTTTCTTTTTATTTTGGATTGGTGAGGGCCATGGGAGGCTATTTGAAATATCCCCAAGCTCCCGGTACAAAGGAGGTTATGGCGAAATTTTCCGAAAATTTAAGGAGTTAAATTATTTTTAAGATAATTTGAAAGTTAGAAATCAATGTGTCGTTATATATAGAATTCGATAAGGAAACGAATTTAAAACAGAATATTGTAAGCAAAAGGGAAACCTATAAATTAGAAATAGAAAGCGAACCATATACATGTTTTAAAAATGAATAATTGGGTTTTATAGTGTGTTTATTCGAGGTAAGTGGTTTTGCCGTTTTGAAGTTGAGAATCTTTTCAGTCAAGGTCTGAGAGGTAATGTTACCCCAACTTGATTGATTTCATTTTTAATTGATAAATAGCAAGATCCAGTCTCGAAGAGAAGTGTTTGAATAATAGTTTGGTTGCATAAAATATTTTGGGTTGTTTGTAACGATGTTGTATGCAACATTCGTTTTAACTCAAGTAATGAAATTTTGGAAATATAAAAGTAAAATATTCCCTGAGTATAATTAAAGTAGTCGTAAAGGGGTAAGTGATTGAAATTGTTTCAATTGCAAATAGAATATATTTTCTTAATATAGAAAATAAAGGAGGGCGATATTCGGAAATGTTTTCCAAATAGCGTAAAGGGCTAATATTGATAAGGAAAGGAGGAAGAGATTTAATTAATGAAATATTAATTTAAAGAGCCCAGTGATTTGTTGATATATTGAATGAACACTTGTTTTCCTTCGATAGTTAAATCATCGACTATCGAAACACTTGTTTTTACTCGATAGTTAAATCACAGACTATCGAAGTTTTGACCATCGTGGTCAATATGGAGAGACCGATTGGATTATTATTCGAAGAACCACTGCGTATTGGCATAAGCATTGTGAACCAAGTATGCTGAATATATTGAAGACGGAGTAAAGTGCAAGGGCTTTTTTCTATAAATAGAAATTGTGCCTTCGGTTTTCGTTCAGTCCCAGAACGAATTATATGGACAAATGTCTGACAAAGTATTTCCAATAATCGAATATGTTGGTCTGTATAAGTATATATGGTTGCAACGGATTTATTCCCTTAGCATAACATCCAGAATATTTGTGCAAATTAATTAGTGATTAACGGATCTGACAATGTGGCATTCAAAGTGATTGTGCTATCAATGAATAGAAAGTAATCGTAGCCTTAGGCTTCAACAAACGGGAAATGACAAAAAATCAGGCAGGCAGCATGGCTATGTGGGTCGCTCCCATTAGGGTGTATTATCACCTATCTAGAGGTTCATTTAATTTATTATTCTATTCGATGGTGTCCCATTCGGGAAACAGTTGCTGATCCCAACCGTTGGTGATATACATTCGATACACTCAAGCGAAATGAGTGGTCGGTCATGTGTGGGCCGAGTTGCAAGGTGTTCTTATTGAACCCAGTGTATTCCTCTCTAGAGATACACTATCGGAAGGTGGTTCCATACCTTGTCATGTTGGAAATCCAATTTCCAATAACCGCCCTGCGGTTTTTGATTTTATACTATGTATGTGGAGCGTGAGATGCAAGCGTTCCGCTAGATTTTATTTATTTGATTTAGACACTATTATAATATCACTGGATTTTTGTATCAAAGTGTTTTTGGGTTATAGTAAGGTAAAAACCGTCCATATTTATGTGTGGCTGGTCTTACTATTATCTTTTCTTTCGAAAGTATTTTGAAAGTTAAACAATTGGTTGGAATTTACTCACACCAGTCCCATGACTGACCCAAAGCTTATTTTGTTTGTTTTCCCTGAACTCTTGGGTGCCAAATTTGTACGGGCAGTCAAGTAGTCGGGATTTTACAGATTCACTTGGAGGAGTTTTGAAGTAGGAGGCTTCACCAGTTAGCTATAGACTATCATATTTCCGTTGTGTATTGTGTTGTATCTGGAAACAGGTGTTTATAACTGTTCCAGGCATAACTGTTATGCTCTGATGATGGTATGTATATAAAGTTACTGATTGTAATTCAAAAGTTATGTTATATAATATATTTTATTCGTCCCGCTGTGAGATTTGTCTTCTTTGTTTTCTTCTATTCTAATATTTCTTTCTTTCTATTCCTCATCCTCTAACTTCTTTCTAATAATGATTCGTATTTCTGTGCAATTTTGGGTTGGACGTGTGATGTAATTAGTCAACTCAGGTAGTATGGATTTGCGGGCCTTTACAGGTTGTATCAGAGCTTAGGTTGAGCGAATACCTAGGCTTGGTGGAGTTGTGCTCATTAGAGATAGGGTCAGTAGTACCCTAGAATGAGTTGAGTGTGTATATATATATATATATATAAACTAGAGAGCGTATTTGTTTTTTGATATAAAAACCGTTTTATATTGTGTTGACTAATCTGTTGAGTGGTTTATGAATTCTGATCGAATTGTGGGACGCCACGACGTCAATAAGAGTTTGTAAATACTTGAACAGAAGATTGAACACGATATTGTTTTAAAGTGAGTGAATAAAATTATTTTACCCAAAATTATATTTTGATATAAAAAGAATAATTTACTGAAATTATTGATGTGTTGGATGTTATCATTATAATCAGATGAGATTATAAAATTGGATTGGTTATATAGAACCAAATAGAATTTGTATAAGAATGAAATATTCAAATGAGATGAACTAAAATTAAATTCAAAACAGAATTCAGAATTCAAATCCTGGGAAGTTGGAAAATATTTTCCAAAGTATATTAAAATAATATAGCTTTGTTTGAAAGGGATTTTTGAAAAAAAAAACATTTTTTGAATGAATTCTGAAAGTGTTAAAGCATTGAACTCACTTCAGTGGCTGGGAAATAGTTCTGATGATGACTGCAGCTTCATTAGTGTTCATTTTCGAGTTCTAAGTGATGAATGGCTACCTTAGAAAAGTTTTTGATGTAATTTGTTTGAAAGAAAAACAAGTGGTTTGAAATTCAAATGTTTTGAATTTGGGATAGTGACAAATATATATGTTTGTATTTATGAGATTTCAATTTTGTTTTGAAATGAAACCCAGGGATTTGAATTCTGGAATTAGAATTTAACTTAAGAAAGAAAATCGTAGTAAATAAATTGACTAGAATCAATTTGAATGGATTTAAATACATCTGAATGAAATATGAATTAGTGATAAATCATTCAGAATAAATGAATGTGAGTATAGATGATGTGTTATGTGAATGGAAACCAAATGTTTTGGTAGAGTAAAATTTGTTGAAATATGAAGAGGTGAGTTTCAACATAAAGGAATTTTAAAAAGTTAATGGTTTTGAAGTATTTTTCCTATCTTTGCAATTTTGAAGACGAAATTATTTTAAGGGGGGAAGAATGTAACGACCCAGATTTTTGTCGATTTATTTTAAATATTGAATTTATAATATAAATGGTATTTTATTGGGTTATTGATTAAATAATCGAAATACGATATTTTTTGATAATCATTGTAATACGAGAATTTAAATTAATTCAATTCGAAGTTAGAATTAAATCAAAACAATTCAGATGATCAGTATTAATTGTAATTGAATATAGATGATAATAAAAATATTTTATTATCAGAGAATTTATTTGTTTTGAATTTAAAGTATATTATATCGATTTAAAATGGTTATTTTATATATACATTAAAATTTAAAGTTCAGAATATATTCTGTTAAGCTCAGAACACCGTTATTACATTGGAACGACGGTCGGTACGCTAAAATAGCGGTTCACGATTTTTAATTATGAACCCCGAGATATTTGATTGTGGATAGGATCGAAATCAAATCGACATGTGTTTAAAAAGAATAAAAATCCCTTTATATCAAATCGTATTAAATACGAAGTCAAATCAAATTAATTAGAAAATCTTTTACACAGATTTGTTGTGTACTTCCTGTCCCCCACCTTCTTCTATAAAATCGCAACCACCCTCTTCTATTTAAAACGCGCATATTCCCTTTTATTTACCTTTCCATTCGCAGATTTTAATCGAGCTTCTGATATGAAAAATGGCCAAAACTACAAATCAAAATCGTTCAAAAAGGGGAAAGATGGTTTCCGCCTTCAATCAAAAATCGCGAGGCTTTCTTTTGGAGTCAAGCTCGATTCTCGAGCGATGCAAAGTAGGGTTGCTCGATTTGGTCCCTACTGTGCAAAAAGCGAGGTTGCGATGTGTAGAGGGGGTATGAGTTTGGGCTTTTGGTGATGGAGGAGGAGCTGTCAACGTGGGGGTGAGATGTGACTGGGAAAGAAATCGGTTTTGGCAAGAGGTCGGGTTCAAATGAAAGGTCAGTGGACGATGGATTAGAAAGTGATGCGATTTCTGATAGTCGCGATGAGCCGTCGATGAGTGCTTCGATGTTGATGTAGTGATTTGGGGGTAGCCGAATTTGGGTACAGTGGAATTGTGCGAAGTCCGAACTTTTCTGAGGGGGTGTCAATGTAAAGGGTAAAGCAGGTGCTGCTGCTGTCAAATTCGGAAGCTAAGATTCACCTTTGGTGATCGTGAAGATCGGTCAAGGATCTGATTTGGTGGCGAATTGCCAGTGATGAATTTTTGAAGGTAAGTGACCTGATTTAGTTATGTTAATTCAGTGATTTAGGGTTGGATTAAGTAATAACCGTATAATTGAAATTGAGAGACCAGCATTGTTAAAAAGTTCAATCTATGATCCCTGTTTGGTTACATAAAGTAGGATGTTATATCATACTTTATTAGATTATAAGAACCGTAAGTATAATAATAGCATAGGAAAGTTAGGACTTATTATGCAAATAGAATTAGGGACAGGGTTTTCTAATCAATGTCAAATTTGATCAAAATGAACATTTCTTTTCTTTTCTATAACATGTTTTAGTTGACAAGGAGCAAAGGGTTTAGACATATGGTTAAACTCATTTTTTGGGCGGAACATAAGGTTTAATTTGGAATTAGTTATACACAGGTAATTAAATAAATTAAATTAGCATAATTAAATAACTGAAATTTATTTATATTGTTTTACTTTGAAAAACAGACGGTGGGATAAATCACTGTGAAATCTATAAAATTGGCCTCATTGGATATTCGGAAAATAAATCATGGTGAGTAAATCTCACTCACCTTTTATTTAGAATTATTTTTATTCGTTAAAAATAATTGTTTGATGCTTGTTTGAATGCTTTCTGGTTGATTTAAATATATTTGTTATTTAGGGTTGGCTATTATATATATATATATATGTATATATATATATATATTGGTTTGGTGATTGGATTGATTCCTGCAGTATCATTAGCGGATTCCCGCAGTATCATTAGCGGATGACCCTATGACCATATATATAAGTGGATCCCCTTTTATACCGCGATATCCTGCCACGAAGCAGGAGGGGTATTATTTCTGTTGACTAACGTCTGTGGATGTAGGAAAAACAGGTTGGAGGGATCCAACTGGATTCCTCAATATATATATATATATATATATATATATATATATATATATTACCTGTTAGTTTATTTGTTTGCATATATACTGTCATATATGATGAGTTAGAAAAAATAAATAATTGGTTGTTTGGTGTTTAAATATCACTGGGCCCAAATATTGATATTTAAAAATGTCATGAAAAGGAATTTCGCAGATTTAAATGGAAATTCTATTTTTTCTAAAATAGAATTTGAGATTTCAAATGAGGAATTCAAATAGAATTTGAAAATGAGAAATTCAAATAGAATTTTGAATATGAGGAATTCAATGGAATTTGAATATAGAATTCAAATAGATTGAAATGGAAATTTGAAAATAGAATTTCAAAATAGAATTTGAATAGAATTTGAATATACAGGAATTTGAATTCAAAGGAATTCAAAAAGAATTTGAATTCAAAGGAATTCAAATGGATTTGAAGAAAGGGAGTTCAAAGGAAATCCAAATATAGAGGTTTGAAAATAATGGAGTTTAAACATAGAATTTGAATAAGAGGGATTCAAATGGAATTTAAACTATGGAGTTCGAATAGAGAATTTAAATGGAATTTAAAATATGGAATTTGAATATAGGATTCAAATAGAAAATTCAAAGGGGATTTAAATATAGAAATTTAAATGGAGTTTGAATATATGAAATTCAAATATAGAATTGGAACGTAAAATTCAAATGGGATTTGAATAAAGGAAATTCGAATATAGAAATTCAAATAGAATTTGAAAAATAGAAGTGAATTGAAATTTGAATATAGAATTTCAAATAGAAGTGAAATAGATCGGAAATGCTATGTCGAATTAGGACAAATTGATTTGATATATATTAAAAATATATCAGAATGAAGTGGAATTTATTTTAAACGAAGTTTAAATGTATATATATATATATAAATATAATTAAAACGAACTCGCCGCAGCGCTGCAGTTCGTAAATTGTCGTTTCGAACTTCAATTGAGTATACAGAACTCAATTGAAGTCGGAATTCATTGATACAAGAATCGTCAGGACCGATTAGATAATAGTTTTCTAATGAAGGAGAAAAATCTGGATTTCATCGAATAGATTTTGAGTTATATCAAAATCAAATTTTCAGAAAAACAGCGCCATAACCATTTGAAAACCATAACGGTTTATTTAATTTTATAAAAGGATTTTTAGCAAATAAAATCCGAATTTCTATTTATAAAATGTCAGATTTTGAGTTGTAAATTATATGTGAACTCAAGTGGAGTAATGAATTGATTTTTGAAACAGAAATCAGGTTTTTTATTATTGAATAGAATTGACTAATTTGAATAGAAATTAGTTAATGAGATTTGGAATTTATATTGGGTTTTGAATAAGTAGATTCGATTTGAAAATTTATATTCGAAATCAAAAAGGAAACTAGAATTTTAATTTGAAATTCAATTTGGTTATAAGTAAGTTAAATATGTTCTTTGAATATGTTACGTTCAGGCAAAGAAGTGAAATAGGCAAAATAGCTAATTAAAGAATAAGTGAGCGAAACTGAATTCAACGATTGGATTGAGTTGAATTGAATTGAAAACAGGTGAGCATGTGTTAGACAGGTATGGGATGAAGTATATGAAGGTTTTAATTTATGTGCCCGACAAAAAGGTACATGTTTAAATTCATATATGAGGTTTTATGCGCCATATCGGCTAGCCGCTTGGCTTTTTCATTTTCTTTTGGATTGGTGAGGGCCATGGGAGGCTATTTGAAATATCCCGAAGCTCCCGGTACAAAGGAGGTTATGGCGAAAATTTCCGAAAATTTAAGGAGTTAAATTATTTTTAAGATAATTTGAAAGTTAGAAATCAATGTGTCGTTATATATAGAATTCGATAAGGAAACGAATTTAAAATAGAATATTGTAAGCAAAAGGGAAATCTATAAATTAGAAATAGAAAGCGAACCATATACATGTTTTAAAAATGAATAATTGGGTTTTATAGTGTGTTTATTCGAGGTAAGTGGTTTTGCCGTTTTGAAGTTGAGAATGTTTTCAGTCAAGGTCTGAGAGGTAATGTTACCCCTACTTGATTGATTTCATTTTTAATTGATAAATAGCAAGATCCAGTCTCGAAGAGAAGTGTTTGAATAATAGTTTGGTTGAATAAAATATTTTGGGTTGTTTGTAACGATGTTGTATGCAACATTCGTTTTAACTCAAGTGATGAAATTTTGGAAATATAAAAGTAAAATATTCCCTGAGTATAATTAAAGTATTCGTAAAGGGATAAGTGATTGAAATTGTTTCAATTGCAAATATAATATATTTTCTAAATACAGAAAATAAAGGAGGGCGATATTCGGAAATGTTTTCCAAATAGCGTAAAGGGCTAATATTGATAAGGAATGGGGGAAGAGATTTAATTAATGAAATGTTAATTTAAAGAGCCCAGTGATTTGTTGATATGTTGAATGAACACTTGTTTTCCTTCGATAGTTAAATCACCGACTCTCGAAACACTTGTTTTTACTCGATAGTTAAATCACAGACTATCGAAGTTTTGACCATCGTGGTCAATATGGAGAGACCGGTTGGATTATTATCCGAAGAACCACTCCTATTGGCATAAGCGTTGCGAACCAAGTATGCTTCATATATTGAAGACGGAGAAAAGTGCAAGGGCTTTTTTCTAAAAATAGAAATTGTGCCTTCGGTTTTCGTTCAGTCCTAGCACGAATTATATTGACGAATGTCTGACAAAGTATTTCCAATAATCGAATATGTTGGTTTGTGTAAGTATATATGGTTGCAACGGATTTATTCCCTTAGCATAACATCCAGAATATTTGTGCAAATCAATTAGTGATTAACGGATCTGACAATGTGGCATTCAAAGTGATTGTGCTATCAATGAATAGAAAGTAATCGTAGCCTCAGGCCTCAACAACCGGGAAATGACAAAAAATCGGGCAGGCAGCATGGCTATGTGGGTCGCTCCCATTAGGGTGTATTATCACCTATCTAGAGGTTCATTTAATTTCTTATTCTATTCGATGCTGTCCCATTCGGGAAACGGTTGCTGATCCCAACCGTTGGTGATATACATTCGATACACTCAAGCAAAATGAGTGGTCGGTAATGTGTGGGCCGAGTTGCAAGGTGTTCTTGTTGAACCCAGTGTATTCCTCTCTAGAGATACACTATCGGAAAGTGGTTCCATACCTTGTCATGTTGGAAATCCAATCTCCAATAAGCGCCCTGCGGTTTTTGATTTTATACTATGTATGTGGAGCGTGAGATGCAAGCGTTCCGCTAGATTCTATTTATTTGATTTAGACACTATTATAATATCATTGGATTTTTGTATCAAAGTGTTTTTGGGTTATAGTAAGGTAAAAACCGTCCATATTTATGTGTGGCTGGTTTTACTATTATCTTTTCTTTCGCAAGGATTTTGAAAGTTAAACAATTGGTTGGAATTTACTCACACCAGTCCCATGACTGACCCAGAGTTTATTTTGTTTGTTTTCCCTAAACTCTTGGGTGCCAAATTTGTACGGGCAGTCAAGTAGTCAGGATTTTACAGATTCACTTGTAGGAGTTTTGAAGCAGGAGGCTTCACCAGTTAGCTATAGACTATCATATTTCCGCTGTGTATTGTGTTGTATCTGGAAACAGATGTTTATAACTGTTCCAGGAATAACTGTTGTGCTCTGATGATGGTATGTATATAAAGTTACTGATTGTATTTCAAAAGTCATGTTATATAATATATTTTATTCGTCCCGTTGTGAGATTTGTCTTCTTTGTTTTCTTCTATTCTAATATTTCTTTCTTTCTATTCCTCATCCTCTAACTTTTTTCTAATAATGATTCGTATTTCTGTGCAATTTTGGGTTGGACGTGTGATGTTATTAGTCAACTCAGGTAGTACGGATTTGCGGGCCTTTACAGGTTGTATCAGAGCTTAGGTTGAGCGAATACCTAGGCTTGGTGGAGTTGTGCTCATTAGAGATAGGGTCAGTGGTACCCTAGAATGAGTTGAGTATATATATATATACGAGAGAGCGTATTTGTTATTTGATATAAAAACCGTTTTATATTGTGTTGACTAATCTGTTGAGTGGTTTATGAATTTTGATCGAATTGTGGGATGCCACGACGTCGATAAGAGTTTGTAAATACTTGAACAGAAGATTGAACACGATATTGTTTTAAAGTGGGCGAATAAAATTATTTTACCCAAAATTATATTTTGATATAAAAAGAATAATTTACTGAAATTATCGATGTGTTGGATGTTATCATTATAATCAGATGAGATTATAAAATTGGATTGGTTATATAGAACCAAATAGAATTTGTATAAGAATGAAATATTCAAATGAGATGAATTAAAATTGAATTCAAAACAAAATTCAGAATTCAAATCCTGGGAAGTTGGAAAATATTTTCCAAAGTATATTAAAATAATATAGCTTTGTTTGAAAAGGATTTTTGAAAAAAAAATCATTTTTTGAATGAATTCTGAAAGTGTTAAAGCACTGAACTCACTTCAGTGGCTGGGAAATAGTTCTGATGATGAATGCAGCTTCATTGGTGTTCATTTTCGAGTTCTAAGTGATGAATGGCTACCTTAGAAAAGTTTTTGATGTAATTTGTTTGAAAGAAAAACAAGTGGTTTGAAATTCAAATGTTTTGAATTTGGGATA
The DNA here is from genome assembly GCA_030737875.1 of Allium sativum. Taxonomy (NCBI): domain Eukaryota; kingdom Viridiplantae; phylum Streptophyta; class Magnoliopsida; order Asparagales; family Amaryllidaceae; genus Allium; species Allium sativum. The sequence continues at coordinate 723,695,850 of CM060919.1, forward strand.
GTGACAAATATATATGTTTGTATTTATGAGATTTCAATTTTGTTTTGAAATGAAACCCAGGGATTTGAATTCTGGAATTAGAATTTAACTTAAGGAAGAAAATCGTAGTAAATAAATTGACTAGAATCAATTTGAATGGATTTAAATACATCTGAATGAAATATGAATTGGTGATAAATCATTCAGAATAAATGAATATGAGTATAGATGATGTGTTATGTGAATGGAAACCAAATGTTTTGGTAGAGTAAAATTTGTTGAAATATAAAGAGGTGAGTTTCAACATAAAGGAGTTTTGAAAAGTTAATGGGTTTGAAGTATTTTTCCTATCTTAGCAATTTTGAGGACGAAATTATTTTAAGGGGGGAAGAATGCAACGACCCGGATTTTTGTCAATTTATTTTAAATATTGAATTTATAATATAAATGGTATTTTATTGGGTTATTGATTAAATAATCGAAATACGATTTTTTTATATAATCATTGTAATACGAGAATTTAAATTATTTCAATTCGAAGTTTGAATTAAATCAAAACAATTCAGATGATCAGTATTAATTGTAATTGAATACAGATGATAATAAAAATATTTTATTATCAGAGAATTTATTTGTTTTGAATTTAAAGTATATTATATCGATTTAAAATGGTTATTTTATATATACATTAAAATTTAAAGTTCAGAATATATTCTGTTAAGCTCAGAACACCGTTATTACATTGGAACGACGGTCGGTACGCTAAAATAGCGGTTCACGATTTTTAATTATGAACCCCGAGATATTTGATTGTGGATAGGATCGAAATCAAATCGACATGTGTTTAAAAAGAATAAAAATCCCTTTATATCAAATCGTATTAAATACGAAATCAAATCAAATTAATTAGAAAATCTTTTACATAGATTTGTTGTGTACTTCCTGTCCCCCTCCTTCTTCTATAAAATCGCAACCACCCTCTTCTATTTAAAACGCGCCTATACCCTTTTATTTACCTTTCCATTCTCAGATTTTAATCGAGCTTCTGATATGAAAAATGGCCAAAACTACAAATCAAAATCGTTCAAAAAGGGGAAAGATGGTTTCCACCTTCAATCAAAAATCGCGATGCTTTCTTTTGGAGTCAAGCTCGATTCTCGAGTGATGCAAAGTAGGGTTGCTTGATTTGGTCCCTAATATGCAAAAAGCGAGGTCGCGATGTGTAGAGGGGGTATGAGTTTGGGCTTTTGGTGATGGAGGAGGAGCTGTCAACGTGGGGGTGAGTTGTGACTGGGAAAGAAATCGGTTTTGGCAAGAGGTCGGGCTCAAATGAAAGGTCAATGGACGATGGATTAGAAAGTGATGTGATTTCTGATAGTCGCGATGAGCCGTCGATGAGTGCTTCGACGTTGATGTAGTGATTTGGGGGTAGCCGAATTTGGGTACAGTGGAATTGTGCGAAGTCCGAACTTTTCTGAGGGGGTGTCAATGTAAAGGGTAAAGCAGGTGCTGCTGCTGTCAAATTCGGAAGCTAAGATTCACCTTTGGTGATCGTGAAGATCGGTCAAGGATCTGATTTGGTGGCGAATTGCCAGTGATGAATTTTTGAAGGTAAGTGACCTAATTTAGTTATGTTAATTCGGTGATTTAGGGTTGGATTAAGTAATAACCGTATAATTGAAATTGAGAGACCAGCATTGTTAAAAAGTTCAATCTATGATCCCTGTTTGGTTACATAAAGTAGGATGTTATATCATACTTTATTAGATTATAAGAACCGTAAGTATAATAATAGCATAGGAAAGTTAGGACTTATTATGCAAATAGAATTAGGGATAGGGTTTTCTAATCAATGTCAAATTTGATCAAAATGAACATTTCTTTTCTATAACATGTTTTAGTTGACAAGGAGCAAAGGGTTTAGACATATGGTTAAACTCATTTTTTGGGCGGAACATAAGGTTTAATTTGGAATTAGTTATACACAGGTACTTAAATAAATTAAATTAGCATAATTAAATAACTGAAATTTATTTATATTGTTTTACTTTGAAAAACAGACGGTGGGAGAAATCACTGTGAAATCTATAAAATTGGCCTCATTGGATATTCGGAAAATAAATCACGGTGAGTAAATCTCACTCACCTTTTATTTAGAATTATTTTTATTCGTTAAAAATAATTGTTTGATGCTTGTTTAAATGCTTTCTTGTTGATTTAAATATATTAGTTATTTAGGGTTGACTATTATATATATATATTGGTTTGGTGATTGGATTGATTCCCGCAGTATCATTAGCGGATGCCCGCAGTATCATTAGCGGATGACCCTATGCCCATATATATAAGTGGATCCCCTTTTATACCGCGATATCCTGCCACGAAGCAGGATGGGTATTATTTCTGTTGACTAACGTCTGTGGATGCAGGAAAAACAGGTTGGAGGGATCCAACTGGATTCCTCAAAATATATATATATATATATTACCTGTTTGTTTATTTGTTTGCATATATACTGTCATATATGATGAGTTAGAAAAAATAAATAATTGGTTGTTTGGTGTTTAAATATCACTGGGCCCAAATATTGATATTTAAAAATCTCATGAAAAGGAATTTCGCAGATTTAAAAGGAAATTCTATTTTTTTCTAAAATAGAATTTGAGATTTCAAATGAGGAATTCAAATAGAATTTGAAAATGAGAAATTCAAATAGAATTTTGAATATGAGAAATTCAATGGAATTTGAATATAGAATTCAAATAGATTGAAAAGGAAATTTGAAAATAGAATTTCAAAATAGAATTTGAATATATTGAATTTGAATAGAATTTGAATATACAGGAATTTGAATTCAAAGGAATTCAAATAGAATTTGAATTCAAAGGAATTCAAATGGATTTGAAGAAAGGGAGTTCAAAGGAAATCCAAATATAGAGGTTTGAAAATAATGGAGTTTAAACATAGAATTTGAATATGAGGGATTCAAATGGAATTTAAACTATGGAATTCGAATAGAGAATTCAAACGGAATTTAAAATATGGAATTTGAATATAGGATTCAAATAGAAAATTCAAAGGGGATTTAAATATAGAAATTTAAATGGAGTTTGAATATATGAAATTCAAATATAGAATTGGAACGTAAAATTCAAATGGGATTTGAATAAAGGAAATTTGAATATAGAAATTCAAATAGAATTTGAAAAATAGAAGCGAATTGAAATTTGAATATAGAATTTCAAATAGAAGTGAAATAGATCGGAAATGTTATGTCGAATTAGGACAAATTGATTTGATATATATTAAAAATATATCAGAATGAAGTGGACTTTATTTTAAACGAAGTTTAAATGTATATATATATATAAAAATATAATTAAAACGAACTCGCCGCAGCGTTGCAGTTCGTAAATTATCGTTTCGAACTTCAATTGAGTATACAGAACTCAATTGAAGTCGGAATTCTTTGATACAAGAATCGTCAGGACCGATTAGATAATAGTTTTCTAATGAAGGAGAAAAATCTGGATTTCATCGAATAGATTTTGAGTTATATCAAAATCAAATTTTCAGAAAAATAGCGCCATAACCATTTGAAAACCATAACGGTTTATTTAATTTTATAAAAGGATTTTAAGCAAATAAAATCCGAATTTCTATTTATAAAATGTCAGATTTTGAGTTGTAAATTATATGTGAACTCAAGTGGAGTAATGAATTGATTTTTGAAACAGAAATCAGGTTTTTGATTATTGAATAGAATTGACTAATTTGAATAGAAATTAGTTAATGAGATTTGGAATTTATATTGGGTTTTGAATAAGTAGATTCGATTTGAAAATTTATATTCGAAATCAAAAAGGAAACTAGAATTTGAAATTCAATTTGGTTATAAGTAAGTTAAATATGTTCTTTGAATATGTTACGTTCAGGCAAAGAAGTGAAATAGGCAAAATAGCTAATTAAAGAATAAATGAGCGAAACTGAATTCAAATGATTGGATTGAGTTGAATTGAATTGAAAACAGGTGAGCATGTGTTAGACAGGTATGGGATGAAGTATATGAAGGTTTTAATTTATGTGCCCGACAAAAAGGTACATGTTTAAATTCATATATGAGGTTTTATGCGCCGTATCGGCAAGCCGCTTGGCTTTTTCTTTTTCTTTTGGATTGGTGAGGGCCATGGGAGGCTATTTGAAATATCCCGAAGCTCCCGGTACAAAGGAGGTTATGGCGAAATTTTCCGAAAATTTAAGGAGTTAAATAATTTTTAAGATAATTTGAAAGTTAGAAATCAATGTGTCGTTATATATAGAATTCGATAAGGAAACGAATTTAAAATAGAATATTGTAAGCAAAAAGGAAACCTATAAATTAGAAATAAAAAGCGAACCATATACATGTTTTAAAAATGAATAATTGGGTTTTATAGTGTGTTTATTCGAGGTAAGTGGTTTTGCCATTTTGAAGTTGAGAATGTTTTCAGTCAAGGTCTGAGAGGTAATGTTACCCCAACTTGATTGATTTCATTTTTAATTGATAAATAGCAAGATTCAGTCTTGAAGAGAAGTGTTTGAATAATAGTTTGGTTGAATAAAATATTTTGGGTTGTTTGTAACGATGTTGTATGCAACATTCATTTTAACTCAAGTGATGAAATTTTGGAAATATAAAAGTAAAATATTCCCTGAGTATAATTAAAGTAGTCGTAAAGGGGTAAGTGATTGAAATTGTTTCAATTGCAAATAGAATATATTTTCTAAATACAGAAAATAAAGGAAGGCGATATTCGGAAATGTTTTCCAAATAGCGTAAAGGGCTAATATTGATAAGGAAAGGGGGAAGAGATTTAATTAATGAAATATTAATTTAAAGAGCCCAGTGATTTGTTGATATGTTGAATGAACACTTGTTTTCCTTCGATAGTTAAATCATCGACTATCGAAACACTTGTTTTTACTCGATAGTTAAATCACAGACTATCGAAGTTTTGACCATCGTGGTCAATATGGAGAGACCGGTTGGATTATTATGCGTAGAACCACTCCGTATTGGCATAAGCGTTGCGAACCAAGTATGCTGAATATATTGAAGACGGAGTAAAGTGCAAGAGCTTTTTTCTATAAATAGAAATTGTGCCTTCGGTTTTCGTTCAGTCCCTGCATGAATTATATTGACGAATGTCTGACAAAGTATTTCCAATAATCGAATATGTTGGTCTGTATAAGTATATATGGTTGCAACGGATTTATTCCCTTAGCATAACATCCAGAATATTTGTGCAAATCAATTAGTGATTAACGGATCTGACAATGTGGCATTCAAAGTGATTGTGCTATCAATGAATAGAAAGTAATCGTAGCCTCAGGCCTCAACAACCGGGAAATGACAAAAAATCGGGCAGGCAGCATGGTTATGTGGGTCGCTCCCATTAGGGTGTATTATCACCTATCTAGAGGTTCATTTAATTTCTTATTCTATTCGATGCTGTCCCATTCGGGAAACGGTTGCTGATCCCAACCGTTAGTGATATACATTCGATACACTCAAGCGAAATGAGTGGTCGGTCATGTGTGGGCCGAGTTGCAAGGTGTTTTTGTTGAACCCAGTGTATTCCTCTCTAGAGATACACTATCGGAAGGTGGTTCCATACCTTGTCATGTTGGAAATCCAATCTCCAATAAGCGCCCTGCGGTTTTTGATTTTATACTATGTATGTGGAGCGTGAGATGCAAGCGTTCCGCTAGGTTCTATTTATTTGATTTAGACACTATTATAATATCATTGGATTTTTGTATCAAAGTGTTTTTGGGTTATAGTAAGGTAAAAACCGTCCATATTTATGTGTGGCTGGTCTTACTATTATCTTTTCTTTCGCAAGGATTTTGAAAGTTAAACAATTGGTTGGAATTTACTCACACCAGTCCCATGACTGACCCAGAGTTTTTTTGTTTGTTTTCCCTAAACTCTTGGGTGCCAAATTTGTACGGGCAGTCAAGTAGTCAGGATTTTACAGATTCACTTGGAGGAGTTTTGAAGCAGGAGGCTTCACCAGTTAGCTATAGACTATCATATTTCCGCTGTGTATTGTGTTGTATCTGGAAACAGGTGTTTATAACTGTTCCAGGAATAACTGTTGTGCTCTGATGATGGTATGTATATAAAGTTACTGATTGTATTTCAAAAGTTATGTTATATAATATATTTTATTCGTCCCGCTGTGAGATTTGTCTTCTTTGTTTTCTTCTATTCTAATATTTCTTTCTTTCTATTCCTCATCCTCTAACTTCTTTCTAATAATGATTCGTATTTCTGTGCAATTTTGGGTTGGACGTGTGATGTTATTAGTCAACTCAGGTAGTACGGATTTGCGGGCCTTTACATGGAGAAAACTCGGTCCGTGTTATACGGTGTGGTCCCGTGATTTAATCAACTGTAAAATGAAGTAAAAAACTGTTTTGGTTCTCATACTAGTCTTATCACTTACTCAGAGTTTATTGTTTTCCACCTAAACTCTAGATGCCTATATTTTCCACACGGACAGCTAGTTGTTTTGGTTTTGCATATATTTTTAAAGTAGGATCCTGGATTATGGCTGGAGTTATACTCTGGAATATTTTATAGTCTTCTGTTGAGAGTATGTTATTTCCGCTGTGTAATTTATCTTTTGTTGTATTTTTGCGATGTACTCTAATGTAAATTGTTGTAATAACAATGGAATGTTCTTTTAGTATGTTCTGATGTGTAAGTACTCCTGACAATCCACCTTTGAGAATGATTTAGGTCAGTTTTAACTGTCGGGTTGAACCAGATCCAAAAGTGGGTTATTACAGAATTTTTTTCGTGAGGATGGAAATTGCAATCGCTAAGTGGTTATTCTCCTCCATGGGAGAGAACCCACGTTAAAATTAGGACTAATTGGTTTATATATATATATATGCGTAATGGTCAACTTGACCACTAGCGGTCGACCGTGGCCAACAACGATTCATCACTTATAGGGAAGGCAGATGGTCACGAGTTTTAAAATGCTTATGAAACCCAGGCCATGTATGGGCCAAAGCTGATAGAATTCATCTGACGGTTAGCGCTATTTGAACATTTATAAATAAACGAGTGCTGCTTCATTTCAAAATCGTTATTTTTCTAATGAGTGCAGAAGTTCTACCAGTTTTCTTCCCCTTTAAAACTTTTTAATATAAATTTTTTGATCTAGAGTTCTAAGGTTCAAATTGAAGGATAATAATATAAAAGACTAGAAAATGTGTTCAAATCAGAAAGCTACATCAAAAAGGTAACATGCAGATCTGATTTTAATTTATTAGCCTAAATCTATTTTCTTCTTAATCCAATCTAATATACCTGTATAAATATCGTTTGTAAAACCAGATAGAGAATTACAAAGCGGAGAATATAAGTATTAGGAGTTGATTTGGACCGAATCCAGAGATTTGAAAAGCTAGTAAGGTGTATGGATTAATTATGTATTTTTATATAGTAGTATAACATATCGTTGTGGATCTACTCCACTTTATATATCTAAAAATTGCAATTCTATTTTGAGCATTGTGTAAATAAAAAGCATAACAAATTTTAAAATTGCAATTGGGATATTGTTACCTATGGAGTAAAATGTAAGAATATTTTCATTTTTTATTATGCTTAAATTATTCAAATCTGAACTGAAGAGATTAAGAAAATATAAAATGACCTTGAATTAAAATAAACTAGTGTATTACCTGTGCATTGCACAAGACAATATTACTAAAAGTTGTATTTATTATTTTAGCCTTAAAAAGAGAATTTTATTATGAAATATATGACAAATTTTGATGTAAAATTCGTAAACTATTAATTAGATTATTATTATATTTTTGTGTAATTTATGTTCTATATCTTACACAACAATATGCATAATAATTAAATTTATTAGCTCATGTGTTGTAAGCTAGTATAGTTGCAGTGGACGTACCACTCTAAAAACTGATAGTGGTGGACGGTCCACCATAAAAATCGATTGTTGTAGATTGACAATCTGCCAATCTCCCGTACTTTTTGTAATTATATTTTTATAATAATAAGTGTTACGGAGCATTATAAAAATCGATCGACCCTACCCAAAAAATATATGCATATGCGTGTATTTGAGAATTTTTTAATTCTTTTTTAATATAGATATACATGTCGAAACTGATGCATGTTAGTAATTTATTTGATGATTTAGCAAATATTGTATAATAGAATTTATTTAAATAAGTTGAATGTAAAATTATAAAGTTAATTTAACTGTATGACATAGCGAAAAAAATTGGAAAGAAATTTGTAATATATATATATATATAAATTTGTTGTGGAGTTACCAATGTTCAAAAAAAATTATGATATAATATATGATAAATTTTAAATATAAACGAGTCATACCTAATTTACATATTAACTTTGTCATTATTGTTGACATGCAGAATTCATATTATGTGATTTATACATCTTTGTAGTTGCATGGAAAACTACCTTTTTTAATATGAATATATATGGTAAAATTGGCATATATTTTTAAGAGCTATTAGAAAAATTACTATATACTCTTTAAGATTATTTAAATAATTAGTATTTAAGATTTAATGAGTAGTTTAAATATATGGATTAAAATATAAAATATCACGAAAAAAATAAAGAGGTTCAACAAATAATTGTAGAAATTTTAAAATACATGTATTTAAAGCGGAATTTGTTTTGCTAAATTTATAATTTGTTGAGATAAGTGTATAATATATTAAATTTCATATTATTGTTTACATAATTATTTAAACTATGTGCCTTATTTAACTTTATATTTGGAAGAAAAACCAATTTTCACATTTTTGTTGATATGAACATGCTTTACATTTTAAAACATCACACTTAGCGTTAATTAGGTTGGTTAATAAAATTTACTTTTTGAATTCATTTGTTAAATTCAGATCACATAATTAACTTAAATATACAATGTTAAGTGATATTATGTAGTGTTTTGTATATAACTAAATAAAATTTAAAATGTAGGCGTTATTATAATGCAATACACGATAAATATATTAATGTAAATGAGTTAAACTTTGAACTTATGATTGTTACTTATGTATGTAATTTATGTTATGTGATTAACATGTTTATATATTTGATTATTTTGTTAATATTGACATGGTCAATCTTGATGTGATTTATCAGGAGAATCAATGAATAATAGTTTGCTAAAATTATTTAAATAGTTTTAATATTATGTAATTAATTGTAAAATATGGTACTAAATGTAAGACATTAGAAAAATAATTGAGAGAGACTTAAATGATTATAAAAAAATTCAAAGTCCAGTTATTTGGAGCTAAAAAATACAGTTTTATCAATTTTTATTAAGTTAATTAAATTTATTTAAATTGCTTAAATTTTGGGTTCTGTAATTAATTTAAATATGTGGACTTAAATAGAAAATATTACGAGCTTACTGTTAATAGATAATTGTTTAAACTTAAAATGTCTATATCAAAATGTAAAATAACAGATAAAATAATTTGAGAAATAGTAAATAAGTGTAAACTGATAAATTAATTTAAAAATAAAATATATAGAGAGAATAAAGGAGAAGAGAGAAAACTCCTATAATTAAGAAGAGAGCTTTAAAAGGTTCTGCTTTACTATTATCTAATAGATGAGAATATACATTGTTTAACTTGGATTGGAATAAATGGATAAAGTGTTATTTTTAAAAAACTACGACATGAAACAAGTTAGATTGCATCTTTTTGAATTTGGTTAATATTTTAATCTATTGGGATGAATTTTAAAGCAAGTGAAATTTTATGATTTATTAAAGTAAAATCCCAATAAATACGATGTGTGGAATTATGAACAATGAAACATATAGTTTCAACAAAACAAACAAAAGTACAAAATATAGGTAATTAACGTATTTTGTACTATATATTTCAATAAATAAGTTCTTGTAATTACAAACATCACACAAAGCTTCTTTTTTTGGGTAAAATGTTGAAATAGACTATACATTTAAGGTTAAAACCAAATTCCAATATATTAAAATATGTTAAGCTACAGAAATGAAATATTAAGGGAAAAAATAAACAAGGTTAGTGAAATTGAGAATTATCGTAATAATAAAATGCAGAACATAGGAAAATAAAAAGATAAAATAAAAAGATAAAATAAAAAAACAAAGTGAAATCGGGAAGGAAAAAGATATTGATATGTTTAACCAATAAAAATAGAAATGAAAGATGAAATTTGTTAAATGTAAAATAAACACATTAGAATGGAAACGCACATTAACGGTATAATTAAAGAAGAAATTATATATGTAGTCTTGTATATGCGTTTAAAAAAGGGAATTGAGTAAATCTGTAAAGTAGGCAAAATGGTGTTGACCGTGATAGATAATATGAGAGAATCTGGAAGTCCATTCCGGACGATGGTATGGCCAATATCGTTGGCTTAGGAACTAAGGGGCAAGAATGAATATAGCGAAGTCTGTCCTAATAGTGGTATGATAAACATTATCGGCGTAGGAAATAAGTGACTAAGAAAAAGTATTGGACAATCCATCTAGACGAGTTCACTAATGACTTAGGAATCAGCAATAAGAGACCACAATAGGTGGGTGATTCTTGCTCGAAGTGAATGCTGAAGTAGGAATTAAGAGGCTTAATTTTTGTAGTGAGACTAATTTTCAACCATTAGACCCTACGAATGCGGCCACATGGAGAGAAATACTGCGTGATATATTCCACGATATAGTCTAGTATCGGTATGGTCCATCATCGGCTTAGGTCTGTTCATGGTTATCAAGCAGGTATTTCCCCGATTGCTCTAAGCAATCTAAAAGGTCGAGCGGTGACTAAGTAATTATGTGACACAGATGCATGACGCTCAAGTACTACAAAGAATAACATCACATGGTTATCGGGTCATCATTGGTTCAAATGGTAAAGGGGAGGAAGGACATGGGTTGTACCTTTAGACCGAATCGCTCTTTTGCTCTCTGGACGTTTGGGAGGGAAATGCCACACCACATAGTTTCTATTAGATTGTTTGATTAAGGGAAATGCTAGTAACCACACAGAGAGATGCCTTAAACTAGAATGCATGGTTTAACGGAGCCAGATCCATGCACAAATTATAACGGACCAAATGAAAATGTCCGATTGAATTTCGCGTAATCTGTGGCTCATTAGGGGAATTCAGACCATTGAGGTAGGGCAAATATATACACACTCGTGTAGTGAGTGTATCTTACTCATGCTCGTAGCATACGTTGACGATATCGTGATATGGCAAGACATTTGATTCCAGTGAGATGTTTGCAAAAGATACTAGGGGATAATATCTAGGTCCAAAGTGGATAAAGGGATACATGTATGTATGTGCGTGTGTGTGAATATACATACATACATACATACATATATTGAAAATTGGTAACTTTATTATGAATACCAATCATTTACTAGTTATATGCCTTATCAAAACCTTGAAATCGCCCTAACCTAAATGAGTGCCTTACAAGGAAAAAGAGTACATATAACGTACATTTATAAACAATACAACAAAACAGTCAGTGAGACTCGAAATACACAATCAAATCAAATAATGGCCAGCCCAAGTTTTAAACCAAGTCACGCTACATACTCCTCGTCAACATTTTCAAATAAGTCAACCTACATCTTTTAATTCCATTCGCCAACGTGATAACAACTCGATGTTCATCGATGATCACTCCAACTAACTACCATCTCAATTCACAAGATAACACACTTCTTTTTTTATAATTTGTGGCCTGACATTGCTGAATAATCTTTGATTTTAGAATACCCTTAATTTATGCTCTTATCATATGTGGTAGATCGATGTAGTAAGGCTGCGTAAGCAATACCTGCAATTTGATTTCTTTTGCTGAATGGATGCATCAGTAGTTCGGCTCATGTATTTGATGAAATATTTAGTATGTTTTTTAATGTACCCCAAATAGCCTTTGAATATTCACATTGGAAGAAAAGATGAGCAAAATAATTCTTCCATTTTACCACATAAAAGACATTGTGAATCCTCCACAATCCCAAATTTCTTGGTCGGTCTTTAGAATTTAATATATCTATGGCAGCATGATAAAATATAAATGCCATACGCCTTGAATTTTATTTTGCCACATAGGGTTGTTAATGGGTCATGTCGGGTCGGGTCAAGTCGGGTTCGGGTTGATTTATAAATGGGTCAGGTTCGGGTTATTTATTAAACGGGTCATTTTTTCCCAACCCTAACCCGACTCGTTTACAAACGGGCTGACCCGACCCGATCCGTGTAACCTGTTTAACCAAATGGGTCGTGTCAATCCGTATCGGGTTTCATATCGTGTAGGAAATTGACAACATACATAAAAGACTAACAATATGGAAGTGATACAGTTGTTATAAGTAAAATATAACAACATACAAGAATAAATTAGTAAATATAATAGCTTACAAAAGAATATATGAGCATACTGATTACAACATACATAATAAACTAACACTAACAGCATACATAAAAGACTAACAATATATAAGAGATACACCATATAATCGGGTTTGACGTGTCAAAATCAGGTTAGCGGGTCAACCCTAAACCCACCCGTTTATAGACGGGTCAAATTCGGGTTGACCCGAAAATGACTCACCAACTAAATGAGTCAGGTTAACCTGCTAATTTCCGTGTGGGTTTCGGGTTAGGTTTCAGGTCGTGTAGGAAATTGACAGCCCTAATGCTATATTACTTTATAATGCTCAGAAATTGGTCTGGTTTTTTCCCATGCCTTGCAAAATATAAAGTCGCCTCCCTCACACTACTGATAGAATTCAGAGCCGTTGTCAGGGTGCGTTAAATACCTTGAATGTATGGTTTAACTTTTCTAGTTGCTGGATGTAGGAGGGGGTTAATTTGGTCATGCTGAATTATAGTAGAAACACGATCATCTTGGCTTCTTGTAAACTGAATTCGGCTGAAACCGACTATGTTTACTAGGCATTGATAGTTTATCCATGGCTCGAGCCAAAAAAGTGTATTTGTGCCATTAAATTTGACCTTGTTAAATAACTGTTTAGATTCACTAAGCAGTCGAAGGATAGCTAGCCTTCCAAGTACTAGACGAATTATTATCTATATATGCGCATTATCCAAAAAAAAGTTCCATAACAACATCGTCTATCCATCCAAAGACTTAATTTGATCAAAAATCTCCACATTAATTTAATAAGAGTGCCTTTTTTCAAATTAGTGAAAAGTTTTAACCATATTCCCCTTTCATTCCAGCTTACTTTATGTTTACCTCCTTCCTAGAAAAAATCCGCACACAAGCTTTGTAGCTTGTATAGAGTATCCACGGGAATTGATAAACAAACCACCAGTATAGCACACTAGGAGTTACTACTATTTGTATTAATTCTATTCGACCTACAAAGCTAAAAAATTTAGCATTCCAAGATTCTAATTTGCTTTGAACTTATTGAAGTAAACTTTGACAATCATTGTAATGAACATAGTTAGATGACAAAGGCACCCCAAGTATTTGATAGGAAGCTCTCCGATTTGAAATCCAGGACTTGATCAATGTCCCTCATTTGATATAGAACTAAAGTTGATCTTAGTTTTGCAATTACTTACATTCAAACCAGTAGATCTACTTAGCCTGGAAAAAAATAGATTTAAGAGTAGAAGAAGATATAAAAGATGTGTGATAGTTGGATGGAAATTATGAACTGCTTGGAATTCTTTGTTTTTGTTGCTTGATTCATAGAGAATTAGAAAAGCTCCATAGCTATCAAAAACAAATAGAGGGATAAAGTACCACCCTTCGTTGTCCCCCTATTTGATGTAATAAATCCTTTAGTAATCCCTTACAAATGGATGTAAAAAGAGGAAATGGAAATGCATTCGTAAATTATATTAATCGGGCGAGTAGGAAATTCCATTTTCATCATCATATGGCATACGAATTCTCTATTCACCATGTGGTATGCCTCGTACAAATCTACTTTAACACAAAATTTATTAAAACCAGGCTTTTTAAAATCCTTTAGTAACTCATGCGCCTATATATCTCCTAGGAATAAACGCACATTGGTTAGAAGAAATCAGACGAGCGAGATGATGTTTGATGCGAGAACACCATATTTTACTAAAAAAAAAAAATTGTAGCATGCATTGCATCATGAAATGGGGCGATACTGAGATATAGCAGTAAGCCTATGATCATTCTTTGGAATCAGTGTTACAAAGTGTGATTACAACCTTTTGGAAGCTTAGATGTAGTGAAAATATCTTGCATTGCAACAATCGAATCTTCTTTAAGGTCATCCCAATGTAATTTAAAAAAATTAGAGTTAAATCCGTCAGGACCAGGACTTGAATCATCATGTATAGAGATCATTGTCTTCTTAACCTCCTACATTGTAATTGGTCATAATAGGTGGCGGCGATCCGTTTGATTAATAGTGGCAACCGGTTGGGACTGTGGGAATTCTAAATGAAATTGGCCATTAAACAAAAAGGTAAAATAATCAATTGCCTACTTTTCTATGTCATTACATTTATAAAGCAACTCTCCATCTTGTGTAATCAAAGATTTGATGTGATTATGATGTCTACGAGCCACCATCTTCGAGTGAAAAAAATTTGAGTTCATATCACCCTCCTGAAGCCAATGCACTTTAGACTTTTTCTTGAAACTCCAAAATTTAATCTACTTTTGAACCTGAAAGTTGTGCTTTTCTTGGAACATGTGGCTTCATACAATGTAATATTTTCTAGATCTTGATCTATTGCTTGCTCTAATTCAGTGATTTCTTGCTCTGCTTCTGTTAGTAGAAAGTCATCCTTAGGTTTCAATTTATTCCACCTTTTTAGCTCCATTTTTGCAAGCATGCAATTTATCCTGAAAATCTACTAGAATGTAGATGGGTATGGTTCGTACGCAGTAGTGAAATCTAAACGACTTAAAATAAAATTTAAAATAACATGAATGGTTGATAATTAGCTTATGATAGTTTTACGTATAAGATGTAAATTTACCAGTCACCGAAACATTGTTCTAAACGTCTCGTCAAAACAACTCATAGGACAAACGAAAGGCAAACACTGATATTTTTGGCAATGGAAAACTGTTGGAGTAATTTAATTTAAAAGTGTCAATTTTATGGTCTTTATAATTTTGCTTTAAACTGTTCCACTGTGAGTTAATTACTTAAGATCTGATGAACATCTTTACTTATTTATACCAAACAAATGACTCGTGTTTCGATGGATTTGAGTTTTTGATTTTTGCAAAAGTTTAGGCCCAATGAGGTGCAAGTTGTCACGTGTTGTGAAATATATGACAAAATATGTTATGGTTGTTGATGTTTTTTTTTGTCTTTCCTTTTCTTTTCTTCTCTTTTATTCCTCTTCTATACTCCTTTTCTTTTCATTGACCATCGTCCTACGTGAGCAAATGCTTGAACATCGCACTGTTATATTATACGAGCATTGGCGGTGTAGGGCAATCATCACACCTTGCATGGTATATCATTTTACACATGCATACGCATATACATATGTATATGATACTTATGTGTAACTATACATAAATTGAATAATTTTTATCGACAATTAATAAATTCGAATGAAATATATGATTTTATTTAAATTAAATTTAGAAATGTTCTGAACGAATTAGACTTCATATGCAAAATAAAGATTCAGTAAGGGGATTATATTAAATTCACTGATATCCTCCATTGCGGGCTGATCCAATTCAAATAAATGGGTCAACTAGTATACGATGACTACGTGTAGTCTGATGGATGATATGCACATTGTTCAATAGATATCACGTAGGAAAGAATGGAAAATGTGCTAAGTGATCATAAGGTTAGATAATTAATATGTGATCATTAAGAGATGATCATCCGCCGTAAGGCCTTCATCTACGAGCTAGGTCCAATAGAAGGCTCAAAAAGTCTGTATGATGTCGTCACGATTACCCATGTCGAGCTACGACCCAGCTTCTATAGGGTCTTGTCTAACACCTAAGGGACCATGTGGTAAATACTGAACTGTCTCCAATCATCTCACCTTAAAGAAGTATCGCGAACTTGACTTGCTATCCTTTTGATGTGGGGATGCATGTTTGACATGTACTTGTAATATCATAACAACAATATGTACCAAAAAGCAAACATTGTTGCTTGACCTCATCAAGTGTAAATGAATCCATCATGGTATAAA
The DNA here is from genome assembly GCA_030737875.1 of Allium sativum. Lineage (NCBI taxonomy): Eukaryota > Viridiplantae > Streptophyta > Magnoliopsida > Asparagales > Amaryllidaceae > Allium > Allium sativum. The sequence continues at coordinate 723,712,114 of CM060919.1, forward strand.
CATACTTGGAATTGTTGTTTCCCAGTAAACATTATGAAATAAGTCTAATAGAGATACCGATGCTAGATAAGCTAGACGAACCATACCTATTTTTCGGTTCGAGAAAAAAGTTGAACCAAATAAGTACAAAAGAAATGCCCGAGTGATCATATCTATCGTTTATGTTCTATCTCTACAAGCGGTGATGTAGAGCTAAAAGTAGGTTAATGACACAGAATGACTGTGAACGTAGCGAGCGATCATGAGAGGAAGAAAATGATAAACAAACTAGGGGACTCGGCTCGTCGAATGAGAAAGGTCTATGTGCATGTTCTCCAATCCCTACATTCATGAGTACATATAAGTCGATAGAGCTAATACCCAACTCAAGGTTTGAAAAGTGAAATATATATATCGTGGGTCACCACCTCTCAACTAACGCCTAAATGGAAGGTCGACCGAAGGATTAGAAATGCTGAACCGAAAAAAGCATGTTAAAAGAACTAGCATATAGTCTATCGATAATAGAATTGGAAAGCATGTCATAAAATCATACACTGTACTTATTCAGGGCCGACCAAGTGGGCAACCCAGCAATCCCATGGGTTGGGGCAACCCACTGGGAAGGGGCAACAAAAAATAAAAACAAAATCACCCCATATATGTACATCAGCCCAGTTAGCCCAACAAAAAGACGAAAAACCATCAAACACACAAACCATAAACAAAATAGGGTTTCTTATTTCAAATTCTTTGCACGTTCTATCAAAGCCCGTCTACAGTCATTGATAGGCCTCACAATTCCTTCAGTCTCCTCTACCGAAGTTAACAACACACTCCGTCAACAATCTAGCATCTGTGCCTCTCTCATTCTTCTTGTCCATCTTCAAACTGAAATTCAAAAGTAAGATTTGGTGCTTTTTTCATTTTCTCAGGCTGGTGGTCTTGCTTGTCTTTAAAAAAAGCTCAAAAGGTAAAATTCCTATTATTACATAAATTAATTTAAGAACATTTAAGAACCTTGAATCTTGGTTTATACGATGTGTTTTTATTGCTTTTGGCTAAATTTCAGACTGCATCTGATAATATGAAGATATAATTGTGCTTCACTATATTGTCAAAAGTTCACATCAGTTTGAGTGCTCAAGTGGGCTAAGGATGGTTTTGAGTTCCAGGATTCAATGGAGACGACGAGATGATGAGCTGATGTTAATGTTTGCATTAATACAAATTTGTTTTGAATAGTATCTAAATAACATTAAAGTTTGGAAACTGGAATGGTTAGTCTTGATTTTTTAGTTAATTAGCGAAATGGTATTTCACAATAAAAACAAATTTGGACTCGTTCATATTTTTATTATCCGAATAGCATTTTGTGTGAGAAATTAGTGCTTGACATTTTCATAAATCTTTTAGTGTTGTCCAACTGATTTCATGATAATATTTTTGTTTGATCTGACATTCATGCATGCATAAGGAACATGCTTGGAGGCGGCGTTCGATTAGACCGGGTGACGACAGCGGATATGTGACGCTGAGGCGTTGCGTTGTCAGAACGGGTAGTGACGAAACGTATGTAGAATAGGGCAATTGTGATGTGGAGTTCACAACGATAATAGAAGTTGATATATTGATTGGTTAGTAGGTGACAACCCCTGAAATTAAGTATTAGACGTTTACATGTCCTTGCTTGTCATGCTACTTCCTAAAAAAAAAATAGTTACTATTGTTTGTGTTGTGGGCAACCAAAATCTAATGTGGCTTGGGCAATGAATTGGTTGGGCCACCACTGCACTTAGTCCACCTACCGCGACAACGAATGCGCCAATCATATATATAACTCATATATATATATATATGAAATAAGGTAAACATACCTTAATATATATATATATATATATATATATATATACATACATATATACACATACACGGGATACATATATACAAATTATTGTGCTTAAATTATGTCTAAATTATACCCGCATTACGATAAATGCGGTTTTGAACCTGTATCAATAACTGTCTAAAAACTTATGAAGGATTCCTAGATCGTTTAATGTCAGTTTGAAGGTTGGTGGAACATGTATAGATCCTTTTTTATGCGAGTGTACACAAATAGTTCTTTTAGCGATTTTAGATGAACATAGTACCCTTTGAAAATTTTGAGTAAAAGATGAAAACGAAAGTCTAGAAAGGAAACCTTTTCCCAAATAATGGCGACATAAGAGAATTCCAAATTCCAGTCCGAATACAGTCAATAATTCTGATTCTGATCATCGTTCGGCATTTCCTCTGGATCTTCGATCTCTAGGGCGACATGCAGTGCAAGGGAGATCTCAAACCTTAAGTAAATCTATTACTCCCGATCTTAACTCTAAAAGGGTTTTCCAGATCTTGTATCTACGGATCTAAGTAAAGATAATTTGGTTAGTCAAAATCAGTCGAAATCGTGGTCTAAAATCGTTAGAGAAAATAACTATCATCAATCCTCTATTCAACTTCAATTTTATGAACCTGAAATTAAGGAGAATATTAGAATGGCTGTTTTCAGTTAAGAATTAACTAATGCAGCGAGAGAAAGGTGGATTGATTCTATCGTGTTTTATGTTTATGATAGCAAGCTGTATTACCATTTTCTGAAAGATTATATAGCTCGTTCTTGGGGATTAAAAGGAAATTTTCAATTATTTACTAGAGAAAATGGCTTTTATATCTTAAAGTGTGAGGATGGAGAGGATTGTGATAGAATTCTTGCTACAGGACCATACTACTATAATAAAAGATTAGTTGTGATGAAGAAATGAGTTCCAGGAACAAAATTCAATAGAGAATTCTTGCATGCTCTTCTTATTTGGATATGTCTCCCTAATTTAGATCTAGATTTTTGGACGGTTGAAGGCATTAGTAGAATTACATCTTTGTTGGGTCTGCCATTGAAATTAGAAAACTCTACTGAAAATGTTGCTAGAATTTCATATGCTAGAATCTTGGTAGAAGTGAATAGTGATTTTCAATTCCTTGAATTTATTCTTATTCAAAGCTATAATGGAGATGTTATATGGCAAAAATTTATTTATGAATGGACTCCAATAGTGTGCTTCGTATGTAAAGTGTTTGGTCATACAAAAGAGGTTTGTAAACCTATGAAAATCTGGACTCCTAAAGAAAATTTAAAAGTACTGACTGAAATGAATGTTAATGAAACCGTTTACCTAATGAATAAATCCATTATTGAAAATATTTCAATGGAAAATTCAATGGATAAAAATTGTTCATCTAGTTAAATTGTAATGATAAGGATGCAAAACATAGTTATGATATTAATATTCGGTTGAATACTGGTAAGTCTCAAGTTCAACAATCGAATGAGAATAGAAGTGATTGTGTATATCCTGAAGGAGTGATTGCGATTTCTAAAGGAGCTACAGATTCACAATAATGAAGTTGGAATAGGTATAAATACAGCAGAGAATTCAGTTGTTGTAAAGGGTAAGAAAGAGTTTAATGAATAGTCAAACAAAGATGTTAAAGGGATTGGAGATTATAAAGAGAATGATAAGATTATAAGAATGAATAGCTTTGGGGATGGTATCGAGCTTTTAAATGGAGAAGATATTGAAAACAGAGATACGCTCATGGATGAATCAGACGGTTCTTTTAACTCTTTCAGTTCTACAAATAGTTTTAAAATGAGGAGAACAAAATTTAAACTAAGCAATTACAAAAAAGGTAACAAGTTTACTCCTGAAGAACCCCTGGTCGAGGATAATCCGGAGTGGATAAAGCTTATGAATCAAATTCAATCACATTCTAAATCAAGGAAGGCAAAAGGAGGAGGAGGATATTCAGGTGGTATTAATAATGGTGGTGTGTCTAAAATGTGATCTTGGGGCTTCTGATACATATGAATGGTGTTAGGTTTCTTGGTGGTGTGCATTTTTCTGTTGCAGCTTTTTGGTTTTTGCTGTTTGTTTGGTGCAAGTTATTTTCTGGGCTCTAGGGTATTCTCTTGGTTGCATGCTTTTTGCTGCATGGATAAATTTAGTGCATGCTATTTTGGATTTTCTGTTGGATTCTGGAGCTTCATTGTCGGTTGTGTGATCGACTTTCTTGGCCTTTGGATCAAAAGTGTAGCTAAGTTTTTAAGTGTCTGGTTGTAGTGGTTCTCTTTGTTTTATATGTGTTATCTATAGGGGAAGCAATTAGACTCGACCCGATGGACCCGGACCCGACGGACCCGGACCCGACCCGGCGGATCTCGGTTCTAGGCGGGTCGGATTTTGTCAAGTCTAAACTATATATTTCAAAAATCCGGACCCGACCCGAGCTTCGGTTCGGGTCGGGTCGGTTCGTGTCTGATTGAATAATAACGCTAAAAATACATATATTTCAATGTTTTTTGGTCGGGTCTTTCGGGTTGGGTCTATGCGGGTCGGGTTTGATCGGGTCTTAATGGTATTTTTCATCACCTTGACCTGACCCGAAACCCATCGGGTTCGGTTCGGGTTCAGGTCTTTTCGGGTTGGGTCGGTTTGGGTTTTCGGTTCCCGGTTCTAATTGCCAGCCCTAGTTATCTAGTGCTTTTGTCTCTGAGTCTGTTTATTTTGGTTTTGAGCTGGCTCTTTCCCTATGTAAAGTATTTGTTTTTTTAATGTTGTTGTTTGTTATTCCCAGCTCAAAACCATTTGTACCTCTTATGTTGTAATATATAAATACCGTTTGGTAAAAAAAAAAAAGACTATAAAGGAAAATGGAGAAAAAATTATGCAAGTGGCTTAAGTAGGGACGAACAGGCGTTCATTTATCAAACGTTTAAGTTCTAACCACTGTAGAACATTCATCGCTTCATGATTGAATGTCAACGTTTTGAATATGTTGAAGGTGCCCTGGTTAGAGTAAAAGCATCTTCAACTTATTTCACCTGTAATGTCATGTGAAGCTTATGTGTCCACAATGTTAATTCAATGTCGATATACATGACAATGACATTTAAAATTTCTCTCCAATGCGAATATCAAATGTTATCATTTTCTACATATGTGTCACTTTATTATTTGTAGAGATTGAAAAAAATCATTTAACCCACCAACAATTAAATAGGTATAATACTTCACATTGTGATGTGCAATGTCCAAAACAAGACATTGCACTTCACAATATTATATTAGAATTACAAATTATATTAGCATTGGAGAAAACATTATAAATGATATTTTCTAATTGCTTATGTGGCGTGACATTACATCAAAATTTATTATGCCTTGATGATGCTAAAAAAAAACCTACCTTAGAATCTCACTTGCTAAGCACGTGATATTATCTCACTAGGCGTTTGCACTTGCAACCCACGTGAGCTTTATTCATAAATTATCAATCTTGCGGCATCTACACATTATTTTATCCAAATCAATAACCCTAATCTGTTAATTTGAGAAACTTTCGAATCCGAAATGGGAGTTCAGAAGCAGATCTTGAAAGCTGGAAATGGCCCAAAGGTTGTCAAAGGCCAGTCGGTTACTGTTCATTGTACTGGATTCGGTTCGTCTTTTCTCTCCGTATTTTTAGTTTTCCTGTCAACTTCTTATGCCGATTTAATAAGTTGTTCAGTCAAGTATGGCGTGCCATCTTGGAGCTTGTTCTGATCTTTTAATTCTATTATCTTGATTTTTGATTTATCAGCAGGTATAAACTTTATGCAGTCGAGAAAACTAACTGTACAAAATAAAATATATAAACTGAAATATGTATCAGGTTTTAATATGAAAGATTTTTTTTTTTTTCAATCATACCCGTTTTAACAAACAATACCAAAAACAGGCACGTTTCAAAACTAAATGCAAAAAAACAAACCTGTTTGGTCAAGCTGACGCTTAGACAGTAAATTTGTACTGGAATGATTTCAAATATTGCTCCAGTGCAATTTAGAAAGGGGCCCACATGCACAACTTTTCCTAAGAGCATCTCCAACAAGGTTACGGGTCGTAACATTACGACCCGTAACATTCAGGGGAGAATTTGTAAATTCTCCCAACAGGCGCGAGCCGATTTTATCGGCGCGCGCCTATTAAATCGGCGCCTCATAACTTCTTGTATATCATATTCTGTAAAATGCAGCACATTTGCCAGGTTGGAGACACGTGGAAAAATCAAGTTATATGCTGTAAAGTTTGGCCATACATATTCAACTGTAGCGCATTACAGATGGCCACGTATTGTGAATAATGGTCCCACCAAAACTTAATTTGGCATTTTGTGCTGTGAGGAGCCGATTTTATCGGCTCGCGACGTTGCGAGCTGATAAAATAGGCTCGTGACGTCGGGAGCCAAAAAAATCGGCTCGTGAGGTCAATTCCGAATTCTGAATTGACTCCGTAATATTTGCCTGAATATCATTACTCGTAACAGCTGTTGGGTGCCTTTTGTCCCCAAATTCAGAATTAAGGGGCTGAATTGAGCAACCGTTGGAGATGCTCTAATAAAAGTATCTTGAATGCTTAATTCCTAAATTCTTCTTGAGAGTATGATTTTGTTCCTCATTTCATGGGTGTGAATATGACATCACCTTTCTATCGCATCTCGTTAGACTGAAAATCATTGCTGTGCAACCAGAATATAGATGTGCTAGTATGACTGATAAAATGTAATATGGAATACAAGGAAATAGGAAGGAACGGTGGATGATAAGATGTGATTTGGACCGCTATGTTACATTCGCTTTTGAAATATTTGCTGCTCCTGATAATTTAACAATCCAAAAATTTTCAAAAGCGACTAGAAATTTTGTTGCCCCTCTTAGACGTGGTTGGTGTGTTGCCCTAGATGGAAGTCTCGCTCGCCTCCCCTTTGGGCCGGGCCTGATTTTATATGTTTATACTTGTAAGAGGTGAATGCTATGCTTACTCGAATATCAGAGTTTGGAAAATCATATTTCCTTATCCTTGTGTGCCAATGAATGGCCGATTGTCTTAAAAGAAAGCAATTACTATATTGTATGCAACAAATGCAGTAGCCCTGCAATAGTGCACTATACAATACAATAGCAATATCATTGACTCCTTTCTATTTCTTTTTACCATTTTGATAAAAATTTCATCCTTGTGAAAAGATCCTTTTGGAACAAAGAAATAAGAATCTAATAAAATATTGTTACTTGATTTCCATTTCATTGAAAAAATTCATGTAATATCTATTATTATGTATCTTATACAAAAATGTGCTTGAAGTTAATTTGTTAAACTAGGGTGTTTAGTATCTAAAGTTGCAGTGTACGTAAAACTTGTAAACAATGAAATGTTGGTTCATCATAGGTGAAGGGTACATATTTTAAAAACTTGTGATTTTATGTTTTAAGCAGATAATTGATACTTGGCAATGGAAATAACAGATGATATGTAATTCTAAAAAAACAAATTACTAGTTCAAAGTTCAAACCGATGAACAATCTGTTTTAAAGTAAGAATCAGTGGTGAAGTTATATGGTATAAGATATTTAATGATCTAACAACCAAATATGGACTAAAATTATAAAAAAGAATTAGTTGGGCTTGGCAATCCTGTGAGATGCAACTCCACTTCCATGATTGCGCCCAATGTGATTGCACACAAAATATATACAGGAATCAAGTCAAAATCCGTTTTTAAATTTCTAAAATCTGACATTGGAAATTGGGATATCTAATTATATCACTGTTAGCTTCTTATGTACCCTAATGCATAATTTTGCTTAGTTATCCTATCAATGATTGTAAGTTGATTGCTTTTTTTTGGCAGTTGTGGCTTTTAGGTCAGTTTAAAAGCTTTTAACCGTAATTTATGGGTCTAATTGGTTGGTTGGATGATTACTTTATTTCTATTAAAATGAGTTACCTTGTGAACGATTCATATCATTCAAAAAGTGCGTTTTGGTATTGCCGCTTAAAAAATTAAGGGATTTGTTGCACCAATAGTCGTTCATGTATGCATGCCACATGATTGTTAATATGTACGAGTAAAATATATATAAGGTATTACACAGGGAAGGGTTATCATTTTCCCTAATGATGTTTGCCAACATAAATTGACAATCTGAAATCAAGGTTTTAATTCCGGGACTTTGGCCGTGTCCCATTTCGGAAATTCTATGCACATTTATCTTGTATCGGACGAGATCTTGGGTAAAATGAGTGTATCTCAGGCATGGTATGAAATCTCGTCCGGAACAGCGAGATACCGGTGATCTCGTACCGGTTCCGGCAGAGGGCGAGCCGGAAACGTCGCAAATTCTCGTTCCAGTTAAACAAGTGAAAAAAAAAACCCTAGAACCTGATCTGTTAATCGACGTCGAGCTTCGATTTCGATTGTTCATGCATCATGCCAGGCTTCGATTACGACTGCCAAAGATAAGAAGTTCACCTCTGACCATCGACCTCGACTTCGATCTCTCTCTCTCTCGTTTTCTTTTTCCTTCTCGATGCTTTTCCTCGTTCGACCAAAGTAGCGGCGGCAGGAACTAAAAAGGGTTCGACGAGCTGAATAACACGGGCTGTATACAATTTATTTCTTCTTAGGGTTATTTAGGGTTATTTATTGCTGAATAACATGGGCCTGAATAATGGGCCTGAAAACAATTTATTGCTGGTTAATTTATACATAGGTTAATTTATTTCTGATTTAGGGTTATTTAGTCAAAATTAAATGTTCATCTATGTTTATTTAATATTGTTGTATATTATATTGTTCTAGATACAATTTTTATCATTACTTTTTCATTAATCTACAAAAATCTGATATTAGGACCGAAACCGAAACAAAAACCGAAATCGTCGAAACCGTCCGAAACCAGTAAATTTTCAAATGATCGAAACCGAAACCGAGTTTTCGAACCTTGATCTCAGGTGTACATCTTAGATTTGACATCTTGGATTTTAAAGTCCATCGTGGGGCCATCTCGGAGTTACTTAAGCATTCTAAATTGACATTTCAAAGATTTTTATGATAATTGTTATCTAATATAAACTTATTAACATACACACTTTAACAAATTTCAACAAAAAATCTCTTTCAGAGGAGACTGGTGACATGATTACTGTGATATTGATTAAACGAACTCTACTCATTTGAATATAAAAAATAAACAAGAATTCATCTACATTTTGCACTCATTAAAAAATAGAATTAAAGAGCTAGTAAATTGCCATCATAGTGCTATTTTTTTGGGGATCCATATATGAAGTTAAAGAAATATGTAAATGAAAAAACAGCTTCGAATGTGATCTATCATTAGGATCTATTTCAAATTGCGCATAAGATATTGATGTCTTAGATGTGATGAGTGTCGAATATATTATAAACAAAACTTATTGTCTCGTTTCGCTTAATCTTATCTCATCCAAGTTCGAAATTGAGATCTCAAACAAGATCTTATCTTGGGTGAGATAAACAAGATCTAAAATACACGTGCTATATACATACATCTGCGTGTCCAAAAAATAGCTAGGTGTATGCATGTATGATCTTGAAGCATTTGCTATTAATGCTACTACTATTCCTTTAGAATGTGCTAATTTAGAAATGACATCAACTGCTGTTTTATTACAAACAGAGCAGCGCTTATTTATTTATTTATTTTTCAGAAAAGAAAAACATTTTCCTTTTTTGGGTTTTATTTTTGAAAAAAAAAGACAGTAAAAGGGAGAGGTGTGGGGTGAAGATTGTCAGCGAACAGCACTACTAATCTATTTTAACGTTATTAGGCACCTTGGCTTCAAGCTTTTATTAATGCTTAGTTGGAGTCAGATTGACCATTGGTGGAGCTTGCGATAGCATAGCGAAATTTGGAAGCTACATTCTTATGTAAAGTTTGATGATTTGCTAATAAAGAGTTGTAAAGAATTTATGATTTATCAGCTGTTTTTCAAATATCGTATGTTTTTGACGTGGAATTTGAGTTAAATATTGATTTTGATGGAATGATCCACAGCTGCAAAACAGAAAAAATGTCAAAACTCATGGTATTTGAAAACATTATCATCCTAGATCCTTAATGGTCTAGGATTCTAGATTAAGTGTGAATTCTTTCTGTCTCTTCTGGTACAATCAGTTCATCTTAACTTTGAATTCTTTGCATGTAATCCCTCGTTTCCAATCAAGCACCCATGGTCCATTTGGGTCATCCGGGTGATGTAGTTGTGTAATCAGTACCATGAATGGCTGATAGGCAGTTAGTTAGTTAGTTTTCCATTATTGTTGGAATTGCTTTTACAACTCTATTGTTTGGTTATGCATTTGACAGTTTTGCATCAAGTCTTTGCACTTTCAGTCGATTGTTTACCTGCACATGGTTCAAACTTTAAGTTTCTTTTCTCACTACGTGTTCTATTGGTGGTACCGTAACTGCTAATATATTGTGCTTAGTTTGTTAACTTTTTACAGGCAAGGATCGGGATTTATCACAGAAGTTCTGGAGGTACTGTTCGCCTATCTGATTTCAAACTCTGGTAATAAGTATTTCTGTAATAAACATTGATTAATGTCATTTCTCTTCTCAGCACCAAGGATCCTGGGCAGCAGCCTTTCACCTTTAAGATTGGCTATGGCTCTGTTATAAAAGGTATCCTATTTTTTTTATTTATTTTTTTTTTCCTTTCAGCAAGGGAAATATAAAATGTGGTTAAGATTCCATTTTATTTGTAAATTGTTTTATGTTTAACTATATCATTGTCCTTATAGCATGGTTATAATTCAACTAAATTGTTAATGGTCTTGTACTTTTAGTTTTCTAAATTCAAAAATCATTTTAAACTTAAAGATACTACCATACATAACTTTCAGTCAGCAGTATTTACATTTTTACACACTTACTATGAATGCCAATAGGGTGGGATGAAGGTGTTTTGGACATGCAAATTGGAGAAGTTGCAAGACTCGAGGTAATATCATTACACAGTTTTGTATTCTGGTTCTTTGTAATATGCATTTTTTGTGTTTTGTCTGCACTCAAAGTCTTTAATAAATATTAGCCCATAGTCTGATATGACTGCTGATTTTAAGATCATCTTTGTTATATGTCTGATATTTTCTTAAATTCTGATAATTTTGACACAGTGCACCCCTGACTATGCTTATGGAGCTAGTGGATTTGCAGCATGGGGAATTCAACCCAATTCTGTTTTGGTCTTCGAGATCGAAGTCCTCAGCGCGCAGTAGTTGCGTATGCATACAGTATAACAAAAATGTCTTTAAGAATCTACAGGTGCTTTTGTTATTACAACTGAAATAATAATGTTCCATGAATGGTGACCATGCGCTTGATTGACATGTTTTGTATGTGGACTTGAACAAAATGAAGTGATGCTGCATATGGATTTGTGTTTTCCCTGACTGGGAAGAAACGGCAAACGATTTTTAGTTATGACGTTGGTGAAGTTATTGACTACTAAATTTGTCTAGTGTTGTAGTACTAAGATGGAGTGTGTTTTTTTTTATTTTTTATTTTACCTAGAATGATGGTAGGTCGTATGCAATTTAATTAATGGTTTCTTAAGGCTTGATTGAAGCAGATGGCAGCGGTAACAATTTATAGGCTTTTATAGTGCATGTTAAGTTTGTATTGAAAATTGAAATGTTTAGTGCGTTTTGATTTTGAACGGGAAAGGGCATTTAGAAGAGGTTTTTGAAGGGAAATTGTTATGAACAGGGGATGTGTTCTTTTTTTTACCAAAAAGGCAAAATGAAAGGGGTAGAGTTATTATTTTTATTTTTATTTTTTTATTTATTAATTTATTGTTTGTGTTTATGTGTTTATTGTCGAACAGAATAATAGAATACAGAATAGGGATGTCAGCGGGTACTCGAAAAATTCGATATCCGTTCGCATCCGTATCCGAAAATACGAAATATATCCGTTATTCGAGATGCTGATACGGATATCCGATATCCGAAAATCATTCTAGATACGGATTATGGTTATAGTTGTGTTCGTATCCGAAAAATATCAAAAAAAAAAAATATTATATAATTTTTAATTTATATTTAAAATTAAATTAATATATAAATTTTCTTAAAATAGCTAAACTAAACTCAACTATTGAATTATAAAGGAATGTTGTATTTGGTATTATGCAACATTTCAAATCATGTACTCATTTTGTTTTGTGGTATGGTTATAATTAAAACATAATTGTGTATGTGTTTCTATGATTTATGTTTTGTTTTATTTGTATTAGGGTTGTGTATTTCATATTTTGAACACTTTAGCTCTTAAAATATTTGTTGTAAGAAATTTATGTTATTGATGTCCTGCTTGTAATTTTTAATTAAATGTATTCACGTTTTCAAAAAAATATTTTATGAGCCAAATTTGCATATGAGTGATGTATTTGTAAACTTTTATTGCTTAATTTTCTGATATTTTTTTTGGATATTTTCGGATAACCACATCCAATGTACAGTTTTAAGTTTCGGATACGGATATTTTCGGATATCCGTATTCGTTAAGGCGGATACAGATATATCCAAAAATTTCCACGGATACGGATACAGATATTTTTAACTGGTATTCGCGGATATTGGATACAGATTCAGATACGGATTTTCATTTTCAGATACGGATTCGGATACAGCACTACCCGTATCCGATTGCATCCGTTTACATCCCTAATGCAGAATACAAATTGCAGAATTTAAATTACATGATTGCAAAATTGAAATTACGTGATTGTAGAATACAAATTCGTACTAATGCATTCTCACGACTAGTTGTTTTGTATATTGTCTCGTACTAATGACATGGTGGATGTTGTTTCGGTTCTTTGAACTCTGATATACTGTAATACTCATTGAGATATTCCTCTTGCACTAAATCAGGGTCGTCGTCATAAGACATAAAATCTGGATCGCCAGCGTTGTATTTTCTGATGTAGTTGTGAATAACCATTGTAGCAATAGCAATTTGTACTTGAGCATTGTATGGATACGTCTGCATGTTACGTAAGATGACAAATTTTTTCTTTTAAATATCAAAAGTTCTTTTAATTGTCATACGCAAACTAAAGTGATAGTAGTTGAAAATTTCATTGTCTGACTTCGGTTCATTTTCTGTGTCATTAAAGTATGGTATATGATATCTCACGGATCAGTAAGGAGTTATATATCCTTCCAATAGTGGATATCCTGAATCCACTAAATAACACTGTCCGGCAGGCGGATGAGGGAAATTAAGATTCAGATTATTTATAGTTTCCCGAAATACTTTAGCATCGTGAGCAACTTTCCATTCCGCTCTTACAAATGTAATAGTTAAATCAAACGCACAAACAATCATTATATTTTGTGTAGTAGATCCTTTCCGCCCTGCAAAACGTTGCATGTCTGCTTGACCCACATGAGCCATTACATATGTCCCATCAATAGCCCCAATACAGTTTTTAAAGAAAGGAAAATATTGGGGGTGAAGAACGAATTTGTTTTGGAATTCGGTTAAATTGGGTATCGACTGGTCTAATAATATCCACTGCCATTAAGAGAACTAAATTCAAAACTTTATGAAAAATGACACAAATCGTACCATTTGATCGTTGAAACCACTCAGCAACCTACCTTGTAGGAAGAGCCAATGCAATAGTATATAGGAATATAACTAGCATTTCTTTGACCGTAATGTGCATCGAAGCTTTCAATCCATAATTTCCTAACCGTTCACACAAGGATTTGAAACACAATCGCTTCATTCGAAAATTGCACTGACAACGGTCTGCGTGTCCTGATAGTATTTCATGATCCCAAGCAAGACTGGAACTTACAGAATCATGTATTCTGCTCATTTCCCGTGTTTGATTTGCCATAGTTTCTTGAATATCGAGCAAATCTTGCAAATCTTTCAGATCAGAATTATCGCTGTTTGCCATTATATTTGATCTAGAATTCTGCAGAAGTGAATGAGAAGTGGAGTAGAATGAGGAATGAGGATGGTGAAGGAGTGGTGGAATGGGATGGAGATATATAGGGGAAGGAGAATGAGAACGGGGATCTAGAAATTTCTTTCGCATCAGACGCCTCTGACGCGAAAACTAACTTTCCAACCTTTCATGTCGAAGGGGCATTTGGGTGGGCCCTACCTAAGACGCGTCAGACGCCAACGCGAACATTAACTGCCCAGTCCAAAAATCAAACACTACCTGCTAATTATGGTTCTGACATCGTTGTTCCACGATCATTACGAAGTTCCTCTGCAACGGTTTTTTGTTCACATGGTTCTTGTATCGTATCTTTCAAATCAGCGTTTTTTCTTTCTGTATTTTTTTTAAAATGGAAACAATTTAATTAAGGTTTCGAAGTTTGAAAAATATATGTAAGTTAGGTGTATGCTTTTTGAAAATCATCATAAAACATTTTAAAAATAACGTAAAAAGTTTTCAAACTTGAGAACTTATTTTAAATTTAGTTCATCTTTGTATATACGTAAGTAAAGTAAAAGAAAATGTATCAAAAACGAGAGAAAAATGATAATATATAATTGCATATTTTATGCAATTTTTGATGAATATTTTAAAGTTTCAAATTACATTCAATGTCACATTTATTGCAGAAGAATTATGGAAATGTCAATGTAAATCGAATACAACTAAAAAAAACAACTCACTTTCAAGAAAAATGCAGACAAGTATGTAGTTTTGTTGAATAATTATATATAAGTCTGTAGTTTTTGGTTTACTGCAAATATCGTGCTTTAAGCAAATATTTGTAGATATGTGTGCAAATATATCAGCATTTTTTCTTAATAAGTGCATACATTTCTACATTTTTCAATTATGTTGTTTCAATATTTACGATTTTTATTAAGCATTGGAGCAAAAAAAAAAAAAAAAAAAAAAAAAAACGTAAACCACAATGTTATTGAAAATAAACTTTAGAGATCCGCTTTACAAATTATCTTGAATTGGGCCTCATACTAAAAATTGATTTTAGAGATGCGACTCTGATATTCACTTTTAAATAAGTGGGAGAAATAGTCTATGTTTTCTACCATTTATGCAATTGTACATTAAAGGTCATAAATCACAGAACGTTAAATTTCTTTTATCACATTGATCTATTATCGATAAAAATAATAGAGGTAATTGTGGTAAATTTAACGTCATATTTTGAATTTTGTTTTTGTGTTTTCACCATTAACGATAAAATACGATAAGAATGAAGGGACAATAAAAGGAAGGTACGGAAAATGGAGGGGATGAAGAAACGATGGAATGATAGATTATTTATCATGTTTTATTATTTTTCAAAACATAAAAAAAGTATGTTAACTTAGTTTTCTATATTGGTTGTTTTTCATAATATACATGAACAGTGCAAAATTTTGTATGGTCAGAACCCTAAACTAGAAATGTCAAACCAACCGCAACCTAAATAATTAAGATCTTGATTCCTCCTCTTTGAGAATTTGACTACACAAATGAAATACTTTTGCATAATGATAGGGTTGACAAGACTTGTCTCGGATTTAGAACCAACTTTACATGTCTCAGTTCTAAGAACAATATGTTTCGTTGCATTCAAATTATTGTTGTGATTTGTGATATTAAATCACATGGATGTTGAAGACGACGTGAGATTTGGAGTTCGGTAACTCAAGATACTGCAAGATGCAACTGAAAGGGGAAGGAAAGTGACATAGCAGGTGGTCAGACGTTTGAGGCCTCAGATCAGACGTCTGACCTGAAAGGAAGATGTTTCCCGAGAGCGTGGTCAAACGTCTGACCACCCCGGTCAGACGTCTGAGTTGGCTGATTTCTGTTTTGACCGGGCTTTCTGTAGGATATACTTTGGAGATTTTTGAAGGACAATTTGGGTATTTTCCTAGGTCTTCTATTCTCCTATATAAAGAGTTTTCAGAATTAGGTCAAGTAACCGAAACAAAGAGAGTATTTGGAGAGATTTTGTGCCTCCAGGGCTTGTGCCCTGGAGAGGAATTTAGGAATTAGGGCTGAGAGAAGTTGTCCCTATTAGTGCTGAAAGACGCAGGTTGTGCCTCCAAGTTGTCAAAGGGTTTTTCGTCGTTCTTCATTGTTCTCCTTCTCCAACAATAGTTGTAGTCATCTAAATATTCTTTGCCTATCTCAATAAGGTTATTGATTCAATTATAATTTGTTTACTTTTGGTTTTTGATCTATTGAGTGTAAACAAAATTTGTTTTTTGTGAATTAATAAAGAGGGTGGTTGGGTGGAGTATCTTGTGTTTGTGCATGTAATTTCATGTTTTCTTTGTTTTTCCATTGAATCATCTGTAAGTAATTGTGTGAATAAGATCCTGGTCGCTTTCGCAAAGGCGTAATTTTCCTAACAATTGGTATCGGAGCTGGATCAACGCAAAACTTAGAGTGATTTTGGATTGGAAAATTTGGTTTTTGTTATGTCGGATATAATGAACTTTCTAAAGATGACTGTTTTTGATGGAAGAAATTGGGGAATTCGGAAACCTGTGATGGTAGATATTTCATACCTCAATGGTCTGATTGATGGAGATGAGAAGAAGCCTTCGGATATGGATGAGGCAAGATGGAGAAGAAGCCCTCGAATATGGATGAGGGAAGATGGAAGAAGACGAAGAAGAAGACACTTGGTTTGATTTGCATATACCTTGGTGATTCGTTTCATGTTTTCGACTTAGGTCTTCACACTGATGATGCTTGAGGAATACAGGCTGACAAAGGAGTTCTAATCAAGTGGTAGGCAGGTGTCAATTTGGAAAATCCACAAAATGGAGATCCTTGTGGTATTACAAACGCTTTTAGACCGTTGGTTTCTGTATGGTGCAGCTTATGGTGGAAGATGCATCTTTTGCAGGCGGTGGGTTGTATTTTTGATTGAGAAGGTGTGGTCATACTTGTTCAATTCAACTACAAATGATTGTAGCTCGGAAATCAATTGAGTCTCACTGTACTCCGGAAACGGGCGGGGTGTACCTCGTGGCCTTGAAATCGATGGTTGTATTAACAGAGAGTAGGAGGTCGTTGAAAGAGCTAGGTAGAGTTTGGTGATTGTTGGAATGTTGATGTGATCTCATATTAAGGTGGAGTAATTTGTGATTTGTGATATCACATGTCCATGGTACTCAGATGACTTGTTTGATTAGGTGATTTCATATCAAGGTAGAGAGTTGTGGTTTGTGATATTAAATCACATGCATGTTGAAGACGACATGAGATTTGGAGTTCGGTAACACAAGATATTCCAAAATGCAACTGAAAGGGGAAGGAAAAGGACATAGCAGGTGGTCAGACGTTTGAGGCCTCAGGTCATACGTCTAATGCCTTAGGTCAGACGTCTGATCTGAAGGGAAGATGTTTCCCGAGAGTGTGGTCAGACATCTGACCACCCCGGTCGGACGTCTGAGCCAGTTGATTTCTCTTTTGATCGGGGTATCTACACGATATATTTTAGATATTTTTGAAGGGGTAATTTGGGTATTTGCCTGGGTCTTCTATTCTCCCATATAAAGAGCTTTCAGAATTAGGTCAAGTAACTGAAACAAAGAGAGTATCTGGAGAGATTTTGTGCCTACAGGGCTTGTGCCATGGAGAGGAATTTAGGAATTAGGGCTGAGAGAACACTACAAGAAAACTCGTAATTCGAGATGGCTAAAAACCGTCGGCGGCCGTCGGAAATAACCGTCGCATTCACTGCTGTCGAAAATTTAAATTTCCAACGGCTTTCAACAGAGCTCGTCATTTATATTTCCGATGGCTGGGGACGGCTTGTGATGTAGTTCGACGGCTGCAATCGAATGTCGGAAGCCATCGGAAACCGTTACGCATATTTTATAAGTTACCGTTACTAGCCGTCGAAAACCGATACACCTTATTCTGCCATTAAGCCCTCGCAGGCCATCGGTAACCATCGGAAAAACTGCGATTTTTTTTTAATATATAATTCAGCTACTATTTAGACTTCCAACTACATTTCTATAGCAAACCTCTATTCCAGTAATCATATATACTCCCAACATATCGCACACCAATCAAATATCAACATTAAACCAATTGTAATATAAAATTAACAAAAATACCATCGCCAACTTTTTATATATAAGAAAATACTTACTAGCACAATCAAACCCAAATAGCAAACGCCTGTAGAATCCCGCTCCATGAAATACCTATCCCATACAAATCATTTTTAAAAAAAATACGATAACATTATATTAAATCTATTATACAGTTAACTTACAAAAACGATATAAGTTTATACATAAATGAGTTAGAACAAAATGAAATTCTTTATACCTGTATTAGCTGGGGTCTCATGTAAACAAAATGAATTTGTGTACACATGTATTAAAATATGTACAGTATATCAAAGATTATAAAAATTAAAACGAAATAATATATGTAAGAAAATACTTACTAGCACAACTGAGCCCGAATAGCAAACGCCTGTAGAATCCTTCTCCATGAAATACCTTTCCCATACAAATCGTTTTAAAAGAATACAATAACATTATAATAAAATTTATTATACACTTAACTTACACAAATGATATAAGTTTCTAAATAAAAGACTTAAAACAAAATGAAATTGTTTATACCTGTATTAGCTTGGGTCTCATGTAAACAAAATGAATTTGTGTACACCTGCATTAAAATATGTACACTATATCAGAGATTATAAAAATTAAAACGAAATAATATATTTAAGAAAATACTTACTAGCACAACCGAGCTCGAATAGCGAACACCCAAAGAATTCTCTCTCGATGAAAAACCTGTATTAGTTTTGCGTCTCATATTCGAAGGAACAACATATTATATTGCATTTTTAAGATAAGTAAATAAGAAAAACTGCACATGACATAAAAGCTATGAATAATGACCATAATATTCAAAATTTGAACAGAGTTACTTGAATTGCAAAATATATGTCGTATCCTCCATAAGTACATTACAACTAAAAGATAATACTAATCAACTACATCAGTCATCATCACCGTCTTCTGATTCAGAATCGATTTCAGGTTCATCGATATCTTCTTCTGCACTATTGAATGTGTCTACCAAAGCATTTTATTAATCGATTAGAGGTCCAAAATCTGCACGATCATCCTCAATTATATCTTCAATGTTCTGCTCGAGATCTTCCTGATAGGCTTCTTCGTCTAGAATATTCTTCCCATCAAAAGTAAATCTGGCCTTTGTTTTGAAAACTGCCAACCAATCTTCTTTATCTCTTTTCAGAGATGGATAAGGAGCATAATAAACTTGAAATGCTTGTTTGGCTAGTACAAAAGGATCATATTTGTGATAGCGCGATGTATGCTTTATTTCAATTAGATTATAATCCTTGTGCACTACAATCCCAGAACCTGGAACATTACTAAACCATTTGCATTTAAATAGAAAAACCTTCTCTGCAGGCCATGAGAAATATGTCAGTTGCAAGATTTGTGTTAAAACGCCATAAAAATCATTTATGTGATTTTCTGGATAATCACTGCCTTTAATGAATACACCTGTATTGTTCGTTAATTTCTCAGCATCATATTCCAAGGTGTTAAATTTATATTCATTAATAAAATATATTGGATATGCCTTGACCATTCTTTTTGGTCCTAATGCAAGATGTTTCAACCCTTCATCATCAACACAGTTTCTGGGTTCGTAAACATAATTTGTAAACCAAGCAGAAAAATCTTTACTGAGATCTCCATTTGGATGTTGACATTCATAAACGTTGTATATGTAAATAAATATTACATTAGATTATACATATGCAAGCACTATAGAAATGAATAAATGACTAAACGATATTTCAAATTACCTAATAAATGGTGTAACTTCTGTACAATTTAGAAGAACATAAGTGTGTGCTAACGATGATCTTCATCGCTACGCCATACGTCTACACATTTCCCAGGAGGTCGTTCTTATTGTCTAAAAATAGATAACATCATTTGCGATGATTCTGGTTCGTCTCCTTCGTCATTATGAGGAATACTTTAAAATGATATATTCACATGATCACTGAAATAATGAGAGAAAAAGAACGAAGCTTCTTCTTCGATGTAATATTTACATATCGAATCTTCAACTCGTGCTTTTTATTTCACTTTTTTCTTCAGATGATTCAGATATCTATGCAAAAAGAAGTTACATTAATTTGTATTTTAAGTGCAATTTAAAGTATTAGGTAACACGTTTATTCATACCTCTCAAATGGATACATCCATCCATATTGGACGGGACCTCGAAATCGTGCTTCAATTGGTAGGTGAATAGGTAAATGCTCCATTACATTAAAAGAACCTGGCGGATATATTTTCTTAATTTGCAGAGCAATATAGGAATATCTACTTCAAGTTTACCTAAACGTTGCATTTTCAAAGTACTTGAACAAAGCTCTTTGTAAAACATACTAAACTCTGTTACTACCTTCTAAACTTTTAACGGTAGTAGTTCTTTGAACATAATGCGAAATAAATTCTCCATCATAATGTGACAGTCGTGACTTTTCATTCCGCTCAATTAACCATTTTTATAGTCAACACATCTATGAAGGTTTGATGAAATCCCATCAGGAAATCTTAACCCTTCAACCCATTTCAACATTACTTTAACTTGATTATTATCTAATTCATAACATGCTTTGGGTTTTTTTATTATCATTTGGATTCATATGAAGCTCGGGACGTTTGCAAAATTCATCTATATCGTGCCTTGATTTCAAATCATCTTTAGTCTTCCCTTTAACATTCAAAATTGTGTTAAAGACATTGTCAATGGCATTTTTCTCATTGTGTATCACATCATTATTATGACGAAGTAAAAGATCTTTCCAGTACGACAACTCCCAAAAAATTGATTATTTGCACCAATTGTGAATAGTCGATTTGCCCTCAATTTCTATTTGAGCTCGAGTTTCATGTATCTTCGGATAATCTTTTATGAATTCATATATTTCTTCGCTTGTATATATCGTTGGTGGTTGTCTGTTTTCTGTTCTATTAGATAAAAAATTCTTTCTCCTCTGAACGAATGATTAACATGCAGAAAACATCGATGACAATCAAATCATGAAATTTTCTTACCATGCGGTAATGAAAATGCTCGTGTTTCTTCCATGCAATATGGATATGCTAGATGACCAACAGTATTCCATCCCCAAAGCATTGCATAAACTGGAAATCACTTATAGTCCACAACAAAGAAGCAAACATACGGAAAAAAATTCCTTTTTTGAAACATCGTATGTTTCTACTCCTTCGTTCCATAATGTCTTTAACTCATCAATCGGTGGTTGTAAATAAACATCAATTCCTTGTGTCGGATCGTCGGGATTAGGAACAATAACAGTTAGAAACATGTATTTCTTTTTCATACACATCCATGGAGGAAAATTATAAGGTGTGATGATAATGGGCCATGATGAACATTTAGAACCGAATTGAGAAAATGGTGAAAAACCATCTGTACATAATCCTAGCCTCACATTACGACTCCGCTGCAAAATTTGGATACGTTTTGTCAAAATGCTTCAATGATTCCCCATCGGCTGGATGAGTCAACGTACCTTCTTCCTCTAATTTCACCTTATGCCATCTCATATGAGTTGCAGTTACCAACGATGCATATAATATTTGAAGCCTTGGAATAATTGGTAAGTAATGCATATGTTTATGCAGAACTTCCTTTCTCTTCTTCTTTCTTGGTTTATATCTTTCATGATTACACTTTCTACAATTTCTTAGGTTTACGTCATCTTTCCAAAACAACATGCATCCATTTACACATGTATCTATTTTTATGATATGGTAAACCAAATGTCGATATAAGTTTCTTAACTTCATAGTGATTTTCACACATCAATCGGGCGTCATGTGCCTTTTTGCATCTTGTAAAATAGCCGTAAACCCAGTTTCAGTAATATTATATTTTGACTTTATCACAATGTATTCTGCGATTACCGACAGTTGAGTACCCCTTTGACAACCATCGCAAATAGGTTTTCTAGCAGCATCTAGTAAATCATAAATCTTTTTGGTTTCAATATTCAGTTCCTCAGCATTTCTATCATCGTCGCCAACTGCAACCATAGGAAACATTAAGCGTGCTGTATCTTCAACCATATTCTCAATTCGAGGCGTTCTAACATTTTTGTTAACAGCAATTTCTACCTCAGGCTCTACAGAAGTATTTTGCGCAACAACTTCTCCATGGCGATCCCACAAATAATACTCAAGTACGAATCCGTTTTTGCACAAATGAACTTTCACAAACATCGGGTAATAAGTTTTTCAAATGCTTACATTTGCTACAAGGACAACGAATTTCTTGATCGCCTCCGTTGTTACTTAAAGTGAACTCAATAAAGACATTTATACCATTAAAAAAATCTTCTTTTTTGGAACCTCTCAGTCCACTTCTTTGGTACATCCAACTTCTCCAATCAGCAAAATAATCAATCATTTTTCCTATTTAAGAAATTTAGTCATATGTTGAAAAATTAATATTCATTTTCAAGAATACAAGTTTAAAAACGTTTGTTTGGTACACATTTATTTTCAAATTCAAGAATACAAATTTTAATCAGAAGTTGAAAAATTAATATTTATTTTCTTTGGTACTCATTTTTTTAATGTAAGTTTTTTATAAGGCCGGACATCCTACTTCCCATTACAAACACAGTAAACATTTACATTTTGTATATTATTTCGTCTCAAACGATTCAACAAAATTTTGGCAGCATTTCCCTTTTGTTTCTGCATTGTACACAAATGCATGTGCGTAGGAAACAAAAGGAAAAGCTAAGCCAAAATTTTGTTAATCGTTTGAGACGAAGTAATATACAAAATGTAAACGCTTACTGCGTTTATAATTTGTCCAGTATAAGGACAAATCCAACAAACATTGTACCAGATAAATATAAACGGTCGTTTTTTAATTTGACAAAAAACGACAATTTATATTACGATCATGTACAAACTCGTCGGACGGGGCCAAAAACACTCTAGGAGATATAGTCAATTAGACGTGTACAATGTACAATTCCTAGCTCATACATTCAAATTTTCCTATACCAACTAACACAATACAATCGCATAAATTTTACAACGGAGAAAACCAAACTAAATGGGAACATATTCTCAAACAACCAAACATTGCACATAAAATTTTCAATTTCATTAGGTCACATGAAATATGCATATAATAGGATGATATTACCCACTACTATGTTATTGAAACAAAATACAATCGGTAAATAACCTTAATTTTCGATTTAGGACATATAAAAAATTGATTTTTAAGTAAATAAAAAGATTATACCTTAAATTGCTTGTCCAATATGTTGAAGATGAAGCCGGGAAAGATTATACACGAAGAAATCGACGTTTGAGGGTGAAAAAAAATATCGAATTTGGGGATGCTAGGGTTAAGGTTTCGCTGTCTGGAATTTTGTGGATTGTTTGAGGAGAATGAGGAAGAAAGGGGCGGCGTGATGATTATCCCGATTATAATCGATGGTTTCCGACGGCCCGTCGCAAGCCGTAGGAAACCAACCGTCGAAAACCGTCGCCACTTATTGTCGGAAATAGCAATGTTTCTTATAGTGGAAGCTATTTCCATTACCGTTGAAAGACGCATGTTGTGCCTCCATGTTGTCCAAGGGTTTGCCGTCGTTCTTCATTGTTCAACTTCTCCAACAATAGTTGTAGTCATCTAGATATTTTTCGCCTATCTCAATAATGTTATTGATTCTATTGTAGTTTGTTTACTTTTCATCTTTTATCCATTAAGTGTAAAAAAAAATTGTATTTTGTGAACCAATAAAGAGGGTGGTTGGGTGGAATATCTAGTGTATGTGCATGTAATTTCACATATGTGTTGTTTTTTCATTGAATCATCTTTAAATAATTGGATGAATAAGATCCTGCTAGCTGCCGCGAAGGCACAATTTTCCTAACAATTATGCATTCTAAAGTTAATGATCACTAATTCAATGACTAATACCAAGTGACATGACTTTCTAGAGTGATGTTTTAAAGGTACGTGGCTAAAATGCTCGAAACATTAATATGAGTGCTCTGTTTGAATCGAGGTACGTTTATCGAAATCCTTTACCCTATTTATCCCATCAATATCTCTTTATTTATTTCATGCAGATAAACATGAATTAAAGTGATCTTTTGTGTGTTCTATGTGTTAGCATGATCGTTTATGAAAGGTATTGAATAATTCCAAATGTTTTATCATTTCAAATATACTTACCAAATTGACGGTTCAAATAAATTTTCTCCACTGTATTATATTGGTTTATCGTTTTTGAAGGAGGTTTAGTATTGTGATATGATCCAAATTTTGCAAAAAAATAATCTCGTTAACAGATATAACACACCGACATAAATTCATTTGATTTAAAAAAATTACATAAAAATGATGGATGACAGTTGCAGAGATAACTAAGATATGAATCTTTATCCCTACACACACATACAAATATATTATTTGAACGCAAAACATAGACACACTATGAAATACAAGATCTTGACCATTAGATCTTCTGAATTTCGCTTTACATATGAAGATGAAAAAGATTCGATGGTAGATGCTTACTGTGTTTGGTTTTGTGCTTTAGCAACCACATAATCGTTTTGAAAATTTGAAAAAAAAATAGATAACATTTTTTCTTAATCGTTTCTCAATGGAACCTCATCACAAATATGCCACTTTCAATGCCATATCCGTTTTGACCATCCATCAACGAAATCAAACTATGTGATCTTAACCATCAACAATATTGCTTAAAATAAAAACGCATGTGATTAAAAGACTTTTGACTTATTGCACACACATAATGAAAGAATTCTATTTAAAAAAAAAAAAAAAAAATTTCCAATATTATTAGGCACGCACACGAGTATTTGCATTTGTATTGATATATATAACAAGAATGCATACAAGCCTGTAAACTGACGTTTTCAATTAGTTTTTATTGGTCAAATAAAAATATTATAATTTGTATATATGTATTAATATTATTGCAATATTTTTTTTGAAACCTTCTCTTAGTGAGCATTACTGCAATATTTTTTTTCGATGAAACAATTATTTGTAATTTTTCGAACTCGAATATTCGACTATGCAGGACTTCGAAAAGATGAAGAAATGTGCGGAAACTAATAGATAATCAAGTGCGATAGCAAGTATGAAATGATATGAGAACAATAGAAAAAATCACTATGGAAATCTCAATCGATTGTTATAGAGTCGTAAGAACATTTGGCATTGCCTTTGCAGAAAATAGATCAAAGATATCGACCTGCATCGGTCCATAGATGGAGTGGTGTCATTCCATAAGATAGATTAATTTTATATTGGAGAACAATTCTCTAAGGCAATGTGGATTAATCATGAAATTGCAAAAACATGGTATTTAAGCCGATCGATTGACACTCATTATTAACCATGAATCGATAAAGACAACATAGCCATAAAAGTGGACTCAACTTTTATTTGATCTTTCATTTGAATTTGTGATCATGGGCTATAAGTGAATCTTGGTATTGGGTATGTATCGATTAGGTACCTATATGTGGTATTTTAAAATATCACACCAATACCAAGTAATACTAGTTAAATATCTCACATGTTTAGAACATGTATTGGTAAATTACTATCAAAGAAGATTACATATAATATACATATTACGACCTACTTACCAGGATATCATATTATCTTAAGTCATAGAATAGGCATATAAATTTGAGATATTCGCATAATGTCATCTTTATATTTTTTTCCTTCTAATTTTTTTATTATGTTCATTTTTCATCCATCATCAATTCGTCTTTATTACTTTTACATTCTTTTATATTTATGGTTCCTTCATTTTCATTTTAGCTTAAATTACAAGTAATGTTAATTTGATACTAATTATTAACTCATACGTATTTTTAATCCCGTATGTCACGGATATAACTTTACTAATCTTTAAATTTAGTTCTACTACATGATAATAATTAAAACAATCTCTATCACTACAAAAAAGGGGCAATTTTCCAACCTAAAATTCCTTACGTCATCCCTCGCGGCGTAGGCGCAGTGTAGGGAAAACATAAAAATTTGTGAATGGGGTAGGGACTGCGTAGGGAATTTCTTACTCATTCCCTACGCATTCTATATGGGTTGGAATTTACTTTATTGGTTATGAAATCAGGATCAAAATAACCGCACCCGTTCAAATAAATCGCTCCACGCCCATCCATTTCATCCCATTGATTAAAAGTGACCCGCTGTTCTCATTCCATCGTTCTTCACGCTAAAAAAAGAAACCCTAAATCATCTCGCCGCAGCCGATCGCATGTATTCGATTCGCCGCATCGCCACGTCGCAGAGCAGCCGCTCCTTCATCGCCGATCCCCCGTCCATCTGCCGCGCCTTCCCTCTTCCGTGCCGTCCCTCTGTCGCGCCGTCATTTCTTGTCCCCTCTGTTCGGTATGGTTTCTTCTTCTTGACTTTTTGCTCATTGTTAATTATATATTTTGTTAATTAATCACGTTAATGGGATGCTCTACTTGGAATTTAATTGTGATGCTCTATTTGGATTTGTTGATTTTGGGAGTTCAGTTTTGTTGGTGTTTGAAAATATTCCATTTGCTTTGCTTTCATGTGAACTGTTTGGTACATGGTTGATCAGACAGGAAGTGGTTTTTGTATTCTACTATATTCTACAGTTCCTGAAGCAGTATTTCTTCTCATGTATGCCACTAAAATCACAAAAATGGATGCCTTTAGTTTTATGTGGTTATGTGATGCCAATGAATGCTCCGTTTTGTGTTTTGACTATCATAGAATGGTATTAGAAAGCACAACCTGAGGTCTTCCTAGTAGCACACTGAGAAAATCGATTGATTCTTGTAAACATATTAGTTGGTATTTTTGTGACATTGAGCTTTTCCTTAAACAAAAAAGATGAAAAAGTTGCATATAATCAAACTCTTGTAAAAGCCAATCAATTATTCGTCTTTCATTGATTTCAATATATATGTTTATATATATATATATATATATATAATCAACTGTAATTAATTTAAGTTTCTTTAAAGGTTTTGAATATATGTTCACCTTAATAAAAAAACACACTGTTTGTCTTAATGTATCAATATACTCTTTAAGAATAAATCCTAGAACTTTTGTTATAATTAGCCTCACATAGCTGCCAAGTAATTATGTTCAAGTAAGTAATCTTATTTTAAATTTCAACTTAGTTTATGTGTGAGTATATTTAGAGGTTTAGAATCTATATCTGTAATCAACCTAAACAAATTGATTGATTAATGTGTTATTATGATATTTGAATTGTCATTTGAAAATAAAAGGGGATATAGGTTTCCTTAACTGTCTCAATAGTTTGGAATGTTCAGCCTTAACTGATACAAGAGACTTTTTTTATTATTATATATGTAGATAGGATATGCGATGAAGTAGAATGTGGAACAACACATTTGGATTCTCTTGTGAATGCAAACCTGGGTGGTCCAAGGTGCCCCTTGGTGGTCATTTTCAGTTCCTTCCTTGTGTTATTCCTAACTGTAATACTTCTTTACTCTACCTTTATTTTTTTTGACTGATTTTCTTTTTTGTGTACTCATATGATTTTAGATACATCATCTAGAGGTGTGGAAGAAAAACTACTCCCAACTCCTAGATGAAAAACACATACCTTAACTTATTCTTTTGGATAAGCCAAGGCCAACATTTATATGTATTTTTCCCAACCATACATCATAGAAAATATGCAAGATATCTGAAGCTTGTTACGCAGTTTGAAGCTCTATATGTATAAAGAAAAAAAATGACTCCTTTTAACTGAACAATTACTTCCCCAAACAAACTTTTCTTTAGTTTTCTTTCGTTAAATACATAAATATCCAAATGGAAAATGAGAAGATGATACATATCAGTATATCAATTTATTTATAAAGATCAACATTATGATATCTCTATTACATAAAGTATTGACATAATATATGTTCTCAGGTACCGTTGACTACTCATGCACTAAAAGCTCAATTGCAACAAACTGTGCAACTTGAAGTTGCTGGACAATAAGAACTTGAAGTTGCTGGCAACAAACAATAACTTGAAGTTGCTTTCACAACAACTTCAAGTTGTCGTGCAAGCAACTTCAAGTTGCTGCTTGTTGCACATTGACTTCAAGTTGCTGTGCAACAGCAACTTGAAGTTGCACAACAGCTTCAAGTTGCTGTCGGCGTCGCTGAGCCTTAAGGCTCAGCCGAAACTGAGCCTTGGCTCAGCTAAGCTCAGTTTCGGCTCAGCCGAAACGCTGAGCTTGGCTCGGATTCAGCTGAGCCTTAAGGCTTAGCCGACAACAACTTCAAGTTGAGTTGCTGTGCAAGCAACTTGAAGTTGCTATGCTAGCAACTTGAAGTAGCTGTCAGTGTCGCTGAGCCTTAAGTTTCAGCCGAAACTGAGCCTTAAGCTCAGTTTCGACAAATGGCTCAGTTTCTGATGAGCCTTAAGGCTCAGCTTTTCGCTAAGCCATAAGACTCAGCGAAGCTGAGCCGTTTCATTGTACTATTTGTGGATTATGGAACTGAGCCTTAAGGCTCCGCGAAACTGACAATTTTACTTAATTGTAATATGAAATGTATTCATTGTACTAATTGGATTAAAAAATTTATGTGTAGATATACAAAGACAATACATACACCGTTAAGTTTGGAGTTCTAGATGATACAGAGAAGCTTGTGAAAGAAGTAGAAGAGCTAAGGGATAAAAATCAAGAAATGAGTGTCATTATTAACAAACTACAAGAACAAATGAGTTCTGTGCAAGATTTTATACAAGGGTTGCGCGAGAGCAAGAACCGCAGATATGACATACTATATGAATTAATCTTATTTTGGTAGTGGGTTTGATGTTCTATTTGTGTAAGGTACATTATATGATGTTTGAATTAGATGAAACAATCATGTTTGAGTTATGTAGCAACATTATTTTATTGTTTGTTGGACATGATTTGTTTTAAATATATTTGTAGCAAGTTTATGGTAATTCGACCATGGTATTGATTTTACATCAATGTTTTTATTGATACATATTGCTATGATTTTGCATATGTTCGGTTTTATTATGATTTGTGGTAGATGAAGATAAATATAAAACAACCATATTGATTTTTGGTGTACAGTGGCATAAGAAATGCATAGGGAAGGGGTAAGGATGCATATGAAACTTGGCGTATGGAATGCGTAGGAACGACGTAGGGAATTTGGCATAGGGATGATGTAGGGAACCTGGCGTAGGGACGACGTATGGAACTTGACATAGGGACAGTGTAGGGAATTTGACGTAGGGATGACATAGAGAACTTGGCGTAGGTATGGCGTAGGGAACTTGGCGTAGGTATAGCGTAGGCATATAGGCGTAGAGATGGCGTAGGGAAATATTCGCGACGACCTGTTTTCCGACTTCCTTTTTGGCGTAGGGATGGCATAGGGAAATTCGATTCCCTACGCCATCCCTACACCAAATTGGCGTAATGAATTCAGAATTCTTTTGTAGTGATATTCTAAATTACCAGTTAGAAATAGCGAATGAGTAAAATAACTTAAAAGAGAACTAACTATCATATGATCTTACTTTTTATCTATGAAATATCCACACAAAGCATAACTTATAGAATACTAAACAAGATATATTTTTCTTTATTGCAAAACTAATGAAAAAGATTGGAAAGTACAATCAAAACTGAAAAATTGATGCATATGGGTTCATAAAACAGTTTTCTTTTTTCGTTCATCAAATTCAAAAAAAAAACATTGAGAATGTTTTTCAATTACTTTATTCAAGCAGAGCACTTATAATGATGTTTTAGGGGCTCAAACTCACAACCTTTAGAACTTCTGTCGAAAGCTCTAGAGGTAGAGGCTTTAGACACAGACATTGAGAATGTTAAGATGTTTATTTGTAAAAAAAAATCTTCAACACTTACCACCAACTATATTTTTCATTTCAGAAATACGTAATATTTCAGAAGTAACCACTATGCTGAATGCTTTCGTGATTAAGAATTAGCAAGATTAGGTCGAACTAAAACTGCATTTGGAAGAAGTAACCATGTTGTTGTAACGCTTAATGAATTTAAAAAAAAATTATTCGAAGTGTCATGAAATGTATCAATGCAATTCACTAAAGCAATCCATTTCAATTTGGACATTGAAGATAGAAAAAGCAAATAAAATACTGGAAGCAATAAAGGCATAATGAATTTATGTGATTCAGATGTTAGCGAGTCCTACTTTCATGTATAATAAGCCTTTATCATTAGTACAAAAAATGGTAGATATGTACTTGGTACTTGTAGTGTAAGTATGTTTATGATATATGGAAAAAGTTATAGAGGCTGGAGATAATCACAATTCGAGCATAAGTAATTATGAGAAGTGGTACACCATTTTTTTAGCAACATGGTGGAGGAATGAAAGAGCAAAAGCGCTCCTCCAAGCCTTGAAAATAGTCGTACGGGAAGTCTGGATATAAAGAAATGTCCAACTTTTTGAAGGCATTTCTACATCCACTACTGTTATTTCATTATAGTGCTTAGGGTAAATTGTAAAGAAGGTTTTATCTTGGTCACATACCCTTGAATCTACTATAGAAGATAAAGTAGTCCTTGATAGATGCCTTGATTTTTCCATGTAGCCCAAGCCTTTCTTTTTTCTTCTAGAAATTAGGTATTTTATATACAATTTATATAGTATATAATATACTATATGGAAAGTGGGTTACATCCGCAACGATGGAATCAAATCCATGACCATTACTTTGAATACTACTTGTCCTCTTATAATATACTACCATGTCCAAGGGTCTTAATCATTTTGGACAATAGGTTTATCCCCTCTGTTTGTATGAATACCTTTATTTAGTTGTTAATAGAAAAAGGTAAGGGTTCTTCATAAATCCCTGCTTGAATTGCAAAAAGGGATAGGAAGCACAAATTTTATTTTAGTTCTTAAAAGAATTCAAAAAAATCTCTCTTTTTTGTTATAGTACTGTAACGGCCTGCAAATCCGTACCATTTGAATTGACTGAATACAACTCACGACCAATACAAATTGCACGAAAATACACATCTTTAATAGAAAGAAGTTAGGGGATGAGAAATATAAAGAAAGAAAATTAGAATATAAGAAAAAAGATAGAAGATAGAACTGAACAACAACACAAAATCTCACAGTCGCAGCGTAATAAAATATAATATATATAATCACTTTTGAAATACAAACTATATTTGAACTTACATACATCATCAAAGTACATCACATATACAACAAAGCCGAATAAACTCTAAATATCTAACATTGAAGCCTCCTGCTCTAAGCTTCTTCAGAAAATCTGTAAAATCCTGAAATTACTTGACTTCCGTACAATTTAGGCACCCAAGAGTTTAGGGAAAACATAGAAAAATTAACTCTAGGTCAGTCATAGGACTGGTGTGAGTAAACGATTTTAAAACTGTTTGAGAAAAGAAACGATATCTCATAAGACCACGCTCATGAAATGGGTTTTTTCCTTTATGAAAATCCAAATTACTTGGTTTATCTTTCAAAAAACATCTTGAAAGAAAAAATAATCGTAAGACCGATCCACACATAAACACGGATGGTTTTTTAACCTTACGATAACCCAAGACATCTTTATATCAAACTCTTTCAATATTATAATAGTGTCTAAATCAAATAAATAACAGTCTAGCAAAACACTTGCATCTCACGCTCTACATACATAGTACACAATCAAAACCGTGAGCGCTTATTGGATAATGGATTTTCCAACTATGACAAGGTATGGAACCACCTTCCGATAGTGTATCGCTATGTAGGAATACACAGGGTTCAACAAGAACATCTTGCAACCCGGCCACACATGACCGACCACTCATTTCGCTTGAGTGTATCAAATATATTGTCACCAACGGATGGAAGCTAACCACTGTTTCCCGAAAGGGATAGCATCGATAGAAATAAGAAGCAAGGAAATTATTGGAAGGGACCCACTTAGTCATGCCGCCTTCCCGATTTTTGTCATTTCCCGGTTGTGAAGCTTAAGGTCAAAACTTACCTTTAGATATAACACGTCTTCATTCACTTTGAATGCCACATCGTCAAACCCGCCCAAATCACAAATTGATTTCCCCAAAAATACCTTGGGTATAAAGCTAAGAGAAACTAATTCCTTCGCCATCAAACATAAATACATATGGAGAAATCAACTTAAGTAATTCATTAGGCATACTTTGTCAGACATTCATCCATACAAGTTGTCCTAGGACTGGATAAACCGAGGACGCTATTCTGTAAATTCATCTTAGGAAATTTCTACCTTGGATTGACAAAACAGCCCTTGCGTAACTCCATTTTCACTGGTCTTCAATAAATCACTGAGTCGTAACGTATAAATCGAATCGAAGTGGAATATAGATTCCGGACTCTTTGAAACGATAATCGATAAGGTCTAAATTTGATAGTCAGTTATTTAACTATCAAATATATAAACAAATTTATTTCCATTGGATCTGCTAAGCCTTATTAAATAATCTTTGATTATTTAAATTCAAATTTTAACTTTATCTATATATATATACATTTGAAAGCATAAGTATTAATTAGCTTAGAAAATTCTTATTATTTATCTTATGTGATAATCTCACTCTTGGATATACATTTCATGACTGAAAACGATATTCAATTCTAGCACTCATTTCGAACACAAACTAATACGATTTATCGGATAATAGTGAAATCATTCAAGTTTTAGGTATTTTAATTACCTCCCAGACCTTGAGTTGAAATCATTCTTATCGTAAAGACTCGTAGAAGTTCGATATCCAAAATATTCGACAAATCAGAATTTGTAAATCCAGTTTGATTTCCAAATCTTAAACCAATTTCAAAACAACGTTGTTGTTTTGCAAACATTTATCAAGTTAACTTATTTAACTTAAATATTGAAACCAAGGAATTTAATCAAATAAACAGATTTAATTTCCTTTTCTTCCGATAATTAAATTACCTTTAAAACTTGTAACAACCCATATTTTGAATAACAAGTTATAACATAAATCAAGGCAGAATTCAATGATAAAATCTGAATCAAGGGAAACAGGCTGGGCCATTGCGTTCGTCTCGGAAAATTACGCGAAATAGAGTCCGAGTTTTCGAAAATCGGAGTCCGTATGACCCAGTTAAGGCCCATGGAAGTTTTCAGAAAATTTAAATTTAAAAACAGATTTCAAATTCAGCTGGGCAGGTAGGCGGGAAAAGATCCCGCCACTCCCCAAGTCGACAGGGGTGTCGACTTGGGAGTCGACACACCCAAGGCTGTGTCGACTGCCTAGTCGACACCCCTGTCGACTTGGGTGGTCGGCCAGTCTGTCCTGGGTGCACCTGACTTGTTTCTCAAGACATGTTTGGAGGCTAGTGACGTGAATTGATGGCCCAGATCTGAATTAGGGTTAATCCTATGGTCTAAACTAAGCTAATCATCTATAAAAAGACCCTAATACCTAGCCTAAGTCATCATAAATCAATCCTACAACTAAACTATGCCAAAATGTTTAATCATGGCCTCCACCCTCTTGTCGTAGCCTCCATCTTCATTCATATGAGAGTTCCTAAGCTTGTTTGAGAGTTTCTAAGGCCAAAGTTCAATCTTTCTTCATCAAAGCAAGGATCTTCTTCTAATTTCTCAAGGGTTTTCATTGAAGCTTGCTATTTGGGGGTCTTTAGAGTTGCTAGTGGCTTCGTCTCATTCTTATTTATATTTTATAAGTCTTCATAGCATTGTAAGCCCTATACTACTCTTAGATTCTAACTATGAAGTTAAATATGACATGTTGCAAGTTTGAGTTTGGGCCTAAGTATGATATGTGCTTTGATCCTATCATGTTATGCATAAATTTATTCTATGCATGTTTGTAAGGCTATCACCTTTGCCTTATGCATAGAAAGCTATGAGCTTTGATTGGAAATGTTGCATAAAGCAACATAGAAACTCTCATAAACCTTGTGTTATCTTGCATATGATGTTATATGCGAATCACTAGCCACCATCCTATGTCATTTATGATCATGTTTCACCTATTTGCTTAAGTTTGATATCATGCATATTTTGAGTCTTATGATGTAATATGCAAGTTGCTATCTTGCATGTGGTGTTATATGCGAATCACTTGCTATCATCCTATGTCATTTATGACCATGTTTCACCTATTTTGCTAAAGTTGATATTATGCATGTTTTGAGGCCTATGATGTAATATGCAAGTTTATGAACACCTTTGCCTCATATGCCACCATGTTTAACTTGTGGCCCAAAACCTTATTAATTATGTCATGCTTCTAAGTTTCCCCTTTGAGATCTATTTGCGTTTATGCAAACTTACATGCGATGGGGTTACGTTATGGGTAAACTAAAATGACATAAAAACATGACTTGAAAAGATGACATGAAATATGACATGTGATTATGCTTGAAACATGAATTTGGACATGACTTCTAGAAAACATGAGAATGGCCAACTCAAGGTTGGGTTGAGTTTGTAGCATAAATCTACCCGGAACCGACCGGCTTAACTAGTGGCTACAAGCAATAGGACCCAATGTGAGTAGTTGGTCATGTCGCACTTGAAACACGAGGTTAGACCAACTTGTGGTGTAAAGCTACCCGGACCCGCCCGGCTTAACTAGTAACCACAACAAGGTCTAATGTGAGAGGTTGGGTGCATTAAATTAATTAATGCCACATGATAGGGTTAAGTCATGGACCACTTGAATACTTAACCGATTAAACACGATGGGTTGATAGGGTTAAGTCATGAACCTTGGGTACACTTAACCAACTTGATTGGGTAGGGTTAACCTCATTTAACCCGTTAGAAACCCTAGTTACGTGGTCCTTTTCACCAGTAACCCTCTTGATTGTATCATGATACCCTAGGGACTAGGCTAGGGTGGGGCACGATTACTGGGCTGACATGTAAGCGACCAAAACGACGGCTGAGTAGGTGCGCCGGTGTAGGTTCAGGCGGACTATGGTCGTGCACATAGTCCGGAGTTGAAAAAGCAGACACGGGCACCCGTAGGTTTAGACTGTGCGTGCTTGATTTGTGTCCGTGGTTGGCACCCTAGGGCTTGATACACCCTAGGGTGGACCTAGCACAGTTTGACTACACTTCGTGATTGGGCCGTATGACACCGACACTTGACGAGTTAGGCTTTTAGGGAGCCGATCGACTAGACCGTGTTGTTGGACCTTGATCTAGGTTATCTCGGGATGTTGGGCCAAGATTGGGCCAAGGGATCTTTTCTTGTTGATACTTGACATAGATTACTAGTACACACTCGGTGCAACTTAACCTTGTATATGCGATGCCAAACTTGATCTGTCTCTTCACCATGCCAGTTATAACCCCATGTTTCATCTCTGCTTTACATGTCTAGTTAACTTTATTAGTTTTTATACTAATAGTAGATAGGACTTACCAGTCTTTTTGACTGACCCGTTTTCTTTCGCCTCTTTTCTTCCGTTTCCCCCCCAAGTTTGCAGGGTGGGAACACTGTTACCTAGCTGGATCTTTAGCTGCTTTTTCTGGATAGCTCATGTATGGTTTGGACTTGAGCATGCTATGGCTTTATCCTACTTTGGGGATAGTTACTTTATGTTTTTTTTTCAGTTTTCAGTTTATGTTCTAGACTTTGTTTTGTGGGAAAATAATGACCAAGTACTTTGATGTAACTTGACTATGGTTTTGAAATGTTAGTTTTATCCGCTGCTTTACTACTCTGTTTTACTTATATGTTCTGTCTTGTGATATCTGCATGCATGTTTACCTTGTCCAACACCCCTCCAAAGCTAGTGTACTTGCAAGAGTGACCCTGGCGGAGGTGGGGTGTTACATTTGGTATCAGAGCGAGGTTTACAAGATTTGAACAAAAGTGTTTTTAAAACTTACCTTTTTGGAAAACTATTTTCTAAACCAATTAAGGATTTTCCAAGAAAAGTCTAGTTATTTTAAAAGGCTATTCCCCAAAAGCCATTAGCACTATCCTTCGTTTCCTCGTTCTAAATCTATCTTTTCCTTTTTCAGTATGGCCGATCTTAACCTTCCCGAGGGAGTGACCATTCCCGGATGGTTCCGGAGGTACTTGGAAGCTAGGGCCAATGATGCGGGCCCAGCAAATACCCCCACCGTAACTGAGGTTCCTCCTCCTCCTCCTCCTCAGCATCCACAAGCAGATTTCGCAAAGGTTTGCAAGGACTTCAAGGCGATGGGTGGCAAGAATTTCATTGCGACAGAGACTTTTGTGGAGGCACGAAATTGGTTGAAAGAAACTGAAGATCTTTTCGCTATCTTTGATGTGGGAGACCATAGAAAGGTTTTATTGGCAGCATGGTTATTAAAAGAAGAAGCTGCTTATTGGTGGGAGGTCACCAATGCTACTAGGCCTATAGAGACTTGGGCCGACTTTAGGACAAGATTTGGGCTTAAGTTTCTATCATCAGCTGAGGCGAATCTGCAATTGGAGAAGTTTATATCTTTGAAGCAAGGGGACATGACAGTGAGGGAGTATGTGAATAAGTTTAACCAGCTCGCTCGATTCGGTTTGGACATGGTTAATACTCCCCAGAAGAAGGCTTTACGCTTTGCACGAGGTTTGAATGAGCCATTACAAGGTTTAGCCCTATCTCATATACCCATGGGGGCCACTTTTGAAGGCCTAATAGACATGGCATTGCTTCAAGGAGACGATAAGAATGGCAAGAAAGAAGTAAAGACTAATGAGACTCAAACCAAGAAGACGGACTCCAAGTGGGGAGGAAATCAGAGCAATCAGAACAACAAGAACAACAAGGGCAATAAGGCCAACAACAACAAGGCAAAGGACCCAAGAAAATGCAACTTCTGTGGGATTGTTGGGCACATAGCCAAGGATTGCAGAAAGAAGAAGAGGAAGTTGGGCGAATGCTTTCACTGTGGAGAGCCTGGACACCTTAGCAAGGATTGCCCCAAGAAGCAAGGACAAGGTCAAGGGCAGACTCAGCGTACAGGACCTTCTGGAGGGCAAGTGCATGCTCTCAACACTGCTCCAGTTCAGGACCGAGGTAGTATTTCTGTAGAAAGTCTTGTTTATATTTCTGACTTTCCTGTTCGCACTTTATTTGATTCTGGCGCATCGCATACCTTTATTTCTTCTGACATTGTTGAAAGTTTGCACCTAAGTACTAGTCTAGTTGAGGATCCCGTCAGTGTTTCAAATCCAATTGGGGGTTCCGCCCATTTATCTATGATTTGTGTGGATTTGAAGATTTCTATCTTGACCGTAGAATTCACGTGTAACGCTTATGTTCTCGGGTTCACGGGATACGGGTTGATTTTGGGCATGGATTGGTTGTCCAGTTATGGAGCCATCCTCGATTGTGAGCATAGGGTGGTGAGTTTCATGACTCGCCTCGGTAATACCCTAGAAATTTCTTGTAACCCTAGAGATCCCGTCATGTTATGTTATCTTGAATCTCTTGACTCGTCCATCGATGATCTGCAATCTGTAAGGGTGGTCCGAGACTATCCTGATGTCTTTGAAGAGGTTAAGGGGTTACCCCCTAAACGGGAGATAGATTTCCGCATTTATCTTGTTGATAATGCCAAGCCAGTTTCATTGCCCGTTAGGCACATGGCCCCACGAGAAAGAAGGGAGCTCAATAAGCAAATCAAGGAGTTGCTTGAGAAGAATTTTATTAGGCGAAGCATTTCTGAATGGGGTGCTCCTGTGGTATTCGCTACTAAGGCGGATGGTTCGCTTCGTCTATGTGTTGATTATCGAGAGTTGAACAAGCTGACAAAGAAGAATAGGCACCCATTACCGAGGATAGACGACCTCTTTGACTAGCTTGTTGGTGCTTCTGTTTTCTCTCAGCTCGATCTAGCCACCGGATTTCATCAGCTTAGAGTGGCTGAGGATAGTATTGATAAAACTGCGTTTAGGACTCCAGATGGATTCTTTGAATGGCTTGTCATGCCATTCGGTTTGACTAATGCACCCGCCTACTTCGTAGATTTGATGAGTAGGGTGTTCAGGGAGTTCCTTAACAAGTTCGTGGTTGTCTTCGTGGATGATATTCTGATCTTCTCAAAGGATGAGGAAAAACATGCCAGACATCTCAAGGAAGTGATGGATACGCTTAGAGCTCATCAGTTGAAAGACAAGTTCTCCAAATGCCATTTCTGGAGAAGGGAAGTTCGGTTTCTTGGACATATAGTTTCTAAGCAAGGCATAGCGGTGGATCTCGCGAAAGTGGTTGCAGTTCAAGACTGGAAGACTCCTAGGAATGCAACCGAAGTAAGAAGCTTTCTCGGTCTGGCTGGCTACTATAGGAAGTTCATCAGGGACTTCGCTAAAATTTCAGCCCCTCTTATTAAGTTGACTAAGAAGAACTTAGTCTTTGCATGGGACTTAGAGTGTGAACTTGCTTTTCAAAGGC
Organism: Allium sativum; assembly: GCA_030737875.1. NCBI lineage: Eukaryota > Viridiplantae > Streptophyta > Magnoliopsida > Asparagales > Amaryllidaceae > Allium > Allium sativum. Next base: position 723,750,632 of record CM060919.1, read on the forward strand.
TCAAGAGGGCCCTTACTACAGCTCCAGTTTTGGCATTACCTGATGGCGGTAAGATGTTTACCGTGTACACCGATGCATGTGGCATGGGTTTAGGTGTTGTTCTGATGCAGGAAGGAAGAGTGATATGTTATGGGGGAAGGCAACTTAAAGTTCATGAGAAGAACTATCCCACTCATGATTTGGAGTTGGCGGCGATCGTCTTTGCACTCAAATCCTGGCGCCACTATCTGCTAGGCGAAAGGTTTGAGTTATATACTGATCATAAGTCGCTCAAGTACCTCTTCTCGCAGAAAGATCTGAATCTAAGGCAGCAAAGGTGGATGGAATTCTTGGCATCTTATGACTTCGAGATAGCTTATACCCCTGGCAAGGGTAATGTTGTGGCAGATGCATTAAGCAGAAGTAGGTTGACTTTGAATCCCTTGTTTGTTGAGATGAGGAGCCTAGAGTTCTTGGCAACCTTTGATTTCACAACAGCTGTTGAGTCGAGGACGGGTTCGTTAGCATCCCTTGAGCTTAGACCTATACTTCTTGATCAGGTTGGGGCTTCGCAGAAGGAAGACCCGCAGATAGCCGAGGTCATGAACAAGTTGATTCGTGGTGAGACTGTTAGAGTTTATGCCCTAGAGGCAATTCATTTGATGAGATAGATAACACTGTTGATGTTATTATTTTATTTGGAATAAAATATTATTCTATTATATTGTATTTACTGCATAATATAAATAATAATATAATAGAAGTCCTTAGAATAATAATACGGAATTATATAGTTCAAGTAAGACTGAATTTGAGATTATATAATTATTAAGTATTATAATTCTTAAATGTCCCTAGTCAGGTTTTATTGTTTATACAGGACAACAATAAAGCATTGAGACTAGTATATTGATTGACCGATGATCACATCTCATTGATCATTAATATACGTGATATTAAAGTCAAGATATAAATACGTATTGGAGAATAGCGTATTGGGCTGACCCACCGTGAGATAACTCCATGGAATATAATCAACAGTATCATAAGTTATTCTCACAGTGATAGTGATATAATGGTCCTCAGACCTGAAATCATTATGATTTTATTCGAGGATATTTGTGTTTTGATATCATCTAAAGTTATTTCGTAACAGAGTAATGATAACGGTGATTATTGGATATATCTAGAATCGAATATAAACTATGAATGATCTAGATGGAATTTAACCCTACGATATATTCGTAGTGATATCCATGGGCCTCTTGATTAAGTGAGACTGTGAAATGCATGGCCGTGCTCAAATATTGATTTGTACTAAACAGTCTACTTATTGATCAAGAAAAACAGATTGAATTATAAAGAGGATGATACGATCCATGCCTCCAGTTTAATCTTGGATATAATGGTTAAAAGGATTAAATTATATTGATACACTATTCACAAAAGGTTGTATCGAATCGTTGATCTTATTGTAATTTGGGTAACAGCGATGTGTTGCTAGATACCGCTCACTGTTTGTAATTTAAATACGATTTAAATTATGGCCAAAATTATAATAACCTATCGGGTCACACACTTAGGACGTTATAAAGAAAGAACATGTATTAGGTAAACAAAATATCAAATTCGTTGATATTTATATTGCGTTGAAAAGGTAAATAAGTGGTTTCCTTATTTAAAGGATCATTTTAGGTTTTAAAAAGGTTTTTTTTTTTTTTTTGACCACACCATATATATATGATATTTGGGAGCCGTCATTGAAAGAATTAGATTGAAAATAAAACCCTAATAAGGCCGACCTTTCCAAAACCTTCTACATGGCGGCTAGCACCTAATTTCTTCTTCCTTTCGATTTGATCGGGACGAAAGACGTTCGTGTGGATATCCAGTAGAGGGCCGGTATTATCATCGAGCCTATGATTCGATCGATCCAAGGTCTTCAAGGCGGGGAGTTATCTGTTAGTTCATCATGACAGGTATGAAAATCTCAATTAAATTGATTTCGATTTATGATTTTGCAATAGATCTGTTAGTTTAAATAGTTAAACTGTTAGATTAGGGATTCGATTAGATCGTTAAATTCCAACAATGGTATCAGAGCAGGTTTGCAATAAATTGTATCTCGAAATCTGTTTTGGATTTGTATTCGTCTGAATTCCTAATCGATCGATTGTATAGGATAAAAAAAAAATTAGGGGTTTTGATTCTGGATTGATTAATTTGGAATATTATACGTTTTGTTTCTGAAACAAAACATTTCATTCGAATACGAATTAATATATGATGTTGATTCTACTTGAATTTGACTGGGTTTTAAACCATTAAATCTTAAATAAAAAAAAATTGAATTGGATATTTAACAAAATTTAGATCTGTTTATATGAGTAAACAGGGACGAATTTATTATCAAAAGTGTTTGATTGATAAATATTTATGAACTGATTTTATCATCCATTCCCTTCTCATGATTAGAATGGGTTTAATCATTGATAAATTAGTTGGATGCTCTTAAGATTGTCTTGATTTAATGAAATCAGTAATATGGAAATTTGTCAAGGATGATTCTGATTTGATCAGTATATTTGAAAATGAAAATCAAATCTGTTTGATTCACGGATGTCTAAAACATGAATTCAGGAAAGATTGATAGATACAATTCAAGAAGATGAAATTGTATTATTGAAAATTAAATCTGTATTTGATACAGTCTATAAAACCATTTTTCTGAAGAAAAAAAAAAAGAAGGTTTTATATTTGATATAAAATTTTGAAATGTATTTATTAATGACTAAATCTGAGTTTTAATTGAGTTTTGAAATTGCTTTCACCTTGACTGGTAAAAAGAATCCTGTTGTTAGAATTTAAAGTAAATTCAACTATAAAGTCAAAGTGAATTGTTTCACTGCAGATAAAAATAGTATTTGATACTATGGTAAAATCGTTTACTAGTTATATTTTGTTATGTGATACAAAGTTAAGGGGATTTATCCTTGATATTGAATATTGATTCAATTTCATGTTCCTGTTACATTATCTTAATTATGGGAATTGGATTATAACTGAACAGTGATCTTAAATGTTAAAATGTTGTTCAAACTAAGTTTAGATGACTAATGTTTTGCAATCTATGTTATTTGATGACATAATGCTGAGATTTCACTTTTCGGAACCAATTGCTGATTTTGAAAAACCAAACAAGTATTGATATTTCAAAACCAGATTTAAGAGCACAGTTCTTTAATTATTGAAAGTAGTTTCAATATAAATGAGTACTCACAGTAACAAATCCTTATGAACATCTGAAATTTTATGCAAGCACATGAATGGCCAGAAATTATTTCTTTTACTGTTAATAAACTTTGTATTTGATACAAATTTCAGTATGAAATTATAAATTGATATATGATATCATTTCTATTTTATTGTTGATACATCCTACATTGTTAAACATATAACATATGGGTAATGTATTAACTCTATGTGATTTTATGAAGCATAAAATCTGTAATCATGAAAGGATACAAATCAAAAGATGTTCGATTTGCTCATACAAATAGGTTTGATTCTGTGAATTATGAATTAATAGTCGAGCATTTTGAGTTTACTGTATACAAGATATTGATCATAAATATAGGATAACTCCAAATCATAATGATGATTTTTAAGTTATCAAATATTATAATATGCTCTGTTTATCATGCTATTATACCATATATTCTCTTAAAGCCTAAGAGATTTATAGAAATCTGTTACTGTAACTGTTGCATTGATTCTATCTAGTTAATGCTTGAATCCATTACCTGTATAGGTATAGCATAATTTATTAAGGGCAATATAACTTGTTTTAACCAATACTGCAGTTTGAATTTTGAATTCTGACTCATATTTAAAACATGTTTTGATTGTCATTCATGGAGAAATTTAATAATGCCAATAATATTTAAACACATCTACTTTCTCTTAAAACATGTTTAAGCATACCATAGATATATACATATATGATATGCTATGGTATGAGAAAGGTGCATTTGGATAAAAGGAATACTGATTCCATATTTATTGTGATAAATAAATTACTGCAATGTGTATCCATTACAATATCAAATCTGTGTGATGTTTTAAGATTTTTTTTCTGGATACTTGTCTAGTTCTGGTAGAATGATCAATATAAAATCCAGTTTTTGACAAATCTGAAATCAAGTCCTTTTGATCAGATTTAATAATTTAAATCTGTTATTATGAATGGTTACTTTTGTATAAATCTGAGATTTCAAATTGTTTGAATGTCAATTCCAGATTATCCTTCAATAAATGTTTGAAATGGTCTGTTTATTTCAGTTATGAAATTCTGTAAACAGCCATGTGTTTATAAAAGTTGCAAATTGTTTGCAATTTAATTCTCGACTCATACACATCATAATATGTATAATATGGCTACTGCTATGACCTGTAAACTAATAGACCAGTCTCATATGTCATAAGAACATGTAGGAGAAATATTAACTTTTGCCATTGTTTATGACCTGGACATTTAACCTTTCCTCATACAGACATTCATACAGTTTAGGATGATTGATGTTTATGACATGAAACAGTTGACTCAAATTTTAGTTATGACTTGAATTTTAGGACACTGGTGCTAGAGTCTGACTTTAAAGTATTCATATTTGTTATGTGATATAAATTATAGATCAGATCTATAATAAGTCAAAGATATGTTGAAACATCATATAAGACAATAGATTAAGCAAATTTGGTTTGCTTACCCTGTTTTAAAATGGAATAGTCTTAGTTGATGTAAGTGATACATTATATAAGACAATAGATTTTCATTTTATTATATCATAAAGAAAGTTGTTTCAATGATGATATATATCACTGAGTATTAGATTCAACATGTTTACATACATATTGATGTATTCTTGATAAGAGCGATCATGTTGATTAAGAACTTCTTTTATTGCAGGAGTTATTGAAATGCTGAAAACTGTTCCAGCATGATGATCAACTCATAGTAAGGCAGGGATTAAGCAATGTCTTATAATTCTAGTCTCATTTCAATTGAAAATGATGGGTTTGTATGTGATAAATGTGTATGTATATTTACATAAATGTACATTGATCAGACACATTCATGTATGACTTGTATAAACTAATTTTACATGTCTGCTAGCAAATGTATGTAATAAGTTATATATATGTACTAGCGGATATACTTGTATGTAAATATTAGAATTGTATGCTTAAATCTGTATGTGTATAAATGGTCTGTAATATCATGGCATTTAACAATGCTCAATAGGGTATGACCCATACATATTTCTTTTATTTTTGGTTATGATTCAGATCTTTCTGTATTGTAATCGAAGATTATACCTGTTGAATATATATATATATATATATATATATATATATGAATCTGCGATTAGCTTGTATAATTATAGAATCGTTCTATGTTTACATATAAAATCATCCGTCGGTTTCTTCATTTTGGATATGAATTATACTAAGCCATGTTAGGTTTACTGCAATGTTATTGTCACTTTGCTTATCCAAATAATCTATCTGAAATTTGAAAAATTAAAATATTGTAAAATACTTGTCTGGTTGTTACAATAAGTTGAAATATAGCACACTGAATGTATGGAATTGTCCATGATAATTTGCTAAATTTTATATATTTGCATCTTTGCTACACATGACATTGAATTTAAATACATATCATATATTATTTAAATCCAATTTATATTATGAATATAAAATACATATATTTTGATATATATGTAAATAACTTTGATATTGTTCGCCGTTACGAATTATAAATTCCCTTTAAAGAAAATTATTGTTATATTAAGTCGTGGTGAGGTCTTCCAATAATACACCCATCACTGTCCAATCTCATTGGATGTAACTAACGCCAAAGCGTTGTGCACCTTTTATTTTGGTTATATGCGGTAGGAGTAATTGTGGTGCTTCGACTGTATTATTGGGTCTGACTTAACTAAGGCTGCATAATAGTATTTATGGCCTTAGAGACAAAAGCATGAATTATTCTATATTTTGAGCAAATGAATAATACTGAACAAAATGTTCATCATGCGATCCAAGAATTATATACGATATAATCGACATAAGATGTCTACCTAAAAGGTTGTGTTTTGGGGATTTGCCAAAGCAGAGTCAAAACATGATTAGATGTGGATCTTGGAACACCATTATATATATATACTGATATATGTACATAAATGAAGGGATGTTAATTTGAGTGGGAGCATATTTTAGTTTAAAATATATACATTTATGCTAATATAAATTTTGATTGTCGAAATTTGTATTAAATAAATATTAAAGAATCAGTTGTTATTTATTATCTACTGTAGATATTAAATAACAAAACAAATTTGATAATTTAAATTAATCCTTGAGAAGGATAAATTGAATTAATTTAAATTTCTTGACCGACATTGAATTTTGAGGATTGTCCTCAAACGAATTAAAACGTAATTGTTCTAACAAATATAGAGGATCTAAAACAAAAGTTAAAGTATGACTTCTACTGAATAATATATATAAATGTTATAATAATCTACTTATACAATCCTAGTACTAGATACTAGATACAAATCACATAAATGTATGTTGATATCATAATAAGTAGATATCAGATAAAAGAACAAGTGGACCTACAATTGGAAACAAAGCAAATGTTGCTAGATTATCCATGGGAAGTTAGTTCTTGTTTAACATAATGGCTTAATTAAATAAAATAATTGTTATTACGAAATTCCACTTACAATAAATGTTATAATATATCTTGTATAGACAAGTTTGAATTTCATTTGCAATAAAAGAATAATTGTTATTCATTTTATTTAAAATATCGTATGGAATTTCAGAAAAAGTTAATGATATTTGTAAATCCTTGACTATAATGTACTTGACATTAATAATGACTGGATTAAATTTAGTGATTTAAATCCAAAATACCTTTAGTATTGCCAGTTAGCCCAGTAAACAAGAAAGTATTTCAAAACTCCATAAAGATGGAATTTTGAGATCATCTGATTTTGAATTATATGAAGAATACAGATCTTGTTTATCAGGCAAAATAACTGAATCACCTTTCACTTGACACAGTGAAGGAGTGATAAGTATTGGGTCTCGAACATAATGATGTATATGGAGCAACGAATACATAAGCTAGAGGTAGGTTTTATTACTTCATTATATTTATTGATGATATCAGTAGATATAGATATGTATATCTTATGAAATACATATCAGAATCCTTTGAAAAGTTCAAAGAATTCAAAGTGAATTTAGAAACCAATTTTAATAGAAAATATTTTTCGAACAGTTCGAAAGAGAACATTTAAGCCAATAAATTTAATGACTATCTGAAAGAGTTTGGAATTGTTTCACAACTCTGTCCACCTAGAACACCGTATTAGAATGGTATGTCTGAACGGAGATATCGAACCTTATAAGATATAGTACGATTAATGATAAGTCATATAGATCTTCCTATAAGTTAAATTTAGAACAATTATATTAAATCCCACTAAAGCAATTGAAGACGCCATATAAGATATGAACTAGGAAATATCCTAGTGTGTCTAATATGAAGATTTGGGATGTAAGGCGTTTGTTAAACGTCCTTCCTCTGATAAGATCGGACCCAAATCAGATAACTATTTTGTGGATATAAATTCTGTGAGAAGAAAATGTTTATTACTTGATTTGGTATCCTTGTGAAGGAGAGTCTGTCTCCTAGATACCGATGGGAATAAAATAGAATTTGAGATATGTTAATAACCACAAGGTACCATTAAATCTTGTATAGACAAGAAATTGAGTGGGAGTGACACAATAACTCTAATGTTATTTGATTACACATTGATTATTGTAAATAATGTTAGTTTAAAAACAAGAAATAAATACTGATTCTAAGAAAGAAAAATGTTTGGATTAAGAAGTTCATGATTGAACTTAATTCATTGTTGATCCAATGATATACATTGCGATAACAATATGGCCGTTGCTCAGGCCTAAAATATTAAACCCGTTATCGATCCAAACATATATTTAAGAAATATAATTCCCATGTGAATTTATTCACAGAAGAAATAAACATATCTGCAAAGTTACAAAAGTTGTAATGTTGCAGACCTACCGAATTAAACTCTGTCGCAGCAGAAGTTTAATAGTCACACTAGTTTCATGGGTATACGATACGTGAATGATTGACTCTAGTGCAAGTGGGAGATTGTTAGAGTTTATGCCCTAGAGGCAATTCATTTGATGAGATAGATAACACTGTTGATGTTATTATTTTATTTGGAATAAAATATTATTCTATTATATTGTATTTACTGCATAATATAAATAATAATATAATAGAAGTCCTTAGAATAATAATACGGAATTATATAGTTCAAGTAAGACTGAATTTGAGATTATATAATTATTAAGTATTATAATTCTTAAATGTCCCTAGTCAGGTTTTATTGTTTATACAGGACAACAATAAAGCATTGAGACTAGTATATTGATTGACCGATGATCACATCTCATTGATCATTAATATACGTGATATTAAAGTCAAGATATAAATACGTATTGGAGAATAGCGTATTGGGCTGACCCACCGTGAGATAACTCCATGGAATATAATCAACAGTATCATAAGTTATTCTCACAGTGATAGTGATATAATGGTCCTCAGACCTGAAATCATTATGATTTTATTCGAGGATATTTGTGTTTTGATATCATCTAAAGTTATTTCGTAACAGAGTAATGATAACGGTGATTATTGGATATATCTAGAATCGAATATAAACTATGAATGATCTAGATGGAATTTAACCCTACGATATATTCGTAGTGATATCCATGGGCCTCTTGATTAAGTGAGACTGTGAAATGCATGGCCGTGCTCAAATATTGATTTGTACTAAACAGTCTACTTATTGATCAAGAAAAACAGATTGAATTATAAAGAGGATGATACGATCCATGCCTCCAGTTTAATCTTGGATATAATGGTTAAAAGGATTAAATTATATTGATACACTATTCACAAAAGGTTGTATCGAATCGTTGATCTTATTGTAATTTGGGTAACAGCGATGTGTTGCTAGATACCGCTCACTGTTTGTAATTTAAATACGATTTAAATTATGGCCAAAATTATAATAACCTATCGGGTCACACACTTAGGACGTTATAAAGAAAGAACATGTAATAGGTAAACAAAATATCAAATTCGTTGATATTTATATTGCGTTGAAAAGGTAAATAAGTGGTTTCCTTATTTAAAGGATCATTTTAGGTTTTAAAAAGGTTTTTTTTTTTTTTTGACCACACCATATATATATGATATTTGGGAGCCGTCATTGAAAGAATTAGATTGAAAATAAAACCCTAATAAGGCCGACCTTTCCAAAACCTTCTACATGGCGGCTAGCACCTAATTTCTTCTTCCTTTCGATTTGATCGGGACGAAAGACGTTCGTGTGGATATCCAGTAGAGGGCCGGTATTATCATCGAGCCTATGATTCGATCGATCCAAGGTCTTCAAGGCGGGGAGTTATCTGTTAGTTCATCATGACAGGTATGAAAATCTCAATTAAATTGATTTCGATTTATGATTTTGCAATAGATCTGTTAGTTTAAATAGTTAAACTGTTAGATTAGGGATTCGATTAGATCGTTAAATTCCAACAGAGACGTCTAGTCACCTTGCTAGATATACTATTGATGACAAGGGTTGGCTAAGGCATGATGGAAGGCTATGCGTTCCACAAGTAGGAGACTTGGTGCATAAAGTTCTCGAAGAAGCACATCACTCGAAGATGACTATACATCCTGGAGGAGATAAGATGTACAGAGATATGAAGCGCATTTTCTTTTGGGCTGGAATGAAGAAAGATGTGGCAGAATATGTTTCAAAGTGCATGGTGTGCCAACAAGTGAAAGCCGAGTCGAAGAAACCCGGAGGGCTATTACATCCATTGGAGGTCCCGCAATGGAAGTGGGAAAGTATTTCTATGGATTTTGTGGATGGATTGCCTAGGTCAAGGAAAGGGAATACGAGCATATGAGTCATAGTTGACAGACTTACGAAGAGTGCTCATTTCATTCCAGTGAAGAGCAAGAGGACCGCATCATGGATAGCATCTATTTATCTCCGAGAGATAGTGCGGTTGCATGGAGTTCCTTCTAGCATAGTTAGCGATCGTGACCCAATTTTCACTAGCCAGTTCTGGAATAGTTTGCAAGAAGCGATGGGTACGCGATTGAATCTGAGTACAGCCTATCACCCCCAAACGGATGGCCAAACCGAAAGGGTGAATAGAGTGCTAGAAGATCTTTTGAGGCTTTGTGTTTTTGACTTTGGTGGTACTTGGGAAGATCACCTTCCTCTTGTAGAGTTTGCTTATAATAATAGCTACCAAGCTAGCATAGGGATGGCACCATTTGAAGCTCTGTATGGGAGGCCGTGTAGGTCACCATCTTGTTGGTGGGAGACAACGGATAGGCTTATACTTGGGCCCGATCTGATACGGGACACATCCGAGAAAGTTGAATTGGTGAGAAAACGGATGAAAGCGGCCCAAGACAGACAGAAATCCTACGCTGACAAGCGAAGGACAGATTTGGAATTCGAAGTGGGAGACATGGTTTTCGTGAAGGTTTTTCCTTGGCGTAATGTGGTTCGTTTTGGAGCAATTGGGAAGCTGGCACCAAGGTTCGTAGGACCCTTCCCTATCATAGAGAGAATTGGAAAGATGGCCTATAAGGTGGAATTACCCGAGAAGCTAGCCGGAGTGCATAATGTCTTTCATGTCTCGCATCTCCGAAAGTGCCTACATGAGTCCGCTGAGGTGGTTAAACCAAGCATTCTTGAAGACGTGGAGGTAGAGAAAGAGGCAACCTTGAGGAGAGATCCGATTCGTATCTTGGGAACAGAGATCAAGAAGCTAAGAAATCGAGAAGTCAAATTGGTGAAAGTTCAGTGGAGTGAAGCCGAAGAGGATGCAACTTGGGAAACCGAGGAGAAGATGCGTGGGCTTTATCCATTTCTTTTTGAGGGTACATTCTCGACCTCTTTTCCTTTTACATGTCTTCCTTTTTGATATCCATGTTTATCCTGTTTATCTTGTTATCTCGTTAACCTTGTCGTGAGAACCTTAAGTAGAAACCCTTTGGATGAAACATGTATTTGAAACATGTTATGCTTGATGTTTGCAAGAGGTTGCAAGTGTTTGCAAGTGGATACTCGTGGATGCATGATACACATTAGGCACTAAGATCGGCTCACACACATTCATATTGCATATGCATGAGTGATGATACTTATTCATGGATGAAACTTGTTATGCTATCACGTGGATGTTGCATATGGATGAATGTTATGTGCACTCATGTAGAGATTATAAATTATGTTAGGATTTTGCATACATATGGACTCATTTCACTAACATACTTTGCATTAAGGGGGTCTACTGGATCAGTAACCGCCTGATTTTCGCATTAGATAAGTACATATACACACACCTTTGCATATAATCATACAGCATTTAGAATTTGTTAAGGACATTGACTGCACGTGGATGATGTTTTGAGTAGATGGATGATGGATGGTAGGATACATTCTTCCTAACTTAGAGATTTCAGGGACGAAATCCTTTAAGGTGGGGAGGATGTAACAACCCATATTTTGAATAACAAGTTATAACATAAATCAAGGCAGAATTCAATGATAAAATCTGAATCAAGGGAAACGGGCTATGCCATTGCGTTCGTCTCGGAAAAATACGCGAAATAGAGTCCGAGTTTTCGAAAATCGGAGTCCGTATGACCCAGTTAAGGCCCATGGAAGTTTTCAGAAAATTTAAATTTAAAAACAGATTTCAAATTAAGCTGGGCGGGTAGGCGGGAAAAGATCCCGCCACTCCGCAAGTCGACAGGGGTGTCGACTTGGGAGTCGACACACCCAAGGCTGTGTCGACTGCCCAGTCGACACCCCTGTCGACTTGGGTGGTCGGCCAGTCTGTCCAAGGTGCACCTGACTTGTTTCTCAAGACATATTTGGAGGCTAGTGACATGAATTGATGGCCCAGATCTGAATTAGGGTTAATCCTATGGTCTAAACTAAGCTAATCATCTATAAAAAGACCCTAATACCTAGCCTAAGTCATCATAAATCAATCCTACAACTAAACTATGCCAAAATGTTTAATCATGGCCTCCACCCTCTTGTCATAGCCTCCATCTTCATTCATATGAGAGTTCCTAAGCTTGTTTGAGAGTTTCTAAGGCCAAAGTTCAATCTTTCTTCATCAAAGCAAGGATCTTCTTCTAATTTCTCAAGGGTTTTCATTGAAGCTTGCTATTTGGGGGTCTTTAGAGTTGCTAGTGGCTTCGTCTCAGTCTAATTTATATTTTATAAGTCTTCATAGCATTGTAAGCCCTACACTACTCTTAGATTCTAACTATGAAGTTAAATATGACATGTTGCAAGTTTGAGTTTGGGCCTAAGTATGATATGTGCTTTGATCCTATCATGTTATGCATAAATTTATTCTATGCATGTTTGTAAGGCTATCACCTTTGCCTTATGCATAGAAAGCTATGAGCTTTGATTGGAAATGTTGCATAAAGCAACATAGAAACTCTCATAAACCTTGTGTTATCTTGCATATGATGTTATATGCGAATCACTAGCCACCATCCTATGTCATTTATGATCATGTTTCACCTATTTGCTTAAGTTTGATATCATGCATATTTTGAGGCTTATGATGTAATATACAAGTTGCTATCTTGCATGTGGTGTTATATGCGAATCACTTGCTATAATCCTATGTCATTGATGACCATGTTTCACCTATTTTGCTAAAGTTGATATTATGCATGTTTTGAGGCCTGTAATGTAATATGCAAGTTTATGAACACCTTTGCCTCATATGCCACCATGTTTAACTTGTGGCCCAAAACCTTATTAATTATGTCATGCTTCTAAGTTTCCCCTTTGAGATCTATTTGCGTTTATGCAAACTTACATGCGATGGGGTTACGTTATGGGTAAACTAAAATGACATAAAAACATGACTTGAAAAGATGACATGAAATATGACATGTGATTATGCTTGAAACATGAATTTGGACATGACTTCTAGAAAACATGAGAATGGCCAACTCGAGGTTGGGTTGAGTTTGTAGCATAAATCTACCCTGAACCGACCGGCTTAACTAGTGGCTACAAGCAATAGGACCCAATGTGAGTAGTTGGTCATGTCGCACTTGAAACACGAGGTTAGACCAAGTTGTGGTGTAAAGCTAACCGGACCCGCCCGGCTTAACTAGTAACCACAACAAGGTCTAATGTGAGAGGTTGGGTGCATTAAATTAATTAATGCCACATGATAGGGTTAAGTCATGGACCACTTGAATACTTAACCGATTAAACACGATGGGTTGATAGGGTTAAGTCATGAACCTTGGGTACACTTAACCAACTTGATTGGGTAGGGTTAACCACATTTAACCCGTTAGAAACCCTAGTTACGTGGTCCTTTTCACCAGTAACCCTCTTGATTGTATCATGATACCCTAGGGACTAGGCTAGGGTGGGGCACGATTACTGGGCTGACATGTAAGCGACCAAAACGACGGCTGAGTAGGTGCGCCGGTGTAGGTTCAGGCGGACTATGGTCGTGCACATAGTCCGGAGTTGAAAAAGCAGACACGGGCACTCGTAGGTTTAGACTGTGCGTGCTTGATTTGTGTCCGTGGTTGGCACCCTAGGGCTTGATACACCCTAGGGTGGACCTAGCACAGTTTGATTACACTTCGTGATTGGGCCGTATGACACCGACACTTGACGAGTTAGGCTTTTAGGGAGCTGATCGACTAGACCGTGTTGTTGGACCTTGATCTAGGTCATCTCGGGATGTTGGGCCAAGATTGGGCCAAGGGATCTTTTCTTGTTGATACTTGACATAGATTACTAGTACACACTCGGTGCAACTTAACCTTGTATATGCGATGCCACACTTGATCTGTCTCTTCACCATGCCAGTTATAACCCCATGTTTCATCTCTGCTTTACATGTCTAGTTAACTTTATTAGTTTTTATACTAATAGTAGATAAGACTTACCAGTCATTTTGACTGACACGTTTTCTTTCGCCTCTTTTCTTCCGTTTCCCCCCCCCCAGGTTTGCAGGGTGGGAACACTGTTACCTAGTTGGATCTTTAGCTGCTTTTTCTGGATTGCTCATGTATGGTTTGGACTTGAGCATGCTATGGCTTTATCCTACTTTGGGGATAGTTACTTTATGTTTTTTTTTTCAGTTTTCAGTTTATGTTCTAGACTTTGTTTTGTGGGAAAATAATGACCAAGTACTTTGATGTAACTTGACTATGGTTTTGAAATGTTAGTTTTATCCGCTGCTTTACTACTCTGTTTTACTTATATGTTCTGTCTTGTGATATCTGCATGCATGTTTACCTTGTCCAACACCCCTCCAAAGCTAGTGTACTTGCAAGAGTGACCCTGGCGGAGGTGGGGTGTTACAAAACTTACTTAATTAAGAAATTAATTAAATTAAAACGCTATCTTATATAATTTATCCAAATTTAACTTCCCTATTTAACTACACCATTAACTTATCAAAAACTGTCAATTAAATTAACTTCTCCCAACTCATTAAAAAAACGAATAGTTTAAATTATTACTACTAATCTCCTCTTTTTAAATTAATAATATAATTAATTTCAACTAATCCATTTAATAGTTCTTAAAAACAATTCATATCCAATTATCAAAACTTAAGTTTATTTGTGAGTTATTCTACAAAAATTATAACTTAGCAGTCCCAGCGACATATAACAGTTCTTATAACAGACCGCATTCAAGTCATTAACCCAATTTGCACAATCAATCATATAAATACAATTCAATATTATCAACTGATAATATAATGTCTCAACATCATATATTAATTGATAAAATATGTTAAACTGATATAATAGCAGAACGGTGTTTATTTATACTAACAGGGTGTTCAAACAATTCAGTCAATATTGCTATATAGTGGAACGGTGTTTATTTCCACTAACAAATGTCAATAAAAATATTTAATTACGATTAGTGTAATTAAATACAACTTAATTAATAAATCAAATAATTGAACAAACAATTCAGAATTTTTTGAATCACAGATCATTACTGGTTAATATTACACGTTAATTTAGTTTGACGACTAAATTTACATTTGATTAATTTAAAATAATATTTGGTATTAAAACACTTTTAGTTATTTAATAAATCAATTCCTTTTAAACTTAATTGTTTAGAACTCGATTGTTACATCAAACTACTTACATATATCATTGATTAATGACACATACACGAGCCAAATCTTTCAGATATATTTTCTTGATCTAGCTTAGGTTATATACACATCAATATATATTATATATTCATATATTCATTAGAATCATAAGTTAAAACATTTTTCTTTTTAATCCTTTTAATTTAGATGCGCCAAGCCCATTTTCAATCAGCCCACAGCCATATGTATTACCAATATATATATATATATTATAATTAACTTCAATAAAATTTTGAAACCCTTTTTTTAAACCTGGGCTTAGCCCAAGCCCAATAATTAGACCCACATACAAAAAAGAAAACTGCACCACTATTCTTCTTTCCTTCTGCACTATACTTCTACTGCTCCTCCCATTACTCCTTTTCCCTGTGGTTGCTTCTATCTCTATTTCTTTTTTCTTTTTTTGATGACAACATCAGGTTGAACCACGAAATATAGATCGACCCACTCCTGTTCTTTCTTTTCCTTACCTTCCTTCTTGTTTCTCTTCTTCTTTTGTTTGGTTTCATTTTCATTCCCAGTTGCCTGTGCAACGTGCACACCGTGCACGTACACCACCGCTTGCTGACCACCGCGCCTCCTCGCTTATCACCACATATCACAACTGCCCACCCGAATCAAATTCCAACACTAAAATCCATCCCGTCTCCTTTGTTTAAAATCTGGTGCTTCAGCAGTGCCTTCAACGTTGACGCCTCCTCACCAAATCTCTACGCCACGCCACCACATTAGCTCAATCATCTCCAAACTTTACTAGAGTGAAGCCGACCTATGCCCTGACTCCACCTCTTCCTTGGTCACACTTGATGCTATCAACACTGCATAGTTCGACCTCAACTGAAGCTATCAAATTTGACTCTAAATTCCTAAATTGAGCTCGATCATATAATCCTTCATCCAAGAAATTTTATGACCATTTTTCCTATGATACATGACGTCTCACCCTACTCTAGACCCAACATGTGGCCTCTCGTCAACGACAATGCCTGAATTTGATGCAAACCCTTTTCTAATTAGCTCCTAAATTCTCTTCGACTAAGCTACTAAAAATGGTGTTAAGACCTTTAATAATCATGATTTCACCATACAAACATATCCATGTACTCAAATTATTGAACGACGATGTTTGAAAATTTGAGACAATACACCTCTCTATTGTGATTAAGGCATTTCTAGACATGGGTGTTGTTAATTAAGTTGAAACAAAATTTAAAACCTACTCAAGACCTAAATAAACAAATTTTAATGATGAGATCAAATCTTAAAACAACTTAGGGTTGAGGTTGTTTATTTTTAAGGTTAGTGAAGTAAATATATTTCTAGTTTTTACCATATGTAGGCATCATTATAGTGTTTCCAGTAAACAATAACATATATATTCCAATATTTCCTATGTTGAATACAGAGGTTAATATATAACAGAATCCAAGTTATTTTATCTTTTAGGTTAACATAGGAGTAGTAAAATTAAACATTCAACATGTTTATACACATATATTGTATCATTTCAAGTGAATATAACATAATGAGTAGTTTACAAACATATATATATATATGTATATTTTTTTTTTGAAAATTGGTTCACTTTATTGCTAAAACCAATAAAAAACCTCCTTTATAAGCCTCGTTAAAACCTTGTAATCCCCCTAACCTAAGTGGGTGCCTTACAAGGAAAAAGAGTACTTATAAATTCGGTATACATCATATAAAAAACAACTATAACTATCAAAAGATAACAACATTAAAACAAAACTAACTTTGACGGATCAAATAACTCCATGGCAGCCCAAACCAGGCCCATCTTCTCAGAAAAAACGCAGCTTCAGGTCTCCCAGTCAAATAGTTTGACATGTTGCATAGTCAACCGGTGTCTTTAAGTTCAATTCTCCATCTACCAAGAATTAATTCACTTCTCCCATCTTGAAAAGTCCTACTTCCAGTTCAATTCTCCATCTACCAAGAATTAATTCACTTCTCCCATCTTGAAAAGTCCTACTTCCATTATTGTTTACCAGCCATTTAATTTCCCTTTCAATTTTCCAGAGATAGATTGTAGAATCCGATCTTCTGCCATGAAAAGTTCTTAAATTTCTTTCCTTCCAGATGAAGTAGATGACGCTGGTAAAGGTAGCACATGCTAAATCTTTCAATTGATCCTTTTTCTTAAAATTATCAAAAATGAGCATCGCTTCATATTTCAGATCCGACAAATTCAAAGGAAGATCCAATTTTTTGCTTTAGAGATAACCAAATGAAAGCTGCAAAGTCACAAGAGAAGAATAAGTGTTGATTAGTCTCGGGATGGTTGTTACAAAGAGGATATAGCAGATCTGAAATGTTGTTGTAACATTGAACCCTATCCTTCGTATTTAATCTTCCAAAAAAAAGCAAGGTAAGCAATAAAAGACATTTTTCTACTGTTTTTAGCATGCCAAATAACTGAAAAAATTTCTTCCTGATGTTCATGATTTCGCAAATAATCCCATGCTTTATGGAATGAGAACTGGCCACCTTCACACCATTCGTACACACCATGATTTCTGTTTGGACAAATTGTGATGGAGTTGATCTCTTTTAATAATTCTCTTGTGGCAGGATGGATTTCAGATATGAACATTTCATTTCTGATTATACTGCTTACTTTATCCTCTGCATTTCCAATTAGATTCAATCTATCATAGCCAAGCAAGTCTACTAGACTTTTACAGTTAATCCAAGGTTCAAACCACATATAAGTTTCCTCACCATTTGCAATAATTTTATTAAACAACAGTTTTGATCTTGTCCTTAGCCTTAAAAGAGATTTCCATGTTGAGGATGCATTATTATCTAGAGCCATTGACCAAAAATTATCCTTTTTGCAATATCTATTATGTATCCATATGCTCGAAAGTGATGAATTAGATAAAAATTTCCAAAGTAACTTCACACATGCTGCTTTTTTAAGGTCTGAACATAGTTTCAATCCAACTCCACCTTCATTCTTAGGCCTACACAATTTTTGCCATGAAACTTTATGAGATGAACCCCCCCAAAAAAAATCAGCACAAATTGATTGTAACTTGTCTATAGTATATTCTGGGATTTGGTAGATGAAAATCCAATATAGGATAATGGGAGTAATGACAGTATTGATCAGTTCAGCCCTTTCTACAAAACTAACCAATTTAGTTTCCCATCCATTAATTTTACTTTGTACTCTTTGAATAAGAGAATTACACTCTGAATAATGTAAGTAGTTGGATGATAAAGGTACTCCCAAGTATTTGATAGGCAAAGATCCTTGCTGAAATCCCAGAATATTTTGAATCTGCTCTGAATTTAAAACTGATGTGCTGAAAAACACTTTAGTTTTTGATGCATTTGCATTTAGGCCAGCATACATGCTTAGATTCTAAAAAATCTTCTTTAAGGACTGAGCATTCGAAATAGATGATTTCCCAAATATCATTAGATCATCAGCATACAATAGGTGGGAGATTATAGGTTGAATAGTACCACTGGGCTGAAAATTCTTATGATTAGTTGCTTCATCCATCATATAAGAAAAATATTGCATTGCTATAGAAAACAAATAAGGGGACAGTGGGTCACCCTGTCTGATTCCCCTATTTGATGTGATAAACCCTTTAGGAACACCTTGGATCATGATTGAATATGAAGCAGTCGACATATATTCATATATGATATTTATGAAATGTATAGGAAATCTCATTTTTGACATTATGCAGCATACGAATTCTCTATTAACACGATCATATGCCTTCTGTAAATCTACTTTAACACACATTTTTGGCATCACCTTTTTCTTGAAGTCCCTCAATAATTCATGAGCAAGCAATATATTATCCCCAATATATCTATCATGGATAAAGGCACTCTTATTTTCTGAGATTAGATGAGGCAGAAAATGTTTTATTCTATTACATAAAACTTTTGAATTTTTTTATAGTAGACATTGCAACATGCAATTGGCCTATAATGTGCTATCTCGGCTGGCCTATCATTTTTAGGAATTAAAGTGATTAAAGTGTGATTTAAAGATTTAGGCAGTTTACCTGATATAAAAATATCAGAAATAGCCAATAGCAAATCATCTTTCAGGTCATCCCAGTGAACTTTAAAGAACTTTGAATTAATGCCATCAGGTCCAGGTCTGGACTCATCATCTATAGAAAATAATACATCTTTAATCTCTAATAAATCAATTGATTTTAAAAGAAATTGCTGTCCCTTTGAGTTGATAGTGTAGATAGGCTGGAAACCTGGAAATGATATAGCGCTTGGAACATTAAACATGTCTTGAAAATAATTGATAGCTTGAACTTCAATTTCATCAGCTTTGTATAATATATTCCCTTTTTGATCAATTAATGCCCTGATGTGGTTAAAAAACCTTTTGTTTGACATTCTTGAATAAAAGAATTTTGAATTTGTGTCCTCTTGCTGTAGCCATGTAACTTTTGGTTGTTGTTTAAGAGCTTTAAAATGAATTTGTTGCAGGTTCTAATATTCCTTTTTGGCCATCAAATAATTTTCATACAAAGGACAATCCTCTGGATCATCATCAGCAGCTTTCTCTAATTGATTTGCAACTTCTTCAGCTTGTTTGAGGTTAATAGAATTTCCATCTCTCAATTTATTCCAATTTTTCAATTCAGATTTGCAATTTTTAAGCTTACGCATGAATTGATAACCTCGAAAACCCCAAACTGCTAAATTTAAGCCCTTAAGAACTGCATCTTTATATCCATCCAAATGATGCCAATCATTTCTATATCCGAAAGGAAATCCCTTAACCACTTTGGTAGAAATAAGATCCAACATTATAGGGTTATGGCCACCTGATTTTTGGGGAAAAGAAAGAGCTTTCATGTCAAGAAATAAATGAGGACAACTATTGTTAACCAATATTTTGTCAATGCAAGTTGCAATTCCTTTTCTACGCCAAGTAAAATTAAAACCCATAGGTTTGATTTTTGATAAAGAGGCCTGGATTAAAAATTTCTGAAATTCTCTTATCTGTTGAAAAGGAACAGATAATCCCCCTCTCTTATCATTTGGTGTTAACACATTGTTGTAATCTCCTATAAGAACCCAAGCATTATTTATCAAACTTGCTTCATTCAATAGATTTTGCCACAAAGAGATCCTTTCTGTAAAGATATTGCTTGCATAGATTACTGAAAAAACTATCTCAAAACCCCCTTTATTACTCACATTTACTGTCATGTGTTGAAATGAGAAAGATGAAAGTACCAAATCCCAAACATTAGTGTCCCATATTAATAGTATTCTTCCAGAAGAAATAGGTGAATTATTTATTAAAAATCTCCAAGAACCGGGTAACGTAGAAACAAACATCGCTAAATTATTAAAAGATAGCTTAGTTTCTACTAAACTAACTAATGTTGATTTAGTATGATTAAGGAGATGTAACACATCCTTCATGCGTGAAGTAGTGTTAATTCCCCTTACATTCCACGTTAGCTACGTCATTTAATTGAAGAAGAACTCCTTGTATTTCTTTTAGAAGGAGGAATAAAGGTTGCAGTAGCTATTGTGCTTTCTTCTTTTGTATAATTTGCATTTTTATCAACCATGCTTGACACATCTATATGTTTACCCTTTTCTTTAGACACTTCTTTATAATTTTCTAAAATTGCATATGCTATGATATTGATATCATCTGGCATTAAATTATCAGGAAGCTTGGAGTTCAGAAAAATCTAAATCATCTTCTGGATTGAAAGAGGTACTTCCAATGTCATTTGCATTTTGCATTTTTCCTCTATTAACTATTTCAACCTCATTTTCTTCTGGTATTTCATTTGGATCAGCTTGAAAGTCTGGTGGAATCTAGCGTGGATCCTTAGAAATTTCATGATATGAGTCTTCATGACCAAACAAATTACATTGAAGGCATCTGGAAGGAACAAACTCATATTCTACAGTTATGTTAAGTTTAGTTCCATTATGCATTAGAATAGGAATTTCTGTTTTCAGATATGATAATGTATCGATTGAGATTAAAACTCTAGCATACTTTGTAAATCTTTTATTTGCTGTGTTTTCATCTATCAGTACTGGATTTGATATATAGCTTGCTGTCATTTGAATAACATCTATAGTCCTGAATTCCATTGGTATATCTACTAATCTTATCCAGATCTGAACTGTATCACTATGTTTTTTTTGAAAAATCATATCCTGGAGTCCATTTCTCAATCAAAAGTAGCCTCCCAAAATAGGAGTATGTTGGACTTTCCAATATTCGTAAAAAATCAGTTTGATCTTCAAACTGGACAGTAAAATCATATGAAGGAGAAACATGAATATTAAAGTTACCCTGTGGTTTCCAAACTTTAGAGATGTAATCTTTTAACTTGATGGATGATAGCCTGAAGTAGATCGGAATCAATGCCAAAGTATTGGTCCGAACTTCTTTTGATTTGTTAAAAATCTTTTCAGAAATGAATACATAACCTGCAGGTAGCTTCACGTACGTAAGATTTTGATTAGAACTGTCTTGTTTATTGATATTATATGAATCGGTAAAGGGTTTCAAAAGTGGATTAGATGCATCCGATTTTGATTGTAGAATTTCTGATGAAGAAGAAAGAGGAGGTTGTCAACGGGATGGAATACCAAATTTAGTTACATTGGCAGTCGCCATTAATGAAGAAAAACAAACGGAATATATATATATATATGTATGTATGTGCGCATATATATATACACAGAGACATAACATAAGCATATGTGAATGTTTATTAGTTTGAGTCAAGTAAACATGGCCGTGGCATAGATTTGAAAAGAGAACTAATAAGGTTTACCCACCAATATTGGTTCACGGTTTGCTATTTTAATTCGCAGGTTTATAAGCTTCTAATTTGCTAAAATTCAATGCATACATAAAAACATATATGCCTGCATATATGTCTATATCCTACTATACAACATAAATAGTTTTCACATAAGGTTAACTGAAGGGAAGTATTGCTAAGGCATTTCACATAAATATTTCCAGTTATCTTCAATGCACGACCATGTGCAAAACATGTATAAAAACTAACTTTGTTCTTAAGAAATCATGCTACAAATCTAGGTTGTCTATACTCTTTGATTGAAAACAAGGTGTTTGTTCCTTTCTACATTAATCTTTCCAGTCTTACATTATGGCCATATGCAAATATAAATTTTAAAATCCATGCTTAGCTTCTAATCTGCTAGGAACGGTGTAGGATGCCTATGATATAAAAGAAGGTGCTAAAGTATAAAATGGCTAGGTTGTCTTTTATCAATTGAAAGTAAGGTGCTTAAGATCATATGTGTAACACCCCATAATTTTAATGTTAAAATTAACGAATTTAAGAATACTAAATTGTTAAATGAGAATTAAGGGGAATGGGTTACGCCATTGCATTCGTCTCGAAATTCTGCTTGGAATAGAGTCCAAATTTTCGTAAATCGGACTTCGTATGAGGAAGTTATGGCCATCAGAAGTTTCAGCAATTTTATACAAATTAAAACAGCTCAGAATAATAAATTCAAAATTCAAACAGGAAGCGGGCTGGGCGGGATTTCTCCCGCCTAAGGGCCAGGTCGGGTAGGGGGTCGACCAGGGGGTCGACCTCCCCTATACAGGTCGACCTGGGGGTCGACCTACCCTTCGGGGCAGATCTAAAATCAGACGATCCCGACTTGTTGCTGAGTCTTACCTGACCTGTTGCTGAGTCACTAGGGTAGAGGTGGCAATTCTAGATAACTCTATCTAGTCTGGACGATTGTGATTGCTCCTATGATAATCTAACGGCTTAGGTTGATTTAAACTTCTATAAAAGAGTACCTAGACTCAAACCCTAAACCTAAACTAAATCAGTCTCTTGGCCACCATGCTGCTGCTAGGATAGTTCTCCTTCCTGAAGCTTAGGGATTAGCAAGTCAGAATTCTAATTCAAAAGACGACCAAATCATTCTCTTCTCTAACCCGTCTTTGTGAGTACAACTTCTTTCACAAAATAATTAATAAATTAATAACAATGAGTTATAACTTGGATTATGAGAACATGTCCATTGAATCATGTGATTTAACTTTGTTATCGTCTATTGGTAAATCATATGCTAGTTCAAATGTGAATCTTATGCAAGTCTGTTTTTACGTATGTTAGTTCGTATGTGAATCTTATGCAAGTTTGGGATGTTAAATCGTATGCTTGTTTGAATGTGAATCTTATGCAAGTTTGTATGCGAATTATACACAAGTTTATATGCGAATCAAGTATATACATATGCTAGTTAATATGCAAAAACGTGTTATATTAGTTTACATGTTTAAATTCATGATATTGGTTCATATATCTAAACACATA
Organism: Allium sativum; assembly: GCA_030737875.1. Taxonomy (NCBI): domain Eukaryota; kingdom Viridiplantae; phylum Streptophyta; class Magnoliopsida; order Asparagales; family Amaryllidaceae; genus Allium; species Allium sativum. The sequence continues at coordinate 723,774,394 of CM060919.1, forward strand.
TGCTAGATTTGATTCATTTTGTGACATTTACATGTCTAAATCATATGCAAGTGTAAATGTAAATCTTAGTTTACATGTCTAAAATATATATGCAAGTTTACATACAAGTTTGACGTGAATCATATGCTAGTTTATATGTAAGATTGTATGCGAATCATATGTAAGTCTTAATTTACATGTCCTAATTGCATATGCAAGTTTAATACAGGTTAGTATGTAGATCATATGCAAGTTTATGCGAAAACCATGTTCATATATGCAAGTTCACCTTTATGTATATAGATCTATGCAAATCATATCTTATATAATTTGATCCATGCCAGTTTGTAGTTTATGCAAATTATGCCTATTGCCTATGCAAGTTATTGATTACGCAAATTTATAATTATATAAATTATAATCATACAAGTTTTGATCCATGCTAGCCTATTTTTATTTGCAAGTTAGATCTGTATTTTTATGCAAGTTGTGATGTTTTTGTGAGTTAGGCTATTTGCTAGCCTACGTATTATATGTATTACACATACGAACAACGTGGGGGCAATGGGAAAATATTAAATATTAATATTGTGAAAATTGGCATAAAATGGCTTAAAAATATATAATAAATTTGAGACATTAATTGGCCTAATTTATATGCATAGAAATTATGGACATAATTTAGGTGACAATTATGGAGATAGATTAATTTGGAAGTTATTGAAAATTTGAAATAGGGATATTAATTCAAATTGGGGGTTGAACAATAATGTGTAATAATAAATGCCCGAGATATGAGGTTAGACTCGTTTGTGGTATAAGACTGCCCGGAACCGCCCGGCACATCCAGCAACCACAAACGGTAGTCTAATGTGAGAGGTCAAAGACATAAATTAAATGAGTAATAAACGCCTAAGATACGGCGTTAGACTCGTTTGTGGTATAAGACTGCCCGGACCCGCCCGACACATCCAGCAATCACAAATGTCAGTCTAATGTAAGAGGTCGTAGGCATAATTAAAAAATGCTTAGACACGAGGTTAAGTCTGGCTTGTGGTGGAAGTCTGCCCGGAACCGCCCGACATATCCAGCGGCCACAAGCAATCGACTTAATGTGAGAGGTCTGTGCATTAATAATTAATTAATGCTGATCAAAGACGAATATGAATGACAAACAGAAGTAATTTGGTTGAGTTGAGTAATTCTCTGAGTACCAATCTGATGTTGATTTCAGTCTTCGGGGTTGATACTTAGGGAGTTATTCTCTTAACCAATGTATCTGTAAACTAAGATGTACTTAATCATAAATTAAGTAAAAAAACATGTTATACGATATATATATATATGTATATATATATGATACATAAAACATGAAAAGTGGGTAGGGTTAAGACCAGCTTAACCAATAATATATTAATCTGATAAGTGAATAGGGTTTAGACAAACTTAACCAACATTGATTTGATAAGTGAATAGGGTTAAGACAAACTTAACCAATATTGATCTGATAAGCGGATAGGGTTAAGACCAACTTAACCAATAATATATATTAATGTGATAAGTGGGTAAGGTTAAGACCAACTTAGCCAACAATATATGAGTGAATAGGGTTAAGACCAACTTAACCAATAATACATAAGTGGATAGGGTTAAGACCAACTTAACCAATTATATATATATTGATCCGATAAGCGGATAGGGTTAAGACAAGCTTAACCAATAACACATGTTGATTTGATAAGTCGGTAACATGGGTGACATGTGGGATATAATTATAAACACTTAACCAAGTTGAAACATGTAAGAAGACATTAATAAAAGGGGGTTAAGTGGAAAATCCTAGTGGGGACCAAGCATAGGTGGAAAGCTTGTGTCAAGCGTGGGGACCCTTTTCAACCAGTAACCCATTTAGTATCTAAATGAGCTCGATCTAGATCGAGGACGGGACACACTTACTGGGCTTGATTGTATGAAGTCAAAACGGGTTAGCGGTGGCAGCGCAAGTCCAAAGGGGTCATGTGCGTGCGTGAGCCCAGGCTGGTAGGTAAGACGTTGTTGCATCGTGTGGATATAAGTCGTGCATCTGTAGTGGTATCGGGTTGCCACTTTGGGAAGTGATACACCCCACTGTGGGACCTGCACGGGTATCTACGAGTTAGGGAGCCGATTGAATGGGGAAGGTAGTGGGTACGACTAGCGGAGATAGGAGCAGGCGGCACCTATGAAGACAGCTAGGAGCACAACTACCATATTATGAATAAATGTTATAATTAGAATGGGGAGGGTAGTGGGTACAACTAGTGGAGATAGGAGCAGGGGGCACCTGTGGAGACAACTAGGGGTACACGAAACTACCATTATGATTATTATGTTCAGTAGGCGGGATCAACTTTTAGGATGACCAGTAATGGTGCAGTATAGTAATTATCCTATAGTGATTAGGAGCACGATTAACGCCAGTATATTCCTCTTGTTTGTTTTGTCTTGCCACTTGCTTCACAGTCATTCCTTGTTTTACCAGTTTATGCCTTATCCTAATTACTTTAATAATTATATTGTTAAAGTTAATGGACTCGCCAGACTTTATGTTTGACCCCCTTTGTTTTCGCCTCTTTTCTTCCTCCCCCCAGGTTCTCAGGGTGGGACTAGTGCTAGTGGAGCTTGATTTGGATCTTTCTCTCTCTCTCTTGCAAGTGCTTGGATTGCTGAAAGTAAAGTTTTGCTCATCTCTTTTATGGCTACTTATGTTGGGGTTATGCTTTTTTACTTTATGTACTCAGAAAACAATTTGTCGAGATGGATACTAAGTGTACTTGGTTTTACTGTTGGTTTATGATGTTGTTGTAATCAAACTATTTCTCCGCTGCAATAAAAGTTGTTTTAAAATTTTCTAGTACCAATATATGTATATGTCTTGTTATAATCTGTTCTATACACCAACAATACTCTATGAAAGTTAATGCATTCCCTTTGAGAGTGACATTAACGGACGTGGGGTGTTACACGTGGTATCAGAGCTGAAGGTTAGCGGAACAGGTAAGAGATTTTGAAAAACTGTTTTTCAAAAGTGTTTTATAAAGAAATACTTTCAAAAATAAGTTTTAAGGAGAGTATTTTCAAGAGAAAAGTTTATTTTTAAAAAATAACCCCCAAGAGCCATGTATCCTTCCTTCGATTCTCCGTTTTAAATCTCTTTCCTTTTTGAATTTCTTCCTCCACGTATAGACGCTTTTTCTAAGATATGTAAGAACTTCCGTACGATGGGCGGAAAACCGCTTCATGGGACTGGGACGTTTGTCAAAGCTAGAAGGAAGCAGAGGACTTGTTGGTACCTTTAAGATAGACGATGGGAGGAAGGTTCAATTAGTAGCTTGGTTAATAAAGGATGAAGCCTCATTTTGGTGGGAGGTCATGAATGGAGAATGTATAGGCGAGACATGGATAGGACACACGATAAGAAAGTAGATCCAAGGAAAGGCGGTAAAGATAACAAGGGGCCAAGAGAAAAGGAAGAGCCACACTTGTGAAATACCGGACTACTTAAATAAAGACGTTAGAAAGAAGAAGAAGACTAGTTGTTATCGTTACGGAGAAACAGGACATCTTATTAGGGTCGTCCAAAGAAGCAAAAGGCAAAGGTAAGGACAAAGTACAAGATCTTTTGGAGGGCAGGCGTGTTCCCTCACGTCCGGCATACCTGATAGAGGTAGAAATATCTTGGTTGGAAGTTTGGTTTTTATTTTTGATCATCCTGTTCGAACCTTGTTTGAATTCTGGCGCTTCACACTTGTTTGTATCTGCTTCGTTAGTTGAAAACACTGCACCTAAATACTAGTCTAGTTACGGATCCCATAGTAGTCTCAAATCCTATTGGTGGTTCAGCTCATCTTTCGATGATTTGTCGGAATTTGAGAGTGTCTATCTTGGGCGTTGGGTTTGAATGCAACGTCTTCGTTCTTGGCTTCATGGGCTACGGCTTGATTCTAGGCATGGATTGGCTAGCCAGATACGGTGCCATCCTAGACTGTGAAAGAAGAGTAGTTAAATTGTTGACTCGTTATGGAAAGACCCTTGATATTTCTTGTGACCCTAGAGGTCTGGTGATGCTTAGCTAACTAGAATCTCTTAACGCGTCCAACGATGATTTGGAATCTGTTCATGTGGTCCATGAAGATGGCGACATCTTCGATGAAGTTCGGGGTTTACCCCGAGGCACGAGATCGGCTTTCGTATACCTAGTAGATAATGCAAAGCCAGTTGCATTACCAATGCGCCACATGGCTCCGAGAGAGAGAAGGGAACTCAATAAGCAAGGGAACGAGTTGCTTGAGAAGGGGTTCATAAGAAGAAGCATTTTGGAATGGAGTGCTCCAGTTACTTTTGCTACAAAGGCTGATGGTTCACATAGACTGTGCATAGACTATAGAGAGCTGAATAAGCTCACCCAGAAGAAAAGACACCCGTTGCCGAGGATAGATGATTTATTCGATCAGTTGGTTGGAACTCTGGTTTTCTTGCAGCTGGATTTGGCTATAGGATTTCATCAGCTAAGGGTGGCTGAAGACGACATAGATAAGACTGCATTTAGAACTCTTGACGGTTTCTTTGAGTGGCTCATCATGTCTTTTGGTTTGACGAATGCACCCGCATACTTCGTTGACTTAATGAGTAGGGTGTTTAGGGAGTTTTTAAACAAGCTTGTGGTAGTCTTTGAAGACGATATCTTGATTTTCTCTAGAAGCGAGGAAGAGCATGCCTTACATCTTAGGGAAGTCTTAGAGACACTACAAGCATATCAACTCAAAGCTAAGTTCTCCAAATACCATTTTTGGAGAAAAGAGGCGAGGTTCTTAGGACACGTGGTCTCTAAGGAAGGGATAGCTGTGGATCCCGCAAAGGTGGTGGCAATCCCAGATTGGAAGATTCCTAAGAACGCAACAGAAGTAAGAAGATTTTTAGGACTGGCGGGCTATTATAATAAGTTCATTAAGGACTTCGCGAAGATGTCAGCCCCACTTACTCGGTAAACGAAGAAGAACTTGACTTTTTCTTGGGATGTTGACCGTGACGATGCTTTCCAGCATTTGAAGAGGGGCTTCGACGACAACTCCAGTTTTAGTTTTGCCAGATGGAAGTAAGCCATTCACAATGTATACCGGTGCTTGCATAACAGGGCTTGGAGCAGTTTTCGATGCAAGAGGAAAAGGTGATATGCAAAAGGAGGCAAGTACGAGTATCACTTATCATCCACAGATGGATAGATGGACAGGAAGGGGTGAATAGAATCCTTGAAGATTATTCGAGGTTATGTATCCTAGATTTTGGAGGGACATGAGAAGAGGCAACTAGTTTAGTGATGTTCATGACATGTTTCACGTATCGCATTTGCTGAAGTGTTACAAGATACCACAGAATCAGTGGAGCCGAGCATGCTTAGAGAAGTGGAAGTAGAGTGAGATGCCACGATTAGATGAGCTCCTACATGCATCCTTGGGTCAGAGGTATAAAAGCTACGCAACAAAGAGGTCAAGTTGGTCAAAGTGCGATGGGGAGATAATCAAGGAGACGCGACTTGGGAAGCGGAAGACAAGATGCGTACGCTGTACCCTTTCCTTTTTAAGCGTATGTTTTTTTAACTTCTCCTTTCTCTACCGCTTTGTTGATACTTGTCCTATCGTTTAATATGTCTTTGCGATGATATCTTCGATCTTTTGTTAGGAAAAACCCTGTGGTTTAAACATGTGTTTGAGACATGTTATGTTTGGTGGATGCATATGGATGCAAGTGGTTACTAGTGGTTGCTCGTGGATGCATGTACACACACATTAGGCACTAAATCGGCTCAATCACTTTCATATTGCATATAAATGTGTGTGCATATTTAAATTAATGGATGTGTATTGGTTGTGTTATCATATGGATGCTGCATTTTGATGAATGGTTGTGCACACATGTAGAGATAATATGTATCGTTAGGATTCTTTCGCATACATAATGGACGTATGGTACTATCATGATTTGCATTAAGGAGGTCAACTGAATCAGTAGACCGTGTGATTTTGCATTAAATAGGGAACATATACACACACTTTTTGCATATGTTCATACGGCATTAGAAGTCTTTTAAGGACAATGGATGCCTGTGTTTGATGATTGAGTAGATGGATGATTAGATGGTAGGATATACATTCTCCTTAACTTGGAGATTTCAGGGACGAAATCCTTTAAGGAGGGGAGAATGTAACACCCCGTAATTTTAAAATGTTAAAATTAACAGATTTAAGAATACTAAATTGTTAAATTGAGAATTAAGGGAAATGGGTTATGCCATTGCGTTCGTCTCGAAATTCTGCTTGGAATAGACTCCAAGTTTTCGTAAATCGGACTTCGTATGAGGAAGTTATGGCCCTCGGAATTTTCAACAATTTTATATAAATTAAAACAGTTCAGAATAATAAATTCGAAATTCAAAATTCAAACAGGAAGCGGGCTGGGTGGGATTTCTCCCGCCTAAGGGCCAGATCGACCAAGGGGTCGACCTACCTTATACTGGTCGACCAGGGGGTCGACCTACCCCCCAGGGCAGATCTGAAATCAGATGATCCTGACTTGTTGCTGAGTCTTACCTGACCTGTTGCTGAGTCACTAGGGCAGAGGTGGCAATTCTAGAAAACTCTATCTAGTCCGGACGGTTGTGATTGCTCCTATGATAATCTAACGAGTTAGGTTGATTTAAACTTCTATAAAAGAGTGCCTAGACTCAAACCCTAAACCTAAACTAAATCAGTCTCTTGGCCACCATGTTGCTGCTAGGATAGTTCTCCTTCCTAAAGCTTAGGGATTAGCAAGTCGGAATTCTAATTTAAAAGACGAACAAATCATTCTCTTCTCTAACCCGTCTTTGTGAGTACAATTTCTTTCACAAAATAATTAATAAACTAATTACGATGAGTTATAACTTGGATTATGAGAACATGTCTGTTGAATCATGTGATTTAACTATGTTATCGTCTATTGGTAAATCATATGCTAGTTCGTATGTGAATCTTATGCAAGTCTGTTTTTACATATGTTAGCTCGTATGTGAATCTTATGCAAGTTTGGGATGTTAAATCGTATGCTAGTTTGAATGTGAATCTTATGCAAGTTTGTATGCGAATTATACAAAAGTTTATATGCGAATCAAGTATATACATATGCTAGTTTATACACAAAACGTTTGATATTAGTTTACATGTTTAAATTCATGATATTGGTTCATATGTCTAAACATATATGCTAGATTTGATTCATTTTGTGACATTTACATGTCTAAATCATATGCAAGTGTAAATGTAAATCTTAATTTACATGTCTAAATTATATATGCAAGTTTACATATAAGTTTGATGTGAATCATATGCTAGTTTATATGTAAGATTGTATGCGAATCATATGTAAGTCTTAATTTACATGTCCAAATTGCATATGCAAGTTTAATACAAGTTTGTATGTAGATCATATGCAAGTTTATGCGAAAACCATGTTCATATATGCAAGTTCACCTTTATGTATATAGATCTATGCAAATCATATCTTATATAATTTGATCCATGCCAGTTTGTAGTTTATGCATATTATGCCTATTGCCTATGCAAGTTATTGATTATGCAAATTTATGATTAAATAAATTATAATCATACAAGTTTTGATCCATGCTAGCCTATTTTTATTTGCAAGTTAGATCTGTATTTTTATGCAAGTTGTGATGTTTTTGTAAGTTAGGCTATTTGCTAGCCTACGTATTATATGTATTACACGTACGAACAACGTGGGGGTAATGGGAAAATATTAAATATTAATATTGTGAAAATTGGCATAAAATGGCTTAAAAACATATAATAAATTTGAGACATTGATTGGCCTAATTTATATGCATAGAAATTATGGACATAATTTAAGTGACAATTATGGACATAGATTAATTTGGAAGTTATTGACAATTTGAAATAGGGATATTAATTCAAATTGGGGGTTGAACAATAATGCGTAATAATAAATGCCTGAGACACGAGGTTAGACTTGTTTGTGGTATAAGACTACCCGGAACCGCCCGGCACATCCAGCAACCACAAACGGTAGTCTAATGTGAGAGGTCAAAGGCATAAATTAAATGAGTAATAAACGCCTAAGACACGAGGTTAGACTCGTTTGTGGTATAAGACTGTCTGGACCCGCCCGACACATCCAGAAACCACAAACGTCACTCTAATGTGAGAGTTCGTAGGCATAATTAAAAGATGCTTAGACACGAGGTTAAGTCTGGCTTGTGGTGGAAGCCTACCCGGAACCGCCCGACATATCCAGCGGCCACAAGCAATTGACTTAATGTGAGAGGTCTGTGCATTAATAATTAATTAATGCTGATCAAAGGCGAATATGAATGACAAACAAAAGTTTGGTTGAGTTGAGTAATTCTCTGAGTACCAATCTGATGTTGATTTTGGTCATCGGGGTTGATACTTTGGGAGTTATTCTCTTAACCAATATATCTGTGAACTAAGATGTACTTAATCATAAATTAAGTAAAAAAAACATGTTATACGATATATATATATATATATATATATATGATACATAAAACATGATAAGTGGGTAGGGTTAAGACCAGCTTAACCAATAATATATTAATCTGATAAGTGAATAGGGTTAAGACAAACTTAACCAACATTGATTTGATAAGTGAATAGGGTTAAGACAAACTTAACCAATATTGATCTGATAAGTAGATAGGGTTAAGACCAGCTTAACCAATAATATATATTAATTTGATAAGTGGGTAAGGCTAAGACCAACTTAGCCAACAATATATGAGTGGATAGGGTTAAAACCAACTTAACCAATAATATATAAGTGGATAGGGTTAAGACCAGCTTAACCAATAATATATATATATTGATTCGATACGCGGATAGGGTTAAGACAAGCTTAACCAATAACACATGTTGATTTGATAAGTGGGTAACATGGGTGACATGTGGGATATAATTATAAACACTTAACCAAGTTGAAACATGTAAGAAGACATGAATAAGAGGGGGTTAAGTGGAAAATCCTTGTGGGGACCAAGCATAGGTGGAAAGCTTGTGTCAAGCGTGGGGACCCTTTTCAACCAGTAACCCATTTAGTATCTAAATGAGCTCGATCTAGATCGAGGATGGGACACGCTTACTGGGCTTGATTGTAAGTGGTCAAAACGGGTTAGCAGTGGCAGCGCAAGTCCAACGGGGTCATGTGCGTGCATGGGCCCGGGCTGGTAGGTAAGACGTTGTTGCATTGTGTGGATATAAGTCGTGCATCTTTAGTGGTATCGGGTTGCCTCTTTGGGAAGTGATACACCCCAATGTGGGACCAACACGGGTATCCACGAGTTAGGGAGCCGATCGAATGGGGAAGGTAGTGGGTACGAGTAGCGGAGATAGGAGTAGGCGGCACCTATGAAGACAGCTAGGAGTACAACTACCATATTATGAATAAATGTTGTAATTAGAATGGGGAGGGTAGTGGGTACAACTAGAGGAGATAGGAGCAGGCGACACCTATGGAGACAACTAGGGGTACACGAAACTACCATTATGATTATTATGTTCAGTAGGCGGGATCAACTTTTAGGATGACTAGTAATGGTGCAGTATAGTAATTATCCTATAGTGATTAGGAGCACGATTAACGCCAGTATATTCCTCTTGTTTGTTTTGTCTTGCCACTTGCTTCACAGTCATTCCTTGTTTTACCAGTTTATGCCTTATCCTAATTACTTTAACAATTATATTGTTAAAGTTATTGGACTCGCCAGACTTTATGTTTGACCCCCTTTGTTTTCGCCTCTTTTCTTCCTCCCCCCAGGTTCTCAGGGTGGGACTAGTGCTAGTGGAGCTTGATTTGGATCTTTCTCTCTTTCTTGGAAGTGCTTGGATTGTTGAAAGTAAAGTTTAGCTCATCTCTTTTATGGCTACTTATGTTGGGGTTATGCTTTTTTACTTTATGTACTCAGAAAACAATTTGTCGAGATGGATACTAAGTGTACTTGGTTTTACTGTTGGTTTATGATGTTGTTGTAATCAAACTATTTCTCCGCTGTAATAAAAGTTGTTTTAAATTTTTCTAGTACCAATATATGTATCTGTCTTGTTATATTCTATTCTATACACCAATAATACTCCATGAAAGTTAATGCATTCCCTTTGAGAGTGACACTAATGGACGTGGGGTGCTACAATATGTATCTACCAGTTCCAGCATGTGTCATGACCAGAAATGTGTGCACATGCATATTTGTACTATCATATGAACAAGCCATGTGCCTAAAGGTGTTTAAAACTAATCCTAGCTAGTGTTGATATAGAGAAATTCTGAAGATAGGGCTGCTTGTTTGATTGAAAGGAGATGATGCTTGTGTTTTCATTTGATCTCTTGTGAAGTGCACGACTAGCAAATTGATGAAGTACGCATGTGTATATGTACAAATTGGTTTTTAAAGCTTACTTTATTGCCAAGCTTCACTAGCTTTTTGGTAGATATAGATGAAAACTTGATTTTGATTGAAATTGAGTTGTGAAGGCTTTCATACTTAAGTTTCTTCCCAGGCTAGTATGTAGCTAGTTTATGTTGCAGCACTACTGTACCAAGCCATCTTCATTTTTTTAGTTAATTTATTTCTGTTCATAAGTTAGAAACAAATTTTAAAACAAGATGCAAAACCAATACAAATCATTGTATAAAAGGTTTTACATACATACATACATACACATATATATACACACACATACATTTGCAAAGGAATGTAACAAATGTGAGGGAAAGGCTGTGCGCACTAACTGACCACCCCCAGAGCCCGGAAAGCCATGAGAATAGTACTAGAACAGGAGATTGATCTGGGAAGTCCTCTGCTTGAGTATGGTAGCCTTCGGCACTGGGTATCCACCTTTTACATTTGCAAAGGAATGCAACTGTAACGGCCTGGGGAATTCCCGATCTTGGATATCGGCATACAACACTATGTTGACTACTCAAGCATCGAAAAACACCGGATAGTCCATGAAAGAAATTAGAGAGTGAGAATAGATAAGATAGAAACTTAGAATAGAAGAAGAAGAATAATATATAACATCAGAGTAAACACGAATCTCACAACGGAACGAACAATATATAATAGATTCATAACTTTGAAACAAAACCAGTATATGTATACAGTAACATTTTCAGAGTATAACACTTACAACACAACGGAAATAAACAATAGCTATAAAAATGTTGCTGAAGCCTCCTGCTCCAGCTCCTTCTAGTGCATCTGTAAATCCCGAATACTTGACTGCTCATACAAATTTGAGCAACCAAGAGTTTAGGGAAAACAAAACAAAACAAACTCCGGGTCAGTCATGGGACTGGTATGAGTAAACAATTTAAAACAGTTTAGGAAAATAACGATATCTCATAAAACCACGCCGTATAACGGAACGGGGTTTTCCCTTGTGAGAATCCAAATCAATTTGATTTAACTTTCAAATCATTTTGAATGAAACAATGATCTTTTATATCAAAACTCTTTTGATATTATAATAGTGTCTATCAACCACAATATAATAATCATCTTGCAGAGCGCTTTCATCTCACGTTCCACATATATAGTATACAATCAAAACCGCGAGCACTTATTGGGTCATGGATTTCCAACTATGACAAGGTATGGAACTACCTTCCGATAGTGTACCTCTAGAGAGGAATACACTGGGTTCAACAAGAACATCTTGGAACCCGGCCACACATGACTGACCACTCATTTCGCTTGAGTGTATCGAATGTATATCACCAACGGTTGGGATCAGCAACCACTTCCCGAATGCTACATTATCGAATAGATTAAAGAATGAAATGAATATCTCTAGATAGGTGATAATACACCCTACTTGGCAGCCAACCACTTAGCCATGCTGCCTGCCCGATTTTTATCATTTCCCGGTTGTGAGGCTAGAGGCCATGCTTATCTTTGACAGATCACACATCTATTCACTTCGAATGTCACATCGTCATACCCGCCAAATCACAAATTGATTTCCCAAAAAATACAATGGGTATACAACTAAGAGTAACGAATTCCTCCACCACCAAACGTATATATGTAACAACCCGTATTTTTGAATAACATGTTATAACATAAATCAAGGCAGAATTAAACTGTAAAATCTGAATCAAGGGAAACAGGCTGTGCCATTGCGTTCGTCTCGGAAAAATACGTGAAATAGAGTCCGAGTTTTCGAAAATCGGAGTCCGTATGACCAAGATATGGCCTCGCAAAGTTTCACGAAAAATTCAAATTCAAAACAGATTCAAAAATTTCAATTTTCAGAAGTGGCGGGAAAATTCCCGCCAGACCCAAGGGGTCGACCTGGGGGTCGACTGGGGAGTCGACCTCCCCCCCCCCCCAGTTCGACTGGGGAGTCGACCCCAGGGTCGACCTGGGGGTCGACCTGCCTGGTCGGACCCAGGCAACCTGGTACACCTATTTGGCTGTTTTGACCCGTTTTGTTGGCTAGTGACGGGATTTGATGGCTCTGATTGAATCTAGGGTTAATCCTATGGCTAATACTATCCTAATCTTCTATAAAAAGAGCCCTAAACCTAGCCTAAATCACCATTATTCAATCCTACAACTAAACTATGTCAAATTTGTGTCTCTCATGGCCTCCACTCTCATGCTAAAATTCCTAAGTCTATGTATATGAGAGATTTTGAGTTCATACAAGTGTTTTCAAACTTGTATGAGTGTTCTTAGTTTGCATTCAAGTCAAGTTGCAACATTTCTATTTCAAAGCAAGGATTTTTATTGATTTGGCTCAAGGGTTTGTCATTGGGAGCTTGCATATTTGGGTTTTTTGGTGATTGCATAAGGGCTTCGTCTCAATCTTTATAATAAATATTCATTTGTGTCTTCATAGCATTGTAAGCCCTTTTCTACTTTCTTTTTTATTGAACTCTAAAGTTAAATGAATGATGCAAGTTTGAGGTTGATCATTATGATATGCAAGTTTGGTTGATCACTATGATATGCAAGTTTGGTTGATCACTATGATATGCAAGTTTGGTTGATCACTATGATATGCAAGTTTGGTTGATCATTATGTTATGCAAGTTGGTTTAATCATTATGTATGACACATGTTGCTATGTTATGCAAGTTTGGGTTGATCATTATACACATGTTATCATGTTATGCAAGTTAAACTTGAGTTTTGGGATTAAAGCTTCAAGCTTTATATTAAAGGTTGCATTTTGGCAACATGGAAGTTATCATATCCCTTATGATAACTTGCATGTGAGGCTAAATGCGAACTTCTAGCAACTTCTACATGTCATTTATCACCATGTATCACTCATATGCTAAGTTTGGTTTTATGCATGCTTTTGAAGCCTAATAATGCAATATGCAAGAATATGAACATATGTACATTTCATATGCCACCATGATAAACTTGTGGCTTCAACACCTTTTTGTCATGATTATGCCAAGTTCCCTATTTTATCCTTTATGCGTTGAAGCGATTATGTAAACGAGGGGATTACGTTGGGATTGGGTAACATTATGACATAAACATGGTTTTTATAACATGACGTGATATGTTAACTTGTAATTATGTTTTGGAAACATAATGGACATGACACTTAGAAAATATGAGTGTGGCCAACTCGAGGTTGGGTTGAGTTTATAGCATAAATCTACCCGGACCCGCCCGGCTTAACTAGTGGCTACAAACAATAGGACCCAATGTGAGAAGTTGGTCATGTTGTGCTCGAACCCGAGGTTAGACCTAGTTGTGGTGTAAAGCTACCCGGACCCGCCCGGCTTAACTAGTAACCACAACAAAGTCTAATGTGAGAGGTTAAAGCGCATTAAGTTAATTAATGCCTCCTGATTAGGGTTAAGTCATGGTCTACTTAATACTTAACCAATTTGGGCTTGATGGGTTAATCGGGGTTAAGTCAGGAACCTTGGGTACGCTTAACCAATTTAATCCACGTTTGGATCGGGTTAACCACATTTAACCCGTTAAGAAACCCTAGTTGCGTGGTCCTTTTCAGCAGTAACCCTCTAGATAGTATCATAAGACCCTAGGACTAGGCTAGGGTGGGGGCACGATTACTGGGCTGATTGTAAGAGACCAAAAGAGACGGCTGAATGATGCACCGGTTGTTCAGGCGGACCATGGTCGTGCACATTAAGTCCGGAGTTGAACACGGGCACCGGTAGGTTTCGGCTGTGCATCCTAGAATTGTGTCTGAGGGTTACACCATAGGGCCAGATACACCCTAGGGTAGACCCTGCACAGTCAACTACATTACATGATTAAGCCATATGACACCGATACACGACGAGTTAGGCTTATAGGGAGCCGATCGACTAGACTGTGTAGTTGGACCTTGGTTTATGTCACCTCATGATATTGGGCCAAGCTTGGGCCAAGGGATCAATTCTTGTTTTTACTTGACATGTTGGAATGCTAGTACACCCGTGGTGCAAAACTTAACCTTGATTATGCGATGACACCTTTATCTATCTTGTTAGTTAATCGCCATGCCAGTATGTTGTTATCCTTATGTTCATCTCAGCTTCTCATGCCAGTTAACTTTACTAGTTCATGGACAGATAGTAGTAGGGCTTACCAGTCTTTTTGACTGACCCATTTTCTTTTGCCTCTTTTCTTCCGTTTCCCCCCCCAAGGTTTGCAGGGTGGGAACATTGGAGCTTAGCTTGGATCTTTATAGCTTGCTTACTGGATTTGCTCATGTACAGTTTTGGACATTGAGCTAGCTATGGTTTATCACTTCACTTTGGGGATAGTAATGTATTTCAGTTTTTCAGTTTATGCTTTTCTCTAGACTTTGTTTGTTGGAAAATAATGAGTACTTTGTTGTAACTTGACTCTGGTTTTGAAATGCTAGTTTATCCGCTGCTTTACTACTCTGTTTTACTTATATGTTCTGTCTTGTGATATCTGCATGCATGTTTACCTTGTTTAAACGCCCCTCCAAAGCCAGTGTGCTTGCAAGAGTTACCCTGGCGGAGGTGGGGTGTTACATTTGGTATCAGAGCATAAGGTTTACAAGATTTGAGCAAAAGTGTTTTTGAAACTTACCTTTTGAAAAACTATTTTTAAAACCAATTAAGTATTTTCCAAGAAAAGTCTAGTTTATTTTAAAAGGCTATTCCCCAAAAGCCACTAGCACTATCCTTCGTTTCTTCATTCTGAATCTATCCATCTTTTTCTTCGTTTCAGTATGGCCGATAATTTTTCCATTCTGGAGGGCGTACCAGTACCTATTTGGTTTAGAAGGTACATGGGGGCAAGGGCAAATGAAGCCGGCCCCGCGAACATTCCTCCTCCTTCCCCCATGGCTAACATTTCTCCTCCTCCCGTAGCTGAGGTTCCTCCTCCTCCTCCTCAGCATACACAAGCGGATTTCGCGGAGCTTTGCAAAGACTTTAAGTCGATGGGTTGCAAGAATTTTGTCGGAACGGAAACTTCTGTGGAGGCAAGAAACTGGTTAAAGGAAACTGAAGACCTCTTTGCTATCCTTGATGTGGAAGATCGTAGAAAAGTTCTGTTGGCGGTATGGCTATTGAAAGGGGAAGCTGCTTATTGGTGGGTAGTCACCACCACTACTAGACCAATTGAGACTTGGGATGACTTTAGGAGAAGGTTTGGACTAAAGTTTCTATCATCGACGGAAGAGAACCTTCAGATGGAGAGGTTCCTATCTCTAAAGCAAGGGGACATGACCGTTAGGGAATACGTGGATAAGTTCAATCAACTTGCTCAGTTCGGTCTAGAATTGGTAAACACAGCTCGGAAGAAGGCCCTACACTTTGCTCTAGGATTGAATGAGCCATTGCGCGGTTTGGCCATGTCTCATATACCCATGGGGGCGACCTTCGAGAGTTTGGTGAATATGGCCCTGCTTCAAGAAGAAGATAAGAGTGGCAAGGAGGAGGTCAAGGCAAATGAGTCTCAGGGCGAGAAGGTAGATTCCGGAAAAGGGGGCAAGAACAACAATAGCAAGGACAACAAGTCAAGAGAAAGGAGGAAGTGTAACTTCTGTGGGATTATTGGGCACATAGCCAAAGAATGTAGGAAGAAGAAGAGGAAGTTGGGAGAATGCTTTCATTGCGGAGAGTCTGGACATTTTAGCAAGAATTGCCCGGAGAAGCAAGGACAAGGGAAAAGGCAAACTCAGCAAGCAGGACCCTCTGGAGGGCAGTTGCAGGCTCTCCTCACTCTTGATCGAGGTAGTGTTTCTGGAAAAAAAGTCATGTTTACATTTCTGATTTCCCTGTTCATACCTTAATTGATTCTGGCGCATCGCATAGTTTTATTTCTGATCTTGTTGAAAGTTTGCACCTAAGTACTAGTCTAGTTGAGGATCCCGTTTGTGTTTCAAATCCAATTGGGGGTTCCGCCCATCTATCTATGATTTGTGTGGATTTGAAAATCTCTATCTTGAGCATAGAATTCATGTGTAATGCTTAGGTTCTCGGGTTTATGGGATACGGGTTGATTTGGGTGTGGATTGGTTGTCCAGTTATGGAGCCATTCTTGACTGTGAGCATAGGGTAGTGAGGCTCATGATTCTCCTCGGTAATACCCTAGAAATTTCTTGTAATCCTAGAGGTCCCGTCATGTTATCTTGAATCTCTCGACTCGTCCATCGATAATCTGCAATCTGTAAGGGTGGTCCGAGACTATCCTGATGTCTTTGAAGAAGTTAAGGGGTTACCCCCTAAACGAGAGATAGATTTCCGCATTTATCTAGTCGATAATGCCAAGCCAGTTACATTGCCCGTTAGGCACATGGCCCCGCGAGGAAGAAGAGAGCTTGGTAAGCAAATCAAGGAGTAGCTTGAAAAAAATTTCATAGGGCGAAGCATTTCAGAATGGGGTGCTCCGGTGGTATTCGCTACTAAGGCGGATAGTCCATTTCACTTAAGCATGGGTTAGAGAAATCACCCTAGTAAGTACATTTGGCAACGTGGATTGGCACTTGTTTTCAAGAGATAGTTTTCTGCGTGGGATACCGTATAGTATGTAAACGAGATCCAAGATTCACTAACGAATCTTGGAAAGCTTGCATGAAACCATGAGTACGCAGTTGGGTGAAAGCCAAGTATTTTAGGCAAAGAATAAGTAGAAGGGGAATGAGAGGCAACGGTGAAATGAGTTCTAACTCATATTTTGGAAATAAGAATTAAGAACTACGGAATTGCGAAGTTAAAAGACGGTCAAGGCACGATGGGATTAAGCACAAGAAAATGCGGCTTAGAAGATGGAAGACTAGATACGCGCATTAAATCTCCTTCTAAGAGTATATCCTTGATCCCTATTGTTCCGTAGAGCTTACTCGCATGCTATCTTTTAAGTATATCCTCTCGGTCCTATCCTCAATCTTAGTTCTGTTGCCAACCCCATAAGGAGTATGACTCGCCTATTTGTGATATATGGTTGAGATGAAGAACTTAGAATTCTTGGTAACCTTTGATTTCACGACGGCTGTTGAGTCGATGACGGGGTCATTAGCATCCCTTGAGCTTAGACCCACACTTCTTGATCAAGTTGGGGCTTCGCAGAAGGAAGATCCACAGATAGTCGAGGTCATGGACAAGTTGATTCGTGGCGAGACGTCTAGTCACCTGGCCAGATATACTATTGATGATAAGGGTTGGCTAAGGCGTGATGGGAGATTATGTGTTCCTCGAGTGGGAGATTTAGTCCATAGAGTTCTTGAAGAAGCGCATCACTCGAAGATGACTATACATCCTGGAGGGGACAAGATGTATAGGGATATGAAGCGCATTTTCTTTTGGGATGGAATGAAGAAGGATGTAGCAGAGTATGTTTCAAAGTGCATGGTATGCCAACAAGTAAAAGCCGAGTCGAAGAAACCAGGTGGACTATTACATCCATTGGAGGTCCCGCAATGGAAGTGGGAGAGTATTTCTATGGATTTTGTGGATGGATTGCCTAGGTCAAGAAAAGGGAACACGAGCATATGGGTCATAGTTGATAGACTTACGAAGAGTGCTCACTTCATTCCAGTAAAGAGCAAGAGAACCACATCATGGCTAGCATCTATTTATCTTCGAGAGATAGTGCGGTTGCATGGAGTTCCTTCTAGCATAGTTAGCGATCGTGACCCAATTTTCACTAGCCAGTTCTGGAACAGTTTGCAAGAAGCAATGGGTACGCGATTGAATTTGAGTACAGCCTATCACCCCCAGATGGATGGCCAAACCAAGAGGGTGAATAGGGTGCTAGAAGATCTTTTGAGGCTTTGTGTTCTTGACTTTGGTGGTACTGGGGAAGACCACCTTCCTCTTGTAGAGTTTGCTTATAATAATAGCTATCAAACTAGCATAGTGATGGCACCATTCGAAGCTCCGTATGGGAGGCCAAGCAAGTCACCAACATGTTGGTGGAAAGACGACGGATAAGCTTATAATTGAGCCTGACATGATAAGGAACACATCCGAGAAGGTTGAATTGATTCGAAGACGGATGAAAACGGCCCAGGAAAGACAGAAATCCTATGCAGGCAAGCGAGGGACAGACTTAGAATTTATAGTTGGAGATATGGTCTTTGTGAAGATTTCTCCTTTGCGAAATATGGTTCATTTTGGGCAGCTGACACCAAGGATCGTAGGACCCTTCCCTACTATAGAAAGAGTTGGGAAGATGACTTATAAGGTGGAATTGCCGAGAAGCTGGCCGGAGTGCATAATGTCTTTCATGTCTCGCATCTCCGGAAGTGTTTGCACAGATCCGCCGAAGTGGTTGGACCAAGTATTCTTGAAGACATGGAGGTAGAGAAAGAGGCGACCCTGAGACGAGCTCCAATTCGTATCATGGAAATGGAAACAAAGAAGCTAAGAGGCAAAGAAGTTAAGCTGGTTAAGGCGTAATGGAGTGAAACAGAGGAAGACGCAACTTGGGAAACCAAGGAGAAGATGCGTGGCTTTTATCCATTCCTTTTTGAGTTTTTGATGGTACATTCCCAATCTCCGTTCTTAATCAGCATATCTTTCTTCCACTATCCATGTTTATCTGGTTATCTCGTTAAACTTGTCATGAGAACCTTAGGTAGAAGCCCTTGGTTGAAACATGTATTTGAAACATGTTATGCTTGATGTTTGCCAGTGGTTGCAAGTGTTTGCACGTGGATACTCATGGATGCATGATACACATTAGGCACTAAGATCGGCTCACACACTTTCATGTTGCATATGCATGAGTGCTTATACTTATTCATGGATGAAACTTGTTATGCTATCACATGGATGTTGCATATGGATGAATGTTATGTGCACTCATGTAGAGATTATGAGTTATGTTAGGAATTTGCATACATATGGACTCATTTCACTAACATGTCTTGCATTAAGGTGGTTTACTGAATCAGTAACCTCCTGATTTTCGCATTAGATAAGTACATATACACACACCTTTGCATATGATCATACAGCATTTAGAATCCTTTAAGGACAATGACTACACGTGGATGATGTTTTGAGTAGATGGATGATGGATGGTAGGATACGTTCTTCCTAACTTGAAGATTTCGGGGACAAAATCCTTTAAGGAGGGGAGAATGTAACAACCCGTATTTTTGAATAACATGTTATAACATAAATCAAGGCAGAATTAAACTGTAAAATCTGAATCAAGGGAAACGGGCTGTGCCATTGCGTTCGTCTCGGAAAAATACGCGAAATAGAGTCCGAGTTTTCGAAAATCGGAGTCCGTATGACCAAGATATGGCCTCGCAAAGTTTCACGAAAAATTCAAATTCAAAACAGATTCAAAAATTTCAATTTTCAGAAGTGGCGGGAAAATTCCCGCCAGACCCCGGGGGTCGACCTGGGGGTCGACTGGGGAGTCGACCTCCCCCCCGGGTCGACTGGGGAGTCGACCCAAGGGTTGACCTGGGGGTCGACCTGCCTGGTCGGACCCAGGCAACCTGGTACACCTATTTGGCTGTTTTGACCCGTTTTGTTGGCTAGTGACGGGATTTGATGGCTCTGATTGAATCTAGGGTTAATCCTATGGCTAATACTATCCTAATCTTCTATAAAAAGAGCCCTAAACCTAGCCTAAATCACCATTATTCAATCCTACAACTAAACTATGTCAAATTTGTGTCTCTCATGGCCTCCACTCTCATGCTAAAATTCCTAAGTCTATGTATATGAGAGATTTTGAGTTCATACAAGTGTCTTCAAACTTGTATGAGTGTTCTTAGTTTGCATTCAAGTCAAGTTGCAACATTTCTATTTCAAAGCAAGGATTTTTATTGATTTGGCTCAAGGGTTTGTCATTGGGAGCTTGCATATTTGGGTTTTTTGGTGATTGCATAAGGGTTTCGTCTCAATCTTTATAATAAATATTCATTTGTGTCTTCATAGCATTGTAAGCCCTTTTCTACTTTCTTTTTTATTGAACTCTAAAGTTAAATGAATGATGCAAGTTTGAGGTTGATCATTATGATATGCAAGTTTGGTTGATCACTATGATATGCAAGTTTGGTTGATCACTATGATATGCAAGTTTGGTTGATCACTATGATATGCAAGTTTGGTTGATCATTATGTTATGCAAGTTGGTTTAATCATTACGTATGACACATGTTGCTATGTTATGCAAGTTTGAGTTGATCATTATACACATGTTATCATGTTATGCAAGTTAAACTTGAGTTTTGGGATTAAAGCTTCAAGCTTTATATTAAAGGTTGCATTTTGGCAACATGGAAGTTATCATATCCCTTATGATAACTTGCATGTGAGGCTAAATGCGAACTTCTAGCAACTTCTACATGTCATTTATCACCATGTATCACTCATATGCTAAGTTTGGTTTTATGCATGCTTTTGAAGCCTAATAATGCAATATGCAAGTATATGAACATATGTACATTTCATATGCACCATGATAAACTTGTGGCTTCAACACCTTTTTGTCATGATTATGCCAAGTTCCCTATTTTATCCTTTATGCGTTGAAGCGATTATGTAAACGAGGGGATTACGTTGGGATTGGGTAACATTATGACATATACATGGTTTTTATAACATGACGTGATATGTTAACTTGTAATTATGTTTTGGAAACATAATGGACATGACACTTAGAAAATATGAGTGTGGCCAACTCGAGGTTGGGTTGAGTTTGTAGCATAAATCTACCCGGACCCGCCCGGCTTAACTAGTGGCTACAAACAATAGGACCCAATGTGAGAAGTTGGTCATGTTGTGCTCGAACCCGAGGTTAGACCTAGTTGTGGTGTAAAGCTACCCGGACCCGCCCGGCTTAACTAGTAACCACAACAAAGTCTAATGTGAGAGGTTAAAGCGCATTAAGTTAATTAATGCCTCCTGATTAGGGTTAAGTCATGGTCCACTTAATACTTAACCAATTTGGGCTTGATTGGTTAATCGGGGTTAAGTCAGGAACCTTGGGTTCGCTTAACCAATTTAATCCACGTTTGGATCGGGTTAACCACATTTAACCCGTTAAGAAACCCTAGTTGCGTGGTCCTTTTCAGCAGTAACCCTCTAGATAGTATCATAAGACCCTAGGACTAGGCTAGGGTGGGGGCACGATTACTGGGCTGATTGTAAGAGACCAAAAGAGACGGCTGAATGATGCACCGGTTGTTCAGGCGGACCATGGTCGTGCACATTAAGTCCGGAGTTGAACACAGGCACCGGTAGGTTTCGGCTGTGCATCCTAGAATTGTGTCTGAGGGTTACACCGTAGGGCCAGATATACCCTAGGGTGGACCCTGCACAGTCAACTACATTACATGATTAAGCCGTATGACACCGATACACGACGAGTTAGGCTTATAGGGAGCCGATCGACTAGACCGTGTAGTTGGACCTTGGTTTAGGTCACCTCATGATATTGGGCCAAGCTTGGGCCAAGGGATCAATTCTTGTTTTTACTTGACATGTTGGAATGCTAGTACACCCGTGGTGCAAAACTTAACCTTGATTATGCGATGACACCTTTATCTATCTTGTTAGTTAATCGCCATGCCAGTATGTTGTTATCCTTATGTTCATCTCAGCTTCTCATGCCAGTTAACTTTACTAGTTCATGGACAGATAGTAGTAGGGCTTACCAGTCTTTTTGACTGACCCATTTTCTTTCACCTCTTTTCTTCCGTTCCCCCCCCCCCCCCCCCGCAGGTTTGCAGGGTGGGAACATTGGAGCTTAGCTTGGATCTTTATAGCTTGCTTACTGGATTTGTTCATGTACGGTTTTGGACATTGAGCTAGCTATGGTTTATCACTTCACTTTGGGGATAGTACTTTATGTATTTCAGTTTTTCAGTTTATGCTTTTCTCTAGACTTTGTTTGTTTAATTAATGAGTACTTTGTTGTAACTTAACTCTGGTTTTGAAATGCTAGTTTATCCGCTGCTTTACTACTCTGTTTTACTTATATGTTCTGTCTTGTGATATCTGCATGCATGTTTACCTTGTTTAAACGCCCCTCCAAAGCCAGTGTGCTTGCAAGAGTTACCCTGGCGGAGGTGGGGTGTTACAATATACGTTTGAAGATATCAACTTACGTGATCTATTAAATATACTCTGTCAGACATTCTCCCATACTGGTCGTCCCGGGACTGGACAAACCAAAGGCACTATTCTGTAAACAGGACAACCCTTGCATAACTCTGTCTTCAATTATCTTCATCATATTTGATCGCAACGCTAACGCCCATACGGAGTGGTTTTCAGATAATGAATCTGATCCCGGTCTCTCCGTATTGACGATGGAAAAAGGGTCAAAAACTTCAGTAGTCGGTGAGTTAACTATCAAAGGAAAACATATGTACAAACAACGGTCGTATTTCCAAGTGGAAATCTTACCGATCAATCATCAATCAACATTTTCTCTTTAGTTCATTAATTTATTTATTTCCTATTCCCATATATTCAACATTCCTTATTTTCAAAATTTAGAAAATATACGTTATTAATCATTGGAAAACATTTCCATCTCTTTTCCACATATCACTGTCATTCCGGTATTCTTTACCATCCAACATTTCATTTTCTATGATTTGAAAATATCTCTGATTATATTTGGAAAATGTTTCCAAAACTCATTCCCTGGGTTTAATCAGATGTTTAAATAAAACATCGCTATGCCACTCAAACCATTACCCTGATTAACTAATTTCACTTAACCAACCTTCACTATCGAACCGTAACCATTCCTTAGTTAAAAACGAAGCCAATCAAGTTGGGGTATAACTACCTCTCAGACCTTAACTGAACAACATTTCTAACTTCGAAATAGACAAGATTCACCTTCTAAACCTTTAACAAACTTCCTTATGAAACACTTGGATTCTATTTACGAATCCACTTCTTTATTGAAAAACATTGATTATAACTATAGCGTTAAAATCCCTACTTCTGAAATATATAACTCCAAAATATAACTCGATTAACTCAAATCAATTAATCCTAACTCCATTAACTTTAACTCGATTAACTCAAATTCATTTACACTTATCACTTAACTCCTTTCGAATAAACTATATTCGATTAACTCCTTTCGAATAAACTATATTCGATAACTCCTTTAACTCTATTCGAATAAACTATATTCGATTAACTCCGTTAACCCTATTTGAATAAACTATATTCGATTAATTCCTTTAACTCTATTCGAATGAACTATATTCGATTAACTCTTTTCGAATAACCAATATTCGATAACTCTTTTCGTATAACCAATATTCGATAACTCTCTTCGAATAACTAATATTCGATTAACTCCTTTTCTTCGAATAAACTATATTCGATAATCTCTTTTCGAATAACCAATATTCGATAACTCTTTTCGAATAACCGATATTCGATAACTCTTTTCGAATAACCAATATTCGATTAACTCCTTTTCTTCGAATAAACTATATTCGAATAACTCTAATCCGACTAACTCTAATTCAATTAACTCTCTTCTGGTTAACTCTAACTGATTAACTCTAACTGATTATCCCTATCCAACGTACTCTTCGTCCATATTCAGTTTCAAATATCGATGTTGAAATCGATTCTTACTTCTTTATATAAGTCCTGACTTATATATTCTATTTATCCAATGATAAATATTTTTACTTAGTTTATAAAACCTTATTTAAATTAATCTTCTTACTTTGTCTGTTAAAACAGATTTCTCTTCGATGTTCACTTTGAATTCATATTTTGTTATACCCGTGTGCGAAGCACGAGTCTAAACCTTCCTAGTGTAAAATTCTCTTTTTATACAATTCTATTCATTTTTCAAGTATTTCCTTTTATAATCTATTTGTTTTCTAAATAAATATTTCCTTTATGATTCTATTTATTTTCTAAATAAATATTTCTTTTTATAACTCTATCTATTTCATAAATAAATATTTCCATTTATAATCTATTTGTAAATGTTTTACAAATATTTCCTTTTCAATTCTATTTGTAAATGTTTTACAAATACTTCCTTTTCAATTCTATTTGTAAATGGTTTACAAATATTTCCTTTTCAATTATATTTATTTAACAAATAAATATTCTTTTCCAATCCTATTTATTTAACAAATAAATATTTTCTTTTCAATTCTATTTGTAAATGTTTTACAAATATTCCCTTTCCAAATCTATTTGTAATTTTTTTACAAATATTTCCTTTTCAATTCGTTTTAACAAATATTTCCTTTTCTAACTCTATTTAATTTCCTAATATATATTCCTTTATTTATTATTCTATTTATTTAACAAATAAATATTCCTTTTAACTTCTATTTAATTAACAAATAAATATTTCTTTTAAATCTATTTATTTTCTAAATAAATATTTTCTTTTTATAAAATCTTTTGATTTTATAAATATTTCTTTTTCAATATAACATTGAATTTTTCCTTTTCTATTCCAGTATTCCTTATGGTATTTAACGTACCATATAACAATGATCTGTATCGTTCCAACATACAAAATCAATAGATTTCATATCACATCATATAACACAATATATGAAAAATAGTAAAATAAATGTTGAGGAATCCGGTTGGATTCCTCCGACCTGTTTCCCTGCATCCACAGATGTTAAAAAATATAATTAACATCGATTTCATTTCAATATGAAATATTCTGCTAAACAGAATTAATATTTGATTAACGATTTATATATATATCGTTATCTATAATTTCAACCAATACATAAGCAATTCAACCAAACGGTTAACACACAACAATCAACAAATAATTATCAGTTCTAAAAATATGTTATCAAAATATAAGTGTTCATAGTTGGTGAGTTTTACTCACATTGGACGATCATCGTTAATAACGATAACCATCGCTTGATTCAGATGGACAATTTATTTTGCTATAAATTGTAGCGAGCTCCGATTCACCCCTAGTCAGTTCCATTCTATAGTGTCCGTCCATGCGATCCTAGCGGATCTTGTTTCGTCCAATTCCGATAACAAATGAATAAGATATTGCAGTTATAAGTTGGCGTATACATTTAAATAACTTAATTAAAATGATTGAAATAACTTTGGGCCTCACTCTTTATTTCGAGCCCAACATCCATCGGTTAAAACTCAACCCGTCAGATCCTTTCTTCCTCTTCAAATAAATCCGAACCTCTCCAGTATTCCCCTTCTTCGTTGACCGCCCTTTGACCATCTTTCCCCGTTGACTCGGCCACCACCCCTGAGCGAGACCACGACCATCCCGTTCATCTTCGCAACCGCTACCCAATGGTCCTCACTACCCCGAGCTCGAGACCCCCCCTCCAAAACCGACGAGTTAACCCAAACAACATCGAACACTCCACAACTTCGCAACTAGCTTCAAAGGAATCAATTCCGACTCCGTTTGCTCACACAGCGTATTTTTAACCATCGAAATATCGACTGTTTTTCACATTAAAAATCCGTACGGTCACACACTGACCCCAAAAATCACGAAACTTGAAATCTAACAATAATTTAATATTACAGATCTAACAAAATTAGTTTCATCGAAAACGGAGGTCGTTTGCAAAACTGACTATTTTTAAAGCTCTAAATAACCCATTTAAATATATAAATATATTTAAAAATAATTAAATTAAATATTAATAAATTAATATTAACGTATACATTCACATTAAAATATCATACAGCCCCATATCAGCTTTATAACTCGATATTTCAAAATTCCCAATTATATCGACATTCAATTTATATTTAAATCCTTTTATAATATAAATAAATCGTTATAAATTATAAAGGAATTCCATAGCGACTTTTCGAAATTTTGATTTGGGCATAAATCAAAATCTACCCAATGAAATCCCGATTTTTCTCTTCTACTAGAAAAATACAATTCAATAGATTCCAACGTTTCTTGTTTCACAGAAATCTGGCTTAAAACGGACCCTGTATATTCAGTTGAAGTTCAAATCGCCAAATAGCGAATTGCCGCGACGTTACGGGCTCGATTAAAAGTATAATATAAATTATATGTTCAATTGTCGTTCAAATAATATATTCGTTATTCTAATTCAAATTCTAAGCTGAATTAAATATTTTAAATTGTCCAGTTCACATTATATTGTCAATTCACTATTTCCGACTATTTCGGAATTAAATATATTATTATATTATTTAAATTAATTAAATATTCAATATTATTTAATTAAACAACCCTTTAATTATCTAAATCACTAATTAAATAATTAAATAAATTAATTATTATACCGTAAAAATACGGGACATTACATTCTTCCCCCCTTAAAATAATTTCGTCCTCGAAATTGCTAAGGTAGAAAACAAACCCTATTAACTGCGTTAAAAATTATTTGGCTTACTTATTAACTTCTGATTCAATTGAACTAATTTATTTTAATTAAAATATGAACTCATTTCTATCAACGAATATTTTCAAAAATTCTGAAAATTTTCTAACACCCGAAATTTTCGATTTTTTTTGCCAGCACCTCCTTTGTACGGCTTAATCGGTACAACTACAACTCGCCTCTCTAGGCCTTCTCCAACCCAAAAGAAAATAAAATAGCCAAGCGGCTTGCCACACCCATCAAAATCTCATACCCAATTGGAATATAAACTCATACCTTTTTGTCGGGCATATCATTATCTCATTTCCATCTGCTGCCAATTCAGCATATACCCATATCATCCCAACCAAACAATCTGTTTTTATCCACAAATCCAACCATTCGCTTACACCTAAGTCAATTTCCATTTTGAACTCAAATTCCAACATCAATTCCAAATTCTAACGACATCAATCCAACTTACTCGATATCATTATATTCTAATTCAATTCAATTTCAACTTAACTAGCTTTAATTCAATTCCAGCTTGCTTTCAGAAGTTTCAATTCAATTTGTTTCAATTCAAACAAATCTTTCCCTGAAAATTTTAAACCATTTACCATATCAAAAATCAAATATTCCCTTTCGGAATCAAGCAACTTGTTTTCTCAAAACATTTCCAAAAACAAAAATTTTGGTAGTAATCCGTCACTTAAAACTCGAAAATGAATACTGACGATGTTGAAGTCATTATCAGAATTATTTTCCAGTGAATGAAGTGAGTTCAATACTATATCACTTTCAAAACCATATCTAACACTTCCATTTTGAAATTCATTTCAAAATATCCTTCACAATGCTTGTAAAACAATTTAAAATCTCCTAGGATTTTAAAATTCTCATATATTCAATTCAATTCCATTTACAAACACTTTTCATGTTTTCAGAATTTCAAATTCCAAATTCCAAATTCTGATTTAAATTCAAATTCAATTCATTTCGATTTCATATATTTAACTTATATGAATTCTAATTGGTTATATATAACCATTTCACTTTTTAAAATCTCATTTGATTATAATTACAACCAATATATCCAATATACTATAATATATCAAATATCTATACCTTGTTTCTATCAAAATATAATTTGGATAAAATTATTTCATTTACCCTCTTTTCAAACCATACCGTGTTGGTCCATCGTATTCAAGTGTTTATAAACCCCTACCGATACAGTGGATCAAACTGATCGACCAGAACCCATAAACAACTCACCCAATAAATCACCCTTGCATAACTCCGTCTTTAATTATCTTCATCATATTTGATCGCAACGCTAACGCCCACACGGAGTGGTTTTCAGATAATGAATCTGATCCCGGTCTTTCCGTATTGACGACGGAAAAAGTGTCAAAAACTTCGATAGTCGGTGAGTTAACTATCAAAGGAAAACACATGTACAAACATCGGTCGTATTTCCAAATGGAAATCTTACCGGTCAATCATCAATCAACATTTTCTCTTTAGTTCATTAATTTATTTATTTCCTATTTCCATATATTCAACATTCCTTATTTTCTAAATTTAGAAAATATACGTTATTAATCATTGGAAAACATTTCCATCTCTTTTCCACGTATCACTGTCATTCCAGTATTCTTTACCATCCAACATTTCATTTTCTATGTGTAACGATCCAGGGTTTTTGTCGACTTTGGTTATCGCCATAAACTCAATGACGACTAACCAAACATCGAAAAATACCGGATTGTCCATGAAAGAAAACAGAGGGTGAGGAAAGATAAGATAGAAACTTAGAATAGAAGAAGAAGAACACAACATCAGAGTAACACGAATCTCACAGCGTAATGAATAACATATAATAGATAACATATCCTTGAAATAAAATCAGTATATGTATACAGTAACATTATCAGAGTACAACACTTACAACACAACGGAAATAACTATAGCTATATAATCCTGAAGCCTGCTGCTCCAAGCTCTCCAAGTATATCTGTAAAATCCTGACTACTTGACTGCCCATATAAAATTGGGCACCCAAGAGTTTAGGGAAAACAAAACAAAATAAACTCCGGGCCAGTCATGGGACTGGTATGAGTAAAACAGTTTAAAACAGTTTGAGCTATTAAACGATATCTCATAAGACCACGCCGTATAACGGAACGGGTTTTTCCCTTATGAGAATCCAAAATAATCTTTATATCAAAACTCGTTGATATTATAATAGTGTCTATCAACCATAATATAATAATCATCTAGCAGAAACGCTTTCATCTCACGTTCTACATATATAGTATACAATCAAAACCGCAAGCACGTATTGGGTAACGGATTTCCAACTATGACAAGGTATGGAACCACCTTTCGCTAGTGTACCTCTAGAGAGGAATACACTGGGTTCAACAAGAACATCTTGCAACCCGGCCACACATGACCGACCACTCATTTCACTCGAGTGTATCAAATGTATATCACCAACGGTTGGGATCAGCAACTGTTTCCCGAATGGGACAACATCGACAATAGATTTTTAGAAGTAAATGAAACTCTAGATTAGGTGATTATACACCCTAATAGGTGCGACCTACATAGCCATGATGCCTACCCGATTTTTGTCATTTTCGGATGTGAGGCTAGAGGCCACGCTTATCTCTGACAGATCACACGTTTATTCACTTTGAATGTCACATCGTCATACCCGCCAAATCACAAATTGATTTCCCCAAAAATACCACGGGTATACAGCTAAGAGAAACGAATTCCTCCGCCACCAAACGTTAATACGTTTGAAGAGATCAACTTACGCGATCTATTAAATATACTTTGTCAGACATTCGTCCATACAAGTTGTCCTGGGACTGAACAAACCAAAGGCACTATTCAGTACATCCATCTTAGGAAATCTTTACCTAAGATTTATACAACAACCCTTGCACTTTACTCCGTCTTCAATTATCTTTGGCATATATGATTCGCAACGCTTATGCCAATATGGAGTGGTTCTTCGGATAATAATCCAACCGGTCTCTCCATATTAACAACGTTAAAATGGTCAAAAACTTCGATAGTCGGTGAGTTAACTATCAAAGAAAAACAGGTGTGCAAACAACGATATTATTTCCAAATGGAAATTATATCGATCAATCATCATTTAACATTTTCTCTTTAGTTCATTAATTTACTTATCTCCTGTTTCCGTATATTCTAAACTCTTATTTTCTGTTATCAGAAAACATTTCTGATTCTTATTTGGAAAACATTTCCAAATTCCTTCATTGGGTTTTAAACAGATGTTTAAATAAAACATCGCCATGCCAACTCAAACCATTTCACTCATTAACTAAATTCACTTAACCATCCTTTACTATCAAACCTTACCATTCCTTAGTTAAGAAGGAAGTCAATCAAGTTGGGGTATAATTACCTCTCAGACCTTAACTGAACAACGTTTTAACTTTGAAATAGTCGAAGTTTATCTTTTAAATCTTTAACAAACTTCCTTACGTAACTCTTGGATTCTATTTACAAATCCACTTCTTTATTGAAAACATTGATTATAACGATAACGTTATAATCCCTACTTTCGAAATATCTAACTTCCATTATAACTTATATTCTTTAATGTGAATAAATAAATAAACACCTAATTTATAAATAAATAAATCTTGGTTTAAAAACTGGAAAGTATAAATACTTTCCCGAATTCGATATAATCGAATTCGACGATTGACTCTCTTCGAATAACTAATATTCGATTAACTCACTTCGAATAACTAATATTTGATAACTCTTTCTTTTCAAATAAACTATATTCGATTAATCTTTCTTCGAATAAATTATATTCGATTACTCCTTTCGAATAACTAAATTTGATTACCTCCTTTCGATTAAACTAATCGATAACTCCTTTTGATTAAACTATAATCGATTAACCCCTTTCGATTAAACTATAATCGATTAACCCCTTTCTTTTAACTTTATTTGAATAAACTATATTCAATATTCCAATATTGGATTTGGATTAACTTGGTTCGATTAACTCATCTTGACTAACTTAACTTGATTAACTCGATTTATTTAACTCAACTTGATTAACTCAACTTACTTAACTCAACTTGACTAACCATACTTGACTAACTCGACTCGACTAGCCATATTCGATTAACTTCTTTTGAATAACTATATTCAATTTACTTACCTTCGAATACCATATTCGATTTACTTAACTTTTGAATACCATATTCAATTTACTTAACTTTGAATACCATATTTGATTCACTTAACCCGATTCACTTAACTCGATTAACTCTAATCGATTAACTCTAACTCAAATAATTTATATTCGATTAACACTCTTCGAATAACTAATATTCGATTACTCTTCTCGAATAAACTATATTCGATTACCCTTCTCTCGAATACACTATATTCGATAAGTCTACTTCGAATAAGGGGTATTCGATAACTCTACTTCGAATAAGCGATATTCGATAACTCTACTCGATTTACTCCATTTGAATAACTCTATCTGATTAACTCTGACTGGTTAACTCTAACTAATTTACTCTATTCAATTAACTCTAACCGAACAACTAATATTCAATTAACTCATTTCAATTTAACTCTTTTGAATTAACTCCTTTGATTTATCCCTTTGAATTATTCCTTTGATTAATTCCTTGAATTAACTCCTTTGATAAATTCCTTGAATTAACTCCTTTGATTAATTCCTTGAATTAACTCCTTTGATAAATTCCTTGAATTAACTCCTTTGATAAATTCCTTAAATTAACTCCTTTGGTAAATTCCTTGAATTAACTCCTTTGAATTATTTCCTTTTCTATTTGTTTACTTAACAAATAACTGTTCCCTTTTCAAATTTTTATTTATTTAACAAATAAATATTTCTTTTATCTTTTCTATTTATTTAACAAATAAATATTTCCTTTATCCTTTTGTTTTCACAAATATCTTCTTTTATATTTAATTTCACAAATATTTTCCTTTATATTTGTTTTCACAAATATTTCCCTTTTAACTCATTTTTCTTTAATATATAAAATTCATTGATTTTATATAAATAATTTATTTTCAAATTAAACTTTGAAAATCCCCTTTTTACATCCCAGCATTTCTTACGGTATTTAAAATACCAAACAACGGTGATCGATATCATTCAAACACGCATAATCAACAACAGATTATATATCACATCATATACACAATATATAAAAACAGTAAAATAAATGTTGAGGAATCTAGTTGGATTCCTCCAACCTGTTTCCCTACATCACAGATGTTAAACAATATCATTAACATCGATTTCATTTCAATATGAAATATTCTGTTAAACAGAATCAATATTTGATTAACGATTTATATATACATCGTTATCTATGATTTCAACCAATACACAAGCAATTCAACTGAACAGTTAACACACAACAATCAACTTATAATTATCAGTTCTAAGAATACATTATAAAAATATAACTCTTTAGAGTTGGTGAGTTTTACTCACTTTGGCAGTTCATCGTTAAAGATCGATAAACTGTTGTTTGATTCGAATTAAACAATTTATTTCGCCATAAATTCAAACGTGCTCCAATCCACTCCCAGTCAGTTCCATTGTGGAGCTCTCGTCCATACGATCCTGACGGATCCAACCGTTCGAAATTCTGATAATGTATTACAATGTTATCAAGTTAACAAGTTAGTACAATATTTAAATTAAATTACAACTTGAAATTTTATTTTTGTGAATATGGGCCTTAACCTTTTTACTCAGCCCAACGAAAGTCCTTAAACCCAATACTGCCCACGTCCAAATCCTTTAGCCCATCCTCCATCTCACCAACCCGCTTATCCTCCTCCAGAATCCTATTTCCCGAATTAGAAACTCCAGACAAAAAAAATCAAACCTAACCTTTGACTGCCCAATACCGCTTCCTTGGCCATCATCCCCCATCAAAAACACCACCATTTATCCCTTGTCTCCCCAGCTTCACATTGGATCCCTTAGTGTTAAACTCGATCGCCCAAACATCCTCGACTTGGAGCTACTTCAAGCACAGTTGCGATAACCAATCCAAGGCCGGCGGTGTAACAACCCGAAAATCTAGGCCAGTTTAAAATTTTTATTTTGGCAATTTTAGTTAATTTTGAACATTTAAAATGATTTATTTTAAATAATATTGACGAGAAATTTATTTTGAATAGAATTCAACGTATATATTATATACGTCGTCGTTAGAATATAAATAATTTTATATAATTATAAATAGGAAATGATAATGGCGCGGTAGTTCGATAATTCGATTTCAAACTTCAATTGAATATACCGGGTGCAAAACAATCCGGATTTTAGTGAAACCAAAAACATTAGGATCTAATTGATAATATCTTTCCAACGAATCCGAAAAATCAAAATTTCCTAGCGGGAATCAAAAGATATGTCCAGTTGAAAATTCTGAATAGTCGCTATAGAATTCAGGCCCTTAAAAATGGGAATTTTGCAAACGACCTCGGATTTCAACGAAACCACTTTTGTTGGGTCCGTGATGTCAAATTATTGCTAGGTTTAAAATTTTATAATTTTTCGAATCAATATGTGAGCGTGGCAAAGGAAAACGTGTTTGACCAGTTTTAGTTGATTTTAATCGACCGGAAAATGACCATTTTCCAACGGTCTCAGAATTCGACGAAACTAGTTTTGTTAGGACCGTATCGTCAATACGAAGCTAGAAAATATTTTTCGGGAATTTTTAGAGTTAGTATATGACCCCAGTAAATTGAAATGCGCGTTCAAATTCAATATATAGAGTTATATGTTGATTTTAACGGAAACTGATTGAAACGGTCGAATCAGCTTGCGGTACATATCCCATTGTGTTCGGAATGGGGGTAATTAGCTATGGACGACAGGCGGTGGGTCTCGTTTCGAGGTCGAATAAAAAAGTTGCTTTTTGAAAATTAAATAAAATAAAATAAATAAATAAAAACCCCTTGCCCCTTTATCTATCTCCTCAGCCCCCCTTTTCATTTTTACAGAAGAGATAAAAAAAAAGAATCGCGCCCCCCAATCTCGCGACGCCAGGCGTCGACAACCGCCGCTCGGCCCCACGAGCTCCGCCACCACCTGCGGCCACCTTCCCTCTTCCTCGCGACGCACCAGGCCTCCCACCCTTCCCCGTTCCTCCTCCAAAATCGATGCCCTAGCCGCCACATCGACGCACCCCCTGAAGCCCTCCGCCTCCTCCGACGTCAGAGGCGCCGCCAGCAGTCCTCTGCGCCCCTCCAGCCCCGTGCAGTCCAGCAAAGATCCTCCCCCTTCAATTCGTGAGCCTTTATTTGATAGTTTGCACTTTTTCTTTTTCTCGGTTTTAATATAGGATAATCAATTTAAAATTCTGATATTTATGAAGAATGATATACATTGTGTTTCAAAATAAAATGCTTGGATTTTTGCTTATAAAGTTTTGATTTTTATAGCAAAAAGATTAGATTTTTAAAACAGAAAAGATTAGATTTTTAAAATAGAAAAGATAGATTTTTAAAATAGAAAAGATTAAATTTTTAAAATAGAAAAGATTAGATTTTTAAAATAGAAAAGATACGATTTTTAAAATAGAAAAGATACGATTTTTAGCGGTGTAAAAATAGAATTTTTATCTATATAGTAGTAGTATAAAAATTCGATTTTTATATATTGAATAGTGAAGTAAAAATTCGATTTTTATATATTGAATAGCGAAGTAAAAATATGATTTTTATATATTGAATAGCGAAGTAAAAATTCGATTTTTATATATGTAGTGGCTACGGGCAACGAAAGTGACAAAAGGCGAGAACGACGAAAATTTCTATAAATGAAGTGTCGTGGAGTTGGGATAGCTATCGGTGAGAACTTCTCACCTTTTAAAATTCCTTTTTCTAGTTGTATCATAATATATGCTAGGATGTAGACGATGTTTAGTAGCACCCGACACCCGTCATCCACAGACCATGGATGGCTGGTTTGTTTGATTGATGTGTTGTGAAAATTGTTTGTGATGTTGATGTGAAATCGATAATATAAATTAATGTGTTGAAAGGAAATAAAATATTTATATAGTTAAAATATTTTATCATTAAAAATATAATTTTTAACGTGAATATGAATAAATAAATATTCATTTACAAACCGGACGGTTTGTTTATGTACACTGATTTGAGTGACATTGATTGGGACTATAAATTTTACACATCGCCCAACTGCACAAATAAAATCTGTGCTTGTTGATTTAAAACCCCACACGGGTGTTGGGATAATATACGACATACACTAATCCCAATAATTAGTTGTATGTCGATCGATGGATTGACAGGCTGTTATAAGCATTAGATATATATATATTTGATGCTTATACAGTGTAGTGCACTTTGGATGATGGTTGATTATTTATCGTTGCTATTATATACATGTGTTGTATGGAATCCATATAATTAACTTTATATGGTAATTGATTGGGCCTCATTCCAATTTAGAAGATAAAGAATATTATAAAATAAAGGTTCATGTGTTGACAGTACTCATCCGTTGAGATTAGTCATGTGTTGAACGAAATATTTTAACAATAAATTTTACATCTTTATCATATATAAAATTAGAAATTAACTGGAAAATAGATGAGATGAGTGGTCTCCTGGATATTGATATGATGTTGGTTTCGGCCTTCGGGGTTAATATTCAGGGAATCGTTCTCTTACTAATTTACGGTTGGAGTCTGATTTGAAATCAAACGATAGATACCATAATTTTTATAAAATATATTAAATAACAAAAATAGTCACACGTGGACAGTACTCATTCGTTGAGATTAGTCATGTGTTGACAAGAATAAATATTCATTTGTTGAATAGAATAACGGAATTATTGAAATATATAAAGTCGTGTTGATTAGAGATGCGCTATTTTGACGCGAACGATATTTATATCGATTATATTCGTTTTTATAATCGAATAGAAAAGAAATTTGAATTGAATTGAATAGATAACGAATTTTAATTGAATTGAATAGAAAACCAATTTGAATTGAATCGAATAGAAAACCAATTTGAATTGAATCGAATAGAAAACCAATTTGAATTCAATTGAATAGAAAACCAATTTGAATTGAATCGAATAGAAAACCAATTTGAATTGAATCGAATAGAAAACCAATTTGAATTGAATCGAATAGAAAACCAATTTGAATTGAATCGAATAGAAAACCAATTTGAAGTGAATTCAAACTGAATCGAAATTGGAATTGAATTGAAATGAATTTTAAAACGAATTTATTAGGAAAAATTCAATTTTGATTTGAATTGAAATGGAAGTTGAAATGTTTTTGAAACGAATTTAAAACTATTTATAAAATTCATTTTGAATAGAAATCGATGAAATATATATTATATATATTATATATATAATATAATGGCCTGAATAGAACGCGCCGCGCCGCGGCAGTTCGCGAATTTCGACCACTGACTTCGAACGGACATTACGGGAGATCCGACCGTCGGATTCTTCTAAAACCGGAACCGTTGGGTTCGTATCGAAAAGAGCTTTCTAATGAATATTAGAAATTTTAAATCTAACGATTGGATTTGGAGATACGTCCAAATTAAATTTGGAAAAGGTTGTTGTAAGTGCAGTTCGATGGCCGTTGATGGAAATCGACTGTACGGGCCTTGATAAAATTATTAAAAAAAGTAATAATTTGCGTAAAATCATAAGAAATGATTTGGGGAAAAATTAGGATGAAAAACTCTATATTTGAAAAGATAAAAATAGATTTTTATCGAAATGAACTAGTTTTGAACTAAAATTAAAGCCCATTTATTTTTAAATAAATAAATTGGATTTGAAACGGGTTGTAAATAGAATCGATTTGTGGGTTTATCGTGAAGGGTGTTTTACATGACACTTGTTCTTTAACCCGATAAATAAATAGAATGTGATTTGGGTTTATCGTGAACTGTGTTTTAAATTACATTAGTTCTTTAACCCAGTAAAGGGAGTTTTAATGAATCTGCAATTAGATTGAAATGTGAATGGATAATGAAAATTATCAAATTTGGAAAGAGAGCGAGAATGGAGTATAACCAGTTTTGCTCCAAAGCGATAGTTAAATCTTTAATTAGATTTGAACGTGAAATGGTAATTACTTTTACCGATAACACCGTGGTGTTAGATATGGAGTATTACCAATTTTGCTTCATGGGATGAATAGGTTGGGATTGGAAAATAAAATAAATAATTACTTCGGTGTGGTTCGCTAATCCCGACTAGTTTGGAAAACCATAATCTGGTTTGAAATGACATCCAAAGGAAGATTAAAGAATAAATTCAAAGAATTTATCTTGGATAAAATTAATGGGAACCTTTCCCTAAGAATATGAAATTTAGAAACTAGCTGTAGGTTAGCTAAGAAGAATGGTTTCCTGGGTATTGATCTGATGTTGGTTTCGGCCTTCGGGGTTAATATTTGGGGAATTGCTCTCTTACTGATTTACGGTTAGTGACTAATGAATTGGAATGAGGCGTATGTTGTGTTTGTATAACATTTGTTTACTATATACGCGGGTTGTTCGGAAAGTCCGGGTTTATACCTATTCTGAATAACCGATTCGACGATATGTCGAAGATGAAGACGGTGGTCGAAGACCGGAAGTCTTCACATCGTTTGGGTGATTACTGATGATCTTTATTAGGTTGTACACCCAAGATGAGGGAATCAGTTGGTGGTCGTCCAGACGTACTTGGAGATCGACGGATATGCGAGGAAAGTGCCTCCGGTTTCGTTCAGACCCAGAACGAACTTGTAAATGGATTGTGTGTCTGACATTGGATTTTATTCTGTGTTGATTGATTTCTGTTAAATATATATCTGTTTGGCGGCGGAGAATTTATTCTCTTGCTTAAAGCCCTTCTTTGAGACATACGAGCTTAGAGGTTATATATCGATGGACATCAGTCGCATGGCATGAATTGCCTGTGTGGCATGCTGAGTTGCATGGATCAAGGCTTCTGTTGAAAAGCAAATTCTTGTGGTTGATGATCAAAGCACGGCCTACGTGGCAGCTTTGTGTATAGCGTGGATTCGCGAGCCTCACACCTCGGTATGAGTCAAAAACGGGATGAGGACCCAAGGAGTGCACGACGTTTCTTTCTAGCTATGGGTGGTGTCAGTGACCTACCAGCCCTGACATTTATATACTTTTCACCTTTGTGTTTGGATGCGAGGCGCCTCGATTATAGGTCCTATAGGGCCGGGAAACGTGTGTTCAGGAATAACTAATCCTCAAACGTAAGAGAGGACCGGTCTTGGAGGATCCCAGGGGTTACCCAGAGTGTGTAGTCCTGAGGCATTTGCTAGAGTGTCTCGAAGCGGAGAGGAGCTTGCCCCTTGCCTCGACTCATGACGGAAATCCAATTTCCAATACGTGTATTGCAGTTTTAATTGTAGAACTAGTATGGCGACATGATATATGGTACCCATGCCGTCTATGATTGAAATTGTTTTGACACTATACACTTATTATAGTATCAAATGATTTGTTTTAAACGTACCAAGCATGTTTGGCTATTATAAGGGAAAACCCTATCCTTCGGCTTGCGTTGCATTGTGTGATGGGACCTGGGTCTTATAATAGCTTCGTTTTTCGAAAAAAGCATT
The DNA here is from genome assembly GCA_030737875.1 of Allium sativum. Taxonomy (NCBI): domain Eukaryota; kingdom Viridiplantae; phylum Streptophyta; class Magnoliopsida; order Asparagales; family Amaryllidaceae; genus Allium; species Allium sativum. The sequence continues at coordinate 723,813,011 of CM060919.1, forward strand.
GTGCTTTTTATTCTATGCACTAGTATTCTTGGGAGGAAACCCGTTCCGTGTTATACGGCGTGGTCCCTTGAATTACTCTCTTTTAAAGTAAATCTTTAAATAACTGTTTTAGTTCTCACACCAGTCACATGACTGACCTGGAGTTTATTGTTTTAACCTAAACTCTGGGTGCCCCTATTTTCCGCACGGGCAGCTAGTAGTTTTGGTTTTGCAGATTTATATTCACAAGATCCTGATTTACAGCTGGAACGATGCTCGGAAAGCTCTGTATCCGTGCATTACTTTCAGTTGTGTTTTATATTGTTTTCCGCTGCTATGTAATTTATTGTAATCTCTGATATTCTTTGTTGTATAATATTTAATCATACTCTGTATATTCTTGTATTCTGATGGAATTGTTGTAATAACAATGAAATGTTCTTCCGTCTGTGTTCCAATTTGTCGTGTTCTCAAAACGATCAGGGGTTTCGAACGGTCTTTGTCGGTTTAACGACCGATTCAGATCGAGCGAAATTCCTTGCCGTCACAGGCGGCCTCCAGAATCCGGTAGCAGAGGCTCCTCAATGCTACAGACCCAACGTCACCCCTATTGGCCTTCACCGTGACCAGAACGATGCCAAAATCAGAAAACCCCAACACCCTAAATCAAAATTTCACGAGCACCACAGACCTCCAGACGTATCGCCACCACCCAGACCTTCTACTGACACCGACCCGCTCCCTTTACTGTTTACCTCTTCGAATAATATAACTCTAACCTCTCCATTGATTTTTGGCTGTTTGTTCTAACGTGATGTTGGCGGCTTATTTACAAAGGGATGGAATTTCAGTATTAGGTCTTAAGGAATTAAGAGGGGGTTATTTATAGTATTTCGTTTGCTTTTTGTTGGATTTTGTTGAGGAGATTTAGAAGGCCACGTTTTTGTTTTTAAGGCCACAGAGAACGGATGGTTTGAGAAGAGGAATCGTGGCTTCTGCTTTGATCGGAGAAAATAAATAAGTTAAGGAATGGATATTTGTTTTACATTTGAGAGTACCCCATTATGCGAAACTCTACTTGTTCACGGACTGATATGAAAATATCGTTAAATCGAGTAATGTGCCGTGATCCCAAAAATATAAAATATCGGTAGATTAATTCATATTGTGAAACCCCAAAATGTTGATTACAGGGTGCAAAATACTCCAAATAAAAAGTTGCTTATTTAATTAATTAAAATTTTCAATAAAATTCTAAAAATTAAATTATCACTACGTTTCAAAAGAATCTTGTCTAAATTCAAAACCAGTATCTAGTTATACCGAATAAACCGTTACGGTCGATAAACGATTCTATAGCGACTATTTTAAAATTTGATTTGGACACAACTCATAATCTACACGACGAAATCCTGATTTTTCTCTTCCATCAGAAAAATATACTTTACTAGGTCTGAACGTTTCTTGTTTCACAGAAATCCGATTTAAAACAGACCCTGTATATTCAGTTGTAGTTCGAATCGCCAAATAGCGAACTACCGCGCCATTTCGAGCTCGATTATAATTATATTATCATTCTACGTTCAAACTTCGTTTATATAATAAATTCTTCAATAAAAATTCAACTCTAAACTGAATATATATATATATATATTTTAAATAATCCAATTTACACAATATTGTGAATTCCACTAATTTTGATTATTTCTGAATTAAATATTATTCTATTATTTATATTAATTAAATATTCAATATTATTTAACTAAACAACCATTAAATTCTCTGAAACACTATTTAAATAATTATATAGATTAATTATTATATCGCTGGAAGTACGGGTCGTTACACTATGATTTGAAAATATCTCTGATTATATTTGGAAAATGTTTCCAGAACTCATTCCTTGGGTTTAATCAGATGTTTAAATAAAACATCGCTATGCCACTCAAACCATAACCCTGATTAACTAATTTCACATAACCAACCTTCACTATCGAACCTTAACCATTCCTTAGTTAAAAACGAAGCCAATCAAGTTGGGGTATAACTACCTCTCAGACCTTAACTGAACAACATTTCTAACTTCGAAATAGACAAGATTCACCTTCTAAACCTTTAACAAACTTCCTTACAAAACACTGGGATTCTATTTATGAATCCACTTCTTTATTGAAAAACATTGATTATAACTGTAGCGTTAAAATCCCTACTTCTGAAATATCTAACTCCAAAATATAACTCAATTAACTCAAATCAATTAATCCTAACTCCATTAACTCAAATTCATTTACTCTTATCACTTAACTCCTTTCGAATAAACTATATTCGATTAACTCCTTTCGAATAAACTATATTCGATAACTCCTTTAACTCTATTCGAATAAACTATATTCGATTAACTCCTTTAACTCTATTTGAATAAACTATATTCGATTAATTCCTTTAACTCTATTCGAATAAATTATTTTCGATTAACACTTTTCGAATAACCAATATTCGATAACTCTTTTCGTATAACCAATATTCGATAACTCTTTTCGAATAACCAATATTCGATTAACTCCTTTTCTTCGAATAAACTATATTCGATAATCTCTTTTCGAATAACCAATATTCGATAACTCTTTTCGAATAGCCAATATTCGATAATTCTTTTCGAATAACCAATATTCGATAACTCTTTTCGAATAACCAATATTCGATAACTCTTTTCGAATAACCAATATTCGATTAACTCCTTTTCTTCGAATAAAATATATTCAAATAACTCTAATCCGACTAACCCTAATTCAATTAACTCTTGTCTGGTTAACTCTAACTGATTAACTCTAACTGATTAACCCTATTCAATTTACTCTTTGTCCATATTCAGTTTCAAATATCGATGTTGAAATCGATTCTTACTTCTCTATATAAGTCCTGACTTATATATTCTATTTATCCAATGATAAATATTTTTACTTAATTTATAAAACCTTATTTAAATTAATCTTCTTACTTTATCTGTTAAAACAGATTTCTCTTAGATGTTCACTTTGAATTCATATTCTGTTATACCCGTGTGCGAAGCACGAGTCTAAACCTTTCTAGTGTAAAATTCTCTTTTTATACAATTTTATTCATTTTTCAAGTATTTCCTTTTATAGTCTATTTATTTTCTAAATAAATATTTCCTTTATGATTTTATTTATTTTCTAAATAAATATTTCCTTTATGATTTTATTTATTTTCTAAATAAATATTTCTTTTTATAACTCTATCTATTTCATAAATAAATATTTCCATTTATAATCTATTTGTAAATGTTTTACAAATATTTCCTTTTCAATTCTATTTGTAAATGTTTTACAAATACTTCCTTTTCAATTCTATTTGTAAATGGTTTACAAATATTTCCTTTTCAATTCTATTTATTTAACAAATAAATATTCTTTTCCAATCCTATTTATTTAACAAATAAATATTTTCTTTTCAATTCTATTTGTAAATGTTTTACAAATATTCCCTTTCCAAATCTATTTGTGAATGTTTTACAAATATTTCCTTTTCAATTCGTTTTCAGAAATATTTCCTTTTCTAACTCTATTTATTTTCCCAATATATATTCCTTTATTTCTTATTCTATTTATTTAACAAATAAATATTCCTTTTATATTTCTATTTATTTAACAAATAAATATTTCTTTTTAATCTATTTATTTTCTAAATAAATATTTTCTTTTTATAAAATCTTTTGATTTTATAAATATTTCTTTTTCAATATAACATTGAAAATTTCCTTTTCTATTCCAGTATTCCTTATGGTATTTAACTTACCATATAACGATGATCGGTATCATTCCAACATACAAAATCAACAACAGGTTTCATATCACATCATATAACACAATATATGAAAAACAGTAAAATAAATGTTGAGGAATCCATTTTGATTCCTCCGACCTGTTTAAACAATATAATTATCATCGATTTCATTTCAATATGAAATATTCTGCTAAACAGAATCAATATTTGATTAACGATTTACATATATATCGTTATCTATTATTTCAACCAATTCAACCAAACAGTTAACACACAACAATCAACAGATAATTATTAGTTCTAAAAATATGTTATAAAAATATAACTGTTCAGAGTTGGTGAGTTTTACTCACATTGGACGATCATCGTTAATAACGATAACCATCGCTTGATTCAGACGGACAATTTATTTCACTATAAATTGTAACGAGCTCCGATACACTCCTAGTTAGTTCCACTCTATTGTGTCCGTCCATACGATCCTAACGGATCCTGTTTCGTCCAATTCCGATAACAAATGAATAAGATATTGCAGTTATAAGTTGGCGTATACATTTATATAACTTAATTAAAATGATTTAAATAACTTTGGGCCTTACTCTTTATTTTGAGCCCAACATCCATCGGTAAAAACCCAACCCGTCAGATCCTTTCTTCCTCTTCAAAGAAATCCGAACCTCTCTAGTATTCCCCTTCTGCGTTGACCGCCCTTTGACCATCTTTCCCCGTTGACTCGGCCACCACCCCTAAGCGAGACCACCACCATCCCGTTCACCTTCGCAACTGCTACCCAATGGTCTACACTACCCCGAGCTCGAGACCCCCCTTCCGAAACCGATGAGTTGACCCAAACAGCATCGAACACTCCACAACTTCGCAACTAGCTTCTAATCAATCCCCTAAGCTCCAAAACAAAAGTAGATTTTCAAATTTCAACTCTATTCCTCCAAATCCTCGAAACCTAACTAACGCTGCTTTACAAACAGCGGCAAAAGAAACGCGTCGAACCCAAGTTGATTCACACAAGCATGGAGAAAAATCATCTTGCGAGTTCAGAAATTATAATTTCGTAATTTGTGGAATTTTGTGTGATTTTACTTTGATTTTAGAAGTGAGGATTTTTCTGCGTATGAAGAATTTAAGTAACGGCGGAAATTTGGTTGACCAAAGAAGTGAAAATTAGGTTTAGAATTAAGGTATGGTATTTATAGAAAGATTTAAATATTTTTTATTGATTATTTTAATTTATTTTAAGCAAACGCTAGTTGCAATGTTGAATAAAAATTTCTAAAATCACATACAATATCCAAAAATCACGAAACTGGACATGCAGCTAGAGTTTGACATCACGGACCCAACGAAACTGGTTTCGTCGAATTCCGACTCCGTTTGCTCACACAGCGTATTTTTAACCATCGATTGTTTTTCACATTAGAAATCCGTACGGCCACACACTGACCCCAAAAATCACGAAACTTGAAATCTAACAATATTTAATATTACGGATCTAACAAAATTAGTTTCATCGAAAATGGAGGTCGTTTGCAAAACTGGCTATTTTTAAAGCTCTAAATAACCTATTTAAATATATAAATATATTTAAAAACAATTAAATTAAATATTAATAAATTAATATTATCGTACACATTCACATTAAAATATCATACAGCTCCATATCGGCTTTTCAACTCGATATTTCAAAATTCCCAATTATATCGACATTCAATTTATATTAAAATCCTTTTATAATATAAATAAATCGTTATAAATTATAAAGGAATTCCATAGCGACTTTCGAAAATTTGATTTGGGCATAAATCAAAATCTACATAATGAAATGCCGAATTTTCTCTTCCACTAGAAAAATACAGTTCAACTGATTCCAACGTTTATTGTTTCACAGAAATCCGACTTAAAACGGACCTTGTATATTCAGTTGAAGTTCAAATCGCCAAATAGCGAACTGCCACGACGTTACGGGCTCGATTATAATTATAATATAAATTATACGTTCAACTGTCATTCAAATAATATATTCATTATTCTAATTCAAATTATAAGCTGAATTAAATATTTTAAATTGTCCAGTACACATTACATTGTCAATTCACTATTTCCGACTATTTCGGAATTAAATATATTATTATATTACTTAAATTAATTAATTATTCAATATTATTTAGTTAAACAACCCTTTAATTCTCTAAATCACTAATTAAATAATTAAATAAATTAATTATTATACCGTAAAAATACGAGACATTACGACAACAATATATACATAATCTAATGAACATTAAGTTATACACTTATGATTTTATAAAAAGATTATTTTAATTTTACTTAAGTAAATTCTGTTTTTTTATAAAACAAAATAAAGTGACAACGATGCTTATTTGCTGATATATACATATATAATAGTAGCAAAAAATTTAAACAAGCTTTCAAGATAAACAAAGATGTTAAAACATCATTGACTTGTTAATATAAAAATAACAAGTCAAATATATATACATATGACTTTAAAACAATGATTATTCTAATTTTATAAAATTTTCAAACCCAATATTATTTAATTGATTTTAATTACTGGATATAATTAATAATTTGTAGATTATAAAGTTGGTCAAAAATTGGGAGATTACAAGTACTTTAGCCTTTTATAGTACATAAGGAATTACATGGATTGCTAATGCCAATCTTCCATGTTTTTTATTCTAGCATTTGGATTATACCATGTATTCATCATCTGTCCTGCTTATTTATTGTACATGGTTTGCTAATATAGTCTTCAATGGGAAACATTGATTTGCGTTGGTGAATTTCAAACTTGGGCAAAAAGCCTGAAATTGATGGAGAAAACCCAATTTTTGAATAGGCAATGACTTGGTATTAGTTTTAAACTAATTGGGGTTGCAAGGATTGAGTAGTATTGGCTATTATAGCTTTGGGCAAAAATGTTATTCATGTTATTATTAGAACTATCCAGATTGGGTTATGATGGTGTGACTAGACTTTAAAATGGATGCACAATCATATTTATTGAGTTAAGAAAATTCCTATTGTCGTTGTGCTTTTGTCGTTGCTTGGGGTGGAAAAATGTAGTGCAGCTTCAGGAGTGTTAACGCAGTTTCCAATAATCGATTTATGGCGGTGGAGTTCCGGAGTACCTATAACTACGCAGTTCTTTTGTATGCAGATTATCACTATGGCTTTACTTGTGTATGTATGCAGTTCATGGATTTATTACTTTGTGAAGCCATGGTTCCTTGGCTTTCTTCTATCGTGAACTTGATGGGAATATTTTAGCTTGTGGGCATAATGCAAGTTTCCTTAATTATTTCCTTATCCTTCGGGTCCTTGTATTCATTAAGTAGTACTCCTTTTGAATTACAACTTTTTTATCATTCAATGTTAGGTTAATATTGTAGTGCATCCATATTGCTTCATTGTAAAATTAAGATTGCGATGCAACCCTAATATGTTGATGTTACTTTAAAATCATTTTGCACCCCCATTGCTTGCAATTGCTATAAGGAATATGCCATATTTTTATATCACTAGTATTGCTTTTGGGGCCACGAAACAATCTCTACATTTTGTTGTTACTCAACCATTGTGCGGTAGTCTTGACTTATTATTGTAACGACGACATAAGCTTCAAATTTGGTACTTAGCTACATCATAGTTTTACCCATTAAATTTAGTGTTAGAGTTCCAGAGTAGTCCATTTATTTTGCGACTATCTCAGGACTCCAACGCAAGATTATGACCTTGATTTTATGCTAAAGAGAATAACACAGTTGTTATGTTTTATCACCGTTTTAAGATCTTGATGTAACACGGATCTTGATGTAACACCATATGGACTTTGATATTTTTATTTGTTTCCTTTCCGTAGTCCAACTACTATCGTGGGAGCAATTCTTTTGGTTCTATGCTTGCACCAATTTTCCTTAACAAAGGTTTAATTTCTTTTATGTAACATTTAGAATTATGATTTCCAATCCTAGAAAACATAAGGTATTGTACACTAAATAGTGGAGTGATATGTCCATGAATATTAGACCATTATATTGGTAACCATATTTTAATTGATATTTTGAGAAAGAAATATTGGATGAAGAGGGATATGAGATATATATTGGCTATATATAAGTTTAATAACATAATATTTGTATTTTTTTCTCTGACAAATATTTGGAGATGTTTTTGATGAATGGAGGTACTTAGTAGCATAAACTAACTTATAAATGCAAGTCTTACACCATTGCAAAGGGGATTATTTCTTGTTTCACTTTATGGAGATTATGCCAAAATGTAGGTTGATTTTCTTCTGATCCCATTTAAAATCCCTGTGTTCTCTCTACAGCTTCATGAAATATAGTATAAATCATATAAAGTGCACGTAGGGATAAGTGAACCAATATAAATCGTGTGTATTCTACTCATTCTCTATATTTTACAACAATTTGAATTGACATCTGAAATAGGGTATATTTAAATATAAGCCATAGGTTTTCAATTTATGATTAAACTTAAATCATTATGTACATTCTAGGTTATGAAGGAATTGGGTAAGTAGATAGACTCGGAAGTATAGTATAATTAGTGTACGTATCAAATACACACATGTGTGTAAAGTGCAAGTGCAACATGGAAGTAGTGTACATAGCTATTGTGACTACATATACATATTGGGATATATACCGAAATATTCATATTTGTCTCTTAATACATGCCTTTTTCATATCCATAGTTTACATTTATGTAGACACTTTTCTTAATTTACACAAATATATAGTATGTTGTAAAGATATTTCAATTAATCAAAAATTTACCTATATTCAAAATGACAACTAATTATGTTTAAGAAAGCAATTAAAAAGGAGATGACATATGAATTGGTTACCCCTTTCGTCTACTCGTCCTTTGATTCCATTTCAAAACAAATTTGAACATTTAAGCACATCCTAATTTGACTAATCTAATCTATACTCTAAAAGATGAGTATAAAATGTTGTGCTCTCAGCCATCCTCACATTTGAAACCCAAGAATCACAAAAGCTAGGTCTCATAACCAAAAAATTAGCATTTCACTTTGGTTTTAACCGTCCCCTATAGGAACAAAATTATATTTACTATTTTCTTTGATTCCATGTTTTTCTCTTCCCCAATCGATCTTTACTGATGACTATGTCGTCATTTTATCCTTTCTCCTTGGCCGACCTAAGTAGCAATCTCCCTTTCGTGTCTTCTTCGAATCTAGGTCTGCCTACACCTTGCCTTCTGTTATACCCCGAATTTTCTATTGGCTGCTAGATGAAGAAGCTGAGGTAGTTGACAAATTGGGAACGGTTCACCAGAAAATCTACTGGAGGTGATCAGAGAAGAGGGCTGCAACAGTCATAAGGTGGAAGCAACTACCTGTGATGAAAGTTAGTCTCTGGGATGATGGAATGAATGGTGTATTTTGTGTACACCGGCATGCGCACAAGCATACATATGCAGTAAGGGGCCTAATTTATGTTTAATTGTAACCGGGGTCAGAGCTGTAATTAGAGCGAGTTTAGAGGGTTGCTAATTATATTTATCCCTATATATATGGGTAAGTATGCATGTAACTAGTGTGTTGAATTTGAATGAGAAGATTCTCTTTGTCTCCCCTGTTACTTTCAACAAGCTTTCCTGTTACTCCCAACGTGGTTCTGTTCTTGAAATAAATAAACCTCTGTACTCTAGTTGCCATTACTTCTTCTAGCTTACATTATTACATTGAGTTCTGTTTTGTTTACTGGAATTTCATGAATTCTGCACTACCACCTTCCTTAGTCGCAACTATGTCTTCCACGGCCACCCGAAGCAAGGTAAATGAAACCGGGCATAGCACATTAGTATCAGAGCTTCAAGGTGAGCAAATTACCGACCCTCATCTATCAAAAGACCCTAGTTCGGTTCAAGAATCAACGCTAGGGATAATAACTCAGTTAGAGCGTTTGGTCAAGGTATTTGAATCGATAAAGCTATGCATTTTAATGTTTTCTATCTGAACTATCAACAAGAAGATTTGTGATACTATCTCCTCTCTTGAATGCATCGTATCATCAAATTTTCTTTCAGATTTTGAAAAAAAGAAGATTGTTCAGCTTTCTTATAAAATTTGGAATATTTGCATCGAGCTAACAAACGAATTTCCCGAAGGTTATGATTTGTATCTCAATGAACTTGGATTCTTTGCTGTGATCTTGGATGAAATAGTAGAGAATTCAAATACTGTTGATTTTTCGAAGAGTTCGGCAAAGGTTGCTACTCCTTGTGATGTTAATGTAGGGTGTGTTTCATCTTATGTCCCAGATTCCCTACCGATTGAAAATAGGACTATTGTTGCACCTCAATCATCTCCTGTATGCCTTCAAGAACAACCCTACCCTTTACGAAGACAACCTTACATCCCTCCTTTTCAAAGGTCCTCTATTAGAAATTCCACTAAATATGTTGAAAACCCACCTATAAATTCAATAACAACTCCATCAACACCTAGATTGCAAGAATCAGCCAAATCTCACACAAAAGTGAAGATAGATTCAGTTTCGAGATCCAAGCTAAGAAGCAACTCTCCTATCATTGATGTAGCCATGTCGAGCTTACTTGGAAATACCCCAAAAACGGTAGCAACTCTAAAGAACAAATCAGGATCTGATGAATCCTTACTTAGAGGTCAGGAGGTATTGAAATGGAAGCAAGAAGAGGAAAAAGAACTTGTATTTGTTGGAAGCAAGGTTGCTCCTGCACCTGCCAACACTTGTCAGTTTTCTATGGATAGCGTCATTGAGAAGAACGATCCCAATAAAATTATTGATCCACTGGTGCAAAAGCAGCCTTTGAAAACCCAAGAAGAGTTTGTAATCAAGAGTGCTCCGTACATACCACTACATCGGAGGTCTTCAACAAAAAGTCTTCAAAAGGCAGCGACTCGACAATGTGCTGACTCACTATCCAACAGCAGACAACATCTTCTAAGTTCCTTCAACAAAATACAAGAAATTAATAGTGAAGAATATGAAAAAGACTCAATATCCATGGAAGTGCCAAAATCACTCGAGGAAGATTCTTCGATGAAGCCCAAGAAGAAATCGCTGAAAGAAAAAACTGTTTACCGGGAAGGCCTACCACAAGTTCGGAATTTTTCAAAAATTCAAGAAGTATGCAAATCCTTTCAACCCAGAAATCAGTCCAAGAAAATTCAGGAATCCTTTCAACCAAAGCCTCAACATTCATACCAACAAGGGAAAGAAAATCAAGAAACAAGTGTCAAAGATTGCATAGAAATATACCTTTATCCTAGAAAATCCATAATTGAGTTCCTGCGATGCAATTTAGCCTTGTACTGCAGCTACAGGCAGACGGATAAAGTATTGTGTTCGTTATTCCCCGGCGATATCATTGTTCCTACAGGCTTTGAAATAGTAAGAACAATGGAATTTGAGGTATTGGCTGGTGGTCATTCATTTTCAGCTGGGGTGAATGGCAATGAAACTTGGTTTATGATTGATCTGGAGGATGCTTACTGGAAATTCAAGCTGACCGGTGAAATGCAAAAGAAGATAGGAAGCTTTTATGAAACTGATGTTGTGCATGATATATTCTATGATGTTGATCCGATAGGTATATTAGCTGCAAAAAAATGAAACCTGCACATGCAGATAACTTGAATCCAACATCTGGTTGGTATCTTGAAAGAAATATTATCTTTAGCAAGTTAAAAGATCCTTCACATGCAGTAGTGGTTGACTATGGTGATGATGTTGAGGAACTGCAAATAAAAGCAACCATGATGATTGTTTCTTCATTTCAGAGCTGTACCTCTAATAGGATGAAAAGAGCTATCCAAGAGCTGGTACAAAAACTTAACCATGTACTGAGCAAAACATTGTTGGTGATGAGTATTGGCCTAACTGGGACGTGCACTTCATATGTATGCCGAATAGATTCTTTTTGCGGATCCATTGTCTCAAATGTTTCACTTGAATGTGAGGAAACAACAAAATGCATGGAAATTGTGGAAACTGGAAATGAGAAACTGGTAGGAGGAACCTGTCAACATTATGTGCGACCAATCATGGACAGTGGAGTAGCTGAGTGCACACTTGGACGGCTTGTTGTTTTGAGTCTCGAAGGCAAAATAGTTGGGTATGCAACCGAAAAGTTACATAAAGGTAATTTGAGTTCAGAAGGCACCAAAAGTGATGCGATTAAAGCTGAAAATGCAGATTTGCTGCACTTTGGTTTACCTAATATATGTCTGTTACCTGATGCAACGTTTCCTGTCTATTCATACCTGAATCGACATTTGCTTTTATCCGGTGCTTGTTTTCCGATAATTGCTACTGGTGATAGTCAAAACAACTTCCTTTTCTACTATTATCAAGAGGATAATACAAAACTGAAACGTATTTATGCTGATTCAGTGAAGATATTAGTTGTTGGTTGCACTCTAGCGGATATGGAAACTATAGTGGTGCTATGTCGCTACGGGAATATAAAAGCCGGTGAAAAGAAGATATTCATATACGATCCGGGTGGTAGCTCATTGATCAATGTAAAAAAGCTAAGGTGGTTGAAGACACTTCGACTTCACCAGAAAATCTACTGGAGGTGATCAGAGAAGAGGGCTGCAACAGTCATAAGGTGGAAGCAACTACCTGTGATGAAAGTTAGTCTCTGGGATGATGGAATGAATGGTGTATTTTGTGTACACCGGCATGTGCACAAGCATACATATGCAGTAAGGGGCCTAATTTATGTTTAATTGTAACCGGGGTCAGAGCTGTAATTAGAGCGAGTTTAGAGGGTTGCTAATTATATTTATCCCTATATATATGGGTAAGTATGCATGTAACTAGTGTGTTGAATTTGAATGAAAAGATTCTCTTTATCTCTCTTGTTACTTTCAACAAGCTTTCCTGTTACTCCCAACGTGGTTCTGTTCTTGAAATAAATAAACCTCTGTACTCCAGTTGCCATTACTTCTTCTAGCTTACATTATTACATTGAGTTCTGTTTTGTTTACTGGAATTTCATGAGTTCTGCACTGCCACCTTCCTTAGTCGCAACTATGTCTTCCACGGCCGCCCGAAGCAAGGTAAATGAAACAGGGCATAACTAGGGCTGTCAATTTCCTACCCGACCCGAAACCCGCACGGAAATTAGCAGGTTAACCCGACCCGTTTAGTTAGCGGATCATTTTCGGGTCAACCCGAATTTAACCTGTTTATAAACGGGTGGGTTTAGGGTTGACCCGCTAACCCTACTTTGACCCGCCAAACCCGATTATATGTCGCATCTCTTCCTACTGTTAGTCTTTTAGGTATGCTATTTGTGTTAGTCTTTTATGTATGCAGTAATCGATATGCTCATATATGAGCGGTTATATTTTACTAATTTATTCTTTTATGTTGTTAGTTATATTTTACTTATAACAACTGTATCTCTTCCATACCGTTAGCCTTTAATTTATGTGGTATACTCATATATACTTATGTATGAAGAATGATTTTTGGAAATGGTGATTTCATGCTTTATATATGTGATGTTTGTTGGTGACTTTGCAACTTGTTGCATGTTGGTGATTATATAATAGTGTGCATGTTGGTGATTTGTTTCTTTTGCTATTTATATTGGTGTGCAATATTTACCAATGGGTCAAAGGGTAAACCCAACCCAACACGACCCGACACGACCCATTTAATTAAACGAGTTACACGGGTCGGGTCGGGTCAACCCGTTTATAAATGGATCGGGTTAGGGTTAGGGAAAAATGATTCGTTTAATAAACGGGTTGGTCTGACCCGTTTATAAATCAACCTGAACCCGACTTGACCTGACCCGAACCGAACCCGACACGACCCATTGACATCCCTAGGCATAACACCTTTCGTCTTTATTCTCCACTGGATCCGAGATGGCCTATGATCGCAACCCCTAATCGAGGTTTGGTTTATCCATTGATAATCCTGCTTTGGCTACAAATATGGATGAACGTTTCCTTCGATCTTGGGTAAATTCCTTTATCAAAGCTAAATAGTGTTTTTTAACTTCGGTTTTTGTTACCTTTTGCTGAAATATTTGGGCAGGAATAGTACGTGTTTGTAATGGAATCTATTTCTTGAAAATAAAAGCATCAATTTGATTAGTTTTGCAAGCTATAGGCGAGAATGATTATAAATTTCGTCTGATCCAGACAGCAAACTGAGATTTTGATAGTTGGTTGAATTATAGTATCCTCAACCGATCCAAAAACTTATCTCAATTGATGTGATAACAAATTAAGCATTGAATTTTTATTTTACCATTTTTTCTGTTAATAGAATGTGTGAATTTATTACAAAAATGAACTTTGATAAAGTCATTTTTAATTTGGCTATGCTGTGTTTATATCCACAAATGTTATCAATTTAATATACAAAGTAAGCAATAATTATATGAAGGAAATACAACAAATTACCTTACAGTTCATTTATGGTTTAGTAAATGCAATAAAATGGTATTGAAAATAATTTGATCGTTTGGGTTAACTTATGTCACATGTGCTCTATTCTAATTTCAATTTACTCTACAACCTAACCAGCCTAGACATCCCCCAATGAGCAATCGATAATAGCATCATTGACTGTGGCAGACAAATACGATCTTTATAATCCCATCCAGGGACGGAGCCAGGAATCCGCTCAGCGGGGGGGGGGGGGGATTCGACAGAGGGGCCAAAAAAAATATTTTGATACCAGTTTACCCTGAATTTATCATAATTTCAATCTATAATGTCTCATATTATCAAGTTTTAGACAAAAATATTGCATAAATACTAATAAAAATGGCTTAAAATGGTTAACTTTGTACTAAGGGGGTAAAAAAATTGTTTTACTACAAATTTAAAATTAAGGGGGGCCCACCGCCCCCCTCCCCCCCATAGCTCCGTCCCTAATCCCATCGTGGCCAATTAGTGATCATCCTCAGTTATGGTTCTGGTCAGCCACTCGGTTCACACTCCCTTTTATTGATGATACAAGAATTTTTGTGCAAATTTTCATAATAGTCTCGATTATTAAGGATAAGGTAAGCTTATTATTTTTACTACATAACTACTGTCCATTCTTCTCGGTTTGTACAATTTATTTATACTATCATTTCTGTAATATCCGGTCTAATAAAGAAAGAAGGTGCATCCTCCACAGTCTTTGTTTTTGTATATTATCATCATTTTTGATGGATATTTGATCCTCATTTTTATCTATATAGGCATTAAGAAAATAAGTATTATAATATTAACTGCATTAAACATGTACTTTCTTAGTTGCATCCAACATGTCATTCATTTTTGGTTGGTAGTATTACATGCAACCTGCTACATTAAAGATTAAAGTGTGAGTTTATACAGTGTTATTCTTTTATATGATCATCAACACTACAATAATTTAATTGTTACTATATTTGACAGAAAAACCTTTGGTTATATTACCAACATGTACAACTTAATTTCTACAACAAAAAATCTGTTATTTTGTGAAAGAAAATTACTTATTTTTGTAACAACAGAAATTTTTATCTTTATTAATTTTTCCAAATAAAACTGAATTCCCACTTTGCATAAGTGTGTAGCAAATACTGGTATTTCCTTATTAAAGTTAGCTTATAAAATAACTATCAAACAATGATAAATATGATGCAAATGGTTTGGGCTTATCAATCTAAAATTTTATTATTGAAAGCCAATCCTTTTACACTTTTTCGTATTTTTGTCGAGTAGGATTATGCTTTTCGAAAAATATATTCATTTGTATGCATTAGCTAGAATTCGATAAAGCTATATGCTGAAGACTTTTCGTTTCTAAATTACAGAGCTTACTTTATTGCTAGACTCTCCACCTGCTTTATGATTATGCCGTGATGTGTACTTGACGGGTAGGTTCGATTTACTTTATTCCCAAACAATAATTTAAAATTTTGTAACTGCATTTGAAAGAAAAACCTCTAATTATATTATCAAAATGTATGACATGTTGGATGAGCACATAGCAAAAGAAATCTATGAAAAAAAGTTGCTTATTTTTGTAGCAAAAGAAATTTTTATCTTTACTAGTTTTGCCAAATAAAATTGAATTTCCACTTTGCATAAGTGCATAGCAAATATTGGTATTTCCTGATTAAAGTTAAATTATAAAATAATTATAGAACTATGATAGGTCTGATGTTAATGGTTTGGGTTTATCGATCTAAATTTTCATTATAGAGAGCCAATCCTTATACGCTTATTTCATATAATTGCTGAGTAAGTTTGTGCTATTTAAAAAAAATTGTCTATTGTATGCATTAACTAGACTTAGATAGAGTTATAAGCTGAATGCTTATCGTTCCGAAAATGCTTAACTAGTTTATTGCTAGACCCTCCACTTGCTTTATGATTATTGCATAAGTTTGTTTGATATGACAATCTTCTGCATCCCATCAACGCCACAGACCAACCTTCTATAAATTCAATTCAGGCATATACTGTAACAATCCGGAATTTTGGAGCCAATTTAAAAAAATTATTTTAGAAATTTTAATGGATTTCTAATATTTAAAATGGTTTATTTTAAATAATAACGACTAAAAATTTATTTTAATCAAAGCTAAAAACGAATAAATTTAACGTAACTATACATGTAAAAATAAATAAAGAAGGAAAACTTTTCAAATTTTTTCCTATTAGAGTATGTAATAAATAGAGGAAGGAGATAATTCATATAGAGACAGAAACCATTCGTCTCTTTCTCTTTAATTAGATTAAGTGTCGTATTAAATGACATTTACAACTTAACTGACACATACATTTATTGTCCAACTTTCTTTTTTCTAAATAAATATTTATTTGTAATTGTAAATTTTTACATATATGCATATTAAAATGTTTCTCTAAATATAATAAGTCAATAAAGAAAAAGCAACCCAGGCATCAATGTATTTTAAGAAAAATAAAACAGGAAATTGTTTAAGGCTATCTTTTATAGCATTTGCAAAAACGGCGGTCCATCTATTATATATACTAATATCAAGTATGGAAGGAAAACACTATTCTAGTATAAAATATTTGATTTCACATTGCTCCGATAGTCGAAGGCTGAATGATTATTGTAGTATTTAATAACAAATGTTTGTGGAGTAATGATTCAAACATGAGTTGCAAATTGGCAATAACACAAAAGTCCACTTTGATTAAGACAAAAATAACGTTGAAACTTGAAAGCGGACAATTAAATATAGAAGGGTACACGCATGCTAATATACATGTATATATTTACTTCATATAAATATATAGAGCTTAATTTTTAGAAGTAATGTTTGAATTTGAAAATAAATGCGCGTTGCAAATGGAATTAAATCACGCAGTAAAAGGGGGTTTAATTATGTTAGTCAAGTAACGTTCTAATTCAAAACAATTGAAACAAATAGTGTAAATATGTGTGGACATATTTATTTCAAGAGTATGTGCACGCGTGTTAATTCCAGAAATAATCGCATTTGAAATTGAAATTTAATGTGAGTTAAGAATGGAATTTTTTTCTCAATAAAACTAAAAATAAATGTTTTGAATAACGGCCACATGCATTAATCATGCATTCATTTCTTTTTCTCCATTCTATTAATTGTATTCACTTTGTTCTATTTTCATGCCTTTCCCTTTGTTCTCCCTTGTTCTATTTTCACGCATCCTATTTCATTCACATATTTTCATTTCTCAAATTTCCATCTCCTTATTTCTCCTTTCCCCTCTTGCTCGTGGCGGTGCTCGATGGTCAGCTGTCATCTCGTAGGGCGTGCAATTTCTAAACTTAGAAAAGAGCGGATGGAAGGATTCAAAGTTAACGACTTGGGTTTCTGGGTTCCTGAAATTAACGATGAAGAGGGACCGACAGTGTTTAGTGTAGTCGTGATTTAAGAGGTAATTAGAGTATAAATAAATAATTATATAATTTTTGTATTCAAAGTTTAAATTGGTGTATCTCATTCAAACTAAAACAGAATCAGATGATTTTCGAAGCGTTGAAATTGTGAAGTAAAGATCTACGCCATGACGCTGATCAGATTTGAAAACAGAGCGATCTACAATTTTGCAGAATTAAAATCATGGTGAGAAATCTATTTTTTTTTATTTAAAAATAATTATGAAATTGGTTATCACAAGTCTACAGTTATTTCCTGCTTGCTATTATTCATGCTTGTTCTGTGTTGAATGTAATGTATGGAATTGCTTGTTTGGTAATGTCATTTGGTGATAAATGGTTAAACATAATTATCTGTCATGAGATAATTTAGTAGAAACATTTAGATCAATTTGTACTGATAAAGGAAGTAAAACTAAAATATATAATTTTTGGTTAGATAAAATGATCAAAAGTATGAAACACCAAATTTTGCTAATTTGTTGAATTAGAAACTTCAACAAACATATGAAACACCAAACTGTGTTAAGTTGTTGAACTAGTATATTTCAACAAAAATGAAATGTCACTTTAAAACCATTCTTGTTAGATTAGAATCGTCACTAAAATGAGATACCAACTTTTATACATTTTGTTGGGTTAAGAATAGAAAAGAAAAAGAGGTTCATGTTTTAGAATTAAAACATGATTTTAATAAAAAAGTCAATTTTAATGTTTTGATTAGAACTTACATTCTTATGTAAAAGGTGATATTAAAATTAGAAATTAACATTTTCATTGTAAAATGTGACATTAAAGAAAGATTAACATTTTCATTGTAAAATGTGACATTAAAGAAAGATTAACATTTTCATTGTAAAATGTGACATTATAGTAAAATTAACATTTTATTTGAAAATATATTATGCATATAAAATAAACATTTTTATACATTGAAAAGAATTAGTTAAAGATATATATTTTCATTCATTAAAAAGAATGAATTTAAAATGGACCTTTTTGTCACTTCAAAGGAATGATTAGTGAATTAAAATCACATTTTTGTCAAAAGAATGATTAGTGAATTAAAATAGTATTTTTGTGAAAGAATGATCATAGAAATAAAAATCACATTTTTGTGAAAACATGATTATTGAAAATAAAAATAACATTTTTTAAATAGAAATTTGTTATGTGAATAAAAACTACCTTTTTATTAGAAATATGTTTTGCAAATAAAAATAACATTTTTGTCAAAACATGATTATAGAAATAAAAATCCATTTTTGTCACTTTAGAGAAATGAATTAGAAATATTCATTTTTGTCAATTTAAAGAAATGATTTAGAAACAGTCATTTTTGTCAATTTCAAGAAATGAATTAGAAAACATTCATGTTTGTCAAATTTAAAAGAATGAAACAAAATTCACATTTTTGTTTGCATTAAAAGTATACAAACAAAATTCACATTTTCGTTTGCATTAAAAGTTTACAAACAAAATTCACATTTTTGTTTGCATTAAAAGTATACAAACAAAATTCACATTTTCGTTTACATTAAAAGTTTACAAACAAAATTCACATTTTCGTTTGCATTAAAAGTTTACAAACAAAATTCACATTTTTGTTTGCATTAAAAGTTTACAAACAAAATTCTCGTTTTGTTTGCATTAAAAGTTTACCAACAAAATTCTCGTTTTGTTTGCATTAAAAGTTTACAAACAAAATTCTCGTTTTTTGTTTGCATTAAAAGTTAATAAACAAAATCGTCATTTTTGTTTGCATTAAAAGTTAATAAACAAATTCATCATTTTTGTTTGCATCAAAAGTTAACAAACCAATTTATCATTTTGTTGTATTGAAAGTTGTTAACGAAATTAGTCATTTGGTCGCATTGAAATTTATAAAATAAATTTGTCAATTTAGAGAAATGAATTATAAAACATTCATTTTGTCACTTTGAAAAAGAATGAAGTAAATTCATTCATTTTGTCACTTTAGAAGAAATGAATTAAAAACATTCAATTAGACACTTTGAAAGAATGAAGTAAATTCATTCGTTTTGATCATTGAAAAGGGATTAGATAAAAATGAGCATTTTCATACCTTAAAAAGAATGAATTAAAAAGGGACCTTTTTGTCACATTAAAAAGAGTGAAGTAAAAAAATACACATTTTGTCATTGATAAGGAATTATACAAAATTGAATATTTTGTACATTAAAAAGGAATTATACAAAAATGAATATTTTTGTACATTAAAAAGAATGAACTAGAAATGCATATTTTGTCCATTGAAAAGAATTTGAGAAAATTATCATATTTTGTACATTGAAAGGAATTAGACAAAAGTACAATATTTTTGTCACTTTAAAAGAATTAGAAATGAAGAGACATTTTGGTCACTTAAAAAGATTTCACCAAAATATACATTTTGGTCATTGGAAAGGATTACACAAAAGATATGAAAGTTAAGATTTTTATTGTCAGTTATTTACAATAAAAAGAATTTAAATAAGAGATTAGACTTTTGTTGTCATTTATCAACAATAAAAGGAATGGAATTAAAAGACTAGACTTTTATTGTCATTTGCCCACAATAAAAAGAATTGAAATATATGTCTGTGATGTTGAAATGTTTGATGTATTAAATATATTGTTAGTATTTTCAAACTGAATATTACACTTCCATTTACAAGTCATCCGACTTGTTTATGTAATTGGGACGATAATTTTTACACATCGCCCAAGTGCACAAATAATTTATTATTTGATTGTTGGATGAAACCCCACACGGGTGTTGGGATGATATTTGATCTACACTAGTCCCAATATTTAGTGTAGAATCCACTTTGGGTGTTATTTGGATGCTTGATAATTATTTATCATGATTGTTGATTACATGCAATATATGGTTGTTGATTGAGTCACATTCCAATAAAGAATATTCTAGGAAAAGAATATTTTTGAAAACATCTTAGAAAAATAATATTTAGAAAAAGGAATATATTTTAGAAAAATATATTTATTTATTGAGATGAGCTAGTTATTAACTAGAATAAATCATTAAATTTAGATTTAATGAAGTTTTCCAATTGGTTAATATTTAATTGAAATTAAATTAAATAAATTGGATTTTGAGTTTGTCATGAATAATGTCTTAAATAACGCTGTTCTTAAACCCCGTATGAAAAGAATAATCTTTTAATTCAGATTATTAAAGCTTTCAAGTATATTCAGTAATTGAAATAAAATGAAATGTGAGTTGGGTTTATTGTGAACCGTGTTTTTAAGTGACATGTGTTCTTTAACCCAACTGACAGTGAAAATATGATTTGGAATTTATAAATCTTTTATTAAGATTTAAATGGGAATTTTCCAAAAGCCAAGTTTTCCAATTTAATATATTAAATTGGAATTGAGTGGAATTCGAATTAATAATAACCGAGATAAGCTTCTGTAGAAGAAGGCCGATACTACATATGGAATTTAAGAGGCTTTGCCGTTATTCCATTTATATTATTGGTCGGATACTGAAATTTATAATGATTATATATTGATTTGATTTCTGTGAAGATTCCATATCTTATGGAAGATGACTTTGGGTTTACCGTGAACTATGTTTTAAAAATGACATTAGTTCTTTAACCCAGTTAAGAATAAGATTAATCTCTTGAATTTAAATAATCATTGAATTATGATTTTTGATATCTAAAACCAAATTGGGGTTTTAATAAATCTTTTAAAAGAAAGATTTAAGTATAAAGTTAAAGAATTTATCTTTGATAGAATAAAGTGAATATTTTATTTAAAAGAATATTCTGAATTGGAATGAGGCATTGGATGTGTCTTTATAGCGCTTGATTTTTAATTATAAAATACGCGAAAAATTCGGAAAGACCGGGTTTAACCCATTCCGAATAATCACTACGACGATGAAGAGTCGAAGTTGAAGACGGTGATTGAAGACCGACGATCTTCACATCGAATGGATGTGTTGCTACTGATGCCCATGATTGGAGTAGCTACCTTGAAGGGGCTATAGTGGTTACCGTCCGGACGTATTGTTGATTGTCCGGATATGCGAGGACCTCTCAGGTGTCTCCAGTTTCATTCAGACCCAGAACGGACTTGTAAATGGATGCGTGTCTGACATTGGATTTCGTTCCATGTGAATTAAATTGATTGTTATTAATGTATATCTGATTGGTGGTAGAGAATTTATTCTCTACTAAACACCCTGGTATATATTAATAGTGATTGATCGCATGGCGTGAATTGTCAATGTGGCACGCCAAGATGCAATTGATCAAGGCTTTTGTTGAAAAGAAGGGCCTTGTGGGATGATCAAAGTATTGCCTATTACGGCATAGCTTTGTGTATAGCGCGACTTCGCGAGCCTCACACCCCGGTATGAGTCAAAAACGGGATACGGACCGTAGGGAGTGCACACGTTTCTTTCTAGCTAGAGTGATGTCAGGGACCTACCAGCGCTGACATTTTACTTATGTGGATGATGGATTTTGAGGCGCCTCGGATTTATACGCCGTTAGTGGTCATACTATAGGTCCAAAGGGACCGGGAAGCGTGTGTTCAGGCATAATTAATCCACTTTCGATAGGTGTGGACCGGCCCTACCGCATCCAAGGGTTCACTGTGGGGGATCCTGAAGCATTTGCTGGAGTGTCTCGAATCAGAGAGGAGCTTGCCCCTAGCCTCGACTCATGATGGAAATCCAACTTCCAATACGACCTTGCGGTTTTGATTGTAGAACTAGTATGGCGACATGATATGTGGTACCCATGTCGTCTAGGATTGATACTTTATGATTGAAATGTTTATTTATATATACCCATATATATATACACACTAATATTAAATCCGTTTTATCGTATCAAGCATCTTTTGACCATTGTAAGGTAAAACCCTATCCTCCGGTTTGCGTTGTATTGTGTGATGGGACTTGGGTCTTATAATGGTTTCATTTTTCTAAAAAGCATTGCATTGTTTAAGGATTTACTTTATTTTATGCACTGGCAATCCAATGGAATAAACTCATTCCGCGTTAGCGGCGTGGTCCTGTGATTAGCCTTATTATTAGATAAGTTAAGTTAAGATTTCTCATACCAGTCCCATGACTGATCTGTAGTTTGTTCCACTGGCAAACTCGGGTGCCCATATTTTCCACACGGGCAGTTGAGTAGCTTTTTGCAGATATATTTACAGGATCCTGATTTACAGCTGAAGCGGTATTCGGAAAGCTCTGTATTCGTGTATTCCTTTCGGTTGTATATTTGTATTATTTTTCCGCTGCTATTTAAATGTAACTTAAATCTATGATATTATTGCATTTCTATTGTGTAATAAATATTCATACTCTGTTATATTCTTGTACTCTGATGTAATTGTTGTAATCAGTAATAAAATGTTCTTCAGTTTGTGTTCTGATATGTGTTGTTCTCAAGGCAATTCAGGCTTTCCTTTACGGGGAAGTTTGGGTCGTCTCATATACCAATCCTCTATGGGGCATGTTTGATTACCGCATTTCGATCGAGTTTTACATGGTTTAGGCTAGATTAGTAATATTTTCTCTTTTACTTGAATCTTTGTGTTCTAAAACCATCCATAGTACAGAAAACTTCAGGTCCTACCATCAAAATAGAGATATATTTGGGCTTACTAGTGTTTTTCGAACTCTTTCATTTGTAATTCTACTATAGTTGTATTACAAATTTTTAAGAGAACTTATATTTCGTTTGTCTAGCTTAATATTTTTTGAATAGTGCATTTTTTTGTACTCTTCCTCATGTGCATTGAATTTTTTTGTCTAGATGTTCCATAGCAGCATTGGATTAATCTTTTATTTGCAATTTGCAACATGTGATTTTTTTTATACTTTTTTTTGGGGAATTTTTGCGTTTCAGTCGGCTATCTTGATACACACACACACACACACACACACATATACATATACACACATATATGTATATATACAAGAACCCGTGCTTCGTACATGGGCATTGTTGGGTTTTAATTTGAAATTTGAAAACAGAAGTGGCTAATCTTTGTTTTAAGGCATACCAGGTAAGCGTTGCAGAGTTACTCGGAAAAATAGGAATGTGCTCTGCAGCCTATAAAAAATTCATCATTCTGATATGTGTTTATTTCGTTGATTAGTGTTAAGCTTTTGTAATGCTGATATTTTTTATCCAGTTGAAGCAAAAGACAATGAACGCAAGGTTTTGTAGCTATCATATATATTCAATTGTGTTGTCGTGAACACATGTTTATAATAGGCATAAAACGCAAGCTTTAAATATTATGTGCCCATAGTTGAGTCAATTTGTTGTACAAAAGAATTTGTAATTAAAATACATCCTATATTATTTAGGAAAATACAATATTTTGACATCTGTTACAAAAGTAATCAGAACATATATGTAACGACCCAGGGATTTTGCGATCCTGGATATCGGCATACAACACTATGTCGACTATTCGAGCATCGGAAACATCGGATAGTCCATGAAAGAAATTGGAGGGAGAGAATAGATAAGATAGAAACTTAGAATAGAAGAAAAAGAACAACACAACATCAGAGTAAACACGAATCTCACAGCGGAACAAATAAATATATTTCATAACATAACTTTGAAATAAAACAGTATCTGTATACAATACCATTATTAGAGTATAACACTTACAACACAACGGAAATAACAATAGCTATATAATCCTGAAGTCTCCTGCTCTAGCTCTTCAAGTATCTGTAAATCCTGACTACTTGACTGCTCATACAAAATTGGGCACCCAAGAGTTTAGGGAAAACAAAATAAACTCTGGGTCAGTCATGTGACTGGTGTGAGTAAACTCAAACCATTTGATTTAACTTTTAAAATTCTTTTGAAATAAAGGATAATCATAAGACTGATCCACACATAAACACGGATGGCTTTTACCTTATAATAACCCAAAATATTTCTAAAACAATACTTGTTTGATATTATAATAATGTCTAGATCAAGTAAATAGAAATCTAGCAGAAACGCTTGCATTTAACGTTCTACATATATAATATACAATCAAAACTGCGGGCTCTTATTTGGGGAATGGATTCCAACTATGACAAGGTATGGATCCACCTTCCGCTCAGTGTACTCTAGAAGCTATACACTAGAGTTCAACAAGAACATCTTGTAACTCGACCACACATGACCGACCATTCATTTCTCTTGAATGTATCGAATATATTGCCACCTCTCGGTTAGTATTCCAACATAACCATTCCCAGGAGATACAAAATTGAAAGAAGTACAAATATGAATATTCTCTAGATGGTGACAATATACCCTAATTGGGTGCGACCCACTTAGCCATGCTGCCTGCCCGATTTCTATCATTTCCCAGTTGATGAGGCTTGAGGTTATAACGTATCTCTATACAGATCACGTCTTCATTTACTTTGAATGCCACATCATCATACCCATCAAATCACAAATTGATTTCCCCAAAAATACCACGGGTATAAAGCTAAGAGAAACGAATTCCTCCACCACCAACGTAAATACGTTTGAAACGATCAACTTACGCGATCTACCAGATATACTCTGTCAGACATTCATCCATTCAAGTTGTCCTAGGACTGGACAAACCGAAGGCACTATTCAGTACATCCATCTTAGGCAATCACTACCTAAGATTTATACAATAGCCCTTGCACTTTACTCCGTCTTCAATATATTCAGCATACTTGGTTTGCAACGCTTATGCCAATACGGAGTGGTTCTTCAGATAATATTCCAACCGGTCTCTCCATATTAACAATGTAAAAATGGTCAAAAACTTTGATAGTCGGTGATTTAACTATCAAATGAAAACACGTGTGCAAACAACAATCTTATTTCCAATTGGAATTTCTATTGATCAATCATCATATATATATATATATATATTCATATTTCCTTATTTTCTATATTTAGAAAATATATGCTATGAACATTGGAAAACATTTCCATTTCTTATTTTCTATTGTTATAAAATATTTCTGATTCTTATTTGGAAAACATTTCCAAAACTCCTTCATTGGCTTTAAACAGATGTTTGAATAAAACATCGCTAAGCCAACTCAAACCATTACACTCATTAACTAAATTCACTTAACCATCCTTCACGATCAAACCTTAACCATTCCTTAGTTAAGAAGGGAGTCAATCAAGTTGGGGTATAATTACCTCATAGACCTTAACTGAACAACGTTTTAACTTCGGAATAGACAAAGTTTATCTTTTAAACCTTTAACAAACTTCCTTACGTAACTCTCGGATTCTATTTACGTATCCACTTCTTTACTAGAAAACATTGATTATAACTATAGCGTTATAATCCCTACTTTCAAAATATCTAACTTCGAATATAACTTTTATTCCTTAATTTGAATAAATAAATAAACACCTAATTTATAAATAAATAAATCTTGATTTAAAAACCGGAAAGTATAAATACTTTCCCGAATTCGATATAATCGAATTCGAAGATTTACACTCTTCGAATAACTAATATTCGATTGAATCACTTCGAATAACTAATATTCGATTATCTCACTACGAATAACTAATATTTGATTATCTCACTACGAATAACTTATATTCGATTAACTCTAGTTGCTTATCTTATTCGAATAACTGATATTCGATTAACTTCTAATTGATTGACTTTAGATCGCAGTGATCACAATGGTTACGCCTGATTCCCTCAGGAAACATCCGACCGCCGTAGGCTATCTGCAGCCCTGCGAATTACGCTAGCAGTCGTGCTAAATGGCAACTCATCCTGAATAACTATGTCTGTTTTAACTCTATCTCGAATAACTATATTCGATTTAACTTATATTTGATTAACCCTATTTAATTAACTCTATCGATTAATTCTAACTGATTTACTCTAACTGATTTACTCTAACTGGTTAACTCTAACTGATTAACTCTAACTGGTTAACTCTAACTGATTAACTCTAACTGGTTAACTCTAACTGATTAATTCTAACTAGCTAACTCTAACTGATTAACTCTAATCAATTAACTCTAACTCAAATCGATTAATTCTAACTCTAATCGATTAACTATAATTCGATTAACTCCTTTGATTAACTCCTTTGATTTACTCTGCGTCCATATTCAGTTTCAATTATCAATGTTGAAATCGATTCTTACTTCTCTATATAAGTTCTAACTTATATATTCTATTTATCCAATGATAAACATTTTATTTAATTTATAAAATATTATTTATAAATTTATCTTCTCCACTTATCTGTTAAAATAGATTTCTATTTAAAATCCATTTTAAATTCATATTCGGTTATACCCGTGTGCGAAGCACGGGTCTAAACTTTCCTAGTGTAAAATTCTCTTTGTATAAAATTCTTTTCATTTTCCAAATATACCTTTTATAATTCTATTTATTTTCTAAATAAATATTACTTTTTATTTTATTTTACTTATCAAATGATTAATATTCCTTCCTTAATTCTATTTATTTTCTAAATAAATATTTCCTTTTCTAATTATTATACAAATATTTCCTTTTCTATTTGTTTAACAAATATTTCCTTTTATATCCTATTTTTTTCCCAATAAATATTCCTTATAATATCTTATTTATTTCATATAAATAATCCCTTTATTAATTCTATTTATTTTACAAATAAATATCCCTTTTATAAAATTCTATCTTTTATAAATATCCCTTTTATAAAATATTTTGATTTTATAAATAATTCCTTTTATAAAATCTTATTTATTTTCTAAATAAATATTCCTCTTTATAAAATCCTTTGATTTTATAAGTATTTTATTTTCAATATACATTTTGAAATTTCTCTTTCCACATTCCGGTATTTCTTATGGTATTTAACATACCAAATCACAGTGATCAATATAATTCTAACACACATAATCAATAACGGATTATATATCACATCATATATCACAATATATGAAAACAGTAAAATAAATGTTGAGGAATCCAGTTGGATTCCTCCAACCTGTTTCCCTGCATCACAGATGTTAAACATATAAATAACATCAATTTCATTTCAACATGAAATATTCTGATAAACAGAATCAATATTTGATTAACGATTTATATATATATCGTTATCTATAATTTCAACCAACTGACTAGCAGTTCATCCAAACAATCAACACACAACAAACAATCATCATTTAACAGTTCTAAAAATACGTTATAAAAATATAACTGTTCAGAGTTAGTGAGATTTACTCACATTGGCAGTTCATCGTTAAATAACGATAAACTGTTGTTGATTCAGATCCGACAATTTATTTCGCTATAAATTGTAATGAGCTCGAATCCACCACCACTCAGTTCCATGGTGTAGCCACCGTCCATACGATCCTGTCGGATCTTGTTTTGTCAAATTCCGATATCATACGAGAGAGTTATGCATTATACAAGTTATATGATTATTTAAATAGTTTTTAAAACAATTAAACTTGAATTTATTTAAATACTTGGGCTCATCCTTTAATTTCCTAGCCCAAACCCATTTCTAAAGCCCATTCGTAATAAAAGATCCGCCCCTCGTTTCCTTCTTCTCCGATACCTCAAATCCCGTTGCTCCAGTTACTCAGACATTGCCGCACTTCCTAGTTTCCCTACCAGCGTCATCTCTCAACGGAAAATCACCACACCACCTTCATCGCCTTTCTCTTCAACAGCTCTCCCTCCTTATCCACCTTTCACGCAACTCGATGCCTCCAGGTAAACATGAAGTCGAGGTCACTCGCCAACCCTACAGTAGACTACCGACACAAAATTTCTCACAAACCCTTCAAACTTTGCCACAATGCGTCAAACTCCTTCCCGAATCCAACAATAACACTTGAAACGGGTATTCACGCTTCAGTCTCCCTATAAACTCGACCCTAGGCTTCGCTGTGAACTTCCGATCCCAAAAAAAGGCATCGCACCCTTCTAGAAATTGGTAGAATCAAAGAGAAAGTCATAGGCATTTCGAATACAAGTGTGTATGTCGACTTATAGATATTTATTTGAATTTCTATAATTCTTTGAGTGTCACGAATTATTTGAGAAGAGAAAAGAAACTGGCGGCTAAGAGTTTTGACTTCGGGAAGCATTTGTTTAGGTTTAGAAATAGTTTAGGGTATTTATAGAAAAAATATAATATTTTCATACGATTAAAATATTCTATTTTAAGCAACTGCTATGTGTGTTTGTTGAATAAAAATTCCTATAATCACATATGATACCCAACAATCACGAAAATGGACACACACCTTCAGTTCGACATTACAGACCCAACGAAACTGGTTTCGTCGAATTCCGACTCCGTTTGCTCACACAGCGTATTTTTAAAGGTCAAATTATCGACTGTTTTTCACAACAAAATCCCGTACGACCACATACTAACTTCAAAAATTACGAAAATTGAAATCTAGCAAAAATTTAATATTGCGGATCCAACAAAATTAATTTCGTCGAAAACAGAGGTCGTTTGCAAAACTGGCTATTTTTAAAGCTCTAAATAAACCCTTTAAAATATTAATATATTTAAAAACATTTAAATTAAATATTTACAAATAAATATTATCGTATATATTCATAGTGGAATACCATACAGCTCCAATTGGATTTATAACTAGATATTTCAAAATTCCCAGTTATATCGATATTCGATTTATATTAAAAATCCTTTTATAATATAAATATATATATTTATAAATTTCAAAGAAATTCCATAGCGACTTTTCTAAAATTTGATTTGGACATAAATCAAAATCTACACGACGAAATCCCGATTTTTCTCTTCCACTAGAAAAATATACTTCACCAGCTCCATACGTTTCTTGTTTCGCAGAAATCTGATTTAAAACGGACCTTATACATTCAGTTGAAGTTCAAATCGCCAAATAGCGAACTACCGCACCATTTTGAGCTCGATTATAAATATAATATAATTTATACGTTCAACTGTCATTCAAATAATATATTCGTTATTCTAATTCAAATTCTAAACTGAATTATATATTTTGAATTGCCCAATTCACACCGTATTGCCATTTCAGTTAATTCTGATTATTTCAGAATTAAATATATTATTTAATTCTTATATTAATTAATTATTCACTATTATTTAATTCAATGATCATTTAAATTTCAAATTCATTATTTAAATAATTAAATAAATTAATTATATATCGCTGAAAATACGGGACGTTATATTCTTTCCCCCTTAAAATAATTTCGTCCTCGAAATTGCTAAGGTAGAAAACAAACCCTATTAACTGGTTAAAAATTATTTTTACTTCTTTAACTTCAATTTTAACTGAACCAATTTAATTTTAATTAAATATTAATTAATTTTTATCAACGAAAATTTTCAAAAATCCTGAAAATTCTCTAACACTCGAAATTTTTGAACAATTTCGCCAGCACCTCCTTTGTACTGGTCAATCGATACAACTACAACTCGCCTCTTTGGGCCATCTCCAACCTAAAAGAAAATCAAACAGCCAAGCGACATGCCAGCTCGGCTCATCAAAATTTCAAACCCATATATAATATAAACTAGTACCTTTTTGTCGGGCATATCATTATACCATTCCCATCTGTTACCAATTCTGCTTTACCAATGTATCCATTCCAATTGATCACCAATCAATTTATTCTCAACCAATTATTCACTTATATCCAAACCATAATATCATTTCAAGCTCGAGTTCAATCCTCGATTCCAAACTCTTAACATACCAGTCCAATTCCATTTTGGATTATCTCTAATCCAATCTAATTCGATATTTCTATCTCAATTCATTTTCCAATTAACTGGTTTCAATTAAATTTCTATTTGCTTTTACAAATTCTAATTTATTTGTTTCATTCCAAACAATCTCCCCCAAGGAATTTCAAATAGCTTAGCCTTTCCAAAAATCAAATATCCTTTTCTGGAATTTCAAAACAACTTGCTTTTTCTCAAAACAATTCAAAAATCATTTCTTTGGTAGTAATCCGTCACTTACACACTCGAAAATAAACACCGATGATGTCATGATCATCATCGGAATCTATTTTCCAGCGGCCAAAGTGAGTTCAATACTATATCATTTTCAAAACCATTTCTAAACACTTCCATTTTGAAATCAATTCAAAATATAATTTGCAATGCTTTAAACAACTTAAAATCTCCCTGGATTTTAAAATTCACATATATTTAATCCAATTCCATTAACAAACACTTCTCCAACTTTTAATTCCAATTCGGATTCTAAATTCAGATTTACTTCATCTTATTTCATATATTATATTCATATGAATTCCAATTGGTTATTTACATAACCATTCCAATTATAATCTTATTCGATTATAATAACAACCAGTATATCCAATATATTATAATTCCAATGTATATATCTTCCCTATATCAAAATATACTTTAGGTAAACTTATTTTTATTTACCCTCTTTTCAAAACATATCGTGTCGACCCATCGTATTCGAGTGTTTAGAAACTCCTACCGATACAGTGGATCAAACTGATCGGTTAGAACCCATAAACAACTCAACCAATAAATCTACACAATATAAAACAATTTTATATTGAATAACAAATACATTCACTCGTATATATACACTCAACTCAATCTAGGGTATTTCTAACCCCATCTCTACTGAGTCACGCCACAGAGCCAAGGTAATCCACTTAACCATAAGCTCTGATACCACTGTAACGACCCAGGGATTTTGCGATCCTGGATATTGGCATACAACATTATGTCGACTATTGAAGCATCGGAAACACCGGATAGTCCATGAAAGAAACTAGAGGGTGAGAATAGATAAGATAGAAACTTAGAATAGAAGAAAAAGAACAACACAATACCAGAGTAAACACGAATCTCACAGCGGAATGAATAAATATTTTTTTTAACATAACTTTGAAATAAAACAGTATCTGTATACAATACCATTATTAGAGTATAACACTTACAACACAGCGGAAATAACAATAGCTATATAATCCTGAACCCTCCTGATCCAGCTCTTCAAGTATCTGTAAATCCTGACTACTTGACTACCCATACAAAATTGGGCACCTAAGAGTTTAGGGAAAACAAAACAAAATAAACTCTGGGTCAGTCATGTGACTGGTGTGAGTAAACTCAAATCATTTGATTTAACTTTCAAAATTCTTTTGAAACAAAGGATAATCATAAGACCGATCCATACATAAACATGGATGGCTTTTACCTTATGATAACCCAAAGTATTTCTAAAACGATACTTGTCTGATATTATAATAATGTCTAGATCAAGTAAATAGAAATCTAGCAGAAACGCTTGCAACTAACATTCTACATATATAATATACAATCAAAACCGCAGGCTCATATTTGGGGAATGGATTCCAACTATGACAAGGTATGGATCCACCTTCCGCTCAGTGTACTATAGAAGCGATACACTGGAGTTCAACAAGAACATCTTGTAACTCGGTCGCACATGACCGACCATTCATTTCTCTTGAATGTATTGAATATATTGCCACCCCTCGGTTAGTATTCCAACATAACCGTTCCCGGGAGATAAAGAATTGAAAGAAGTACAAATATGAATATTCTCTAGATGGTGACAATATACCCTAATTGGGTGCAGCCCACTTAGCCATGTTGCCTGCCCGATTTCTGTCATTTCCTAGTTGATGAGGCTTGAGGTTATAACGTATCTCTATATAGATCACGTCTTCATTTACTTTGAATGCCACATCATCATACCTGTCAAATCACAAATTGAGTTCCCCAAAAATACCACTGGTATAAAGCTAAGAGAAACGAATTCCTCCGCCACCAACGTAAATACGTTTGAAACGATCAACTTACGCGATCTACCAGATATACTCTGTCAGACATTCATCCATTCAAGTTGTCCTAGGACTGGACAAACCGAAGGTACTATTCAGTACATCCATCTTAGGCAATCTCTACCTAAGATTTATACAATAGCCCTTGCACTTTACTCCGTCTTCAATATATTCAGCATACTTGGTTTGCAACACTTATGCCAATACGGAGTGGTTCTTCGGATAATAATCCAACCGGTCTCTCCATATTAACAACGTAAAAATGGTTAAAAACTTTGATAGTCGGTGATTTAACTATCAAATGAAAACACATGTGCAAACAACAATTTTATTTCCAATTGGAATTTCTATTGATCAATCATCATCATCATATATATATATATATATATATATTCATATTTCCTTATTTTCTATATTCAGAAAATATATGTTATGAACATTGGAAAACATTTCCATTTCTTATTTTCTATTATTAGAAAATATTTCTGATTCTTATTTGGAAAACATTTCCAAAACTCCTTCATTGGCTTTAAAAGGATGTTTGAATAAAACATCACTAAGCCAACTCAAACCATTACACTCATTAACTAAATTCACTTAATCATCCTTCACGATCAAACCTTAACCATTCCTTAGTTAAGAAGGGAGTCAATCAAGTTGGGGTATAATTACCTCTCAGACCTTAACTGAACAACGTTTTAACTTCGGAATAGACAAAGTTTATCTTTTAAACCTTTAACAAACTTCCTTACGTAACTCTCGGATTCTATTTACGTATCCACTTCTTTACTAGAAAACATTGATTATAACTACCTACTATCGAAATATCTAACTTCGAATATAACTTTTATTCTTTAATTTGAATAAATAAATAAACACCTAATTTATAAATAAATAAATCTTGATTTAAAAACCGGAAAGTATAAATACTTTCCCGAATTCGATATAATCGAATTCGACGATTTACTCTCTTCGAATAACTAATATTCGATTGACTCACTTCGAATATCTAATATTTGATTATCTCACTACGAATAACTAATATTCAATTATCTCACTACGAATAACTTATATTCGATTAACTCTAGTTGCTTCTCTTATTCGAATAACTAATATTCGATTAACTTCAAATTGATTGACTCTAGATCGCAGCGATCACAATGGTTACGCCTGATTCCCTCAGGAAACATCATTCCTTAATTCTATTTATTTTCTAAATAAATATTTCCTTTTCTAATTGTTATACAAATATTTCCTTTTATATCCTATTTATTTTCCCAATAAATATTCCTTATAATATCTTATTTATTTCATATAAATATTCCCTTTATTAATTCTATTTTTTTTACAAAAAAAATCCCTTTTACAAAATTCTATGTTTTATAAGTATCTTCTTTTATAAAATATTTTGATTTTATGAATAATTCCTTTTATAAAATCTTATTTATTTTCTAAATAAATATTCCTCTTTATAAAATCCTTTGATTATATAAATATTTTATTTTCAATATACATTTTGAAATTTCTCTTTCCACATTCCGGTATTTCTTATGGTATTTAACATACCAAATCACAATGATCAATATCATTCTAACACACATAATCAATAACAGATTATATATCACATCATATATCACAATATATGAAAGCAGTAAAATAAATGTTGAGGAATCCAGTTGGATTCCTCCAACCTGTTTCCCTGCATCACAGATGTTAAACATATAAATAACATCAATTTCATTTTAACATGAAATATTCCGATAAACAGAATCAACATTTGATTAACGATTTATATATATATCATTATCTATAATTTCAACCAACTGACTAGTGGTTCATCCAAACAATCAACACACAGCAATCAACCATCATTTAACAGTTCTAAAAAAACGTTATAAAAATATAACTGTTCAGAGTTAGTGAGATTTACTCACATTGGCAGTTCATCGTTAAATAACGATAAACTGTTGTTGATTCAGATCCGACAATTTATTTCGCTATAAATTGTAACGAGCTCGAATCCACCACCAGTCAGTTCCATGTGTAGCCACTGTCCATACGATCCTGTCGGATCTTGTTTTGTCAAATTCCGATATCATACGAGAGAGTTATGCATTATACAAGTTATATGATTATTTAAATAGTTTTTAAAACAATTAAACTTGAATTTATTTAAACACTTGGGCTCACCCTTTAATTTTCTGGCCCAAACCCGTTTCTAAAGCCCATTCGCAATAAAAGATCCGCCCTTAATTTCCTTCTTCTCCGATACCTCAAATCCCGTTGCTCCAGTTACTCAGACATTGCCGCACTTCCTAGTTTCCCTACCAGCGTCATCTCTCAACGGAAAATCACCACACCACCTCCATTGCCTTTCTCTTTAACAGCTCTCCCTCCTTATCCACCTTTCACGCAACTCGATGCCTCCAGGTAAACATGAAGTCGAGGTCACTCGCCAACCCTACAGTAGACTACCGACACAAAATTTCCCATAAACCCTTCAAACTTTGCCACAATGCGTCAAACTCCTTCCCGAATCCAACAATAACACTTGAAACGGGTATTCATGCTTCAGTCTCCCTATAAACTCGACCCTAGGCTTCGCTGTGAACTTCCGATACCAAAAAAGGTATCGCACCCTTCTAGAAATTGGTAGAATCGAAGAGAAAGTCATAGGCATTTCGAATACAAGTGTATGTCGATTTATAGATATTTATTTGAATTTCTATAATTCTTTGAGTGTCACAATTTATTTGAGAAGAGAAAAGAAACTGGCGGTTGAGAGTTTTGACTTCAGGAAGCATTTGTTTAGGTTTAGAAATAGTTTAGAGTATTTATAGAAAAAATATAAAAAATTTATTTGATTATAATATTCTATTTTAAGCAATCGCTATGTGTGTTTGTTGAATAAAAAATCCTATAATCACATATGATACCCAAAAATCACGAAAATGGACATACACCTTCAGTTTGACATTACAGACCCAACGAAACTGGTTTCGTCGAATTCCGACTCCGTTTGCTCACACAGCATATTATTAAAGGTCAAATTATCGATTGTTTTTCACAATAAAATCCCGTACGGCCACATACTAACTTCAAAAATCATGAAAATTGAAATCTAGCAAAAATTCAATATTGTGGATCCAACAAAATTAGTTTCGTCGAAAACAGAGGTCGTTTGCAAAACTGGCTGTTTTTAAAGCTCTAAATAAATCCTTTTAAATATTAATATATTTAAAAATAATTAAATTAAATATTTAAAAATAAATATTATCGTATATATTCACAGTGGAATACCATACAGCTCCAATTGGATTTATAACTAGATATTTCAAAATTCCTAGTTATATCGATATTCGATTTATATTAAAAATCCTTTTATAATATAAATATTTATTTATAGATTTCAAAAATATTCCATAGCGACTTTTCTAAAATTTGATTTGGACATAAATCAAAATCTACATTACGAAATCCCGATTTTTCTCTTACACTAGAAAAATATACTTCACCAGCTCCATACGTTTCTTGTTTCGTAGAAATCTGATTTAAAACGGACCCTGTACATTCAGTTGAAGTTCAAATCGCCAAATAGCGAACTGCCGGGCCATTTCGAGCTCGATTATAAATATAATATAATTTATACGTTCGACTGTCGTTCAAATAATATATTCGTTATTCTAATTCAAATTCTAAACTGAATTATATATTTTGAATTGCCCAATTCACACCGTATTGCCATTTCAGCTAATTCTGATTATTTCAGAATTAAATATGTTATTTAATTATTATATTAATTAAATATTCACTATTGTTTAATTCAATGACCATTTAAATTTCAAATTCACTATTTAAATAATTAAATAAATTAATTATATATTGCTGAAAATACGAGTCATTACAGTATATCATTCTACTATGCACATGGGCAATGTTGAGAATGCAATATTGTTATATGTATGGCAATGACCAAGTCTGCCTCGTTTTCTTCAGCATTGACCAAGTCTGCTTGCATTTGTATTAATTCTAGTAACTTATTTGATCTTATTCAACTTTTGCTTTCCTTTTTTGGTGAACTGTCATGACCATTCGATCATAGAATTTCCTAAAAGATCATATTTTATTTCACAATATGTCGTCCACTTCACATTTCAATGGTTACTCTGTTCAGTTCAGAACTGTGGACCAAGCGGGCAAGCACTACCATTCCACAGGGGAGATCATAGTTTAGCTTCGTTTCTATTTAAGAAATTCACTTTTCTCTGACATTGGTAGAGACTGACTGTTTCATGTTTGCATTAGGTTATAGACCACTCTTGCCTCAGATTGTAGCTGGTTCTGGCAATAACAGTGGCTCCCCATTTTCTTTGGATCAAACACGAATCGAGCTTGCATGTTGTTTTGGTTGTAGCTCATTTCCACCCATCTCTCTAGTCTACAGTAGGCGGCTTCTTCTCTCGGTTTAGTATCGCAAAAATTCAGTTTATACCACCAGCTCAATTTGTGAGTAATGCCAACTTCAATTATCTGTCATCTATAAGCGGATTGCTAAATGCATTTAGCATGCTTCAGGTATGTGGGTCAACTCCAACTCAACTCCTAGTTTCATCAACCAAATGTATTCCGTTACATTCATAAGTATGCACAACACACCTCTTTCATGTAAGATGAAATTTGTAAATACTTTAATATGCTTGTCTATGCTTTTTTTGTTTTCTTGTAAAATCTCTACTAATTAAAAAAAACTAATGAATCTATCTCATTTTTATTTTATATGTTGTTAATATTCACAAATCTATTAGTGGCCGCAGTAATTAATTCTTTGATTACATATTGACCTTCAAAGACAAAGGTAATAATTAATTCAAGTTTGTTTCTCATATTTTGTATAACGTTTTACTTAAGATTATTAGTAATGCATGTACCACTTGTTGGGAGTTATAAAAAACATTATTTTGCATCTCCTAAAATACTTCAATAACTTCAAGAGAATATTATATTGGATATGCTTGATTTTTAATTTGGACCGAAGATGATGGGGTTTTTTCCTTATTAACTTGATAATTTACTTTCTCCCTTGAGGCGGTTCAGTTAATCTGATTTTCTAGTTTATGCAGTGTCCCTTTTTTAATGTGTGGTAATTGTTCTATTTCAAAGTTCGTCATAACCAATAGGCAATTTAAGTACCATAAGCCAATTACAGAACCGTTAAGCATACCAATTCATTTTCTTTGTTTGAAAATTGGTAACATATACCATGTTAGTTGTTTAATTATATTTATATAGAAGTAACCCAGTTTTTCCAAGTTAGCAACCATTATCTACAGTAAATTCCTTAAATATAAAAAAATCATTACCTAGATAAATTAGGGTATAAACAGTTAGTACTTATTTTGATGATTTTCTAATTGAAACCGCTTCTAAGTCTACCCTTTTTTCATGCAACCATACAGATAATATTATAAAAATGAGCATAGAAATTTTGTGTTTCCATAAAATATTATATACTAAAATTTGATGTAAGAATTAACTAAATCGTAGAAGCAATAGCAAAAAGACAATCATGCAAACAATGGGATAAGGATATCACCCTCTTGCACCCCAAAGTCATATTGGTGATATTGCATTCATTAAAATCAACTTCTTTTATGCACGCCATCCACTGGTCAATAGTGAAACTATAAACTTTTACTAAGAAATGAATATAAGATCGAATTTGGTATCTGTCTTTTGCACATAACAATATTTGCATGTTTTGTATAAAACCATCAGAAAGTGCAATACACCATAATGTTGGACCTAAACACGTGGGTATGAATAGTACTGAAAAGAAAGAAAAAAACAAACCATATAAAAACCTGCCTTGCCTTAACATATACATACATGATACATACAGGTTTGTTGACTTCAATTTTTTCTTATGAATCCAAAACAAATATAAAAACATCCATAAATTTGTCAGGATCCATTTATGGATACTTAGATATCAGACTTAAATGTAAAACTAAAACAGATAATCTGTGTAATCGAAGCATAGTCGCCAGGCTCGGTATCAATACTTTCAAAATATTCTTCAAAATTTTCATGATTCTTTCTCTAGAATTTTTGGAACTGCTCGAAATGGACTCGGAAGAGCTTGATCAACTAATTTTTTGACCGAAGTAACTGGAGCCAAATCAGATTTTCTATTAATTGGGCAGTCTACTACATTTTCAAAGATTTCAAGAATTAGAATAATAAATTCGATATGACAATATAATATGCATTTTAACTGGAAATCTAATAATATCATCTTAAAACTTAAAAGGCAACATACAAATTAGGCTTCAGTGTTGAATTGGTGTTATCTATAATGCAAATATGCAAGAACTTAAATTGCTTTGGAAGCATATGAAGAAAACTATATATTTAGAATTGATTTTACTGTAGAGGAGGTTTACGTAAACAAACCGTATGTTGATGCTTCAAATATTCAACTGAAAAATTATTAATCTTAGAGAGGCAAATAAAGCTTTGGTTCTTCATTTATTAATCAGGCATATCATGATTATTGCATGGACAATGAAAAAAAACAATCTGAAAATGATGTATAGAGTGGATAGTTATTTAAGTTTAAGAAAAAAACATGATAACAACAGCATGACGACTCAATCAGAAGTGGACAGATTTGCAGTGATAGAGAATAGAGTATCATACCTTTATCTTTTAACCTTATTTTACAGTTTAATTCTTTAACCTTCCACGCACTAAAGCTTAGATCCAAATATGGCCAATGCTTTAATTTTCCACTGCGCCGTTGAGGCTGCTTTGTGCGGTTCATGTGACCAGGAAGCTCATCGTGCAGGGCTCTCTCACTTTCTTCTTCTGTCCACATAATGTAAGGATTTTCAGTACTTGTTTAGGCCTAAACAACTGTATGTAAACATAAAACAATTCAGTCCTCCTAAAATAAAGGATACAGTCACTAACATAATATGAAATAATTTAACACCTAGTTCAAAAGTTTATCACCATATTTTGCTTCTCCTTTGCCAATAATCAGTAATGATTTAGTCCACGCTTATCACATTAACGGCAGATACAAAAACAACGATAAATGACCCCCTTGTAAGAACAGAGCTATCATCCAATACAACAACGTAAAAGCATCAGAAAATGCATCCAACTATCAGCAAAGAATATCTAGTTTTATCAGCTTATCACATGCAAGTGGTTACCATGCTTAAGCAAAAAAATGGGCTGCAAAAAAAGTAAACATCACTTTTTCCGCACCGAGAATTTTATGAAGCCCAATAAAAAAAAGGAAAAATAGGAGTTTTATGCATAAGTCTATTAGCATATTGTATTTAAGTTATCATTATTAACTGGTACACTAAAGTAAAAAGCAATTCGAACATCAATCATGGCTTTTGACATATTAGAAACATAACTTAGTTTTAAAGATTCAAGCAACCATGCTTCTAGTCTGAAACACCTCGCACATACTTATGTGGAAAGAGTAATGTATGGATATTCTTTGTTCATTATCAAACTACATGTCATGAGATTTTTATGCATACTCTATGAAAATTTGACCTGGACATGGAAATATGACATTGTCCATTGTACCAAAGTATTAACAAATAAAATACTTTGAAGGTCTGCCATGAAACCGTAGTTTTGGTCATTACTCTATGGGTTTTAAAGTGTAAAGAGAATTCAAAACCACCATGTATAGCTAGTTTATACCTCCCAAAAGATGGCGTTGGTCAGAAATGAAATGAAGCACCAAGAATTCTAAACTAAGCAAGTAGTATAAGTGAGATAGGTAAAACCAAGATGTGTTTACAATGAAATATAACATAAGAGCATAAAATTGTTAAAGTGTAAACCATGTAGTAGCAAAGAAGAGAATAAATTATAGGACATTAACGATTTAAAACTACACATACCATCACATCCTTCAGATTTGTAGCACTACTGCGACCTCCAGTGCATCCATTATTTAAATCGTTTGTTTTCCTTACTTTTTTTCTCAACGGTCCTTGTTGTTGTTCCTTTAATAACCTTAACACAAGTTCCTGAAGGAAACAATTCATTACAAATGTTGGAGGATAAAATGCACCA
Organism: Allium sativum; assembly: GCA_030737875.1. Classification (NCBI taxonomy): domain Eukaryota; kingdom Viridiplantae; phylum Streptophyta; class Magnoliopsida; order Asparagales; family Amaryllidaceae; genus Allium; species Allium sativum. The sequence continues at coordinate 723,853,759 of CM060919.1, forward strand.
AGGATGGAAAGTTGAAAAGAAACAATAAAGCATTTCAGTCGTACAAATTAAGCCATAAATGCCATCAACCATGTACGTCTTAGATAATATGTGAAGGTTTGTAGGAATTTCATTAATTGCACAAAATATCACTGCATGGAAAACGCTTTATAAAATAGTAATTTCTGCCGTAGTAGACAATTTACTGATTCATTCTATAGTTGATTACAATGTCATTTTAAATAAAATAGTTAAGCTATGTTATTTTGTTAAATGAAGGTTCAAAAGGAATATCATAACAAACTATGAGATTGGCTTCATCGCATTGAAGTTAGGTGGGACAACAGTGTTTCAGTTCTTGGCCGGAGCAAGTAAAAAATGGACACGACCCTGGTTACACTGGACTCCGACATCACAAGTGTATGTATGGAAAATAGTTTGGCAGACATTTGGAGGAATGGTACCAAGTAAATCATACTGTTAAATACAGTCTTCACAAAAAAACCATTGAGGTAGCATTTGATTTTCGAATTGGGCAGTCTAAGTTCGCGTTTGCGTCTGATGCGTCCGACGCGTCATCCGTGGGACCCACTCGAATAGCCCTTTAGGATGAACAATCAGAAGGCTACCTTTTGCGTCAGACGCGTCCGACGCGATAGAACTTTCTAGATAACCTGTTTTTGTTCTCCTCTCATATATATCCCCATCCCATTCCACCACTACTTCACCATCCTCGTTCCTCTTTCTACTCCACTTCTCCTTCACTCCTACATAATTTCAAATTTAACGTAATGGTGAATAGTGATGATTCAGATCTCTCTGATTTGGAAGATTTGCAAGATATTCTCGCTACTCAAGAAATTATGGAAAATCAAACACGAGAAAGGAGCAGAATACACGATTCTGTAAGTTCCGGTCTTGCTTGGGTTCATGAAATACTATCAGGCCACGCCGACCGTTGCCAACGAAATTTTCGAATGAAGCGATTGTGTTTTACATCTCTGTGTCAACAATTGAGAAATTATGGATTGGAAGCTTCGATGCACATAACAGTCAAAGAAATGGTGGCTATATTCCTATATGCTATTGCGTTAGCTCTTCCTATAAGGCAGGTTGCTGAGCGGTTTCAACGATCAAATGGTACGATTTCTGTTGTTTTTCATAAAGTTTTGGATTCAGTTCTCTTACTGGCAGTGGATACTATTAGGCCGATAGATACCCAATTTAATCGAATTCCAGAACAAGTTCGTTCTTCACCACGCTATTATCCTTTCTTCAAAAAATGTATTCAGGCTATTGATGAGACACATGTAATGGCTCATGTGTCTCAGTTAGACATGCAACGTTTTGTAGGACGGAAAGGACCTGCTACACAAAATATTATGGTTGTTTGTGCGTTTGATTTAACTTTTACATTTGTAAGAGCGGGATGGGAAGGAATTGCACACGACGCTAAAGTATTTGGGGAAGCTATAAATAATCCAGATCTTAATTTCCTTCATCCTCCTGCCAGACAGTATTATTTGGTGAATTCAGGATGTCCACTGTTGGAAGGATATATATCTCTTTACCGATCCGTGAGATATCATTTACCAGACTTCAATGACACACAGAATGAACCAAAATCAGACAATGAAGTCTTCAATTAATATCATTCGAGTTTGCATATGGCAATTGAAAGAACATTTGGTATTTTGAAAAAAAAAATTTGCCATCTTACAAAACATGCAGATGTATCCACACAGTGCTCAAGTACAAATTGTTACTGCTACAATGACTATTCACAACTACATCAGAAAATACAACGCTGGCGATGAAGATTTTATGCCGTATGATGACAATCCTGATTTAGTGCCAGATGAATATATCGATGAGTATTACAGTATAACAAATCGCGGAAACAGAGACCGGGAACCCGTTCAAAGAACTGGAACATCATCCACTATGACAATTGTTCGAGAAAATATACTAAACGAACTAGTTGCCGCGGGAATGCATTAAAAATGTCCACTTTATTGTGATTTTCAATTCTGCACTTTCAATTCTGCAATTTCAATTCTGCAATCGTGTAATTTTTAATTCTGCAATTTGTATTCTGCATTCTATTTATTTTGTTCGACAATAAACACACATAAACACAAACACAAATACAAACAATAAACTAATAAATACAAAAACAATGAAATAATAAACTTGCCCCTCCCAATTTGCCTCTTTCATAAAAAAAAACGTACTCCCCGTTCGCAATAATTCCCCTTCAAATACCCATTCCAAATAACCCTTCCTGTTCAAAATTAAACGCACCCTAAGTAACAACATTTCATTATAATGTTTGAATCTCTCGACATGAATATTACACTTTACTGTTCAATATGTACAATATCAACCAATCCACTGCTCGATGGGCGATCTGCAGCCGATTTATAGCAAAAATAACAGCTAAAATAAATGATAAGTATTGATTTTACCTATTATAACATCCTATCAGTTTATCGCATCGTAAGATTAAAAGTTGGTAGAACAGTCAACAACACAGCGATAACTGAGTAAAAGCACGATGATGTAATGTCTACATCACATACATAAAATTAAAACTAACTGTTACAGAGTTAAAGCAAGAATAAAAATGAAAATTGAACAACTTAAAATTGGAATCAAATTAGAATCGATGGTTCCAAGAACCTGTCGTGTGAAATAAGTGAACAAAAACCAGGTTGGCTACCAGTTTGATACGTACATCCTATAAACAGGGTTCATGTAATGGTTGTAGTCACGAGATTGCAATGTTTTATTCTCAGTGTGCCATAATATCTCATTTAGCAAAATAAAATGAATGAATATTGAAGAAACCGATACACTGAACTAAATATTTGCATGCAAACCGACAATAGGGTAGGAGAATTACCTTAAACAACAAAGAGAATGCAATTTGCATAAGGAACTTTCAGTGCAGTTAATTTACTGGGTCATCAATATTGAAGTGGTTTTAAATGTTGGAAAGACGAGGATGAAAAATCAGAGTCAACGATATGATGAGATATGGGGATGGTGTAAAAAAATGGACCGGAATCGTACTAAGCAGACATGCTAGTACAATTTGGTAATGAAACTGAAAAACATATTAGAATATAAATTGAGAATCAAACTAAAAGTGAATTCGGGAAATGTTGTCGTAGGAATGAAAAAGTGGGAAGAAATTAAAAGCATAAACAGAAAGTCTTCATCCACTTTCAAGAGAAAGTGACTCATGCTCAAAATTTTACATTGGACCTTAAAAGAAAGTCTTCAGGAAAATAAAGGAGCTTGAATACAAACCCTATAGGGAAAAGCGAGTAAGAAAACAAAAATTTTTAGAAAAAAATAAACTTTTTTTGATGCAGTGACAGAGCCTTTTGTGCCTGTAATACCAATTTAATTTATGTTAAATCTGGTCGAATGACAATTACTATATTTGTATTAATCTATCCTTTGCCTTTTAGAAAATAATGGTTAACATGCATGGCACTGATCATCCAAGTTATACTTCAAAATGACTATTTGACTGTGCATAGTAGCTTGCCTAACATCTTTCATGGATCAGCTAACATCTCAATCTGAAAACATATATGACACTATATAATTTACTTCTTTGATTTGGGTATGTTGTAATGGGTTGCACCAACATTAGAAATGGAATGGTTATGAATAGAAATCAATCCTCCTAGGCTCTTAGATCGGTGACAACCCAATTTAATTTGCACACCAGTTTTCAGATTTGAACATAACACGTCAAAGACAATCACACATAAACAACATATTAATAAAAACAGGGCAGTACACAGGCATACAATAATTTCATGAAAAATGCAAGAGCCAATTTGGGATATTGTTACAAACAACCAAGTTCTATTTCAAAGTTGCCTTGTTAAAGTAGCATAGTGAGCTAGGGATAAGAAATGATGTATTTACTTATGAAATTTTAGGAATCATAAAGAAAAGAGGTGAACGAATCAACATTAGTTAAATTTTTATAAACACCAATTACAGTATATCGAAGTTCAATTTAGTAAAAAAATCATGTGATGCTTGAACAACTTCTACAATTCAAAATATCGTTGATCAGTCGAAATTCTAGGCTATGAATGAACAGATCAACATAGATAGAGTATATTGTATATTAATCATGGTTAAGTCGGCTGATACAAAAACGATGACCGTTGATCAAATGAAGTAAATTGAATGGAAGCGTATAAGATGAAAAATAATGTTAACACCTGAAAAATTGACTCCACTTTCACAATAACTAGACTGTAAAATAGTAACTACCGACATGCAGTTGATCAGAGATAGAAGTCCGAATTCTCCTGGAAATCCACAATTCAACTATTGTGATTTGGATAAAATGGCGATAACTGGACAGAAATTAACATAGTAATTAGGGTTTTCTCCATCTTTCAGATTTCTCCGTTGTGTTGAATTAGGGAAATTGAGTACGTAGTTACGGAAAAAAGTAGTGAATGATAATGGATCAGGGAGGTTGCGTGTTTTGCAGATCAGGTGTTATGAAGATTTAAAAAAAAAGGGCGGAGAGGAATGAGATAAATGCATAGGGAAGGAAGGGGGAAGAACGTGGGGTAGGAGCAGTTTTTCTGGAAGAAGTGGAAAAATAAACGGAGAGTGCGTAAATGAGAGAGCATGATAAGGAGCAATTTTAGATTATCCACATCGGTCTTTTTGGTTTTCTGTTTTCTATTATAGGTAATAGACAATACTGAAAGAGCAAGGTAGTGAGTATTCACCAAAACTGAAGATACTTCAGTTATAGAAGATAATCAGTTGGTATGTTTTTGTGATATATTTCTTTGTCAGATCAAAACTTTTGAATGATAGAACACTACTCAATTAGAAATATTCTATAGTCGTTGCCTTGATACTTTTAAATAGGTATAGTTTGTGATATAACATAGATTATTTTAAGTAGGCACATCCCAAGAATTAACTTTCAAAATTACGTGATATTTCCAATATTTTGCAGTAAACTATGGGTACAATATTTGGGGAATTAAGATGAAAGGGAAGTAAATTCAATGAATTGAAAATAAACCAAATAGTGAAAAGGCATAATTACATTGGTGTTTCATGTTCTTCACTTTTGCAACTGTGATAACACAATTAGTCGCTTGTGACTTGTACTTTCTATAAATAACTATAATATCTCTACAGTAATTGAGAAACAATAACTGGAGGTGACAAAACTATAAATAAAGAAGCAACTGTTAATATTACTTTCACAGCAATGGAGAAGGAATCATGTCAGATTTTTGAAACCAAGCTCAATAAACAAAGATATAAGTATTTAAGTACAGTTAACATTTAACTAAGCAACACATTCTATGGTCAGTCAGTTGATATGACAAAAGTAAAAATATTTGCAACAATAGCTAAATACTTGCATAACGCGGAACAAAGAGAAGAATGTTATACCAAATGCCTTGGGAAAAATAATTGACACTTATTTCCCATTATTCTAGCTTTTAACTCAGCGAAATAAATGTAGTGATCACCTACCTTTGATGCAAAGCTACCATATACCTGTTAAATTAGATATTGAAATTGAATTTAAATAGTCAAAGGGTATCTGAGAGTATGTACAAATTATTAATACTGTATATGGTATAATATCGAATTTTATGATATGAAAAACTCCAAACATAATAAAATAGTATGTAAGATTTTTCATCAAACTTCCGGAATGGTAAATTATCCTTAAATTTTATCATATTTAGCATGGTCTGGCTTATTGTAAAATCATAATGAATGAATAGAGTGAAAGTGTGGTGAAATTTCAGAGGGGTAACCATGCTACAATGCTTGAAAATTAAAGCATCTAATGGTTACTACAACCACTCTATATGAAAGGTTTCAGGTTATTATGGTCGAATTCAATCACCTCAATAGTTATCAAGAATTTCTCATATCAGTCCCCTGACTGACTCGTAGTTTGTTTCACTTGCAAACTCGGGTGCCCTATTTCTACACGGGCAGCCTTGTATTTAGGTTTTAGCAGGATACTTCTGGATAGCTGGAGCTGAAGATGGATTCTATCATTTATCTCTTTTTATGCTGTTCAGCTCCTATTGTACATATTATGTTTTGTTTTCCGCTGTAGACATTTATGTATAGCTGAACTGCATTTTGTACTAAGAATGATCCTGTATACTGTGTAACTCTGATGTTTATATTTATCCAGTGGTTCTGTTGTACGTTATCTGGTGTATTTAATTATTTCTATTATGTTGTTATCTGTTTATGTGTTATATTCCAAAGATTACCCTTGCCGCCGTGGAACGGGTTTTGGGGTTGTCACAACGTGGTATCAGAGCTTTGGTTAAGCTTAGTTCTGGAATATAACATATTAACGAATTCGTCAGAAATAGAACCAATAGTGTTCTAAGATGGATCTCTCATTTCAGATAGGATTAGTAATATCCTAGAATGAGTGAAGCGGAATGAAATACACCGTAGTGGACACATATGCATTCAAGTATATGTCTCTATGCTTTACAAATACCTTTTTTGTTGGCCTAACACTTTGTCTGCTATTTGTAGACATTGAAAAATGAGTGGCAGAAGTAGGAGAGGTAGGTTGGAACCAGGTATTGAAGCTCTATTTAAGAAATATAGAAATATGGGTGGAGTACCATTCTTGGGCGAAGAATCTATTATTAAAACACAAGCTTGGATTCGTTCTGCTAAGAAAATCTTTGAAGGTTTAAAGCTAAGAGATGACCAGAAAAGATTACTGGCATCTTGGGCACTCAAATACGAAGCTTTATTCTGGTGGGATTCGATTATTAAGAATAATCCAGAAGGTAATATTACCTGGGATAGATTTAAAGAGATTTTCAGTGAAAGATTTATTCCTCCAGAAGCAATCGAGCGGTTATGTGATGAATTCTATTATCTGATACAAGGTGATATGAACATTCCGGAATATCATAAGAAATTCAATGAACTTTCTCATTTTGCCCCTCATCTAATTCAAAATCTAAAGAGGAAGAATCTGAGGTTTATTAACGGGCTCCAAAGAAAGTACCAAAGTAGTGTAATGGGGCACGTGAAGCTTCCTTTTTTTGAAATGATATACATGGCTTATCAGTATGAAGATCTAGATAAGCGAGGCCTTTTTGACGACGAAGAGGAAGTCAGTTCGAGCAACAAAAGGAAAACTGAAACTGATAGCCCAGAGACAAGTACACCGCCAGAGTCAAGTACGACGTCTGGAGTCAGAAAGAAGCCTAGATTCAATCGGGAAAAGCTTATACCTGAGAAAGGACCGGTGATGACTACAATATGCAATAATTGCAAGAAGCCAGGCCATTTTCAAGGGAATTGTAAATCCTTGAAGAGGGAAAGAAACGTTGGGTCGAAATCCAAGGACAAGTTCTAAGAGAAAAGAAAATGCAGTCAATGCCATTGGACTGGCCATCTTGAAAAGGATTGTCGGCTCTTAAAGAAATCTGAAAAGGTACAGGTAAATGAAGTGGCAGAAGTCCCTGCATCTTCATCTAGTCCGGAAAGGCCAGATGTTTTAGAAGGCACACTTACGGTCAAAGATATTCCAGTTAAAGTACTGTTTGACACAGGTGCGTCACGAAGCTTTATTGCAAAGAATGCGGTTAAGAAACTGGATTTGAATTTGAAGAAGCTCAAAGCACCAATGACTGTTCATAATCCGGTTGGGGGTTCCCTTGACCTTAGTTGGGTTTGTGGAGTGCCTGTCTCTTTTTCCCATTATCGGTTCCCCACTATCGCGATCGTCATGAATTTTATAGAATTTGATCTTATCTTGTGGTTAGAATGGTTAACCAAATATGAAGCCGAGGTTAAATGCGCCGATAGAGTCGTTAAGGCGAAGATTAAATCAGGTGACAATATAACCATTCACTGTGAAGGTCAGAATTCTAATAGAAAAGACTTCTGGGCAGCTTTAGATGTTTCTCCTGCTCAATTAGAACCTGTTCCTGTCGTTCCGGAGAATATTCCAGTCGACATTGAAAATATTCCTGTTGTCAAGAACTATGCGGATGTGTTCGAAGAAGTTGTTAGCTTACCTCCGCATAGAGAAATTGATTTCAAAATCTCTTTAGTTTCGAATGCAAGGCCAGTAGTTCACGCTATTCGAAGAATGACCTTGAAGGAGAAGGAAGAGTTGGATAATCAAACTCAACAGCTTGTATGGAAAGTTCTGATCAGGCCTTGTTTCTCTGATTGGGGAGCAGCAGTGGTATTTGTCCCAAATTCAAATGGTACTCTCAGGCTATGTGTAGATTATCGTGACTTGAATAAGCAGACGCTGAAAAACAAATATCCATTGCCGCGGATTGATGATTTGTTGGATCGATTGAATGGCGCACAAGTGTTTTCACGAATGGACCTAGCTACAGTTTTCCATCAGCTTCGTATTGCCGAAGAGTGTGTTCCTTTGACAGCATTCAGAGGTCCAGACTTATTCTACGAGTGGTTATTAATGCCGTTCGGATTATGTAACGCTCCAGCATATTTTTTCGATCTAATAAACCGGGTATTCATAGAAGTATTGAATAAATTTGTTCTGGTTTTCATTGATGATATTTTAATCTTCTCTAACTCAGAAAGTGAGCATGAAAAACATTTGGAACAAGTGTTAGAGATTCTAAGAAAGAATGTTTTAAAAACAAAGTTTTCCAAATGTATATTCTGGCAAGAAGAAGTCAAATTCCTTGGCCACGCCGTGTCAAAGGAAGGAATTTCTGTGGATCCCAGTAAAATCACTGCTATTCAGAATTGGAAACAGCCTCGTACACCCACAGAAGTCCGAAGTTTTCTCGGATTGGCCAGTTATTATCGGAAGTTTGTTAAGAATTTTTCGAAGATATCCAGTCACTTAACAAAGCTTACTAAGAAACATTCGAGATTCAACTGGACTCCCAAATGTGAGGCAGCTTTCCAAGAGCTGAAGTTAAAACTGACAACTGCTCCAGTGTTAACAAATATTGATGGCAATCAGGACTTGAAAGTCTGGACAGATGCTTCTAAAGAAGGTCTTGGTGCAGTATTAATGCAAAGAGGCCATGTAGTCGCTTATGCTAGCCGTCAATTGAAACCACATGAAAATAATTATGTTACTCACAATCTTGAATTGCTTGCCATCGTGTTTGCTATGAAAATCTGGAGGCATTATCTATTGGGTGAGAAGTTCGAATTATATACTGATCATTAATCATTGAAATATTTATTCACCTAGAAGGATTTGAATATGAGGCAGCAGCGTTGGTTAGAATTTCTCACGGCAAATGATCTTGATATTTTTTATGCTCCGGGGAAAGCCAATGTTGTGGCTGATGCGCTCAGCAGGAAGAATATGATCATCGCAAGTATTATCATTACACCATCGTTGATTCATAAATATCTATTCTTCAGAAAGACGATAGTTTTGTTAAAGAGATGATCAAAAGAATTCAAAAGGGCGAGGTCTCCAGTTTCCAAGTGGATAGCGCAGGAGTTCTGAGATTGAAAGGAAGGATTTGTGTTCCCGACAACCATGAGCTCAAAAGAGAAGTATTGGACGAGTGTCACAAGTCCAAGTTGTGTATCCACCCAGGGGTTAGTAAAATGTATAATGACCTCAAGCGAACTTTCTGCTGGAAGGCGATGAAAAGGGACATCTCTATATATGTTAGCCGGTGTTCCACCTGTCAGCAAGTCAAAAGCGATCAGCATAAACTCGCTGGATTGTTGCAACCTTTGGAAATTCCAGGTGGAAAGTGGGAACAGATTTCTATGGATTTCATAGATGGTTTTCCCAGAACCAGGAAAGGAAATGACAGTATTTGGGTGATCGTAGTTCGTTTCACGAAGACCGCCCATTTCATACCTGTCAGATCGAATAGAACTGCTCAGAGTCTGGCGCATATTTATTTCAAGGAAATAGTTAGACTTCATGGAGTTCTCATGAGTATCGTTAGCGATCGTAACCCGATTTTTGCTAGTAAATTCTGGGAAGCATTCCAAGCAGAATTGGGAACGAAACTGAACTTGAGCGCCGCTTATCATCCTCAAACAGGTGGCGAATTTTTTCGAAAATTTAGGGCGTTAGACAAATTTTTGAAGAATTTGAAAATTCTTAGAAACTGTAAAGTTGAAGAATGGAAGCCAGAATGAAAGTTGAGTTGGTTAATTAAACAACTTTCGACTTCGTTCCTTTTCGAGGACGAAAAGTTTTAAGTGGGGGAGATTGTAACAACCCGGAAAATCTGAACCAGTTTAAAAATTTTAATTTGGCTATTTTAGTGGATTTTAAATATTTAAAATAAATTATTTTAAATAATAACGACGAAAAGTATGTTTGAAAATAAATATAATTATTTTAAATTATAAACAAGGCCTGAAATGGCGCGATAGTTTCAAAATTTGAATTCAAACTTTGACTGACTGTACCGGGTGCAAAATAAAATGGATTTTAGTGAAACCAAAAATATTTAAATCTGTTTATGACTATCTTTCTAAAAAATCTGAAAAATCGAAGTTTCATAGCGGGAGTCAAAAGTTATGGCCAAATGAATTTTCAGAAAGGTCGCTATAGAATTTATATAGCCTGTGAAAATAGCCATTTTGCAAACGACCTCAGAATTCGACATAACCACTTTTGTTGGATCCGGGATGTCAAATTATTGCTAGGTTTCAAATTCCATAATTTTTGATGTTAATATGTGAGCGTGGCAAAGGAAAATGTGTTTGGTTGATTTCTGTTAGATTGGATCGACCAGAAAATGACCATTTTTCAAATAGTCTCAGAATTCGACGAAACTAGTTTTGTTGGGACCGTATCGTCAAAACATAGCTAGATTTATTTTTCTGGAATTTTTGGGATCAGTATGTGGCCCCGGCAAATTGAAATGTACGTTCAAATCAAATATTGAATGTTTTATATTTTAATTTGAGGAGAAACTGATTGAAACAGTCGAATGGGCCTACGAAACATATCCCATTGTGTTCGGAATGGGGGTATTTAGCTAGGGTTGACAATCGTTGGGTTTGAATTGGAGTTCGTGTGGAGAAAGGGATATTTTTGAAGAATAAATAGAGCGGACCAATCAGAAAAATTCATTCGAAAAATAATAATAAAACATAACTCTTTTCTCTCTCCCCGCTCCAGATATCGACGGCGATACGAGCTCCCTTCTTCTCTCCTCTTTATCTTCCAATCCACGTACCAATATCGAACACTCCTGCTGGGGCTTTAAATCAGTACCACTCTCGCCCTCCCTCGCCTCGTCTTCGTCGAGAACTGAGCCTGCAAAGTTCGACGGCGTCGAACAGGATTCCGCCGCCCACAGTTGACCGAGCTGGGTCCCACCACCTCTGGCCGGCGCGTCGTTCGGAGTACTCCCTCGTGGCAAAGCCTGATCGATGAACCGCTACACGGATTTCAAGAAAAATGAAGACCTAGATTTGAACAATTTGGCAAGGTAATGGTTTAATTTATTTTAAACTGTTCTATAGCAATTTAAAGCGCTACGGTTTATGATTTTACAATAAAAATCATATCTTTTTCGTATGTTGTCGAAATCCAGTGAAACAAGAGACAATGGACTCGTGTGAACGTCTTCTACATTCTAGAAGGGACCGGATATTTCTCTGAGCCTTCTACAATTTTTGGAGGAGTGGAACCCAATGTGAGATTTCTGAATTATAAACGATATGGAAATAACGATGTATAAATTATATAGTCGATGTATGAATTATATAAGCGTTGTACACCTCATGTATAAGCATTGTATAAGTTATATGTTCGATGTATAAGTTATATATGCATTGTAGAAATTATATATGAATTGAAATGATAGTGAAATGAAATCGAAATATAGTTATATACGTATATATATATATCCACTCCCCTCGCCCATAGACCATGGACGATATATATTGGTTGTGATATTATTTGGATTATTGGTTGATGTGAAATTTGGTGAATATCATGAATGGTAGATTGGAAATGATTGTTTGTGGTTGAAATCCCAATAGGATTAGTATATGGGAAAATTCGTCTGCGTACGAACTAGATATTGAAAAATCCCCATTGTCAAAAGCTGCGAGGCTTTAAGGTAGAGCGAGGAGCCGTACTCGGGACGGTGTCGGTTTTAACTACCCTGCCGTTATGCTGTCGAAATTTTCTGAAATATTCCTGTGTTTGAATTATATTCATGTGTTGAAACTATATTCGTGTATTGAATAGAAATTCATGTGTTGAATTAAATTCATGTGTTGAATGACGTTCATGTTTTGAATAAATTCTTTGAAAGATAAAAATAACATTTTTATCATATATATAGACTATATAAAATATTAGTGTTTTAAATAAATTGTTTTAACACCAAAAAATAACATTTTTACCTTATGTATGAACTATGTAAAATAATCGTGTTTCGAAATAAATTGTTTTACAATAAAAATCACATTTTTATGATATATATGAACTGTTAAAAATAGTGATGTGTTGAAATAAATATTAGTTGGATAAAAATATCGTTTTTATCAAATATATGAAATGAATATGGTTTTGAAATCGAAGAATGAATTATATTTATATATATATATAATTAAAATAAATCGAATAACGAAGCTGCAGTTCGTTTTTTGAAACCGTGATTTCAAACGATTATTACGGGTGGTCCGACCATCGGATTTTCCCAAAACCGAAATCGTTGGGTTCTCTTCGGAAAAATCTTTCCAACGACACCCACTTTGTAAAGATCCAACGGTTGGATTGTCTGGAATGTTTAATTCAAATCGGAAGAAAAACAGCGCCAGAATCAATTATATATATATATATATATATATATATATATATAATTAAAATAAATCGAATAACGACGCTGCAGTTCGTATTTTGAAATCGTAACTTCAAACGATTGTACCGGGAGATCCGACCGTCGGATTTTCCCAAAACTGGAACCGTTGGATTCATTTTGAAAAGATCTTTCTAATGATATAAAGTTTGCAAAGATCCAACGGTTAGATTTTCAAATATGTGTAAATCAAATCTGAAGAAAAACAGCGCCACGACCGCGTTATGGCCTGAAGCGTCGTTTGAATGAATTAGCTATTTTCAAATAAATAAAAATAGCAATAAATCGTTATAAAATATTATAAACGATATGGAATGGAAACAAACTGAATTTACTCAGTTTATTGGATATTTGATGGTTGAATGTGTTTGACGTGAAAATTACATTAAAGAACAGAATTATTGAAGTCGAATAATTTAACCATTTAAATGAATTGATTTGAAATTCTAAATATACGTGAATTATTTGAAAAGGCCGAGTTAATTCTCATTTCAAATAATTGATCGACGATTAAAAGTCGAAGACATGAAGATGGTGTAAGACCGATGATCTTCACGTCGAATGGAGGGGTGCTACTGATGCTCATGATAGGAGTAGCTACCTTGAAGGGGTTGAAGTGGTAGCCGTCCGGATGTACTTGTTGATTGTACGGATGTGCAAGGTATAAGGTGCCTCCGGTTTCGTTCAGACCCAGAATAGACTTGTGAATGGACTGTGTGTCTGACATGGGATATCATTCTGTGTGATTAATGGATATTGGTTGCATGGAGTGGTTTGCCTGTGTGGCATGCTAAGATGCAAATGATCAAAGCTTTTGTTGAAAAGAAGAGCTTTGTGGTTGATGATCAAAGCACGGCTTTGAATGGCTAGCTTTGTGTTTAGCGTTGTTTCGCGAGCCTCACACCCTGGTATGAGCCAGAAATGGGAGAAGGACCTCAGGGAGGACATGTGTTTCCTTCTAGCTAGGAGTGGTTCTTTGGGTTTTACACGCCCCAGCATTTTACTTATGTGGATGATGGAAAGCGAGACGTCTCAGTTATTTCGGTCTCTTTGGAGCCGAAGGATGGTCTTTATACAGGCCAGATTTACCTCCCATAGGGCAGGGAAACACAGTGTTCAGGCATTTTAATCCAAATCGAGTGGACCGGCCCTGACGATACAAGGGTCGATGCGTTCTGATCCTGATACATGGGCTAGATTGTCTTGAAGCGGTAAGGACGATCCCTTGCCTTGGTTCATGACGGAAATCCAATTTCCAAATACGACATTGTGCGGTTTTGATTGTATACCTATATATGACGACATAGTGGTTTGGGGCATTAATGCCGTCTATGATTGATACTTATGATTTGAAATTGTTTTTGAAACATATAAACACTAGTAATAATATCAAATGCTTTTGTTTTATTCGTATCAAGCATATTTTGGCCATTATAAGGTAAAATTCTATCCTCCGGTTTGTGTTGCATTGTGTGATGGGAAGTAAGTCTTATAATGGCTTCATTTTTATAAAAAGCATTGCGATGTTGAAAAGATTTACTTGTTTTAAAGCACTGGCAATCCAATGGAGTAAACCTGTTCCGCGTTAGCAGCGTGGTCCTGTGATTGGCCATATTATAAAATATGTTAAGTAGATTTCTCATACCAGTCCCCTGACTGACTCGTAGTTTGTTTCACTTGCAAACTCGGGTGCCCTATTTCTACACGGGCAGCCTTGTATTCAGGTTTTAGCAGGCTCCTTCTGGATAGCTGGAGCTGAAGATGGATTCTATCATTTATCTCTTTTTATGCTGTTCAGCTCCTATTGTACATATTATGTTTTGTTTTCCACTGTAGACATTTATGTATAGCTGAACTGTATTTTGTACTAAGTATGATCCTGCATACTGCGTAACTCTGATGTTTATATTTATCCAGTGATTCTGTTGTACATTGTCTAGTATATTTAATTATTTCTGTTCTACTGTTATCTGTTTATGTGTTATATTCCAAAGATTACCCTTGCCGCCGTGGAACGGGGTTTGGGGTTGTCACAACGGTTTCCCTTAATCAGTACGCCAAAACAAATTCAAACGATTAATAATCATCGCTTCTACTTTGTTCAATTCTAATATATGCCTTTATGCTAGCATATCTTGCTGACAATGTTTTATTGTTATTCACTTTCATATTGAATATGTTAATAAGTGAACATACATTGACTACAGTGGAAAGCATGCATACCTATAGATAGTTTGATTTCATAGTAAATGATATCTCAATTAAGGAAAACAATAATATTGATACTAACACATTGGCCTAGCTTTAAGTGCAATATACAAATTTATTGCTCATACCAGGTTCATTAAATTATTAAAAATCTAATAATTTAATTTTTCATATGCAACTAATAATAGTTTTACTAACATAAAATTAGACTTATTTTGAAATTATTGACTTTTATTCCAATTAGATTAAATTTGTAGGGCGTTGAAAAGTATTGTAAACTTTAAAATTTACATATGTCATTGCATCATGGTCCTAGTTGGATTACTCTTTTAATCCATTCCAATTTGGCTATTTCTATGTAGGATCTGCATATATTATTTATTCATGTTTGATGAGTAATACATAACAATTTTAACTTGGCAATCTTTGCAGTTACACAAAATGGCACTTAACTAAATTTCACACACTTAGTGGCATGTAGAAGTATAGGAATCAGTGAAAATTAGAGACTGCAACCAAGGAGTATATTCTGGCGTTTATTTGTCAGTTTTGCTTTGGAATAACAATGGCTTTAACATGTACATCTAGTTCCTAGCTCGATGGCCCAAATTTTGATCAACGAGTACTTTTCAAAATATGGAAAAAAAGAAAAGAAAATTATATGATAAATTCAGAAATATTTTATTTCATAGGTCACATACTTTTGATACTTTTTTGACAGTCGATCTGTTTTAAAGCTTCTAACTAAATATAAAGTGAATTCACTATTATAATTCAGTATTTTGTTGTATCGTAAAAGTGGATATATCATATATGGGCATTGGCCTGCGAAACAAAATACTCAAGACTACGTGGTTTGCCCAATTTTTTGATATAAACATCCCTAACTGCGTACACATCAATCAGCATTGAGGTGAAAGATGCAGGGGAAAACATGACCTAGTTCACCATTCTCACCGTATAGCAGGCAATGATTTGCTACGGGGTTTTACAACCGCTAAACAATATAACTGTGGGTGTACATTTGATATCAAATTGGATTCTGGAGGACTGCAATAGGAAATAAAGAGGACATACAGACTCACCGTCGAGGTTAGCAATTCCTGGAGAAGAAGAAGGGCCGGTAGAATAGCGTCGCTAGACCGGAAGCACGAAGCGCAGAAGTGGAAGACAAATGGACCACTCAGTGACGGGTCGACCTACTGATGGGTTATCGAACGAACGACGATTGAAATATCCAATACGGGTGGAGCGAACGAAAGGGAAGACAATCAGTGTGGAAGACGGTGAAAGCAGTTGGAAACATCCGTGGATTTTATTGTTTGAGCAAAGATAATAATTTGATTTCGGAAAAGTGACAATGAACAAACGATGTGGAATAATAGAATCAGATAACATTGGAAACCAATTTGATGCGTTGTCAATAAAGCGTCGCACTCTTTTTTCCTATTTATTGATAATAATAGAATCAGATAACATTGAAAAGTGACAATCAGATAACATTGGAAAAGTGACAACGAACAAACGATGTATGTATATGTATATATAAAATTAGTACTATTTATTGATGCGTTGTCAATAAAGCGCCGTAATCTTTTTTCCTATTTAGTATCCATGCTGGGAATTAGTTTTAACGAGGTGGTTTACCCATTTTCAAAAGAAAAAATATATGATCAAATGGGCATGAAACATGAGTCATATGACTGAAATTAACATGTAGCTTATTTCTTAGTCTCATGCTTTTGTAATTGATAAAACTCATGTTATGCTAAAATTCATGACCATTTACTTAACAGTTCTTATATTAAGTTTATCTCACTTCAACAACACCTATTTGCAATGTTGCAACCATTATGTTGAAAAATATTCAACTGGGTAATGAACAATACACTTGCTACTAATCTATTTTTATTTGGTGTTCATATGTGCAGATGGTTCAGGAGTTTGTTCTCTTGTTGATGTTCAGGGTATGTTTTGGTGTTTGGCAGCATTGTTGTTTGTCATGATTTTTGGTTTTTAAGTTTATATGGTTGGTTGGCCTGAAAATTAAGAAGCTCTTCCTGTTACCTTATTTTTCATGTTGGCTCATCAGTTTGGTGTTATATTACGTTGTATGAAATCGAGTTTAACATCCTCTTAATCATAAAAATCCATAGGCACCATTCTTATGGATCCGAGTCTGCAGCCATCAAGTAACAGACATAGGTACATTCAAATGTATTTGTCTATTAAAAAAACAATGGTTTATCAGTTGCTAAACTAGAATGGATTATTGTGTGTTTTCCACTACACTTTTTTCTCAATGTCTATTTTACAAGGAAAATGAAAGTTATTATGTAAATTGTAATTTCACATCACAACATTTGACGGTGTCTTACGTTCTCTTTCCAAATTTAATCGTATTTTGGACTAAACTAGACAGTAATTGTAGTGCTAAATGTCTTATCTCAAATGGACCATATTGTTAATCAATATGAGTAAAATAATATATATACACACACATATATAACAGTAATTACCTAAATACTATATATGTATATATATATTATTGCATTTGTATCGATTAACACATACACACAATGGAATTGACTATATGATTTGTTTTGGTTTTCACATCAACACATACGACTGGTTTAAAACCGGCAAAAGTTGGTATTACTCCTAGCAAGAAGATATATTTCTATTAGAGATGTGAATACAAGTATAACTACCATTCGACAATTATCGTCAGGGGCAGATCTAGGCAGTGGTCAGCAAGGGCCACCGTCGTACCTGAAAAGTGGAAAGTCTGGCAAAACTTTACAAGTTTGGGTTGATGGCCCTAGGTGAGGTGGACAGAAATGCCCTATCTGGACTTCAAGCGGCTAGACTTTGCTCTTCAAACCTAGTTAGCCTCTGTGCTTTGCTTCATTTGCAATCAGTGGACATATGTTAGTATATATCTAGTAGCAATGAAAATATGGTGTGGGACAAAAGTTTGCCCTATCTGAATAAAAATTCTAGATCCGCCCTGATTATCGTGATGTCCATTTTGTGGTTTTTTTATCCATGGGAGTTATACTCTTTTGAACAAATCAAATTAATGGTACTTCTTTATCAAATAACTAAACTGTTCAACTTTTAGTTTCCACTTCAGTGCACTAAATATTATACATATGTAAGGAGCAATTTGACTATCCAAGCGTTAAAGCATTTTTTAACGGTTATTTCCTAAAGGCGCAGCTTCTTTTCAACTCTTATTGATATTAGCAAAGGGTTAATTTGTGAGAATAGCAAAGCTCGTACTTCCTTAGGAGCTTGGTTTGCTTATCAAAAGTCGTTTTCGTTTTTATCTATTTCTTTTGGAGTCGTTTCCTGATTGTAGTGTGTTGTATTATACCTATCAGGCTAAGGGTGTGTCTGGCGCAAGCGGAAGCAGAGAATTTGAGTGGAGAATTGAAGAGAAGAATTGTAGTTAGCAGAGAATGCGTTTGGCGCGTTAAGCGGAGAATTTAAGCGGACCATTTTATTTTTATTTTGTAATTTAATTAATTAATGGTTAACTAATTTATCATTTATTTTTAACAAACAATATATATCAATAATTTACACAAATAAATAAATAAAATAAAAAACTGAAAAATTATAAGTTGCTCAATTCAGTTCAAACTAACTCCATTACGTAGAGCACTTCGATATGATCACAACGCAAAAAACCGCGTCTCAAACGGATCTCATATGCACAAGTTATCAATTTTTAAAGTTTATAAAAACTTAAAATATTAATTAATTAATTAATATATATTTATACCCAACAGCTCAAAATTGGGCTGTTTGGGACCCGATGCGTGCCCGACGGCTCAATTTTGAGTCGTTGGGCAAACAGGCCAAAATGGCTCGTTGTCCAACGGACGCGTCCGACGCATTATTAATATAATGTTGAACATGCTGTGGTGGGCCATCCGTGATGATGGTTTTATGGGATTTGGGCCACATTTTAGCTTAGTTATGTTGTTGTACTTATTGTTTTGGTTAGTACCGTTTTACTTTCACTTTGAACAAAGGATTTAGAATCTTTTTCAAAAAAAAAGAAAACGACCCAATTAAAATTCAGGCAAAGGCCTATTTTGTTGCATATGTTTTAACTTTGGCAATTGAGTTCAGTTAAATTGCAAAGTTAATCAGTTCGTCTAGATCGTTTGTGATTTAATCGAATCTACATCATTTTAGCAAAACTAATGTATTGTTGCTTTTTCACTTTGTTCATGCAGTTTGCCTAAATTTCAACTGATATATATAGTTGTATCAAATGAAACTTACAGCCTTTTGGAAGTGGGACCCTTACTATGTTGTACACGTCGTTTACATACTAAGACGTAGTTACTATTGTGAAAACTTTACAAAAGTCCAATCTATGTATTAAATAATAGTAAGCCGAAGAATTTACTGTTATCTCCTTAATTCTCTCAATTCTCTAAATTTACCTTAATTCTCTCAGTTCTTTCAATTCTCCTTAAAACTCTAAAGACAGAGTTATTAAATCAAAATGATACAACAATATAAATTGCTATGAAAATTAGATCTGAACAGTTTAATTATCCAAGCGTTAAAGCAGTTTTTAAAGATTATTTCCTAAAGGCGGCAACTTCTTTTCAACTCTTATTGATATTCAAAGAGCGTTAATTTGTGTGAATAGCAAAGCCCATATTTCCTTGGGAGTTTGGTTTTCTTATCAGCAGTCGTTTTCGTTTTTATTTATTTCTTTTGGAGTCATTTCCTAATTATATTGTGTTTTATCGTACCTTTTATGCTAAGTTTTATTAATATAATGTTGAACAAGCTGTGGTGGGCCATCCGTGATGATGGTTGTACTTTCACTTTGAACAAATGATTTAGAATCTTTTTTTCAAAAAAAAGAAAATGACAAAGTTAAAATTTAGGCAAAGGCCTATTTTGTTGCCGATGTTTTAACTTTGGCAATTGAGTTCAGTTAAATTGCAAAGTTAATCAGTTCGTCTGGATCGTTTGGGATTTAATCAAATCTACATCATTTTAACAAAACTAATGTATTGTTGCATTTTGACTTTGTTCATGCAGTTTGCCTAAATTTTAACCGATATATATATAATTGGGTCAAATGAAACTTACAGCTTTTTGGTAGTGGGACCCTAACTATGTTGTACACCTTGTTTACGTACTAAGGTGTAGTTACTATTGTGAAAACTTTGTAAAAGTCCAATCATCATGGGAAAATATCGTTAATAAGTAGGAATTAGTGTACTAACAGATACAAAACTAATAGCATAGTAAATTTTGTATCTGTTGCGTGGGTTTTGCTATGATGTAATGCCACAATCTTTTTGTAGTAATAAATTTGTCTTTCTTTAATTTTAATTTTAATTTGCATTGTCCCCTAAAACCAAAATATATCAACGTACTATTTACACTTTCAAATGGTTATTTTTGATGTAGCACTTCATTATCACAGGATATGATAACACTAAAGAAACTACATTTATTTCGCAACATCCGTGTACAAAGCACAGGTGCACACCTTTTCAATTAAGTTAATGATAAGTCTTGATACGAACAATAGTTTTCATTTCTGTTAAGTTATTTTCAGGTATACGAAAACTGTAATGTTCTAATTTTCAGCATAGGTATGTTGCGAAAGGCACTTTGAGCAAACCATATTGCTCAAGTGTTGTTTCTTAAGTTATACTGATCAGTTGGTATGTGTTGGCCTACTTTGTGACTAGGCCACACAAAGTCCAGACATCGTGATTGTGTGCACGAGAGACAAAGGATCAAGATGATCCAATAATATAGCACCGGGTCAAGCAGATTAATGGAGCATCGGGTCAAATAGAATCATGGCTTTGGGTCGAATGAGATGAAGTAGGCATCAGTTCGAATAGAAGTATGATACACAGCTCGAGTTAAAGTCAAAGCCACCGGGTCGAATGGATTTGACCCGACCCGATTACAATTGTTGAGCATACTGAATAACTACCCACTACTTCCTACTTTGGTGGATCAGACACCATATGGCCATGACCTGCTACCAATAAACCCTGTAGTCTCGTTCCACTACACAGCTACAGTGTCGGAGACAACACCACGTATATTTGTAACCATTCCCGCCAAAGAATCCCATCGAGCCACTATATATCTAATCCGATCACATAAAGAAGGATCTTTCTGCCACTTGAAAACTTGAACACGCCATACTGTCAACATTACAACTCGACTCGCACCCAGTTCTACTTATTTCGAGTGCATTTCCATAGATTTGAGGGAGGATTTGTCATATCTTGAGAGTTTGAGTGAATCAAAGCATTGTAATTGTAATTCTCGGCTGAATTGAAAAATTATAAAGTGGACGTAGACTCATTAACGCAGAACCAATATAAATCCTGTGTGTTTGTTTGCTTTTTCTTGCTTTTAGTTTATTTTTCTTCATTATTCTTTACAAAATCTCGTCTATTGGGTGTTAATACTATTTTTTGGTCTAACATTTTGGTGCTTTCACTGAGAATTTTGAATTCTCAGCTTTCTGGATTATTATTCTACTGTTTGGATCACCAAGTCCAAAGAAATAATCTGTATTTTCATCATTTTTGAAGTTTTCATTGGTTTCAACAAGTTTGGTTACCATGACTCCGAGAAAAGATAAGAACCGACAAGCTTCCCGAAGAAATGAGGCCAATGAAGAGTGACAAGACGATCAACAAATCCTAGCAGTAGCCCAGGCACACGGGTCGAATCAGTCCGGGTCAAGTGTGCCCGGGTCGAATTCAACCCGACCTGGTGATAATGCGCTGATCCGACCCGGTAGAGGCACGTCTGGTGATGCCGACCCCATAGTTAACCAAACTTATTCTTCAACGCCTATCTCTCAGAATGACTTTGCATGCTTGCTGGCTAGATTGGAAGAGACCAGTGTTGCCCTAGAAGCCCAGAGACAGGACAATGCTGCGATCCGTAATGGTATGAATACGATAACTAGACAAATGGATGAACTTCGAAGGCAAAGAACACCTTCACCTACTCATCGCTGAGAAGCAGGAGATTCATCTTCATCTAAGGAGAACAAATGTCACCCACGCCAAAGGAAACCTCTGGAAAGGCTTGAGAATCTAGAACAAGTCCGATTTGGCTCACTGGGTTCTCGAGAAGACGCAGCAGTTCGTCTTGGCCGTAACGATCCCAGCCTAGCGGAACCTATGCTACTACCAATGCATGGATTTTAGGTTTTTCATGGAGACCCAAACCTTTCCAGCCCACTCAAAGCACAACTTCTTCAGCCCACTCGTCTTGTGACTGGCCAGGACTGCAGGGGGCAAGGAAACTATGCTCATACGGTAGCTCAGATGTTGCCTGAGACGAGGGAAGGAGGGTCCATGAGAGATGAAAGCGCTGAAACCGATCATACATTGACCAATGCAGAGGTAGCAGCAATGGTACATCAGATAATGAGGGACAATCAAGGCTATACCAATGAAGACTGGGTATAGATCAAAGCCATACACCTTTCACGGACAATATCTTGATGTGCAAATTCCAAGGCGATTCAACTTACCCATCATGAACCGTTATTCCGGAAGAACTGATCTGCGACAGCATCTAATGCGTTATTCATGGTATGTGAATGCCGTTGTGGCTCCTGATGTCATAATGTGCAAGGCTTTTTCGATATACCTAGAAGATGTTGCTATGATGTGGTTCACCAGACTTCCATCTTGGTCGGCTCCCAGCTTCAAGGATTTGAGTGAAAGGTTCCTACACCAGTTCAGATTACATGCTAAGAAATCCAAGAGTGTCATAGAACTCTGGTGATTAAGTAAGCCCTTGGTGAGACACTTAGAGGACCATTTTCATAATGTTGTCACCGAGGTGAGCAACCCTAACCCCAAAACTATTCTGATGCCGAGAATAGATAGGGTGGACAAAGACACTGAATTTGGGAGATACCCAGTCGAAAGCCTGCTCAAACCATCGAGCTGTTTCATGAAAAAGAAAATATATGCTTGTGGCAAGAAGAAGTATACTTAAACCACAAGAGAAAGACTAGCGAGGTTGTAATCCAGAGTAATGTCGTTATAAAACAGTCTGATGACAGTTCCGGCAAGTTGAAGTTAATGTCAGAAATCAGAATGAAGGAAATGCTTCCCAAGACAAGAATGATAATAAAAGGAATAGGAATAAGTGGGATGATTCCAAGAAAAGACCCTGATTGTAGTCTTTTGAAACTTACACGCCATTGAAAGATACCCTGGAAAACATTTAGCAAAATACTTTTAATGTAATGCAATACAAGAAACCCCCTCCTAGAGACTTGACAGAAATGAAGCGGGAAACTGGAAAGTCCTGCTTATTTCATGAGACCTACGGCCATTCAACAAATGAATTACGATACTTGAGAATTGTTGTAGAAAGATTATTGCTAGAAGGAAAACTGGATGAATATGGTTTCCCCGAGGGATAGGGACAAGGTGGATCTGCTCCAAGTCAGGGGCAAGCAGCTCCTAGAGCTACGACAAAGTAGAAGGGAAAAGGAATGGTCATCAACACCATCGCTGGAGGATCTCACCTGATAGGTTTTAGTACTTGAGCCATGTAACAGTATGTTAATACAACAAAGCACCTTGACATTGGGGAGTACAGTGTTTGCGAGGATGTTATACCGATCAAATAGTAGAAAACAATGAAGAACGACATTATATTCCGTGATCGAGAGAGCATCGGAGTAGAGACTTCAAGCATAGATCTTTTGGTAATATCATCCATACTTGGCTCGACAACGGTACGAAAAGTTATAGTTGATTGCGGAATTTCAGCCAACATTCTATTTAAGAATGTTTTGACTAGATGAAGTTAGAAGCTAAAGACCTAAAACCTTGCACCGGATGGATACGTGGTTTTAATGGTTCAACGACAACACTAGTGGGTGTGATTGACTTATCCGTAAAAGTCGGTGATGGAGATTATAGAAGAGTTCGAATCCTTCTTTTCCTTGTGATGAACATTGAATCCCGTTATAACACATTTTTGGGGCACCAACTCTCGTAGAATTTAGAGCTTGCATAACGCCTTGGTGCCTAATACTAAAATTCCCAACTGAATCTAGAATAGGAATTGTCTATGGGGACCAAGTGACAGGGAGAGCCTGCTACTTAGCTGAATGGAAGGCAATTGGCCAAGGAGATGATACAGAGCCCAAGAATGCCTCCTCCCTTACTAGGGATTCCTCAGTGCAGCAAATAAAGGATACATTCCGCTAGAGTCGCCAGATTATCAGTCCGAGGATATTGATCCCAGAGAGGACGAGGTACCGGGATGTAGGCAGGTGACCTCTAACAAAACAACTGTGGATATTCTGATTGATGACGACGGCCCGACCAAGGTCTTGAAGATCAGATCTCATTTAGATTCTCTCCGGATGAAGGAACCGACAAATTTCCTTGAAGATAATTTGGACATATTTGCATGGACCCATGCTGACATGTATGGGATTTCTCCGTTTATTATTATCCACTTGCTGAATATCAATCTGAAAAGTGTCCCAATCAAACAAAAAAGGCGTATGCTTGGCCCGGAGAGGTCCGCAGCCTTAAAAGAAAAGGTTGAAAAGCCAAAAAGCAATTGCTTCATTCGAGATTCGATATATCCTGATTAGATATCAAATCCAATCCTTGTCAAGACGGCCAATGGAAAATGGCGGTTGTGCATTGACTTTTCAGATCTGAATATGGCATGTCCGAAGGATAGCTTTCCACTTTCGAGGATAGACCAGTTAGTGGATTCGACAGCGGGGCATCAACTCCTTTCATTTATGGACGCTTATTCGGGGTACAATCAATCCCAATGCATGTGCCGAACCAAGAGCATACAAGATTTATCACAAATCTTGGGTTAATTGTTATATAGTGATGCTTTTCGAATTGAAGAATGCTGGTGCAACGTACCAACGGCTCGTGAATTGCATGTTCCATAATCAAATTGGGAAACTATGGAGGTATATGTGGATGACTGCTTGTGAAATCCAAGCAGTTAACTGATCACGTCTCAGATTTGGTGGAAATGTTTAATATTCTCCGATGTTATGGGATGAAACTCAACCCTATGAAATGCTCCTTCGGCGTCGCATCAGGAAAGTTCTTGGGTTTCATCGTTAGCTCTCTTGGAATCGAGATTGATCCAAACCAGATTACAACGATAAGGAATATTCGTGAACCACAAAGAATCAAAGATGTGCAGAGTTTAGCAGGGAAGGTTGCAGCGTTAAGCAGATTCATATCTACGGCCACCGATAAGTTCATACCCTTCTTCGTGTTAATAAAACGAGGGAAGCATAACCTCTAATGGATACCGGATTGCATTGAAGCCTTTCAAAACTTGTTAGACCATCTGGAGAGACCACTGATATTGTCCAAGCCCGTAGATCGTAAAGACCTGTCATATACTTGGTAGTGTCATCGCATGCAATCAGCTCAACACCCATTCGTGAGGAAGATAATACCAAAAGACTGGTATATTATGTGAGCAAGAAGTTGGCTGCAGCGGAACATAATTACCCGAAGATCGAGAAGCTTGCTTACAGCCTATTGATCACTTCATGAAAGCTATGCCATTACTTCTAGGCCCATCCAATCATGATTTATAATAACCAGCAGCTGTAGCATGTCCTTTAACAACTATAGGCATTTGGGAGACTATTCAAATGGAACATCGAACCGAGCTAATTTGACCTTACCTTCCTCCTAAGGAAATCTATCCGAGGGCAAGCATTAGCAGACTTCATAGCTGATTTCACTATCCTTGAAGATGAGGTGTTGGATGAGGAAGCGGGCCCTCGGATTCTGAAGTGGAATCGAGCACTTGGAATTTATACACAGATGGTGCTCGTAATGATCGACGGTCCGACGCCAGAGTTGTATTGGTAACTCCTGAGGGACGGTCGATTTATCGTGCCTTACGATTGGACTTTCCCGCTATTAACAGTGACTCCGAGTATGAAGCCCTGAATGACTAGATGAGACTCACGAGGGAATTGGGAGTAGTTGCGCTGGAAGTTTACTGTGACTCTAAGATTGTTGTATTTCAGGTTCGCAAAGAGTTTCAGACGAAGGGACCACGATTTGCAGCCTATTTAGAACGGATCGAGGAGTTTCTAGACGAATTGGAGCATTATAGCATTTCTCATATCCCTTGAACAGAAAATCAAAAGGCAAACAAACTGGTTAAGTTAGCAAGTTCTGACAACCCAAATGACATGGAAATGGTCCCGATTGAGGCATTAGATACTCCGAGTACTAATCAAATGGAAATCGACCAAGTCTTAGAGAGCGAGCCTAAAAGAGAGTCCTGGATGAACCCCATAAATAATTTCTTATAGCATGAAATCCTTCCAAAGAGAAAGAACAAAAAACGTGCTATTGTCCGCAAAGCAACCAGATACGCTATGCAATGCGGTAAGTTGTACAGAAGGGGGTTCTCCATTTCATTACTCCGGTGTATATCAAACAACGATGTCAAGCGTGTATTGAGGGAAGTACATTGTAACAGCCCGCATTTTACGTATCGGAGGATCGTAAAATATTTTTATTTAGTTTCCTAAGGGTTGGATCATTCTCATATTTTGATATTTTGGTTATGAGGATGTGAGACGTGTCCATAACTTTTACCATTTTTATTTGTGACCATTTTTTTCCTTTTAGTCTTGCACATGACATAACTTTTGATTGGGATCGAATGAGTTGCTTAGGTCGGTTCATTGGAAAGAAAATGGTATTGCCAATTCCGTAGAGTGGTTACATTAAAGATTTGGTTCAGCGATTTGGGAGAAATCGCTGTTTTTGTGTTTCGCAATTTCTGTTCAGGTTTTTAGAGCCATTAATGGGCTGATTTGAGGAGTCCATTAGTGGGCTTGTGGGAGGCTATAAATACACTTTCCACCATTAAAACTAAAGACTACATTAGGGAATCGAAGATCAACATCGTTTGAACCTAGATCTACGCAAAGTGAAGAGAGATCTCATCGAATTGGAAGGTTTGAAAAGTGTTCTTTGTTGTTTGAATTTGTGATTTGTTGATTTTGTGTTGTTTTGGAGAATTGGTGAGTGATATGCATCTCTCATGCGGATTCAATCAACTATATGAGTTGTTTGATCAAAATTTCATCATTTTCAAGTTGTTTTCACCTAGATCAACATCATGGTAAGTATATTTTCATTATAATCGCCATAGGATCTAATCTAGTAACATAAAACCAGTAATTCTTATGTAAATTCATATGTTTATGAAGGTTAGATCCATTATTATGGTCTATTCATCGTTTTATCATAATTTATTTAATTTTTATATAAATATTGATGATAATTGTTATTTTGGTATTATTGTTGATTTCATGAAGTGTTCATGGTTGATTTGGATGAGTAGTTTGAATTGATGTTGTCGTTTGGTGAAGATTTGGTCAAGATTGGAGCAATTTCAGTCAGATCTGGATTCAGGTCATTTTCTTTAGGCCGTTGGGAGTTTAGATCGTGGCTTGAAGAACAAGAAATAAAGATCGAATCATGGAGGAACTTTAGGGAGTGGGGAAGCTTCAGACCATTCGAGTCGTTGAGGCACTAGGTTGGGTCGTTGGTGGTGGCGTAGCAGCAGCTGATTGGTCAGATTGGTTAGAGCATTTGAGACTCAGATCGTGGTGAACAAGCTAGTGTGAAAAGGGTTCAGCTCAGTAGCTCCAGGTCGTTGGTATTAGGCCGTAGGTCATAGGAAGTTTTTTGTGGTGCAGCATAGAGCTGGACTATTGGAGGCTAGTCAGGTCGTGGGTCGTAAAGGCCTGAAGGAGGAGGGTCTTAGGCCGTGGAACGACCTAGGTTATAGGTTGTAGGTGCGACCTAGGTGGGTCAGGTCGTGAACGACCTAAGGAAGCTGCAGCATTTGTAAACTCTGTGGAATGGTATTAAAACGCTGTGATTTTTTTTCGTAGCAGGAAGTAGGAAATGCTATGGAAAGGAATATCGACCAAATAGAGTATATTTTTGGTTCGAGAATGGTGATGACTTCGAAGTGAATTCAATAGTGAAGGTTCGAAGTGTTGTAATGTGTTCGTTGATCGTCGTAATGCAACGAATGAGAAGATGACTTAAGGGTGTTTTGAGTTCGTGGATAATGGTTGGATGGTCGCCAGTGATGAAGACAAGAGATACCAAAGGCCAAGTAATTATCATTGTCGTAGGTTCTAGCGGACTCAGAGCAGGGGTCACACGACTTCGTTGTATGGTCGAGTACCCTGGGCAGCTCGAACGGGCCTAGTTACATTTTGTTGTATGCATAAGAAGTTTTGCTAGAACCGGGGTTTACCATTAGCCCTTAGTTGATGGCAGGGTATTTAGTCTGTCATACGATTAACGACGGTTTCGAAGTAGGATTAGCGGTGATAACCGGAGTCAGTCATGAATGTTGGTTCTTTGCTTATACCGTCTCACGTAAATTATCTAACATCTGCTTGTCTGATATTGGTTTAGGCTTTTGGGGCTTGTGCTTGGGGAATGTCGATCTCGATTATGATGGTTTACGTGAGATATAACTAGTTGCTTTGTTTGCTCTTGCTTGGTTGCTTCTGATTTCCATGAATGAATGGTTATTCTTTTTGCCATGGATGTATGGTTGAAATGCATGGTTATAAAGGCTATCACTATTCGATGGGGGGGGAAGAGGGCTTGAGTTCTCTTGTGTTTTTGGTAGATTGGTTGGTTAATCTACCTATTCTCATATACTTTGTTGATGATGTTAGATAGCTGTTTTATTGCTCACTTAGACTATTGTCTGACTCAAGGTTTTATGTTTCCTCTTATTAGCTTGGGCTGTTTATCCAGTTTTGGATGGACAGAATGAGTAGCAGGTAACAGGTGATATCTTGGTGAGGACGATGCTATTGTGCGGTAACGAGCAGGAGGCTAGCGTATTACTTTTCTTCTAACTAGTGTCTGTTATTTCGTTGTTTGATGTTTGACTCTGAGTGTTGTAGTAAGGCAAATTTGTATAGACAATTATGTTGCAATCCGGAGTGTATGGTTATTCTTTCTAGTTGTAATGAAAGTTGAAGTTTCTGCTCAAACATGCTTCACTATTATTGCTTGTTGTATATGTTCTATTATATTTTATCCCTGCATTGTGAGTTACGACAGGTTTCACTTGTGTTCTATATCTTGATGATCGTCCATAGCTCCCTAACACATCTTTCAACGCATTATTTCCCTTGTTAAGTGCAGGAGTAACGGGCGGTCGTCATATTTGGTATCAGAGCGTTGGTTATCGATTTTAGCCAAAGTTCGAAGACGTTATTACGTAAGAGAGACATATTTGTAGATGTCTGATGGATGTATACTATATAGTAGTGTATAATTATAGCGTTTGAACTCCATTAACAGTTTTTCTTGTAAATGGCTAATCATTATATATTGCAGATTTAGAATGAGTCATAGTCCATCAAGACATACTGCTAGGGAGGGGACTGTGCGTGGAGGGGGAATGGCGGTACACCAGATTACCTAGCCATGTTTGAAGCCATGATGGAGGCATTCATGAGAAGGGTACACGCTCCAGTGGCAGCCACAGTAGATGTAGGGGTGCAGATATCTAGGGTTATGGATTTCGCGAGGCTGTGTAAAGACTACACATCTCCAAGGGGAAAGTAATTTAAAGGGACATAACCGACTGAAGAGGTTCAAATATGGTTAGATGCTTGTATTCGTATTTTTGGAGGTTTGGGTATAGATGATGCAACTAAGAGAAAGCTTGCGTCAAGGTGGCTACAGGGAAGAGCCATGGAGTGGTGGAACTCTGTTACACTTGAGACTCCGGAAAAAGAGATAACATGGGAATAGTTCCAAGTTAAGTTCAAGACGAAGTTTATCTCTACTGCTCAGAAGTCTGTTCCATTTAAGAAATTTGTAGAGCTGAAACTGAATGGTAGATCGGTGCTTGATTATGTTTCTGATTTTGAGGCCTTGTCCAGATATGCTCGTTCATATATTGACACACCTTATCAAAAGAACGAGAAGTTTGTTATGGGTTTGGATATCCACTTTGGGAGACCATTAGTGGAACATCTTGACGACTCATGTGAGAAAATTGTGGAAAGAGCTGTAAGACATGAAAGCTTATTTCCAAAAGAAGAAACTATTGTTGTCACAGCTAAGAAAGCTCCAAAACCACAGCAACGTGGTAATAACAACAAGAAGAGAAAGCAACAACAAAAGAAAGAAAAGGACGGCCAGAAGAGGCATAAAGGTGAAGTGATTTGCTACAACTGCTGGTAGAAGAGACATTATTCCAAGGATTGTAAGAATCCAAAAGCCGAGAAAAAGTGCTTCAATTGTGGAAAATATAGGCATGACAAGAAGGATTGTCCGGAGTAAGCAAAAGGGAAGCATATTGTGAAGGCTTATGCTTTGGAGGTTGTGTCGTCTTCATCAGGAGCTCCAATTGTAAAGGAGAAAAGAAAGGGTGTCATCGTCCAAGGTACTCTTTCAGTTAGAGGTGTTTCAGTTCGTGTGTTGTTTGATACCAGAGCATAACATTCTTTCATTTATAATGAGCTGGTGTGCCGCTTGGGTTTGAAACCCGAGATTTGTGATAGCTCTTTGGTTGTGACTAATACAGCTGGGGTTCGTCTAGACTTTGTATGCTTTGTTGTGGTCTTGTGTTATCGAATCATGGTTTCTCTTTTGTGTGTGATTGCTTTGTTTTGAACCTTGCTGGGTTTGGGATTATCATGGGTATGGACTTGCTCAAGTGGTATATGGTAAGAGTGAATTGCTAGAAGCTTGAGGTGAGAGTCGGGGATGTGGAAGGGCGAAAGGTTTTGATTATATGTAAGCCCGAAGATGGTGTCTTCGTGAGCTTTTTATATTCTCTTCTGATTCCACAGGAAGACTTGTCATATGTGCTGATCACTAATGAGTTTGAAGATGTCTTTCAGGAGGTCAAAGGTTGTCGCTGCATCGTGAGATCGAGTTTAGAATCGATTTGGTAGAGCACGTCAGACTTATCTTATGCCTCTTGGGAGGATGGCGCCTAAGGAATAGTGAGAGTTAGATGTGCAATTTCGTGACCTTTTGGGAAAAGGATTCATTCGGAAAAGTGGTTTTGAATGGGGTGCACCAGTTGTGTTTGCAACCAAGGCTGATGGCTCATTGAGATTGTGTATGGACTATCGTGAGCTGAACAAGGTGACCAAGAAGAACAAGTATCCATTGCCAAGGATCAATGACTTATTCGATCTGCTTCACGAAGCCAAAGTGTTTTCTCAGATGGATTTGGCAACGAGATTTCACCAGTTGAGAGTGGCAGAGGATAGTGTGCCAAAGACTGCTTTTAGGACACCATCCGGTTTCTTCGAATAGTTGGTGATGCCATTTGGATTGACTAACGCACCAGCGTATTTTGTGGATCTTATGAATCGGTTTTTAAAAGATCAGTTGAAAAAGTTTTTGCTTGTGTTTGTGGATGATATTCTGGTTTACTCTTGGAATGAGGAAGAGCATAAGAAGCACTTGCGAGTTATTTTGGAAATCTTGGGGAAACATCAACTGAAGGCTAAGTTTTCGAAGTGTCACTTCTGAAAGAGTGAAGTGAGGTTCTTAGGCCATGTTGTTTCTGGAAATGGGATAGCGGCTGACCCCGCAAAAGTGGCGGCAACCAGGACTGGGATAAAATTAACAATGCGACGGACATGAGGAGTCTCCTTGGATTGGCAGGTTCTTACCGACAGTTTATCAAGGATTTCTCCAAGATAACTGCTCCATTAACAGGATTAATGAAGAAGTACCAAGTGTTCACAGGGGATGCAAAGTGTGGTAAAGATTTAAGAATCCTGAAAGAGAGACTAACGAGTACTCCTGTTTTGACCATTCTAAGTGGGAACGAAGAGATGGTGGTATACACTGATGCATGTGGAAATGGGCTTAGAGCAGTGATAATGTAGAAGGGTAGTGTTGTGGCCTACGCAAGTCGACAGTTGAAGCCGCACGAAAGGAATTATCCGACTCATGATTTGGAGTTAGCAGCGATCATGTTTTCTCTAAAGATGTGGAGACATTACCTGTTGGGAGTTCGATTCGAGTTGTTCACGGATCACAAGTCGTGGAAGTATCTTTTTGCCTAAAAGGATTTGAACCTTCGGCAGCAGCGGTGGTTAGAGTTCTGGCATCATATGATTTTGGTATAGCTTGTACTCTTGGTAAAGGTAACACAGTTGCAGATGCGTTGAGTCGAAGACACGCAAGTTTATGAGCGATGTTTTCAGAATGGAAAACCCTCGAGTACTTGGCAGGATTTGATTTCAGACCATGGTCTGAGTTGGAATATGAAATGTTAGCAAGCTTATCGATAAGACCTACTCTCATCGAAAGGATTGGCGAGGGACAAAAGTGAGATGCAAAGCTTGTCGAGTTTATCCAGAAGTTGGAACTTGAAAATAAAGGGTTCGAGCTCGATCGAGAGGGATGGCTTCGAAAGCAAGGACGGTTGGTTGTTCCTGATATCGACGGATTGAGAGATGAGGTTCTAGGGGAATGTCATCACTCGAAGTTCACGATTACCCCCAGTGGTAATAAGATATATCTATACATGAAGAGAGCCTACTCCTGGGAAGGGATCAAAATGAATATTGGAAAGTTTATTTCCCACTACAAGAAAACACTGATTTAGCGTCAAATATTTAGAAGCGGAAATTTCCATCGCTAATTTACGATGGATTTCCATGTGATCTGCAAGGGATAGTTTTTTGTTTTTTCAACTTTTTTTCTTCTCTTTTTTACCGTCATCTTCTATCATCCATCACTAAACCATTGCAAATTGTCTCAAATTACTGACAGAAAATTTCCGCTGTTATTTTCCGCTGAAAATCCAAGCAGAATACCAATGGATATATATCGTAGGTATTTTCCAGCAGAATTCCAACAGATTTGCAGTAGTAGATATATTAAAATTAGAAGATTAATAAAATTATCAATCCACATGAATACGATCCAATGGTCCACATTGTGAATTACCAATTACCGATCCCCGAAATCTAATTTTCCTTTGTCCCGTTGCCTCCAACTTTTCATTTTCATGTTGTCAAGCTATTTACCCTAAATTCCCCAAATTTTATATGCACCGTTCAAATGGCCTCCTGCGAATAGGATTCTAGACCTAATCCCCCTTTCGATCTCGTTTTCTGGCTTCGATGTCGCGCAAAATCAAGTACTCGCCTCCTCTAATTGATCGCTAAGCTCCTGGAGCTTCTAATTCACTCGCGATCTGAATTATACGGAATGGTTCAGGTTTTCTTAGATTTACTTTGAAATCTCGACAATGATTTTACTTTTAGATGCGGGGGGACAGAGCTCCAACGATTCCTAGAGGTGAAATTCCTACTTCTTCCCCTCCTTTGCTTCACTGTTATTTCCTTACAATTATGATTTTCTTTGGGAGTTTTGTTTTTGTAATATAATGTGTTTGATCAAAATTTGGTGCAAGTCGTTACGCGATTTAGGATTTTAGACACTTTGTGAATTATTCGGTGTAAGCTATTAATTTGACAGACATAGATACCAATGTTGATTAATCAGTCTACTATTATTATGCACCAATTTTATTGTTGTAAAGTCATCTGGGACCAAAAAAAAGTATCATATCAGAAAATAAGGTATAGAGATATTAAAGATAACAAAAATTTTAGTTTGATATGGAAATCAAAGGGACTACATGACTCTACATACGTCAATGTTAGATCTATTTTTGTTACAAAAATTTATGCACATGTTAAAACAATAAGCATACAAATGACCTAAAATATGTAAGAAAAGTCAAAAAATTCTTCATTTATTAAACTTCTCATAACTAAAAATAAAATGAAATTCTAAATTATATTGTTATATTCATAATTTTTCCTTTTAGCTTTGGACTAGAGGTTATTTGTTAGACTTATTCCTTTGTAATAGTAAACTTACTCCCAAATCACACTTTATTTATAAAAATTATTTTGCTGCACATCAGTTAAGTAAAATAGTTATATAACTATAAAGCTTTCAATACCTCATGCAATTGACTACCCAAAATTGTATGAATTGCTATGTAAATTATATGAATTGCTATGGGATCAAGATGGTTTACTTCAGTAGGAGAAATTGCTTTGTAAATTTATTCAATGTAAATTGGATAATGGATGTTTCATAGACTCGTTTCATGAATTTTGACCAATTGTAAATAGGAAACTACAAATAATTATAGTTCAAGTTTTAAGCGTATTCCAAATTTAGTTGAGTTTCAGATTTCATGTGTCTTTATTTCTCCACTAAGTCGCTGGTCCGCCGGTAAGATTCATCCCACATCCATGTATTTGGAAACATACAAGAATATCCCATGATAGATAAAGGAATCCAAGGATACATGTTACCATTCTCATAATGTTTATGTAGCTATCCAAATAGTTATTTTTCTGGACTTGAAACTGTTCTTTCCATGCTATCATTTATTTTTTGGCAAGTCTTTTGGTACGGGCTAGAGTAGAGAGGAAACTTGGTAGTTATTGCTTTGATTATAGACAACACTATAAGTAAGGTAATGCAAATATGAGTTGTATTCTACTGATTTGATAAGTTATGCTCTGTTGATTTACTAAGCATTGCATCTCCTGACACCATCTTTCCAAATATCTTATGCTTATTGACTAATTCTGGTTGATCAGCAAATAACAATGGTTAACCATTTATATGCATTAATTGTCGGTACTGCTGTGCTGACAATATTCCAAGACTAAACATAATGGTTGTATTATTTTCTTACTAATAACGGCCGTTAGATTTTCCTTGTTCTTTCTGCTTAGCTTGATCTCTGGTAACTTGTATTTAACCATGACTAAATATAACATGTTAATGATATTTCTATTATTCGTAAAAGCTCTGCATAATCACATTCGTGGTTACATTTTTCTTTATTTTCTCCTTATTGCACTCGTATATTAGTGAACAGCTGTTTTCAGTACTAGTATTGATTTAGTATGTGCTTGATATCTTTCTTATATTTTACTAGAGTTTCATTATTCCTTTCACTATTACTATTGTATTGGCATTGGCGTTCTTTAAGGAATATAAATATTATATTCAAGCTATACCGTTTGTGGTATACCGTCAGTTATTAGTTCATCCATCTTTTTCCACTACAGATTATGAATATACTAAAAAAATTCATTTTGACTACACATAGAAACACAGAGTTTTATTTAATATGAGTTACATGCAAGTGAATTACTTGTAGTTTCCCCCTAAACATTGTAGTTACTAAAACTTGCTGACTAAGTTCTTTACAGATGCTCGAACAATTTACTAAATTATGAAATGCTTTTGTTTCTACCACCGACAATATAAGGCATTATTTGTAATTATCATTTTTAGTCCATAATACCTAAAATAAAACCATTTACCTTAGCATACTGCTGAAACCGATTGTTTCTTTCTGAATCCTTTCAATATTTCTACCACAGCTGTTTGACTTTTACAGAAAATATATATCCTTTTTTTCCTAAAATTTCATTTTAGGATGTTAGAATTGTACAAATTTGAATATTTAAACACTATGATTTTGAACATAAATATTTGGATCAAACCTTACTTTGAATACTGTTTTCATTTGGTACAATTTGCTCTTCATATAGGTTCATTTGAATCTTTGCCAAAACAATGTCATAAACGTAGACGAAGATAAATACTAGCATTAGTCACCACCTGTCTTGCTGCTTTCCTTATTATTGTTTGGTTATTAATGTTGACCTATGCTTTGTTGTACATATTATTTTTAAATACAAACAGATCTACCAACTGATTAGGCAAGTAAGGGTAACCACATAGGTTTATGTACTCTGTTTACAAGCCCTCTATTTGTTATGCTATACTGATCATGTTTCCAAACCTATGTTTTTTTAGAGGAAGACAGGTGTGTAGCGTGGAGCTACACAGCCGGTGACGCGTAATAATAAGTAGCAAATAATATAACTGGTTGACATGCCCAACCAGTGGCATAAAAGTCTAGGCCAAGCAGACCAATAAAGATAGTACAAGCATAGCGCAAAATATGTACATCAAATAGCAAGATCATAGCATATAATATGTAACTAAAAACCAAAATACTGATTAGCTTCAACTGATTTCAGAGAGGGAAGCAGAAGCTACTTTCCTGCGATCCAGGAGACTGTGGTATGGGAAGAAAGAGCCTGAAGCGAGCGTGTCTAGCTGATCCTGTCCATGATTCAAAATGGTGCAACATGTGATAACATGTACCCATCAAGAGTTTCTTAGGCCTACCGAAGATGTGTGCATTGTGTTCTAACCAAATACTCCAGGTGAAGAACGCCACTAAAGAATCCAGATTTGGGTCAGGGGGATTGCGCTGCCAATATTTGAAGAATGAGTGAATAAAAGGGATGAAGCCAAGTAGGAAGGAGCTGATAACAGCCCATATAGCATAAGAGAAGTCACATTCGAAGAAAAGATGAGCAAGAGATTCATTATGCTGATTGCAGAGAACACAAGTGGGATCAATATTGATATTAAAGCGATGCAGTCTGTTTCTAGTGTTGATGCGATTATGAATGAGAAGCCATTGAAAGAAAACAACTCGAGGAGGTAGATGACAGTTCCATATGCGAGAGAAAGAGAAACATCGACCTGGATGGATCAAAAATTCATAACATACTACAACTGAAAATTTGTTAGCTGCTCCCAAGGCCCATGTGAACACATCAGGTCCATTAGAGAATTGGGTAGTATTAAAGATTTGCCCAATATTGATAAGTTTGTTTAGAGACTCAAGCCCAATGAAATATATTAAATAATGTTAATCGTTTAACTAACCAATAACTTATTTTAATATCTATCAACATGCCACATTTTTATTGTAAATCCATGTGTTATGATTTTTGTTTTTGTAGAAAACATAAGGAATTGTAACATGTGCGACATAGATGCAAATGTAAAGAAGTTAAGTGCCTCCTCATAAGTATGAAACAAAGCTTACAATTTTTGATATCTGGTCAAAATTAATTTCTACTAATATTATGTTTTCCGAAATACAGTTAACCGTGTTTTTTGATTAATAAACAGGATTGAAATGGTTTCAATTTTACATGCTACCACATTTTTTTAACGCATATATGTTTCTTTCCCATTGTTCAATGATCATTGAATTTCTAATTATTAATTGCTAATTCACCCTAACATAGTATGAAAAGATTCTATAATTGATGATTTGTGTAAATCAGGTTATGAACAATGTTTACAAGAGTGTAGAGTGATAGGAATTTTGTATTGAATTGAATAATGTTGAAATGTACAGATGATAGGCTAATTTATAGCTGGTAAACAGAGCAACAGGCTACGCCCAGAATAGGCCAAGCCCACAATTACACAATGAAATTAAAAATGTAATTTGGTTTATACAGCCAGTTTATACAGCCAACATTTTCTAATACCCCTCCTCAATTCAATACATGGTTAGGGTATTTTAATGGCGATTGAAAATCAAATTGCAAGAGACCTTCCTTCAATAACATAAAATCAACATCCTGGAGAAGATGAGAGCATGGATCTGATGACAAGATACGATTATCTGACAAATCGAATTCTTTCGTGACCTATAACAGCTTTGTTTTCAGCAAATTGACAGAGAGAGAAGTAATCAGCATCTTCATCAAATCGACATAGAAAGGGAAGTAATTAGTTCGGCTTTCTGTTTTTATTTTCTGTGTAGCTCTCTTTAACTTTAAGTTCTGCTCTAAGTCTCTGAAAGTTCTTATATGATAGTGCCTTTGTAAGAATGTCTGCTTTTTGGTAGAATGCTGGTATGTGACGAACTTCTAGTTTGCCTTTAGCTATTTGCTCTCAAACAAAGTGTAGGTCAATTTCAATGTGCTTAGTTCGAGAGTGTAACACAAGATTGCTTGACATGTACATAGTACTTTGATTATCGCAACAAAATGTTGCCTTATCTTCATTTTGCACCTTTAGCTCCATTAATAATGACTGTAGCCACATGATTTCTGATGTTGCACTCGCCACACTTCTGTATTCAGCTTCGCTACTGGACATTGACATTGTCGATTATTTTTTAGAGCTCCAGGAAATTAGATTATCTCCGAAGTATATGCAATGACCAGAAACAAATTTTATGTCATCTCTGTCCCCTGCCCAGTCCGCATCACAATAGCCAGTTAAGTTCAGTTTCTTTCCTTTGTTAATATGTAACCGAAAGCTTGATGTCCCTCTTAGATATCTGAGCACCCTTTTTATGCCTTTCCAATGATTGTCCATAGGATTCTGCATAAATTGAGATAATTTATTAAAGCTAAAACTTATATATGGCCTTGTAATAGTAACATATTGCAGAGCACCAATGGTGCTCCTATATTGTTTATCATTATTTATGGGTTCTCCCCTGTATTTTGAAAAGCTTTGACTGCTTATCATAGGAGTAGGCTGTGAGTTAGCATTTGCCATTTTTGCTCTTTCCAACAATTCTGTGATATACTTCTTTTGATTGAGGATAATTCCAGTAGATGATATGATAACCTCAATGCATAGAAAGTAGCTTAGCTCTCCGAGGTCTTTAAGAGAAAATTGTTGATGCAAGTAATTTATCAGATCCTTAATTTTTTTTCATTAATTCCTGTGATAATTAAATCATCGACATAGATTAGTATATAAATAGATGAACTGGCAGTGATGTTAACAAAAAAGGAGGTGTCAGATTTGGTAAAGTGAAAACCTTTTTAATAAGTGTATTTTTCAGTTTATCAAACCAAACCCTAGGAGCTTGTTTTTAAGCTTATAGATCGCCTTTTTAAGTTTACAAACAAGATTTTTATCCTGTGCATAGCCTTGGTGCTACTACATATAAATTTCTTCTTGTAATTCACCATTTAAGAAGGCGTTGTTAACATCTAACTGCCTTATAATCCCATTTTTGTAAGCAGTAATAATAAGAACAAGTCTAATAGTTGTTAGTTTCACCACTGGAGAAAAGGTTTCAGTAAAATCAAACCCATACTCCTGTGTGTACCCTTTAGCAACCAATATAGCCTTATACTTGTTTATACTTCCATCTGGATTTTTCTTTAATCTATACGTCCACCTGCAGTTGATTATATTTTTATTTTCTGGTGGATATACTAACTCCCATGTTTTGTTCCTAACAAGAGCTTTGAATTATACATCCGTTGTTGGTTTCCAACTTGAGTTGTTGAGAGCTTGATTAAAATTTTCTGGTTCACTGTTTGTTGAAATAGCAGTATATATTTTAGGCTTGAATATTCCGCTTTTTGCCTTTGTCATTATTGGATGTTCATTTATCACTGGTGGTGCACTATTTGATGATGAGTTTTCTAGAGTTCTCTGACCTGAACTGACTTCAGTGCTTATATTTCTTTCAGTAATATGTTCATAACTTCTTGATGCTGCATTAGGAGTCTGATTTGATTGTCTGGTGGAACACTCAGCTTCTTGACCTGGCCTTTATGGTAAAGTGTGTTGAGAATCTGAAGTTTCACTTGCTTCTTCAGACTCCATTACCTTAATTGCTTTAGAATATTGAGGTAATTCAGGTATGGATTTCTTTGAATTGTAGATTTTCTGTGTGGTTTTTATATACTGATTTTTGAAGGGAAACTCCTTCTCATTGAAAACCACATGTCTACTAATAATAACTTTACCAGACTCATCCAAACATTTATATCCTTTTTGATTCACACTATATCCAATAAATGTGCATGATTTGGATCTAAAATTGAGTATAAGGCCTAATGCAAGGAAAACACAAACATCCAAATGTCTTGAGCATTCCATAATCGGGTTTAACTCCAAATAATTTTTCAATAGGACATTGACCTCTTAACACCTTAGTTGGCATTCTATTGATTAAGTAAACTGCTGTATTAAAAGCTTCAGGCCAAAATTTTAATGGCATCGAGGCTTGGGCTAATAAAGTTAATCCAGATTCTACTATATGTCTATGTTTTCGTTCAGCCAAACCATTTTGTTCTGAGGTGTAGGGACAAATTATTCTATGAACTATCCTTTTTTGTGAAAATAATTAGCAAGTGTCTTATACTCACTACCACCATCAGTCTGAAAATTTTTCATTTGGCTGCCGGTTTGTTTTTTTGCCATAACTATAAACTGTACGACTGCATTAGTAGCATCAGATTTTCACTTTAAAAAACAAATCCATGTGTGTCTAGTATATGAGTCAACAAATGAAATATAGCATTTGTAACCATAGTCAGAGCTGATAGGTGCAGGACCCCACAGATTTGAGGCAACCGTTTCTAAAGGTTAACTGTATTCGGTTTCTGATTTAGCAAAAGGTTGTTTATGACTTTTGCCTAATAAACAGTAGGTGCATACATATGGAAGTATACATTTATCAAAGGGAATATTGTTATCAAAAGTATCTTTTTGACAATTTTTTCACTTGGGTGCCCTAATTTGCCATGCCAAATATCAAATGTACCAATATGTTTGCAACTAGTAACAATTTCATCAACATTTTTACTACAATTATCATCAACTTTTACTTCAGAAATATTACAGTTACTATTCAACCTAGCAGACTTATTACATATTACAGAGCAGAATTTGTAAAGTCCTTGATCAGCTTCACCCTGTAAAAACACTTCTCTAGTTAGTATGTCTTTAATTAAGCAGTATTTGGGATAAAATTCAAAAAATACGTTGTTATCTCTAGCAAACTGAGACACACTTAACGAAGACAATAGAGCCGTTACAATAGAGCCGTTAGCATGCTTTGTCATTATCTACTAGCCGTTAGGCTCATGCATACTTGGTATATTTAATACTAGCCGTTAGGCTCATACATATTTGGTATATTTTGTACTAGCCGTTGGGCTCATAGCACTATATATATGTGCTCTTTGTATCATGTTTTGTATCAATAAAAATTGCAATTGTTCCTCTCTAATAACTCTTCTCCTCATCCCTTAATATGGTATCGGAGCCAAATTGTCGAAAGGCTTAATCATCAAGCAGAAAGTTGTTTTTGTTTTATGACCAACAACAATGAAGTAACCTCCACTGTTTCAGGAAGTATGGGGTGCAGCGCTCCACCTAACCATCACGACCTGATTAAACCAAAAAGCCAAATTATCACCACATCTCTAGACGAAGACAATTACATTCTATGGAAATATCAAGTAGAGATCGCTTTAAGAGGGTATGATTTACTGCAATACATTAGTGGGACAATAACAGTCCCACCAGTGACGATAACCAATTCGGAAGGAGAAATTGTGCCTAACACAGACTACACAAAGTTTCAAAAACAAGACAGCCTCCTCTCCTCATGGCTCTTATCGTCAGTAAGTTCGAATTTATTATCACAAATAGTTGGATGTAGCACGTCTTATGAAATATGGAAAACAATTGAACAAATTTTCAGTTCACAATCAGCTGCTAGAATCATGCAATATAGAAGGGAATTACAAAATTCTAGAAAAAAAGAGGCAAGCATGAAAGAATACTTAGGAAAAAATAAAATTATGTGTGACAAACTAAATGTCGTTGGCCATAAGATCAGCGACAATGAGCAAATCCTATTTATTATTGGTGGATTAGATGAAGAATACGAATCTCTAGTAACTGTGTTAGCCACACAACAAACCTTACCTGATTTACAGTTCGTTCGATCAGCACTCCTTACTCATGAAGGTAGAATCGACCAAAGAAAAACATCACAAAATAAGTTCTCTGCCAATTATACCGCAGTCAGAAATAAGCAGATACAAGGAGATAACAACAACTATCGTGTGAAATGTCAAATATGCCAAAAGTTTGGTCACATGGCGAACAAATGTCACTTCAGGTATAATTCAGACACAGGCAGACAACAGGCAAGTCAAAATTACTCTTCACAAAGAAGAGCACAAGCAAATATGGCAACAACAGGGAATTCAACTCAAAATAACAATAACGCAAACCGAAGACATAATGTTGCAGATGATGATGAAGTAAAAAATGAAGACAATGGCTTCGAAGAATGGTGCCCTGACTCAGGAGCGACTCACCACATAACTAGCAATCTTCAAAATTTAAACATTGGGAGCAGAAATTACTCAAGTATGAGAAATTTGCATATGGGTAATGGTAGTACTGCTAGTATCACACACATAGGCAAAGGGACTATCTTTGGGAAAAGACAACTCAAATTAAACAATCTTCTTAGGGTACCTACGATTAATAAAAATTTGTTAAGTGTATCAAAATTTGCCAACGACAATAATGTTTACTTTGAATTTCATCCTAAGTTTTGTTTAGTTAAAGATTCCCTAAATCATGAAATATTATTTCGTGGTAACCTATACGATGGTTTATACAAATTCAAGACTGCAAACTCAAGTGGAGAATTCTAGTACAATAATGTAGATGCTAGTAGTGACAATGACTGTATTAGGAATAGTTGCAATAACATTGATTATGACAATAATAGCAGTGAATGTAACGTGATTAATTCTTGGCATGTAAAATTAGGACATCCTAATCTGGAAACTGTTAAGACTGTTATGCGTAATAATAACATTCATTATAAAAATGTACCTATCAAACACACATGCACGCACTGCCAACTCGGCAAGAGCCACAAGCTCCCTTTTAGTGATTCTGAAACCAGCTATAATGAGCCACTGGAACTTATATCCGCTGACCTATGGGGACCCGCGCCTCTAAATTCATATCAGGGACATAGGTATTATCTTTCTTTTGTGGATGCTTATTCTAGATATACTTGGATATACATGCTGAAAACTAAATCAGAAGCTTGCAATACAGTTATGCAATTTATAACTCATGTCGAAAAACAAATGAACAGTACTGTTAAGGTTGTTCAGACAGATGGGGGAGCTGAGTTTAAACCTCTAACTAATTACTTTCTCAAAAGAGGGATCAAACATAGATTAACTTGCCCGCATACGTCCAAACAAAACGGTTTAGTCGAAAGAAAACATCGACACATAGTAGAGACTGGTCTAACTTTGTTATCACAAAGCTCATTACCCATGAAATATTGGAATGAAGCTTTCTACACATCTGTATTCCTCATTAACAAGTTGCCAACCAAAGTCTTAAAAAATAAAAGCCCTCATGAAATGATATACAGTGTTAGACCAGAATATGGTTTTCTGAAAGCCTATGGATGTCTATGTTTTACATGTTGGAGAGACTATAACAATCATAAACTAAGTATGAGATCAAGCCCATGCACATTCATCGGGTATGCACAAAACCAAAAAGGTTATAAGTGCATGGACAAAAATGAAAAAATATATGTTTCTAGACATGTGATATTTGATGAAAACAAGTTTCCTTATGTAGAAAAGCAAATCGGCAAAAAGGATGGGGAACAAAGCATAAACAATAACATACGGTTCGAGCCATTCATTACTGAACCACCTTCAATTGATAGAAATGAAGAGCAACAACGCACAAGCAATTTAAACACCCAGGAAAAAACTATGGATCAAACAAATGAGCAAACCAATGAGACACACAATGACTCAGAAGATACAAACATACATCAAAACATGCAGTATAGTGAAGATACAGAAAACAACAACCATGTTGACACCACCAGCAACAATGATACACAACAGCAAACACCACCACAATCAACTGGACATCGCATGATCACCAGGTCAAAGAGAGGCATCTTCAAACCCAAAGTATATAATATTTCTGCCAGTGAGATCGAACCATTGAATTTCATTCAGGCTATAAGATCAAACAAATGGAAGGAGGCAATGGACACTGAATATAAAGCTCTCATAAAAAACAACACTTGGAGCTTAGTGACACAACCGAAACACAAAAATGTGATTGGTTGTAGGTGGACATACAAAATAAAAAGAAAAGAAGATGGATCTATTGACAAATACAAGGCCAGACTGGTTGCAAAAGGTTACGCGCAACAATTTGGTTTTGATTTCAATGAAACTTTTTCCCCAGTCATAAAACCCACAACCATCAGAATTATACTGACCATTGCTCTAAACAAAGGATGGAATGTGAGGAAACAGGACGTCAACAATGCATTTTTGAATGGGGAATTGACTGAAGAGGTATACATGCAACAGCCTGAAGGATATGGTACTGGTGACAAAGTATGCAAACTACATAAAGCAATATATGGCTTAAAACAAGCTTCGAGAG
Organism: Allium sativum; assembly: GCA_030737875.1. Lineage (NCBI taxonomy): Eukaryota > Viridiplantae > Streptophyta > Magnoliopsida > Asparagales > Amaryllidaceae > Allium > Allium sativum. The sequence continues at coordinate 723,898,061 of CM060919.1, forward strand.
CTTGGTATGAAAAGCTAAAGTCAACTTTGTCTAACATGGGTTTCTCACAAGTTAAATCGGACAATTCCCTATATATGAAGAAGGGCATACATGGAACTATGTTCATTCTAGTATACGTTGACGACATGCTAATAACATGAGACAACAACGAAGAAATAAACAGAATCGTACACAAGCTGGATCAAAATTTCGCCATTAAAGACTTGGGAAAACTAAATTTTTTTCTTGGAATACAAGTGATTAGGAAAAACAATGGTGAATTAATATTATCCCAACAAAATTATATCACTGAAATACTGCAAAGGGCAAATATGCACAAGGCAAACCCATTACCTACGCCTATGATTAGTAACCTAAGACTATCTAAGCATAAAGGAGAAGCTATCGACAATGCCAAACAATATAGAAGCATAATAGGAGCGTTACAATACGCAACTATTACTCGACCAGACATATGCTACAGTGTCAATAAACTCAGTCAATACATGCAGAACCCTTTATCAGAACATTGGATGGCATTAAAGAGAGTGTTACGATACTTACAAGGCACAAAACATTACGACATACGCCTAAATTCAGAAAAGGAACTTAACTTACAGTGCTTTAGCGATGCCGATTAGGCCAACAATATTGACGATCGAAATCTGTCTCAGGATACTGCGTTTACCTCGGTTCCAATATCATTTCCTGGTGTACGAAGAAACAACAGAGCACATCAAGATCTAGCACAGAGGCTGAGTACCGTGCACTGGCAAGCGCTACAGCCGAAATCATGTGGATAGAATCACTGATGGAGGAGCTTAATTTCACTCCAAGACGAAAGCCGGTCATTTGGTGCGATAATAAGAGCACAGTATCTTTATCTCTAAACCCTATTCGACATTCAAGGACGAAACATCTTGAAATTGATCTCCACTTTGTGGGAGAAAGAACGCAATCAGGAAGACTTGCAATATGTCATGTGCCCGCATACTATCAGAGAGCAGATGCTTTCACAAAGGCCCTTTCGACCAAAATTTTTATCAGAATGAGAGAGGAACTTCGCGTTATCAGTACAGGCGGAAGCCAGAATGAGCAAGGAAACCCTAGTTCGAACTGAGGGGGCATAACGAAGACAATAAAGCCGTTAGAGTGTGAACACGTTTTTATCATATTTAGCATGCTTTGTCATTATCTACTAGCCGTTAGGCTCATGCATACTTGGTACATTTAATACTAGCCGTTAGGCTCATACATATTTGGTATATTTTGTACTAGCTGTTGGGCTCATAGCACTATATATGTGCTCTTTGTATCATGTTTTGTATCAATAAAAATTGCAATTGTCCCTCTCTAATAACTCTCCTCCTCATCCCTTAATAACACTAATGAGATTTTTTCTGATTTTTGGAACCCTAAGTAAATTATTTAAATATAATTTTCTTTTCCCTTTGATATGTGCACATCTAGTGTGTGTAATATTTATGCAATAACCATTACCTAAACAAATAAGTTGCTTACCTTTGTACTCTCTATTGCCAACATTAAGATTCTCAAATTGCTTGGTATGTGATTAGTAGCACCTCTGTCTGGATACCATGCATCATCAAGAACATGTTCTGGTCTTGCCACTTCACTCAATTGACAGCTTTTAACAACATTATTCTGATCTGTTTCATCCTTAGCTTGTGTAAGCTTGGCATTGCCATTATTGTTCCTTTGACTTCCTGAATTCTGACCTGGCATGTAGCCTTGTGTAAATCTGAAATAACACTTTGCTGCTGTGTGACCAAGTTTTTCACAAATCTGACATTTTGGTCTTGAATTCTTAATCCACCTGCCTCTACCCCTTGATATCCCAGAGAAACCACCTCTTTGATTGGTTTGTTCACTTCTTGAATTCTTGTTTTTATTATTAGCTGCATAGTTGACTGACATTTCTGGATATATAATTTTCATATGATCTATCCTTGCTTCGTGAGCAAGAAGAGTTGAATACACATATTGCATGTAAGGTGTGTTCCTTTTTGATGATAGCACTGCTACAACTGCTTCATAGTCATGACTCAAACCATTTAGCATGGTTAACACTTGTTCATTCTCCCTTACTTTGTAACCTGCAGAACTTAACAAGTTATATAATTTTTTAACTCTAGCAAGATAGTCTCGCATATGCTCTGAATCTTCTTTCTTGATGGTCTGAAGTTCTCTTTTTTAATGCATTGCTCTTGCTACTGATTGAGTGCTAAAAACTCTTTCAGTAGTTGCCCATATTTCGTGTGCAGAATTACACTCAATGACTTGAGGTAGGAGATTTGTACGAATATATGATAAGAGCCAAGAACTTATCAATCTATCTTGCCTAAAATACCTTGTATATTCTTTGTTACTCACAATTTTGTTTTCATTGTTAGTAACAAATTGTGGAGGAACAGACAGTGTACCAAAGATGTACCCTTCAAGGCCATAGCCTTGTATTGTAGTTTGAACCTGCAGTTTCCATAACAGATAATTGTCTTCTTCTAATTGTACAGTTATTAGTTGACTTTGTGGACTAATAACTGTTTTAATCAGATTGTTGGCTTCAGTTGTGAGATTTAAAGTATTTTGTTGTGCAGGCATGGTTGATGAAACATTTCCGGTTTTAGAATGAGCGTCTCCTGACATGTTGATTGAATTTCTGAAACAAGAAGCAAGGAAAAATAGGAAATCGACTGGGCCTCAGGTATTTACTTCTTTTTTCAAGGAAAGTGATGCAAGAAAATTGATTAGAAGCAACCACTTTGTTGAAGACCGCCTTCAGCAAGGTTAGGACGGCTTCTTATAAATCTGATTTCTTGAATTAAGAATGTGATATTTGAACTGGCTTTATTGATTTCCAATTCAGTTTATCTTTGATTAATTGATGATCCAGCCAAGAATTGATTTGATTCTTGGCACGGCACTCAATTCCAATGTGTAAACTGAAATATATCTCTGAAATGATGAATCTGAATCTGATGGGAAAATCAACAACAATCTCACCGTGTTTCTTGAAGGAAATGACGATGAAATCAATGATGTAAAGATTGGAAACCAATCAGTGGATGTAGGAGATCTTTGCGAGTTCAGAATCGAGTTGGTGTTAGTGGATGCAGGAGATCTTTGCGAGTTCAGAATTGAGTTGTTGTGAAGCTTCAATGCTCTGATACCATGAAAAGATTCTATATTTGATGATTTGTGTAAATCAGGTTATGAACAATGTTTACAAGAGTGTAGAGTGGCAGGAATTTTGTATTGAATTGAATAATGTTGAAATGTACAGATGATAGGTTAATTTATAGCCTGTAAACAAAGCAACGGGCTAAGACCAGAATGAGCCAAGTCCACTATTACACATTCAAATAGAAAATGTAATTAGGCTTATACAGCTGAGATTTTCTAATATAGCAATTTCCTATTTAATTTCATACCAAACATATATATTTTTTATTTCGCTATAGCGATACTGGTTCAACTACCAATTTATGTGAAAATACTGAATATTTTCCTTTTGTACAAGTTCTTTGCTTTACCTAACATGACAAGGCATATATGTTCTGTAATAATAACAGAGTCATATAAAACAAAGAAGAGTATAAAAACAACGATGAAATGAACTGCGTTTATTAATTTATCTCAGTTCTTACATGGAAGCAAAGGTAGCTAATGAAAAATGTAATTATTCTATCACAAATATGATTGCCCTTACATATACTGGACTATGAATTCTCACATAATATATGTGGCTGACAATACGAATAAGACTGTCCCAACGTGAATGCAAAACTATGTCTATTACTATCGTCTAAAAGTAACAAGTTAATATTCACCGGCAATTGATGAATTCTTGTTTTCGGATGGAACATGAGTGGTAGGAGTTTGTTTTCCAGACTTATGAATTTTATACTCAAACTAGAAGTGGATATTAGAAGTTGTTCTATCAATATTTACATGAACCATTTTTTGTTACACAATGGACTATTTTGTTACTTGACCATTTTGGGGGTTAGTACTCTGGAATTATTTAACATAATGGATGAAAGTGTACCATAATTTGTCTTATCAATAGAGTTATTAACAACTATTTTTTATGGCAAAGAAAAAACGTTATTGCATTATATCGTACTGTCAAATGTGATATAGTTTTCGCATAACTCTTTCCCTATATCTGAGGTGTTGATCTAACAGGATAAACAAAATGCAATTTTTCTACTTATTATATGTGGATTTTGTACTACTTATGTTACTAAGTCATTCTCAGAGTTTAAATTGTATTTCTCTATAACTTGATTCTATAATTTCACTGCATGTGATTATTATACATCTTACCTTTTATTGCCTTCTGATTTTATCTCAAATTTCAGCAATCTAAACTATTTTTTTGGTGATGTTGTTGAAAAATAGTGTGATTTTGTTGGACATACAACACGTGAGACCCTTTCAAACATGTCAATTAATTAGGACAATAATTTCCATCACAATTGCATTATCAATTGGAAGTTATAGTTGTCTTCTTACTAATTCCGACCTTTTATTTCAGGTAATTCTTCCTTTAAAACGAAAACAATGAAAGTATGTATTAAATACTGTATAAGCATATGGAAACTTTGTTTGTATTTCTACGTCCAGAATTAGTTAAATATATCCAACATTCAATTTGTAATATTTACGTTTTTGCTGTACTATGAAATCTATGAAATTTATCCATTATTCTTTGAGGTACCGATCTTTATCCCCTAGCTTTCGAATAGAATACTATGTTGTCTCATATAATCAGCAATGAACAAGTAAATCGAGTAGAAAAATAAAATGAGTAGAATATTTTTTTTATTGTTTAAAAGAATATATAATAAGATATGGGCGAATGTGTCTTTTACCTAAAGAATAGCTTAAAATTTGATATTTCTCAATGGTTTCTTGCTACATAATGGAGGTATCTGAAAAGGTATGATCCATTATATGCCTTTTAATCATAAGATTGGTAAACTTATCTTTTGCAATTAACAAACAACTATGAAGAACAGTAATAATAGTTGTTTATTTCTATTTTAACTTTATGAAAAACATTTACTGATAAAGCATATGAATTTGGTTTAAAATAATTAGGGATCTTGCTGAACAATGTGATAAACTTTGAAAGTTGAATATATTAGAAACAATTTTTCTTCGTTTTTTCAATTGGCATTCATGTTTACAATATTTTTTTCCCACCTGTTTTACACCCTTTATCAACGTTATGGTATTTATTTCTTCTTTTCTTATTGTCTTACCATTGGTGTGAATTGGAGACGAAATTGGTGAGCAATGACATTAATGAAATTAAAAATATGACAAGGGTTGAGTTTTATTGTAAGACATAATTATGTAGAGTTACAAATATATTACGTAATAATGGGGAAAGGCTAAATGGTAGTATTAATTAGTATTTTTTATTGATTTTAGCACTTTCTGTCTCCATAAAATAGGTATATCATTCTACCTTTGTCTCAGGTTGCTACTAAAATGATGTTACATATGATGCATTCGTTGCTGAAATCATGTCACATTTGCATTCATGTTGTTTTTTCGTTGTCAGGATTATTTATATTTATATTGTTTGTTAATAGTTTGGAAAATAATTAAATGGTTCGGTTATATATGGAAATGATTTCCCTACCTTCTGCATCTTTTGGATGTAGTTTAAAGTAGGAGAAATCAATGTAAGGCCTATAAATACCGTATTCTTCAGCATACTATCATTTATCATGAATGAAAAAATGAATCTATTTTAATAACGGATGCAATGATATATAAATAAACGATGCTATCAGGATCGACCTTTTTTAAGCTTAAATTAAAATAGCGCAGGCTTCCATTTTGTTGCAAACACAAATCTTACAATTTTACTTCTTAGAAGGCACAAATCGAGTTGAGTATTTGAATATGGTTTAAAGATGATTTAACATCTGTTTACTTACTATTGGTGATTTATATCGATGGACTTGCTGCAAATTAAAGTATAAGCTCAATATGTATATTAATATGATTCAAAATAGATCTTTTTAAAAAAAAAAACTGCATCATATAAACCTATTTGTCCAAATTTGGACATTATCCCTGTGTGTGTTCTAACAACGTCTTTTAAATTTTGACCTGGCTTCAGAATTTGTTTGTTTAACATTCATTTAATTTTTTTGGTATTACTCTTTATTTTGCTATTTGTTTGGCCACTGTAATTTTCTGCCTACGTTAAATGATTATGACATGTACACTTGTTAAACTGAACATAGCAGTTTGTAACAATATACGTCACTTTGTTACATATTCCCTTTTCATCAGTGCAGATTATGTTATGGTTATCCGTAGGATACATGGTAAGATATCAAATATGTTAGAAATGTTGCATGTACAACAACAACCAAGCCACCCATGTGTTTAACATGGTGTGCCACCAACTCCATGCACCGACCATGCCACCTACCGGCCACCAACCGCCACCAACCATTCTCTCACCTATAAATACATCCTTCCTCTTCGTAACTATATCTCATTCCAAAATCCAATAAGAAGAAAAGGAGAGCAAGAAGAGTGTGAGATCGAGTGTTGAGTATAAAGTGTTTTTGTGTAATTACTTTGTAATATTCTCTTAAATAAAAGATCTGCAACAGCCCAGAGACGTAGGCATTATTGGCCGAACTCCGTTATCAAATTTGTGTGTCTTACCATTTCGACATTTGATTTCATTTCTCCACAAATCTAATTATAAGGAAATTTGCGTAATTTCCCAACAAAATACTCCGTAGAATAAAACTAAGATAACAAAATTTCACTCATGCTGCATAAATGTTGGACTGGACTAATCTTTTTTTTTTACAAATGAAAACAGGATCTTATACGCGTACATGGCATTTGCATTTCCCTTTATTCCGGAATAGTTATCCTCCGTTCCGTCCTTGTTATTTTTCTTTTAAATCCATGGTAGCTACTTGGTTTATCTTACCTATACTTATTTTTTTTGGGTGATGCATTAACTGTTATCATCACGCATAATTTCCCTTCAAAGTATAAATTTTCCAATACTGCAATAACTGGATCTTCTAATCTCAGAACGACCTTAATTTTTCACAGTAAAAATTTATTGATTTTCCTTACAAGCTACCAATTGGAAGATTTTAGATGTTTTCCCACCATTATAATACCATTTTCAAACATTGGTGAAATTTGCTCATTGATTCTTACGAATTGTCATAAACTTCATTATGCAGACAAGTTCACAAATTTTTACATGGCCTCAAATTCCTAAGATCCTACTCAAGCTTAAATTCAGTAATCACCACACTGAAGTTAACAGAGCGGAAAGATTGCATTCTTTCACTACACTCCATTTTTTTTTTTGAATTTGATTTCTAACTTTGTATGCAACTACATTATTGTTTACTAACTACCTCACCATGTTCACTTACTTTTCATTTCAAATGTTAATACCCGACGTCTATTAACAAACATCACTTCTGTATACACATTGCTTCAGTCTATATTATTTTTCAGTGTTAAACAAAACATATGTTACGTACATGCACTTTCAAGTCTATGTAAATTATTTTGACTGATTAAATGCGTGCACTTTCACTTCTATCTATATTCTTTTGATTGATTGATTTTTCATAAACAGAACTCACACAGCTACTCGGGTATGGTAGCTGGATATATCTTGTTGATTCTTCTTTTATGTGGTTTTTTTGTATAGGTATTATGAGTAAGGATGATATTTTTGTATGGAATACCACTAGCACTAGCTGAATAGTTTTGTTAGTTTTAATTCAGTCTAGTGTATGTATGAATTGATGGATGATTGTGGACGGTATTGTTTTTTGTATGGAATATTAGCTCTAATAAAAAAAATATTGTTGTGATAAAAAAAATAACAAGTGCAATTATTTTTTTGTTAATGTCGCTCATTTTATGTGTGTGCATATTTTTTTTTTTTTTGAAGATGGTTAAGGTTTTATTGATGCTTTGGGCCGTAGAAGCCCAAGCCCAGAAACGTTACACGATACAGCAAACACAATATACAAAAACAGGTGTTTTGGCAATGATTGCTTTGAACAACCAGACTTTAATACCATAATTGCGTGAGTTGCTGTTCAGTAGGAGAAAAACACTTTCCCCAAATGGCAAATTAAGTCAGTCATGGAGGCCAAAAGTTCCACTTCGTGAAAATGCAAGCTGCTTCCTGGGCATTTCTGGTGAGTGGCGATCTCTTCATACGTTGAGTCAGTATGTTAACGTCAGATCGGATGAGTTTGCTAACCATGCTACTGTCTCTTCTCTTCGATTCAAAAACTCGGCGGTTTCACTCCTTCCATATGTGGTGAACTGAAATGGTCAGTGCTATCTGGAGCAGTTGTAGGCGGATTGGTGAGAAGCTATGCGATCTTAGGTAAATCAGCTCATCTTCGAGGTTTCCAGAGAAATTTGGTCCAGTTTTCTGCCACGTTGTATTTATGATGTCTGAACTGTAGTTGCAATCAAAGAACTGATGATTGTGGGATTCCTGATGAGTGTTATAGAGGGAACACACAAGATTAACATTTATGTTCCACTTTGCTAGACGATCCGTGGTAGGCAAACGACCATTGACAGCTTTATAGGTTGTAAGTGTCATTTTAGGGCTGTTAGATTTGCATCATATTGCGTCCGCCCAATCCTTTACGGCATGCCTTGTTCTGATGCAATCCCACACAGAGGAGGTTGAGAAATTACCATCAGAAGAGTTAGACCAGACCTAGATATCATTTGTGAGGTTTGGGACAATTTGTATTTGTTGAATGTCAGGCTCCAGGGCATGCATGCAGCTAAGGTTACTAGTACACCAATTGTCGTTAAGTATTATCTTATTAACGGTGAATTCATAAACCCCAACCGCCGTGAGCGAGTCCCAACCAAGTAAATTGATTAGAGACTTACCCAAAAACCTAGGGTCCTTCCACAAGCTAGTAGATTTGCCATCAGCAAATTATTGGTGAATAACTTGTTTAAGTATATCCCTGTTAGCCAATATATTTTTCCACACAGAGGATAAGTTGTTATCACTCTTCATAATCCATAAATTGTTTTTGATATATCTATTTCTCATCCACACCGCCCAAAGAGAGTTCCCTTCCAGAATTTCCAGGATCAGCTTAAGACTGTATGTTTTTTTTGGGTTCTGTAAGGTTTATCAAACCTACACCACCCTCTGTTTTGGGTCTACATAAGATATCATAACTAACTTTGTGAACACCCCTCGCCATAGAAAGTTTGCACATATTGTATTGATTTTGTCAGTTAAGCAATCTATAATTTAAAAGGTTTGAAGCCAAAACCTTACCTTGGCTGTGATGACAGTGTGAATAAGTTCTAAACGACCAACAAATGACAACAGTTTGGAGCTCTAGCCGTTAATTTTGTCTTTAACTTTCGCAATTAGATCGCCGCATTCTTTGTCCGTTATGATATTCGACGACAAAGGCACTCCCAAATATTTCACTGGGAGTTGGCTTTCGTCAATCGTAAGAATTTGTAGAATAGGTTGCCTTTCTTTGCAGAACTTATTATAATAACACTTTGACTTGTTATTATTAAGTTTCAAACCTGCATTTGTCTCAAGATTTGAGAAAATATTCTTGATAGCATGTGCAGCCTATTCATTTGATTTCATAACTACAATTAAGTCATCAGCATAAAGGAGGTGATGAACAGACGGGTGGTGATTGTATATTGGCTGGAACAAACCATTATGCGATGCCAACTCCATTTGCAGTGAGAAATATTCCATAGCAATGGTAAATAGATAGAGGGAAAGCGGGTCACCTTGCCTTATTCCACGATTTGAGTTGATGTACCTCTTAGGGACACCGTTAATCATTGTGAAAGGTGGGAGTCGTAATGCATTCCCTGGTGATAGCAGTGATTTGGCGAGGGAACCCCATGCAATTTAGTATGTGAATAATAAACTCGTGGTTAAGTCTGTCGTAGGACTTATGTAGATCAACTTTTAAACATAATTTGTCGGCCCCCTTCTTGTTAAATTGTCGAACCAGTTCGTGAGCCAAAAGAGAATTTTGTAAAATGTGTCTCCCTTTTATGAATGCCGATTGGCAATTCGAAATGAGATCAGGAAGAAATCTTAAGATTCAATTACAAATCACTTTGCTAAGAATTTTTTAGATTAGATTACAACACGCAATGGGTCTGTATTCCTCAATTTTATTGGGTTTGTTGATCTTTGGAATGAGAGTGATGAAAGTGTGGTTTATTTCCTATAACATTTTTCCAGTGAGAAATGATTCTTGAATCGCAACTAACAACATTTTTTTTAATTTTTCCCAATGCAGTTTATATAATTTGGCACTCGAGCCATCGGGACCGGGGCTGGAGTCGTCATGAATGGAGTATACGACAGTTCTGATCTCCCTTTCGATTACTGTATGCAGCAGCCAAGCAACCCCCTCATCATTTATCAATCTCATGTAGTTAACATTGGGTAAGACAGTAGCATAGTCACCATTATAAAGTTCAGTGAAATATTTGATGGTCGAGGCTTCAAAATTCGTTGGATTGGTAGTTGGTACTCCATGTTCATCTAGTACATTATAAAAATTGTTGTAGCTCTTCCTGTATGACATTTTTGTATAGAAAATTTTTGTACATTCATCGCCTTGAGTCAGCCAGTTCACTTTAGCCTTCTGTTTCAACTCAATGGCACGTGAAGACATAGCAGTTTTGAGTTGAGACTGAAGCCTGAAGTAATTGAGATTCAGGGATTCATCAAGAGGATTTGAATCAAGGGCTATTAAAGCATTTTTGCATTGAGTTTCAAGCTCTTTCAAATCAGTTTTTGGTCTATTTATGTTCCAAGCTTTTAATCTGTATTTTGCATTTTTGAGCAAACACACCAAGGAGTACCACCCTCTTCCCTCAGTAAAAGGGATGGCTTGTAAGTCCATTATATCCTCATAATCATCAGCTAAATGCCATGAGTTAACATATCGGAAAGACATGCCTTTAGTGATCAGGTCATAATTATTAAAAGTTATGTGTAAGAGACAGTGATCACTCGTGGAGCTAGGAAGAATTTCGACTTTAATATTTGTGTTCTTTATGAGCTTTTCCGCATTAATAAGCACACGATTAAGTATACAACTAATTTTTTTGGCTTCACCACTCCGCCATGTATATTTCAGGCCAGTGTGGCATGCTTCGACTAACCCCGTGGTTTAGACACAGCCACTGAATTCAGCAACCTGCGCTAACTTGATGGTAAGTCCCCCTTTTTTCTCATTAGTTTGTAGAATCGCATTAAAATCACCCATAACCATCCATTCATTTTGAATCGAAGTAGTTAGATTCGTTAGAGTTTTCCAAAGTTGCTTGCGAACTGAGGCCCAGTTGTGAGCGTAGACAAATGTCCAAGTAAAACTTAGTCCCCCGACATTTGCAGCATGGACAGTTAGTTCTTCATCGTCGGCACAAACTCCATTGAGCGACCAAATGGACTTGTGCCAGGAAACCATAATTCTACCATAGGAGGTGGTTGAATTGTTGTTAATTGTACCCCATTCATTGCCAAGCATGCTTTCAAAACTAGACAACGTAGCAGTTGTCATTTTATTTTCTAATACAGCGATAATAGTAGGATTATATCTATTCCATACATTAAAGAGGTCGAGATGACGAGTATCCCTGTTCAGACCTCTGACATTCTAGCATAGAATCGACATTAAGTACCAGCTGATTTGCTCCTAGTGACTGGAGTAGAGTCACTAGTGGTGCTACCCATCTTCTGTTTGCCTTTGGCAAATTGCTTTTCATACTTTGGGTTCGGTTTTGTCATGTTATCTGTTTAGGATTCATTTGAGTTTTCGTTATCTAAAGTGTGGTCTTCCAATTCAATTCCTAACTCTTGAATTTCATTAACAGTTTTAGGATCCTTTGGACCAGGCTCTGCATGGTGTGGATGAGGAGGTTGAGTCGAATGGGCCGAAGGTGGAGGCTCCACCATAAGGGGAGTGGCAGGGGTTTCCAGTTAACTATATGGAGTTTACACAACCGGGATTTCCGCCTCAGCTACCACCACTATAACTGGATTTGTAGCATAACTATGTACATTAACGTTTTGTGGTATTAATTCAGTCTCTCCCTCCGAAGTTAGGTTAGTGGATGATACTTTTTGGGGCTGAATTTGTGTAGATAATGAATCGGAGGAGGTAAGAATATTAGGGGTAGCAACAGGCTTACATTGCCAAGTTTGGGTGAGTTTTTGTGTATGGCATTTTGGGATTGGACATTGTAATGTATTGTGGCCAAAACACTTACAATCTGCATATATGGGGGGAATAGCCTCATATTCCACTTCCTGTAAGTAGACTCTGCCTTGACTATCCTTAGCTCTGATGGTGTTTGGAAGTGCAGTACTAACTTTTATATCAATTAGCACCCTTGCATAATTTAGTCTGTTTACATTTCTGGTACTTTCATCAATGTCGAGTGGTATGTGGAGTTTTTTCAGTTTAACCTACACTGGGTATGAAGCCAACATATCACGTTCAAATTGAAAGTTTGCTTCCCACTTTTTCATGAAAATTAGGCGACTGCCCATAAACCAAGGTCCCCCATTTAAAACATTTTCCAAATCCTCAGGTAATTCGAATTTGACAAGATAAAATCCATTATCTCGCGAGTACACTTCCCTGGTCCCTTTGGGTTTCCATTCCCTTTTAAGTATGCATTAAAGTACACATAGTAGGGACGCTTACCAACCAAGTAGATGTAAATTGAGTTGCTCCAGATTTTCGTTGAGTATAAGTAATCAGTTTCTTCTATTTCTGCAAATTTCCCTTCTGAATCAGTGCGTGGTGTGTGGAATTGCGTGCAGTCTTTAATTTGGACCCGTTTTCCTAGAGCTTTAGCCCATGAGCGAGAGCCCACCGCTGCGTTCAACTTCATCTGCTGAGTCTTTGGACGAGAGGGACCAGCGGCGGAGGGGGTTTGGGCACTGGAGGCCGGCGACCTATCTACATTTCCTACCATCCATCCTCCAAAGCTGACATGGAAGGGTTTCCCCCTGATGAAGACGCCATTCCCAAACCTAGATTCTATTATGGATATACTACATGAATATATATATATATATATATATATATATATATATATATTGATCAGTAGCGATGGTCGGAAAAAAATAATATATAGCCAGAATAGAAAGGGAATACTGACGGAATTTTTGTCAAATTCGACACTAAAATGTCGCTAAGCAGAAACTGATATTTTAAAGATAGTGACAGTTTACCGACGGATAACTGGAATGCAAAATGTTTGCTATATATTTCCATCGGTAATCCCTATCTAAATAGCGTGCATTTAGCGACAGAAAAATATTTCCTGATTTTATTATGTTATATATATCCGTTGGTAAAACATTGGTGAAATATTTTAAAATGAAATGATAATATATCAGAAAACGACGGTGAAGTGATAGAGAATCGACCTTAATTTCCATCGCAAAATTGTGCCCAAAATACCGATGTGTTTTTTAGTGACACCCGTATTCTGCTGCAAATCCATCGCTAACAGGCCTTTAGCGAGGGTTTAGCGACAGATTTATCCGCTGCAAAATCATTGTTTTCTTGTAATGTCCAAGTGGATGAACTGTCAGTAGGTGAAAGATGAACAGAAGAAGCCGAGTGGATTGCTTCAGCCATTGGAAGTTCCTACGTGGAAGGAGGAACATATATCGATGGACAACCTAGAACCAGGGCAGGGAACGAACGAATTTCGGTCATCGTAGATCGCTTGACCAAAAGTGCAAGGTTTATTCCCGTCAAGTCAATTAGATAACATCGAAGTTGGCTGAGCATTTTATAAAATAAATAGTTCGATTCCATGGTATCCCGAAGAGCATAGTGAGTGATCGAGATCCATAGCTCACAGGTGGATTTTGGAAGAGTTTGCAAGAAGCTTTGGGAACCGAGTTGTGTTTGAGTAAGACTTATCATCCCCAAGCTGATGGTCAAACCGAGAGAGTTAACCGAGTTTTGAAAGATCTCCTAAGAGCTTGTTTATTGTATTTTGGAGGACCATGGGAAGACCATCTAAATCTAGTTGAGTTCGTATACAACAACAGTTACCAGTCGAGCATTGGGATGGCACCATACGAGGCATTGTATGATAGACTGTGTTATTCTCTGGCATGTTGGCTAGAAATTGGAGATAAGTTGATACTTGGGCCTGAGATGATAAGAGAGACATCGGATTGTATCGAGATCGTTCAGCAACGAATGAACGCAACCCAAGATCATCAGAAGAGTTATGATGATAAACGTCGAAAAGATTTGGAATTCGACGTTGTTTGGCATGGTTTTCGTGAAGATTTCGCCGTTGAAGCATGTTGTTCGGTTCGAAGTAAAGGACAGTTGGCCCTAAGGTTTGTTGGACCATTTCCGATAATCGAGTGAATTGGAAAGCTCGCATATAGGTTGGAGTTACCCGAGAAGATGTCGACTATGCATAATGTTTTCCATGCGTCGTTTCTTCGGAATTGTGTGCATGATTTGAATGTAATTTTATCTCCGCAATAGTATGAAGACTTAGAAGTAGAGTCTATAGTTGCAAAACCTCATAAGCTGCTTCGCGTTGTGGGGAATGACATGAAACAACTTAGGAGGAAGACAGTTAAGTTGGTAAAGGTACAATGACGTGAGGATGATGATGATTGTACATGGGAGATGGAAGAGAGTATGAAGAAGACCCATCCAGAACTCTTCGTTGGTATGACCCATTAGTGTCGTGTCATTCTTACACCGTTGTAACTTGTACCATGATTGTGTTGTTGTTGTTGATTGTTGTTATTAGAATTTTGTGTTCTAAGATAGGGCTATGGATGCATGGCTTGATGGACGCTAGTTTGGATGGTAAATTGGCTGCTCATGGATGATAGGCATGTAGAGTTGTTTGGTTGCTGGTGTTGGGATTTTGGGGGCGAAATTCCTAAGGGTGGAGAATGTAACAGCCTCCATTTTACGTATCGGAGGATCATAAAATATTTTTATTTAGTTCCCTAAGGGTTGGATCATTCTCATATTTTGATATGTTGGTTATGGGGATGTGAGACATATCCATAATTTTTACCAATTTTGTTTATGACCATTTTACCTCTATCAGTATTATACATGGCATAACTTTTGATTGGGATTGAATCAGGTGCTGAGTTCAGATTCATTGGAAAGGAAATGGTGTTGCCAATTCCGTAGCATAGTCACTTTAAAGATTTGGTTCAGCGGCTTGGGAGAAATCATTATTTTTGTATTTCACAATTTTTGTTCAGGTTTTTAGAGCCGCTGATGGGCTGATTTGAGGAGGCCCATTAGTGGGATGGTGGTATGCTATAAATAGGGGTTTAGAGGCATGGAGAATAGTTTACTTTCTTCATTCTCTCATTTGGTTGAGCTCGTGATCCTCCTTGCTCAATCAAATACACTTTCCACCATTAAATTTCTAGATCTACATGAAAGAATCGAAGATCTACATTGTTTGTAGCTAGGTCTACACAAAGTAAAGAGAGATCTCATCGAATTGGAAGGTTTGAAGAGTTTTCTTTGTTGTTCGGATCCGTGATTCATTGATTTTGTGTTGTTTTGGAAAATTGGTGTGTGATATGCATCTCTCACGCGGATTAAATCAAGTATATGAGTTGTTTGATCATAATTTCATCATTTTTACCTAGATATACATCATGGTAAGTATATTTTCATATGAATCACCATTGGATCTAATCTAGCAACTTAAAACTGGAAATTCTTATGTTAATTCATATGTTTATGCAAGTTAGATCGATTATTAAGTCTATTCATCGTTTTATCATACTTTAGCTAATTTTTATATGAATAATGATGATAATTGTTATTTTGGTGTTGTTGTTGATTTCATGAAGTGTTCATGGTTGATTTGGATGAGTAGTTTGAATCGATGTTGTCATTTGGCAAAGATTTGGTCAAGATTAGAGTTATTTTTTTCAAATATGGAGTCCGGTCGTTTTCTTTAGGTCGTTGAAAGTTTAGATCGTGGCTTGGAGAACAAGAAATGGAGAATGGATCATGGAGGAACTTCAGGGCGTGGGAAGCTTTAGACCGTTCGGGTCGTTGATGCACTAGGTTAGGCTGTCATCCTTAGGTCGGGTCGTTGGTAGTGACGTGGCAGCAGCTGATTGGTCAGATTAGTTAGAGCATTCGAGACATAGATCGTGGTGAACAATCTAGTGTGAAGAGGAGTCATCTCAGTAGCTCTAGGTCGTTGGTATTAGGCCATAGGTCGTGGGAAGCTTTGTGGTGCGGCATGGAGCTGGATTGTTGGAGGCTCGTCAATTATGGGTCGTTAGGGGCTGATGGAGGTGATTCTTTGGCCGTGGAACGATCTAGGTGGGTCAGTTCGTGAACTACCTAAAGAAGCTGCAACATTTGTAAACCCTGCGGAATGGGATTAAAACGATGTGATTGTTTTTTGTAGCAGGAAGTAGAAAATGCTATGGAAAGTAATATCGACCAAATAGAGTATGTTTTTGGTTCGAGAATGGTGATGACTTCGAAGTGAATTCAATAGTGAAGGTTCGAAGTGCTGTGATGTGTTTGTTGATCGTCACAATGCAACAAATGAGAAGATGGCTCAAGGGTGTTTTTTGTGTTCATGGATAATGGTTGGATGGTCGTTGGTGATGATGACTAGAGATACCGAAGGCCGGGGAATTATCGTTGTCGTAGGTTCTAGTGGACTCAAAGTAGGGGTCACACGATTTCGTTGTGTGGTCGAGTACCATGGGCAGTTCGAACGGGCCTAGTTACGTTTCATTGTATGTCATAAGGAGTTTTGCTAGAACCGGGGTTTACCATTGGCCCTTGACAGTTGATGGCATGGTGTTTAGCCGATCATATGATTAATGGTGGTTTCAAAGCAGCATTGGCAGTGATAGCCAGAGTTAGTCATGAATGTTGGTTGTTTGCTTGTACCATCTCATGTAAATTATCTGACGTCGAAGGAGATATTTCTTGGGTGCTTATCTAATAATTTTTTAGGCCATTGGGGCTTGTGCTTGGGGAATGTCGATCTCGATTAGGATGGTTTACGTGAGATATAACTACTTGTTTTGTTTTCTATTGCTTGGTTACTTCTGATTGCCATGAATGAATGGTTGTTCTGATTGCCAGGGATGTATGGTTGGAATGCTTGGTTGTAATCGCTATCACTGTCCGATGGGGGGAAGATGGGGTTGAGTTCTTCTCTGGTATTTTTGGTAGATTGGTTTGTTAATCTACCTATTCTCATATACTTTGTTGAAGATGTTAGAAGCTATTTTATCGCTCGCTAAGACTGTTGTCTGACTCAAGGTTTTATGTTTCCACTTACTACCTTGGGTTG
The DNA here is from genome assembly GCA_030737875.1 of Allium sativum. NCBI lineage: Eukaryota > Viridiplantae > Streptophyta > Magnoliopsida > Asparagales > Amaryllidaceae > Allium > Allium sativum. The sequence goes on from CM060919.1 coordinate 723,915,488, forward strand.
TTCATCTGGTTTTGGATAGGCATACTGAGTAGCAGGTGACTCTGAATGTTTTTTCCGTTATTTCCGTTGTTTGATGGGCGTATTACTTTTCTTCAAACTAGTATGTGTTATTTCCGTTGTTTGATGTTTGACTCCGAATGTTGTAGTGAGGCAAATTTGTACAGACAATTATGTTGTAATCTGGGGTGTATGGATATTCTTTCTAGTTGTAATGAAAGTTGAAATTTCTTCTCAAATATGCTTCATTATTATTGCCTATTGTATATGTTCTATTATATTTTATCCTTACATTGTGAGTTACGACAGGTTCCGCTTGTGTTTCATATCTTGATGATCGTCCATAGCTATCTAGCACATCTTTCAGTGCATTATTTCCCTGGTTAAGTGCAGGAGTTATGGGCAGATGTCACAAACACAAAGGCGATTGCAGTGATCACACGGGAGGACAGACGCTGGCAAAGAAAATATTGCGGTATGGCTACGTTTGGCCTACCATAAATAAAGACGCAACTGATTTTGCACGACGCTGTGAGAAGTGACAAAAATTTGCAAGGATTCCTAGAGCTCGACCTAGCCAACTTACCTCGATGGTGAGTCCATGTCCATTTGTCATATGAGGAATCAATATCATTGGGAGCCTCTCTATCGCTAAAGGTGGAGCTATGTACGTAATCGTGGCTGTGGATTACTTTACGAAGTGGGCAAAGGCTAAACAATTAACTACAATCACAACAAAGCGAGTGATCAATTTCATTGTCAGAAATATTATATATTGATTTGGAATCCCGAGAACTATCATCACTAACAATAGGACACAATTCGATAGTGCAGATTTCTGATATTTTTGTCAACAGTACCACATCGAGAAGAGATACTCCATTGTGGCACATCTGCAATCGAATGGACAGGTGGAAACTGTGAACAAAATCATTAAGTCCATTTTAAAAAAGCGATTGGAACTAGCGAAGGCCATGTGGGTTGATGATTTCCTTTAACTCTATGGGCATACCTAACAACCTACAAGATAGCAACAAGCCACACTCCATTCTCACTATTATATGGTTCAGAAGTAGTCATCCCAGAAGAGCTTAAAGTTCCCTCTCATCGGACAACGTATTACGATCCTATGATGAATAAAGCTCTTCTCCTTGAATCTTTGGACATGATTGATGAGAAGGGAGGTTGCCCATTACTACAATCGAAAGGTTTGACCAAGGACTTTCAAACCAAGAAACCTGGTACTGAAGCGTGTCTTCTCGACCCCGATTTTTATGGGTTCGAAGTGGGAAGGACCATACATCATTCATCAAAGGCCCGATAATGGAGCTTCCAGGCGAATGACCATTAATGGTGACCATCTGCCGAGAGCATGGAATGTTGAGCATTTACGACACTATTTGACTTGAGCTTATATTTCTTTAATTTTTCAAACTATGTAATGTGGCACGACTTGCTCAAAACTGTTTGATTGATATAAACAAAAGATTGTAAAGTGGACGTAGGCTAAGACTTGGCCGAACCACTATAGACACATTATGTGTCCCTTGTTATTTACTGCATTTGTTTCTCTATGACTTGAGTTTTTGAGAATATCACATATATTTGAAACCCTTCCTCATGAACTGATGGAATTGGTATAAACGACAGAGATGCAGTTCAACCTTCCTTGAAAGCGACCTCTGCCCTTGGCATTTTGGAAAGAAGGGGTAAAACCACGGTTAGTGTGACTTGACCACTCACCCAACCAACTCCGTCTACCAGAACATGGAATGGAGTATGGATTGAATTCGAGTTCGATATCGACACTTGAGCTGGCAAGTTCCCACTCTAAAGACTAGAGTGTTGACGGAGTGCTAAGGCGAATGATACGATTATTCGCCAGATTAACTCAAACTCTCTTGGTTTGAGAGCGAGTATAAAAGGATAAAGAGTGAAATGGTGCACCACGAATAGAGGCCGCTTTAACCCAAACTTTAACCCGTACTTACGATAGGAGCGCATAAAAGCACCCGGGCTAAGTGCTTGGAGGACTTGGCTCTTACCCCATAGAAGGATTGGGAGAATGGATACGGGCCGAACCTGAAGTCCCCAAGAATGCTAGGTGCAGTGATATGTCGTTACTAAATCAATCCCGAACAGGCCCTGGCCAGGCACTCTGTTCAAGATTGATTGGGGGCATATACACAACACATCACACCCCTTAGATAGCTGTGACATGATCTGCTGTTTATTACTTAGTTTAACAATACTTTAATTTCAGGGATTTTTAATCGACACCCTTAACTAATTGTGATGTGTTTCAGTGTTTATTACTCGGTTTAGTAAATGTTTTGATTATTAATGTATTATATTGAAGGATATAATAAACTTGCATACACCTGACGTTGCAGGAACATTACTTTATTTACAAAGTGCAGGTTTATACAAGAAAAAACGCGAGGACCGCACTCGCAGTAACCACAGAAATTAAGAAGAAATCGAGATAAGACTTCATTTCGACTTGGGAGTAGATTTGGATTTCTTGTCCTCCCTAAGTTTTCGCTACTCCTCCTTCTCAGCATCAGTAAGGATGCGCTTCTTCTTCTTGGCTTTCTCAGATGAAGGATTTCTGGATCAAGGGTGGACTGGGAAGTAGCACCTGTTGGGATCGATCTAGGGGGCCTAATAGAGACCTTGACGATAGGAGGAAGACCATTTGAATAGGCACGATCGAAAGAGGCACTTATATATTTTTAGTCTTGGCCTTCAAGAGTTGCTCATTCCTTGCCTTCATTTGTGCAAGGGTTAGATCCTCGGTCTTGACAGAAGCTCTGATGATTACAACGTATGCATCGTCTTCACCCTCCTAGCCATCGATGTCCTTTAAAGCGTAAATCATTTCTTCTCCCTTGGGGGCATCGGTGCCGGAGACCACTACAGACATATTGGCTGATTCCTTTTGCTTTTGCTTTTCGACATCAACATGCTTTGTACCTAGAGCAGGAAGAGCAGTAGTTATTAACTTTGGAGAAAAAATGGGCCTTTCAATTGTTTGCTCGACAATGAAACAACACGCTAAAATATCTTTGGCAAATTATGGAGAAAAGGTGGAAATACCTACAATCGATTGATCTTCAGGAGTAATAGGAGTCGTGCCTTCAGTTATAAGAGACAGGAGTGTACTTTTTGTAATCCCCGAATGTTCGGGGTCATATTTCTCTATCTCTACAGTTTCAGGCACTGTAGAGGAAGAACTAGAACCACCCTCAAATGCATATTTGCCCTTGATTTAGTGCTTGGTAGACTCCATAGCTTCTTTGATTAACCCTCTCCCCTCTGCCAAGCGCTTCGGCTCCTCACCCCTCAGATATTTCCTCATCGACTCCTCCTCATTGACGGTCTCAATCTTGAGCATACGCTTCTCTTTGTCAACAATCTCATCCCCTACATAGACTAATGTTGTGGGAGTAATCCCATATCCAAGAAATGTCACGGGTCCAAATGACTTGAGAAAAGAAAGATAGAAGGAGATGTCCAAAATCGTCCAGCTATTCTTGGGCTTCGATAAGTTGTGCCTTGGAAGTTTCAGTGGATTCAAGTGCAAGAATGGCATTTCCTTCAGCTAATACGGCTCTCTCTTCAGCCTTCGCCAACTTGGCCTTCAAATTGGCAACCTCTCTCTCAAACTCAGTCTTTTCTGTTTTAAAGTGAGTACACGATAGTTTTAGTTTAGCATTCTCGGTTGTGACATCTTCAATTTGGTTCTTGAGGGTTGTACGCTCTTGGTTGTGATTGTCAAGTTCAACGTGGAAACGTTGTTGTAACTCGATGTGCAATTTCCTATAGTTCTCGGCTTTGCGCTATGCAAGAGCGAGCTGAGTCTTAGCTTCCTTACATTCCCTAATTGCATTCTCCTTGGCAGACAAGTCATGTTCAGACATAAGCTTTTGGTTATCCAAGTCCATCTGGAGTTATCTACTGATTTTAGAGAGTTTTCGGGCATACTTGCAAGTATCCTTCTATTGGCGGTTGATTGAAATCCATTTGAGCCTTGATGGGTTCAGTCCAATCAGCAAGGACTTCTTCGAGATTGGGTACAAAATGCATATTCCTACAGTGATAATCAGGGAATTTCTCTTTTGAAACTTTTATCCTCTGTTCGATAGAAGGATCAAGCACCACTGGTTGCGACATGCAAATATCGATAGACTTGTGTTTGGTGGTAATAATCGCCGCACTGCCCTTGTCCTTGGGCTTGTCTTTGGGATCGGTATACTTCTTGTGTGGTTTATCGTGAAAGTGAGATTTCTTTAGAGGAGGCGGAGCTTTGGGGACTTGTTTCTATCCTTCGTGGCGGCTTTGGTGACTCTTGTGCTTATCGAAATCAGAGCGGGCCGGAGAGTGGGATCGGGAGGATTGATGATATCTCTAGCAATAACGTCCTTTGTCGACCCTATTGCGGCTTTCTCTGTAATCATGCTTAGCATCAGACTGATATCTGGGAAGGCTGTAATGAAGTTTTTGGGGTCATAGTGTCAGTAGGACATTGTACCTGGAAGTGAACACAAACTAATGCTAGAATTAGGAGGTGATGTATCACACAGGTGCTATGATGTGAAATGATAGTATGGTGTGTGTCCTAAGTGATCCCCCTGACGGACCAGAGCTCGTAGTTTGGCTCGAAGGTGTCGTCTGCCCAGTCTTCGTGGGTGTAATTTCCTCTTTGAGAGGAGGAAAGAATGAGCCAGAGCCAAGATCCTGGGAAGAGTATATGCAATTTGGCAAGGCAAGGTCACCCAAGCCCTTGAATATGGAATCCCCTTGATGGGGACTGTGAGCAGGAGAAGTGATGGAATCTTGGGTGTAGGTTGTCATTCAGAAGGAGATGCATCTTTTAGGAAACCACCCCCAATGCTCGTCCTTAGGTATTCTTTCTAAGAGCTCCTCAGTAGGAATGTTGAATGTAGAAGGACTCTGGGGAATTTCAATGGAATCTTTCTCTGGAGTTTTCTCTTTTTTCCCCCGGATGTTGTTCTTAACTTGAACCTATGGGAACTTTGTTTTTTGATCCTTCTCCAACTTCAATGGTCGTCATTGTCAACCCCTCAGCCGGGGGCATGTTTTCAGTCCCCACTGGTCCAGAGGAACTTTGACTGGGGGCACGTATATATAGGCATGACCTCCAACACCGGTGCTTCTCCGCATGTCAAGCAGATGATGCCAATGAAGAAGCTCAATGACAATACAGTTTCTAACGCTATGGAAACTCGGATTACCATTTAGTAAGTCAGTCAGGCGATTCTGGTATACTTGGCCTTGTGGCTTCTTCGGATTCGGAACTGAAAACAAGAAAGGGACGTTAGCAGACTCACAAGTGTAGTTAAAGCAAGAAAGCTAGAATTTGAGCACTCTCTTGATCGCAACCGCTTCCTAGCACATCTGGGCTAGTGTTGAATATAAAACCACCTGGGGCTTATGTCACTGCGTTGCTAAATCCATCGCCAATAATCTTTCTCTTAGGAATAGATTCAAAATAGACGAAGGAAGAATTCTCTTTTTGACGATGTTTGAGGTGGTAGAAAAGTTTACATCTTCGAAGGTGGGTTCTAATCCTAGAACCTCCATATATGCTATGTACAGCGTGTACAAATTTGAATAGGCTGTTGGTTGGACTTGCATAGGAGCTATCCTCAATCGTCTTAGAAAGTCGATAATGAAAGGAGGGAATGGAGGAATGGCTCTGACTGAACACATTAATCTGCTTATTGCCATATACCCCACCAACGGATTGTGAGGTCTGTCTAAAATGTTTGATGCAGCCCTGACCTCGTCCCAGGATATTCTATCCTTTAAGCATATTCATCTTAGTCTGGGTTCATCAGTTGTCGAAACCCAAGAGTCAAAAGGATTATTTAGAATTATCGTGTCATTGAATTCATCGGGAGCCCGACTATCTCCTACTCCTCCATCTTCCTCGTCAATAGAAGTTTCCGATTCAATGGATTCTATATCTTCTTGAAGATCAATTTCAAATTTGGAATCCGGGCTACCTGAAGGTTTAGGACTCAACAGAGGAATGTCATGATTGGATGACGATTCCAGAGCTTTGTTATTCTCGGAATCCTAGTATCTTGTTAGGCACCTTCGAGACATATTAGTAACGAAGAAACATTGATGGTTAGAGTAAAATAGCATGAATCCCCCTTGTGTGTGTGCTAGTGTGTGTAGTACAGGTATGACAAATTACGTAAATAAAAGAAGCAGTAAAAGCATGTTGATAACCAATATACGTTGAAATGTTGAAGAAGTCTATGTTTTAAGCTCCGGATTTGACAGGTAAGTTTGCTATGAAATTTTAAAGCCTGAACTTTAAGAAGGCTCTATGCTAACTATTTGCAAGGATATGCGATATGTTGGCGTCGCTTGAATTATGTATACGCTATGATTTATAGTTGTCTTGGCCATCTTGTTCATTGGATTAAGTACAAGTACAAGTCCATGGAAATCGTATGCATAACATTGATTCAGATTAAGTTTGTACGGTTCAGTCATGCCGGTTCAAGTTGTGACACCCCACGTCCGTTAATGTCATTCACTAAGGGATTGCATTAAGTTTTGTGAAGTGCTTTTAGGTAAGCAGACATAGAATAATTACAAGACAGATATAAATAAGGCAGCAGCTGAAATTTTAAACTTTTATTTCAAACATATGCCATAATACCATGGTGCACAATTTCATAAGTCACAAAAACTATTACAATAAAATAACTTCTGTCTTGCACCATCAGAGTACATAAGTAAATAAAAAGCATCATTCCCCAAATAAAAAGAGTTAAGCCATAGTAGAGACAATAACTTGAGCCATACTTCAGAAGTAGCTCCTAGCAAGATGATATCTGATTCCTGATTAAGTCTAAGTGTTTCCTCCCTGGGAACCTAAGGGGGGGAACAGAAGAAAGAAGGAGAAACAACAAGGTCAAACACAAAGTCTAGCGAGTCTAGTTACTTTTAGCCAGTAGATAAATAAAAGCAACATGATAGGCATATAAAGTGGATAAGAGTGATCACTACATAAATGGAAGGTGTGACAAGGTAAGCAAGTTAAGGTGTATGTGCCTCACTAATGATTACTCTGCACTTCTACTAGTATAACTGAAATGAGATGATCCCTTCCACTATAAGTTGGTAGGCTTAGGTCATACGTCCAAGTATACCCTAACCACTACCCTAATCAATCGGCTCTCTATCCTATAGATATCCTGTGCTCGCCCTACAGTAGGAGGTATCACTTCCTAAAGTGGCAACCCATGGTGTGCACAACCATATGTACGGGTGCCACGGTCGTCTTAGCACCCTCTGCCCAGCCCATGCACGCTCTTGTCCCCGGTCGGTTTGGGCCGCCCACACCATCCGTCTCATTTGGATCTCTTACAATCAATCAGTAAGCGTGCCCCTTCTCCGCCTAGTACGGAGGTCTTTACTTGATACCAACTCCGGGTTACTAACTAAAATGGGTCCCATACAATAAGATATAAGTTGTCCTCCTTGTCTTGTATCCTCCACTACGTTTTCCATTGACTATGTATACCCTTAGGTGTCCTTAATTACATAGCCCTATACTAGTTATGCTTACCCTAAAGGGTGTCTTTAATTACATAACTTCATTACATTATCTATCGGTTATGTATATCACTAGGTGTCTTTAATTACATAAACCCATTACATTATCCACTGGTTATGTATACCATTAGGTGTCTTTAATTGCATAACCTTATTGGGTTAAGTTCGTAGGCCTATATATACATATTACCCACCCCTCTAATTTACTTAACCCACCACTACCCGTCCAATTTTTACTTAATCCTAACTTAAGTCAATCGTCATATTAAATTAGGTTAAGTAGTCCTTTCATTACCATGTCCAATTAAGGTTATAATGGGCTAGACCTCCCACATTAGGCCTACTGTAACATCCCGTATTTTCAGTGGTATGATATTTAATATATTTTATTATATTAAATATTGAATTGGAATTATAAATGGATTTATTTCTTTTATTAAAACGGAGTTTGAATATATATATATTTATATTTAATTTAAAACGAACTCGAAACGACGCTGTAGTTCGTAATTTACGATTTGAACTTCAAATGAATATACAGAACCCATTATAAGTCGGAATTCTGCGAAACAAGATACGTTACGATCGATTTGATTATAATTTTCTAATGGAAGAGAAAAATCGAGATTTCATTTTATATATGGTAAGATATGTCCAAATCAAAATTTAAAATAGTCGTTGTGGAATCGTTTATAAGTCATAACGATAATTTAATTATAAGTAAATATCGGATTCGAATTTGAACAAGACCTTTGAGGCGTAGCTATAATTTAATTTTTAGAATTTTACTGTAATTTTTTATGTGTAAACTAAGCAACTTTTTATTTGGAGTATTTTACACCCTATACAGACATTTTGGGATTTCACAACATAAGTTAACTTACCGATATTATTTTATTTCTGGGATCGTGACACGCCGCTCGACACAATCGTATTTTTATTTTTTGTTTGTGGTCGTCCATACGTAAACGAAATTAAGCCGTATTTATAAGTGATACTTCTACTTGGAATAACAATAAAAATGATTTCAACGATATTAAGTTCAATCTAAAATATAAATAACAAAGCACAATAAAAAGATGGAACCATGCTTTGAGTACAAATCCTTTCAAACACCCATACATTCTTACTGGAAGGAAATTAATATACTTCAGATCTACTATCTTTTTATAATCTATATTATACCATGTGTATACTTTACACATAAGCTACACACATCCAATTTACCCAAAACGTACACGCTGCTACCCTTTTTCCCAACATCTGCAGACCTAAACTCCCTTCGTTCGCAGCTAACATGGAAACCGTGGAGACAAAGTAATAGTAAACAATTCATTTAAATTTTTCTTGATAGCCAAACCAAGTACGTGATTCCCACGTCTCCCCATCTATAAATACTTCTCCATTTCACTTTGCCGTGCTTCCTCATTTTTCTTTACTCTGCTTCTCACCGATACCCTTTTCTATGAAATCTCCAAACCGCACATGTATATATAATATAACTCAGCATCTTTGTCTTACTTTCTTCTTCAAAACAGTACATACCACGACTATTTCTTCTTCTTTCAACTGTAACCGAGATATTTATAAATCTATAACAAATCAAGCAGAAAATGAATTCATCCAACTCCCCGTCTCAAGAGCCCCTCTCGTCTTTGTTACCAGCACATAGTGGAGTGGTTTTCTGTCGTCGTGGAGTATGTAAAATGTGATAGAAAATGGTGAGCTCAGGTCAGTTGTGGGTGACTGTTGCTGGTAGGTGGCAGTTGTCGGAGTCCCGTGGATGGAAGACATGGTGCTCCGGCAGTCCGGTACGGTGCAGTACAAAGTTGAAGTGGGATGGAAAGGTGGGGAGACCAGCCTTGAGTGGAGTGATGGAAGAGAAGCTTATTGGTGGCGGCTATGAGTTTGCCGAAAAGTGTCTGAACGTCGGTTGAGGAGGAAACTAGAAATAGGAGGCGCCATGAACAAGGAGGTTCGTTCGATACCGGGAGTGACTTGGTCTGGACGATGAAAGGATGTGAGCTGATGTTTCTTGTCAGGTTTGGGCTTTTGGTATGAAATTAAAAAAAAGCTGCAGGTGCTTGAAAATGAGGGGAAGTCAGCAGAAGTTGGTAGGTGCAAGGAGCAGTATGGTTGGATTTCGGAGCAGTGTAATGGGTTATAATGTGTAGTAGTGTTTAACATGGTGAAGTGGGGTGACATGGCGTTGGGTTATACTGTAGAGAGCTGGAGAGTTCTGTTGTGAATGGTGAAGTACAGTGAAGTGAAGAAAGGTGGGTATTGCGTATGGGAGTGGGTTGAGTACGTGGGCCTTCGGCCATAAAAAAATGCATTAAAGAAGAAACGGGGTAAACAGAAAACCAAGGATCCAATTTCAGATGGCAAGATTCAAGAAAATGCGTGAACACTAACCACATGTTTAAGGGATAACGTGGACGGAGAACTAAAGGTAGTATATAGATTAATGTTTTAAATTATTTATTATTAATTAATTAATCAAATATATATTACCGTGTCATATAAAAAGTATATCCTTTAAAAAACGTGAACAGAATCACACGAAACAGAATCCGCTGAGATCATGGCGAAGAATACTACACTGTTGTGCCGATTTAGAAGGGATCGAAGATAATCGGGTTTTCATTTAATTTTAAACAACTAGTTTAAATTAAAAGAAACAACGTGAATCATTGACCGAAAATAAAGGTGAGTTAACTCTCACACATTTCTGGAATTCTATGATGTGATAAATCCATATAATTTAATCATTGATAGTATAAATTGGTTGATTGGTTGCCTTGAATGCTATTTGTTTGTTATTGATTGATGTCAAACATATCCACATCATTTGAAGTGTATTGGCTGAAAATTTCATATTATTATATTATAATGAACTGTGATGCAGGGAAGGACAGATTGGAAGAATCCGACCGGATTCCTCAAAAATATTTTGTATGTTGTTTATTTTCATATTGTTTATATGAACTGATTGGACCCAATTGACATTGAAAACCTGTTAGAATGTTGACGTTGAATGGTAATTCAACGTTGTTGTAATTTAAATCAATAAACGGTATTGATTGAGGAATTGGCAGCAAATGGCCTGGAATTCACTTTTTGTTAAGACGTTGATTTACCGTAAGGTAAATTGACATATTGAAAGTTATGAAAATTATTTTACGACTCGGGTAAAGTTTCCAATTATATTTTATATACAAATGAAATTTTGGAAATAAATCGATATTTATAAATTGGTTTTTATAAAGGAATTATAAGATGATTATATAATAAAAGTTTTACAGTAAAAAAAGGGGTTTTATAAGCTAATAAGGCAATAAACAACCTACGGGTTAATGTTTTAAATAATTATTTTTAAATGAAACAATTAAGAAATGTTATCAGATTAATTATACTAATTTAAGAAGAAAAAGCAACTGAAATCAGTTAACAGGTTAACAGACAGTTGACTGTTTGATTAAAATAGGTTATTAGATTTATTTTATTTGCAGTTAAAAATAAGATAAATGGTTATTTAAGTTAATGATATTTCTTAAATATAATTTATCTTTTAATTAACGATGTTTTAAAGATTACTAGCATAGTTAGTTATGGTTTAAATGTTTTTGATTTAAAAGGTGATCGACCAAATTATCTTGTTAATAGTGAAGTAAACCACTTTTACTTAAAGTATATTATCATGATTTCTTCTTAAAGGAAATTCATTTACGACGATAGCTTAGTTGTAATGATAATTAATCGAATATGTGTAAAAGTTGTTCAAATATTATGGGAAGAGTTTTGAAAAGGAAATCAAAACTAAAGAGATAAATCTTAGTAGAATTGTTACTTAAGAATTAAGTACAATGGTTTAAATCAAAAGGAAATGTTGAGGGAGTAAAGATGAATGAATGTTAACAGTTTTGAAAATTGATAAATGGATTCTTATTATAAATCCAAATATTTATTTCTATAATATGATATAAAATGGTTTTGGGAAAATGTTAGGAAATGGGTTATCGTAATCCAAGTTATAAAGAAAGATTCAAAGTGAAGGATTTTACAAAAGGGGAAGTTTAAAACTCAAGTTGAACGAGGTGTTTGCTTAATAAATACAATTACGTTCAAATGGAAAAATAAATGTCGGAAGGACAAGAATGAATAATATTAAGGTTTTGGGTAAAATATTTGATAAAAAAAAATTATGGTAATATCATTCCAATTAAAAATGGAATCGTATAACAAGGTTAAAACCAGAAGTTCAATATTGATTTAAAATGATCTTAACCGATTAAGATCAAAGAACAAGGATATGGTTTTACAAAACCATACTTTAAATAAGAGAAATAGATTTGTGAAAACTATAAGTAAGATGGTTTTGAATTACGACTATTATCTATTCTAAGATAAGAACGATGTCGATCAAGGTCTGAGAGGTGAATAAAATACCCCAACTTGAACGGCTTCACTATTATCAAGGAATAATATTAGTTGTAATGGTAAATGATGTTGAGATTAGTTTATTATAAAAAAATAAACATTTTTGCCATGCTAAGGTGGGATTTTAAAGGTAAATAATATTGCAACGCCTATTGCGAGGTTTTGGAATATAAATAAGACTATTAGCTTTGAAATCTAACAATGTATAGTTGACATTGCTTTTGGTCCATATAAGAATTTATAATTGGTTTTATACCATTGTGTAGATGATATATATCGCTATTTTCTGAAACAAAAGGAAAGGTAAACAGATTTAGGAAAAGATAAGGTATTATTCCCAAGTAAATGAAATAAGAAAGGTTATATAAACATGGTAATATCGGCAAAGCGTTTTTTTTGGAAAATACGAAAGATTATGTTCAAATGACGGAAAGAAAGGGAAATTGTTGAAATTAGTTATTTCCAAGGAAGGAATAGCGCAAGTTAGTTATGGAATATAAAATATAATTTCAACCATAATTGCGAGCTTTTAAACTGAAATTTGTACTACTAGATTAGTTGGGAGATCATAAGATATAAACCAGACTAGTTGACTTAAAGATAGATAATGTATGATTTGACCTTCGAAGGCCCATATAGGAGTCCATAAATAAGCTTTATATCTATAGATATTTCCAAAGTTAAGGAAATGAAACGAGTTTACAGAAAGGTAGCGATGTTGTAGATGTAATTGAGGTGAAGCGAAATTTGATAAATATGGATATCGAATCCAATCCTCGGAAATTAAAGTGATTAATCGAGGTAAGAAAATGAAATTGATTTTAAATTGATCAAATGATTTTAAGGATCGATAAGGAGTTTTTAATGAATGATTTTGAAACCTGAGCTACCATGATCTTGATTGTATTGTGTAAAACACCGACTATCAATGGAATATTATTGGACCCTTTTTGACGTGTTGCTTCGAAGAAACCGGGATGGAAACTACACCTAAAACCACTTCGAATCAACGTTGCGTAAGAAGCTAATCTGCGAGGATAAAGACAGAGCATTGAAGACTGTAAATCTTCATGAGCGGAAGAACTACTTGTTGAATTTCTCTAGCTGATCCCTAGAGATATTTCGACATTGATTCTGTCGTGATTGAAATCTACGGATTGCAAGGACTACTTGCTACTGGTCTATAGGGTGATTCCTAGGATGCAGTAGGAGGGTGCCTTCGGTTCGTCCTGTTCCTGGATGACTTGTATGGATGAATGTTTGACAGAGTATTTCCTTAAGAATCATGTACATTGATTTTTACAAATATACCAAGTTTGGTGGCGGAGAAATTCTCTTTCTTAACACCCAGAGGGTATTTGTGGATGTCAATTACTGATTTGACGGATCTGACGATGTGGCATTCCAAGTGAATGGAGTTTCTATTAAGATAAACGTGACCTCAAGCCTCATCAATCGGGAAATGGCACAAAATCGGGTAGGCAGCATGGCTATGTGGGTCGCACTCATTAAAATGGTATATCATTACCTGATCTAGAGAAATCAAATGCCTTCGATTGTCCCTTTTTATTTCTATATTTATGCTATCAGTTCGGTTGGCTGACCCCCAATCGTGGTAATGATATATTCGGTACTCTCAAGAGAAATGAGAGGCCAGTCATGTGTAGCCGGGTTGCAAGACGTTCTTGTTAAACCCCATTGTATTCATCTCTAAAGGTACATTGTCGGTAGGTGGTCTCATACCTTGCTAGGTAAACCATTCTCCAATAAGAGCCCGCGGTTTTGATTGTATACAAAATATGTAGAGCATGAGATGCAAGCGTTCTACTAGATTATTATTTATTTGTGGTTTGATAGACGTTATTATAATATCAGAAAAGATGTTGATTTCAAAAATGTTTTGGGTTATAGTAAGGTAAAAACCGTCCGTGTTTATGTGTGGGCTGGTCTTACTATTATCCTTTTCTTTCAAAAGGATTTTCAAAGTTAAACAAGTTGTTGTGCTATGAATTTATAACTGAAAGTATTCCAGACTAATCCGAGTGAATTTTTCTTTTCTTCAAATGTGCTTGGGTCAGACCGAGTATATTTGCAGGTTAGGTTTCACTTGGAGTCCAGGAGCTAGAAGCAGGAGGCTTCACCATTAGCTATATAGAATTTATTTCCGCTGTGACTAATGTATATTGTACTCTGATGATTGGTATGTATATACAGTTTCTTTTTATAAAGAGATTTGATATATTATATTTATTCGTTCCGCTGTGAGATTCTGAGATGTTCTTCTTCATTCTTCTGTTCTAATATTTCTTTCTTTCTTTTCTCATCCTCTAATTTCATTCTATTAACAATCTGGGATTCGATACTTGGGGTTTGGCAAGTAGTACAGAGATTATCTATTATTGTCGAAAATTCGAGCATCGAATTTTTCGGGTCGTTACATTTGGTATCAGAGCTATTGGTTTAGTAATAACCTTGGCTCTGTGGCGTAACTCAATAGAGATTGGGTTTCTAATACCCTAGATTGAGTTTGAATATATATACGATAGCGCTTATTTGTAATTTTGATATAAAATTATTTTAAATTATTTTTGACAATGTATTTTATAAAGAAGGCAAGTTTTAAATTTCTTATAATATTATTGGTGTAGAATTCAATTAGAAATCAATTTGACTATGGAATTCAAATGAGATTGAGGCTGGTTTAATATAACCACAAGTATTCGTGAATATGAAATTTAATATAGAATTAAATAAATCAGAATTTAACTTAAATTAAATATGGGATGATTTTGTTGTATTGTGAATGGTTTGGTTTATTGGATGTTAGTTGGTTAAATTAAATTCGTTAAATGAATTAGTAAGAAATTGAATAAATTTGAAGCAAGGAGATAAATCTCGGTATAATGAGTTGGAAATAAAATCGGTTATGAAATGAAACTGAGTTATTTAACCCGGGTTATTATTTGCATTATAAGTGGAGTTAAGTGCAGATTCAGAAGACTATAGAGTTGATTTGACTACAGAGACTGAAGTACGGATTGGAAGACATAGAGTAGTTACTTGGTTTGCTTCGAAATTGGAATTGAGTTGCCCGACAAATAGGTAAACCTTCGTATATTGATTAGGTGATTGATTTTATACCCCTGAGTTGGGAAGCCGCTTGGCTTGATTTTCTTTTGATCGATATGAGGCCCAAAGTGACTTTTGTAGTTGTTTGGATCGAACAATGCAGAGGAGGTGCTGGCGAATTTTTCGTGAAATTATAAGACTTATAAATTTTTATGATAGTTCTAAAATGAATGTTTTAAAAGTGATTGGGTTTTTAGCATTCTTTTCGCCTTAGTAATTTCGGGGACGAAATTCTTTTAAAGGGGAAGAAATGTAACATCCCGTATTTTCAGTGGTATGATATTTAATATATTTTATTATATTAAATATTGAATTGGAATTATAAATGGTTTATTTCGTTTATTAAAACGGAGTTTGAATATATATATATATATATATTTATATTTAATTTAAAACGAACTCGAAACGATGCGGTAGTTCGTAATTTACGATTTGAACTTCAAATGAATATACATAACCCATTATAAGTTAGAATTCTGCGAAACAAGATACGTTAGGATCGATTTGATTATAATTTTCTAATGAAAGAGAAAAATCGAGATTTCGTTTTATGTACGGTAAGATATGTCCAAATCAAAATTTAAAATAGTCGTTGTGGAATCGTTTATAAGTCATAACGATAATTTAATTATAATTAAATATCGGATTCGAATTTGGACAAGACCTTTGAGGCGTAGCTATAATTTAATTTTTAGAATTTTACTGTAATTTTTAATGTGTAAACTAAGCAACTTTTTATTTGTAGTATTTTACACCCTATACAGACATTTTGAGGTTTCACAACATAAGTTAACCTACCAATATTATTTTGTTTCTGGGATCGTGACACACCGCTCGACAAGATCGTATTTTTATTTTTTTGTTTGTGGTCGTCCGTATGTAAACGAAATTAAGCCATATTTATAAGTGATACTTCTACTTGGAATAACAATAAAAATGATTTCATTGATATTAAGTTCAATCTAAAATATAACTAACAAAGCACAATAAAAAGATGGAACCATGCTTTGAGTACAAATCCTTTCAAACACCCATACATTCTTACTGGAAGGAAATTAATATACTTTAGATCTACTATCTTTTTATAATCTATAGTATACCATGCGTATACTTTACGCATAAGCTACACACATCCTATTTACCCAAAACGTACACGCTGCTACCCTTTTTCCCAACATCCGCAGACCTAAACTCCCTACGTTCGCAGCTAACACGGAAACTGTGGAGACAAAGTAATAGTAAACAATTCATTTAACTTTTTCTTGGCAGCCAAACCAAGTACGTGATTCCTACGTCTCCCCATTTATAAATATTTCTCCATTTCTCTTTACCGTGCTTCCTCATTTTTCTTTACTGTGCTTCTCACCGATACCCTTTTCTATGAAATCTCCAAACTGCACATGTATATATAATATAACTCAGCATCTTTGTCTTACTTTCTTCTTCAAAACAGTACATACCGCGACTGTTTCTTCTTCTTTCAACCGTAACCAAGATATTTATAAATCTATAACAAATCAAGCAGAAAATGGATTCATCCAACTCCCCGTCTCAAGAGCTCCTCTCGACTTTGTTTCCAGCACACCTAGGGGAGTGGTTTTCTATCATCGTGGAGTATATAAAATGTGATAGAAAAATGGTGAGGTTAGGTCAGTTGTGGGTGACTGTTGCTGGTGGGTGGCAGTTGTCGGAGTCCCGTGGATGGACGACATGGTGCTCCGGTAGTCCGGTATGGTGCAATACAAATTTGAAGTGGGATGGAAAGGTGGGGAGACCGGTCTTGAGTGGAGTGATGGAAGAGAAGATTATTGGTGGCGGCTATGTGACCTGAGTTTGTCGAAAAGTGTCTGAACGTCGGTTGAGGAGGAAACTAGAAATAGGAGGCGCCATGAACTAGGAGGTTCGTTCGATACCGGGAATGACGGGGTCTGGACGAAGAAAGGATGCGTGTTGATGTTTCTTGTTAGGTTTGGGCTTTTGGTATGAAATGAAAAAAAAAGCTGTAGGTGCTTGAAAATGAGGGGAAGTCGGCAGAAGTGGGTGGGTGCAAGGAGCAGTATGGTTGGATTTCGGAGCAGTGGAATGGGTTATAATGTGTAGTAGTGTTTAACATGGTGAAGTGGGGTGACATGGCGTTGGGTTAAACTGTAGAGAGCTGGAGAGTTCTGTTGTGAATGGTGAAGTACAATGAGGTGAAGAAATGTGGGTATTGCGTATGGGAGTGGGCTGAGTACGTGGGCCTTCGGCCATAAAAAATGCATTAAAGAAGAAACGGGGTAAACAGAAAACCAAGAATCCAATTTCAGATGGCAAGATTCAAGAAAATGCGAGAACACTAACCGCGTGTTTAAGGGATAACGTGGACGAAGAACTAAAAGTAGTATATAGATTAATGTTTTAAATTATTTATTATTAACTAATTAATCAAATATATATTACCGTGTCATATAAAAAGTAAACCTTTGAAAAACGTGAATATAATCACACGAAACAGAATCCGCTGAGATCATGGCGAGGAATACTACACTGCTGTGCTGATTCAGAAGGGATCAGAGATAATCGGGTTTTCATTTAGTTTTAAACAACTAGTTTAAAATTAAAAGAAACAACGTGAATCATCGACCGAAAATAAAGGTGAGTTAACTCTCACACATTTCTGGAATTCTATGATGTGATAAATCCATATAATTTAATCATTGATAGTATAAATTGGTTGATTGGTTGCCTTGAATGTTATTTGTCTGTTATTGATTGATGTCAAACATATCCACATCATTTGAAGTGTATTGGCTGAAAATTTCATGTTATTATATTATAATGAACTGTGATGCAGGGAAGGACAGGTTGGAGGAATCCGACCGGATTACTCAAAAATATTTTGTATGTTGTTTATTTTCATATTGTTTATATGAACCGATTGGAGCCAATTGACATTGAAAACCTGTTAGAATGTTGACGTTGAATGGTAATTCAACGTTGTTGTAATTTAAATCAATAAACGGTATTGATTGAGGAATTGGCAGCAAATGGCCTGGAATTCACTTTTTGTTAAGACGTTGATTTACTGTAAGGTAAATTGACATATTGAAAGTTATGAAAATTATTTTATGACTCGGGTAAAGTTTCCAATTATATTTTATATACAAATGAAATTTTGGAAATAAATCGATATTTATAAATTGGTTTTTATAAAGGAATTATAAGATGATTATATAATAAAAGTTTTACAGTAAAAAAAAGGGGTTTTATAAGCTAATAAGGCAATAAATAACCTACGGGTTAATGTTTTAAATAATTATTTTTAAATGAAACAAT
Source organism: Allium sativum (assembly GCA_030737875.1). Classification (NCBI taxonomy): domain Eukaryota; kingdom Viridiplantae; phylum Streptophyta; class Magnoliopsida; order Asparagales; family Amaryllidaceae; genus Allium; species Allium sativum. The sequence goes on from CM060919.1 coordinate 723,933,971, forward strand.
TAAGAAATGTTATCTGATTAATTATACTAATTTAAGAAGAAAAAACAACTAAAATCAGTTAATAGGTTAACAGACAGTTTAAAGTTGACTGTTTGATTAAAAGAGGTTATTAGATTTATTTTATTTGCAGTTAAAAATACGATGAATGGTTATTCAAGTTAATGATATTTCTTATATATAATTTATCTTTTAATTAACGATGTTTCAAAGATTACTAGCATAGTTAGTTATGGTTTAAATGTTTCTGATTTAAAAGGTGATCGACCAAATTATCTTGTTAATAGTGAAGTAAACCACTTTTACTTAAAGTATATTATCATGATTGCTTCTTAAAGGAAATTCATTTACGACGATAACTTAGTTGTAATGATAATTAATCGAATATGTGTAAAAGTTGTTCAAATATTATAGGAAGAGTTTTGAAAAGGAAACTAAAACTAAAGAGAAAAATCTTAGTAGAATTGTTACTTAAGAATTAAGTACAATGGTTTAAATCAAAAGGAAATGTTGAGGGAGTAAAGATGAATGAATGTTAACAGTTTTGAAAATTGATAAATGGATTCTTGTTATAAATCCAAATATTTATTTCTATAATACGATATAAAATGGTTTTGGGAAAATGTTAGGAAATGGGTTATCGTAATCCAAGTTATAAAGAAAGATTCAAAGTGAAGGATTTTACAAAAGGGGAAGTTTAAAACTCAAGTTGAACGAGGTGTTTTCTTAATAAATACAATTACGTTCAAATGGAAAAATAAATGTCGGAAGGACAAGAATGAATAATATTAAGGTTTTGGGTAAAATATTTGATAAACAGATTATGGTAATATCATTCTAATTAGAAATGGAATCGTATAACAAGGTTAAAACAAGAAGTTCAATATTGATTTAAAATGATCATAACCGATTAAGATCAAAGAACAAGGATATGGTTTTACAAAACCATACTTTAAATAAGAAAATTAGATTTGTGAAAACTATAAGTAAGATGGTTTTGAATTACGACTATTATCTATTCTAAGATAAGAACGATATCGATCAAGGTCTGAGAGGTGAATAAAATATCCCGACTTGAACGGCTTCACTATTATCAAGGAATAATATTAGTTGTAATGGTAAATGATGTTGGGATTAGTTTATTATAAAAAAAGTAAACATTTTTGCCATGCTAAGGTGGGATTTGAAAGGTAAATAATATTGCAATGCCCATTGCGAGGTTTTGGAATATAATAAGATTATTAGCTTTGAAATCTAACAATGTATAGTTGACATTGCTTTTGGTCCATATAAGAATTTATAATTGGTTTTATACCATTGTGTAGATGATATATATCGATATTTTCTGAAACAATACGAAAGGTAAACAGATTTGAGAAAAGATAAGGTATTATTCCCGAGTGAAGGAAATAAGAAAGGTTTTATATAAACATGGTAATATCGGCAAAGCAATTTTTTAAGGTAAATACGAAAGATTATGTTCAAATGACGGAAAGAAAGGGAATTTGTTGAAATTAGTTATTTCCAAGGAAGGAATAGCGCAACGTTAGTTATGGAATATAAAATATAATTCAACGATAATTGCGAGCTTTTGAACTGAAATTTGTACTACCAGATTAGTTGGGATATCATAAGATATAAACCAGACTATTTGACTTAAAGATAGATAATGTATGATTTGACCTTCGAAGGCCCATATAGGATTCCATAAATAAGCTTTATAACTATCGATATTGCCAAAGTTAAGGAAATGAAATGAGTTTACAGAAAGGTAGCGATGTTGTAGATGTAATTGAGGTGAAGCGAAATTTGATAAATATGGATATCGAATCCAATCCTTGGAAATTAAAGTGATTAATCGAGGTAAGGAAATGAAATTGATCAATTGATTTTATGGATCGATAAGGAGTTTTTAATGAATGATTTTGAGACCTGAGCTGCCATGATCTTGATTGTATTGTGTAAAACACCGACTATCAATGGAATATTATTGGACCCTTTTTGACGTGTTGCTTCGAAGAAACCGGGATGGAAACTAGACCCAAAACCACTTCGAATCAACGTTGTGTACGAAACTAATCTGCGGGGATAAAGACAGAGCATTGAAGACCGTAAATCTTCATGAGCGGAAGAACTACTTGTTGAATTTCTCTAGCTGATCCCTAGAGATATTTCGACAGTGATTCTGTCGTGATTGAAATCTACGGATTGCAAGAACTACTCGCTACTGGTCTATAGGGTGATTCCTAAGATGCAGTAGGAGGGTGCCTTCGGTTCGTCCTGTTCCTGGATGACTTGTATGGATGAATGTATGACAGAGTATTTCCTTAAGAATCATGTACGTTGATTTTTACAAATATACCAAGTTTGGTGGCAGAGAAATTCTCTTGCTTAACACCCAGAGTGTATTTGTGGACATCAGTTAGTGATTAGACGGATCTGACGATGTGGCATTCCAAGTGAATGGAGTTTCTATTAAGATAAACGTGATCTCAAGCCTCATCAACCGGGAAATGGCACAAAATTGGGTAGGCAGCATGGCTATGTGGGTCGCACCCATTAAAAGGGTATATCATTACCTGATCTGGATAAATCAAATGCCTTCGATTGTCCCTTTTTATTTCTATACTTATGCTATCAGTTCAGTTGGCTGGCCCCCAATCGTGGTAATGATATATTCGGTACTCTCAAGAGAAATGAGAGGCCAGTCATGTGTAGCCGAGTTGCAAGACGTTCTTGTTGAACCCCAATGTATTCATCTCCGGAGGTACATTGTTGGTAGGTGGTCCCATTCCTTGCCAGGGAAACCATTATCCAATAAGCGCCCGCGGTTTTGATTGTATACAAAATATATAGAGCGTGAGATGCAAGCATTATACTAGATTTTTATTTATTTGTGGTTTGATAGACATTATTATAATATCAAAAAAGATGTTGATTTCAAAAATGTTTTGGGTTATAGTAAGGTAAAAACCGTCCGTATTTATGTGTGGGCTGGTCTTACTATTATCCTTTTCTTTCAAAATTATTTTCAAAGTTAAACAAGTTGTTGTGCTATGAATTTATCACTGAAAGTATTCCACACTGATCCGGGTGAATTTTGCTTTTCTTCAAATGTGCTCGGGTCAGACCGAGTATATTTGCATGTTAGGTTTTGCTTGGAGTCCAGGAGTTAGAAGCAGGAGGCTTCACCATTAGCTATATAGAATTTATTTCCGCTGTGACTGATGTATATTGTACTCTGATGATTGGTATGTATATATGGTTTCTTTTTATAAAGAGATTTGATATATTATATTTATTCGTTCCGCTGTGAGATTCTGATGTGTACTTCTTCTTTCTTCTATTCTAATATTTCTTTCTTTCTTTTCTCATCCTCTAATTTCTTTCTATTAACAATCTGGGATTCGATACTTGGGTTTCGGCAAGTAGTACAGAGATTATGTATTATTGTCGAAAATTCGAGCATCGAATTTTCTGGGTTGTTACACCTACAACATGTAGATGCTGGATATGCCGGTCGGGTCCGGGCAGTCTTATTCCACAGTTAGGCCTAACCTCGTGTCTTAGCCTGATTCATATTTGCGTACTTAGACCTCCATATTAGGTTCAACATTAGTGGCTGCTGCATACGTCGGTCAGGTCCGGGTAGACTTCCACCACTAATGTAAACTAACCTCGTGTCATAAGTACAATTTTCAATTCCTAATTGTAAATTATCAAACATTCCAAATTAATCCAAATCTACCTATGTCATTATAGGTAACTATTTCTATGTTTTCCCCATTTGAATTACATGTCCCATTTCACATAAACATTACATAATTCATGCCAATTATAATCCCTTTTTCCCCATTTCCTCTCTAACGTATTCGTACGTATTTTGATGGCATCTAGGCTATAAAGTAGCCTAGCTATAACAATAAAAAGGGAGTATGACAAGGGTGATAGTTTCAACATGTCTTGGCATAAACATGAACATAAACTGGCATAATAACAAAGTGAATGGACATGTGATTAACATTATAATAAAGTGGGCATCAAACTGGTAACTTGTGGCAATCAAAATGATGTTCAAGTAATCATAATGAGATCTAGATTAAACATTAGGTGTCCAATTACTTAGATCTAGGATAGTTAGGGTGACATAATAAAATGTTTACATCTAAAGGTGGGTTCACATGTCAAGTTTACAACATATCTCAGTGGATCACAATATGACAGGTGAAAGGTAATTAACATAAAGATCTAGATCCAAGTGATGTCACAATTGTCCAAATTAATATATGTACATCCACCATAATATGGTTACAAGTCAAGATCCACATAAGCATCATAAACGAATCACCATAATTTTATTAGATCTGGGAAAATAGATCCATCATGACATAGTATAGGATTTCACATTAACACAGAATCATATTTTACAACATATCCAATTCATAGTCTTTCAAAGTATACTTTTATTTATCTAAAATCAACTAGAACTCACATCGTTAGGTTTAGAGAATTTAGAAAGAATGGATCTAGAATTTCTGAATTGGATTTGCAGAATATGTTGTTGTAGAAACGATCCAGTTCGCACTCCAGCAGCATATGTCCTCCACGACTCCCAATGAAGAGAATATGAGAAATATGACACATATATAGCTTCCAGACCCCCCTGAAACTGAATGTCACCTCAGCCCTAGGGGTGTCGACACCCCTGTGGGTGGGTCGACCCCTAGGTCGACACCCCTTCAGGGGGGTCGACCCCCTAGAGCGGGAATTTTGCTGCTTAGAGTAATTTTTCAAATATGAATCCTCTGGATAGGATTCTGACTCATCTCTGACTCAACTCTGACTCATGCGTATATATATATATATATATTTCTGTGCGTATACAAACTTAAAACCTTCATAACTTCTTTATACGGTGTCCGTTTTATGCAAACCAAACGTCTATCCTGACCAGAATTTCGAGATGGAAGCAATGGTGCAGTCTGTTTCCTCTAATTCTGAGCATTAAATTAATTATTATTTAATTTATTCTATTTAATGTCATTAAAAAATTCATGGTGTTACATTCTCCCCTACTCAAATGATTTCATCCCCGAAATCTCTGTGTTGAGCAGAGTGCATATCCTAGCATCCATCATCCATCTACTCATCCACTAATCACTGGCATCCATTGTCCTTGAAGATTTCTAATACTTATATGAATATATGAAAAGGTGTGTGTATATGTCCCAACACTAATGCGAAGATTAGGCGGTCTATCGATTCAGTTGACCTCCTTAATGCAATGTATGTTAGTGTCATGAATTTAATATGTTTGCAAATAAACCTATTGTATCATATAAGTTCTATATGTGTGCACGCCCATTCATCCAAATGCGACATCCATATGCTAGTTCATCCATTTCCATCCATAAAAGAAAAGAAAATGTACACACATCCATATGCAATATGAAAGTGATTGAGCCGATCTTAGTGCCTAATGTGTGTATATGCGTCCACAGGCAACCACTAGCAAACACTTGCATCCACTTGCATCCATCAAACATAACATGTTTCAAACATATGTTTACATCCATAGGATTCCTATCTAAAGGTCTAAAATACGATGGATTAGATATATTCTATTGACAGAAACAAGTATTGATAAAACTTAGGAAAGGAGCTAAGAACATACCCTCGAAAAGAAAAGGGTACGAAGCACGAATCTTGTCTTCGGTCTCCTATGTCGCATCTTCTGGGTTATCTCCCCATTAAACCTTTAGCAACTTGATTTCCTTATTGCATAGCTTCTTAACCTCTGACCCAAGAATAAGTGTGGAGACTCGTCTGAGTGTCGCCTATCGTTCCACTTCAACTTCTTCCAACATGCTCGGCTCAACAACTTTCGCGGTGTCATGCAGGCACTTCCATAGATGAGAGACATGGACAACGTCATGAAAACTGGATAAATTTTCTGTGAGCTTTACTCTGTAGGCCATTTGGCCAATCCTCTCGGTTATGGGAAATGGTCCCACAAACCTAGGTGTCAACTTCCCTACTGATCGGAAGCGAACCACATTCCTCAGAGGTGATACTTTGATAAAAACTAAGTCTCCCACTTTGAATTCGATGTCAGTCCTTCTCTTTTCTGCATAGGACTTCTGCCTATCTCGAGTTGTCTTCATTCTCCATCGAATAAGGTCAATCTTTTCGGACGTATCCCTAATCATATCTGGTCCAAGTAATAATTTTTGTGTAGATTCCTACCAACAAGTTGGCGATCTACAGGGTCGTCCGTACAATGCTTCGAAGGGTGCCATACCGATGCTAGCCAGATAGCTGCTATTATAGGCAAACTCTACTAAAGGAAGATGCTCTTCCCAAGTACCTCCGGATCTTGGATACACAGTCTTAAAAGATCTTCTAAAATTCTGTTCACCCTCTCTGTCTGCCCATCGATCTGAGGATGATAAGCAGTGCTTAAATACAACTATGTACCTAACGCTTCTTGCAAGCTCCTCCAAAATTCACTGGTAAAGATGGGGTCACGATCGCTCACGATGCTGGAAGGAACTCCTTGGTGACGAACTATCTCACGAACATAAATTGCTGCCAACCATGGTGTCGTCCTCTTACTCTTAATTGGAATAAAATGAGCACTCTTAGTGAGTCTATCTACCACCACCCAAATACTGGTGTTTCCTTTCTTCGATCTAGGCAAACCATCTACGAAATCCATGGAGACGCTCTCCCATTTCCACTGAGGAACATCCAAAGGATGAAGTAAACCACCGGGCTTCTTTTGCTCAGGTTTGACTTGCTGGCAAACTAAACATTGGGAAACAAATCGGCCACATCTTTCTTCATCCCAGCCCAAAAGAAAACCCTCTTCATGTCCATGTACATCTTATCGCCGCTTGGATGAATGGTCATCCTAGAATGGTGGGCTTCTTCTAGGACTGCCTTTATCAAGCTTCCAGTTTGAGGGACACAAAGCCTTCCATCTCATCGCAACCACCCCTTTTCATCTATGGCATATATCTGAGGTAACTAGATGTCTTTCCTCTTCTGAGCTTATCCATGATGCCTAGAATCTGTGGGTCACCTTGTTGCAAAGCTCCTATCTGGTCCATAAGAGTCGATCGTATCTCCAAGGATGCAAACAAATCAGGCGAAATCTCGACGGAGGGTCTAAAATCAAAAGCTGATATGAACTCCAAGTTCTTTCTTTCCACAAAGCGAGGACTCAGGGCCACCCTCTGCCTACTTAGTGCGTCTGCCACCACATTACCCTTGCTGGGGTATAAGAAATCTCAAAATCATATGAAGCCAAGAACTCCATCCACTGTTGTTGCCTTAAGTTTAGATCCTTCTAAGAGAACATATACTTGAGATATTTATGATTGGTGTATAACTAGAACTTTTCTCCAAGTAAATAATGACGCCATGTCTTTAACGCGAATACTATGGCAGCCAGCTCTAGATCATGGGTGGGGTTGTTCTTCTCATGAACTCTCAACTATCTACCCCCATAACATATTATTTTCCCTTCTTGCATCAGCACCGCACCAAGCCCTGTACCGCACGCATCAGTGTAAACAGTAAACACTTTACTTCCATCGAGAAAGGTCAAAACTGGGGCTGTTGTCAGAGCCCTCTTTAGTCGTTGGAAAGCAATGTCATAGTCTATGTCCCATGAAAATGCCAAATTCTTCTTTGTCAACCTGGTGAGAGAGGATGACATCTTTGCGAAGTCCTTAATGAACTTCCTATAATAACCTGCCAACCTAAGAAAGCTTCTCACCTTGGTTGCATTTTTAGAAATCTACCAATCTTGTACTGCAACCATTTTCGCGGGATCTACAGCTATCCCTTCTTTGGAGATTACATGCCCCAAGAATCTCACCTCCTTTCTCCAGAAATGGCATTTGGAGAACTTTGCTTTTAGCTGGTGGTCACGGAGAGTTTTCAAAACTTCTCCCAAATGCTGGGCATGCCCTTCTTCACTCTTAGAGAAGATCGAAATATCATCAACGAAGACTACGACGAATTTGTTTAGGAACCCACGAAACACCCTACTCATCAAATCAACAAAATAGGTGGGTGCATTTGTCAACCTAAAAGGCATAACTAGCCATTCAAAGAAACCGTCTGGAATTCTGAAAGTAGTCTTATCTATGTTGTCCTCAGCCACCCTCAACTGATGGAACCCCGTAGCCGAGTCCAACTGAGAAAATACCGAGGCACCAACAAGCTAATCAAATGAATCATCAATCCTCTGAAGCGGGTGCCTATTCTTCTTGGTGAGCTTATTTAACTCAAGCGAACCATCCTCTTTAGTTGCGAATACGACTGGAGCACCCCACCCAGACATGCTTCGTCTGATAAACCCTTTTTCAAGTAGCTCCCTTACTTGCTTACTCAGCTCCCTCCTTTTCCTTAGAGCCATGTGGCGTACTGGTAATGCAACTGACTTTGCATTGTCCACCAAATATATACGGAAGTCAATTTCGCACCTTGGAGGTAAACCCCGTACCTCATCAAAAACATATGAATAATCTCGAACCACTGGAACATATTGCAAATCATCTATGGATGCATCTAGAGACTCTAGGAAGCTAAGCATAACAGACCCTTGGGGGTCACAAGAAACTTCGAGGGTCTTCCCATGACAAGTCGGGAGTCTAACATCCCTCCTCTCACAATCCAGAATGGCCCCATACGTGGTAAGCCAATCCATTACTAGAATCAACCCATAACCCATAAAGCTGAGCACATATGTGTCGCATTCAAATTCGACGCCTAACAAATATATTTTCAAACCCAGGAAAATCATCGATAAATGAGTCGAACCACCAATGGGATTTGAAACAACTACGGGATCTGTAACAACCCTGAATTTTGGGGCCAATTTAAAATTTATTTTAAGTGATTTTAATGAGTTTTGATATTTAAAATAATCTATTTTAAATAATAATGATCACAAATTTGATTTAAATCGAAGTTAGAATGAATAATTTAATTTTAATTATAAAAAGAGTTAGAAATAGCGCGGTAGTTTGAAAAGTCAAACTTGAACTTTGACTGACCGTACAGGACGCAAAATTTAACGGATTTTAGTGAAACCAAAAATATTAGAATCTATTAAAAAATATCTTTCAAACGAATCCGAAAAATTGAAATTTCATAGCGGGAATCAAAAGTTATGGCCGATTCAATTTTTAGAAAGGTCGCTGTAGAATTTATATATATTATATATGGCCCGAAAGGCTACTTTTCACATATGTAGGAATTTCGACTCGAAACCACTTCCATTGAGTTCAGAATGACGTTTCTACATTGAAAAACAGTAAACACTTATATATTTTGAGTTTCGAAAATTATTTGTTTAAAAATGTATTTTTAATATTAAATATACTGGCCTTAAAAATAGCCATTTTTCAAACGACCTCGGTTTTCGACGAAACCACTTTTGTTGGAACCGGAATGTCAAATTATTGCTAGGTTTCAATTTTCAGAATTTTTCGAATTAATATGTGAGCGTGGGAAAAGAAAATGTGTTTTGACTATTTCAGTTAAATTTAAGCGCCTTAAAAATAGCCATTTTTCAAACAGTCTCAGAATTCGACGAAATAAATTTTGTTAGGACCGTATCGTCATAAGAAAGCCAAAAATAATTTTTCTGGATTTTTCTGAGTTAGTGTGTAGTCCCGGTAAAATTATTTGTATGGAAAAATTAGAAATAAAGGACTTAAATTTTAAAACTGAAAAACGGAGGCCAAGATGACAATTTGGGCTGATGAGACGTATCCAGATGAGTTCGGAATGGGGGCTAAGTGGTAGGAACGACAGTCGTTGGGCCTAATTCCGAGTTCGGACCAAAACGGGCTTAAACGAGCTAATTAAATAATAATTAGATTAACCTAATTAAATAATATAAAAACACATCGGGTCTTCTTCTTCCTCCCGTCCATAGCCGCACAAAACAACCCATCATGGCCGAAACTTGATGCCCCAAATCCTCCCAATCCACTAAGAATTAGATCATGCCGTAGTTAAACTTTTTGAAACTCTTCTCTTCCTCTTTCTTCTCCAACAAGTCTCACATCAAACCGTGCCCCGAATCTCCGTCACCGCCTCCCCAAACCTGCGCCGAACGTACCCCTACCACCCCTTCCACGTTGAGCCGCACCTTCCCAGCTTCCCGGTGAAGATAGCCCTCTCGTAGCTCTCCAATCTCCCGCAAACCGTTCGTAAAACAGTCGACTACAGCTCTCGAAATCTGCATTTGAAGATTTGAACAATTCTGAAAATTAAGGTATAATTATTTCAGAATTAGCCACGCTTATTTCTGTTACTGTGCCAGTTGTTAAAAGTCAGAATTCTAATTTACACATGAATTTCAAATTTAGATCTTTCAGATCCGAAAACCGCCGTGACTCCGAACACGAAATCTGATTGAAACCACTTTCATTTAAGAATCAAGCAAGGTGAGAATTTATTTTTAATTTAATTTGATTTATTTAATCATTATTTCTATGATTATTAATAAGTATATCTAATAAGACGTGATGTTTAGAACATGAATTTGAACTGTTCACTCCGTATGATGTTGAATCTGATTTGCATGAGATTAAATCTGAAATTTCAGGTTTAAATATGAATTAATAATTAATTAAAATTAATTATGTGTTATTTATTAAATCACGCCATGTTGATTTTACATATGTCAAGTTAAAACATCACCTTGTAATTACCTTGATGCTAGTTATTGGATTTGGACTTGTTGTTATGTTTGGATGTTGTGGTTATGCGATGTGATGAAAATTTACATCTTATTTGATGCAAATAAAATAAGAATGCGACTTGTGGTGGAATTTACATTTTATTATGTAAAATTTAAATAAGAAATTTACATCGTATGAGAAAATTAACATTGTTCTTAGTGTAATAATAAGTAATTACATCGTATGTGTAAATTAACATTTTTAATGTTAATATGATAGAAATTCAACCGTAGGATGTAAATTAACATTTTTAATGTTAATATGATAGAAATTCAACCGTAGGATGTAAATTAACATTTTTAATGTTAATATGATAGAAATTCAACCGTAGGATGTAAAATTAAAATCAGAATTTGCGATGACATGAAATTTACCTTTTATTATGAAAATAAAGTATTTTCACCGCATGTATAAATTTACATTATTTCTAATGAAAATTAAATAGTAAATTTAACCGTAGGATGTCATTAACATTTTTAATGTCAATTTTAAAAAGAAATTTAACCGTAGGAGTAGTTGACATTATTTTTAATATTAATATATATGAATTTCATCGTAGGAAGATTTACATTTTTTTATGTAATAAAAAGAATGGACTTTACATTGTAATTAAAGAGTAAATTTTACATTGTAAAGAAAGAATGGATTTTATATTGAGAATTTGGCGATGTAAATAAAAGACAATCTTTTTATGTTGAAAAAAAAAACCATCTTTTTATGTTCAAAATAAAAAGGACATTATGTTTACATTGTAAATAGAAAAGTTTACATTTTTACATTGTAAAGTAGAAAAGGTAATATTTTTACATTTGTAAATAGAAAAGATTATATTTTTTCGTTGTAAAATAGAGAAGTTAATATTTTTACATTGCAAAATATAAAAGTTGATGTCTTTACATTGTAAAGCATAAAAAGTTGATATTTTTACATTAAAAATATAAAAGTAGATACTTTTACATTGTGAAAAAAAAGTTGATGCTTTTACATTGTAAGTAAAAGAATGAAATTTTATGTTGTAAAATGAATTTACATCGCATGAATTATATAACATTTTATTTTGTTATTTATGAATGATTTTACATCGCATGAATTATATAACATTTTATTTTGTTATTTATGAATGATTTTACATCACATGAATTATATAACATTTTATTTTGTTATTTATGAATGAATCTGCATCGCATGAATTAAATAATATTTTATTATGTAGTTTAAGAATGAATTTATACCGCATGAACAAAAGTTACATTTTCATATGTAATTTATATATAAATTTGTACCGTATGACGAAAATTACATTTTTCTATGTAATTAAAATGTAACTTTACATTTCATGACAAAAATTTACACTTTTATATGTAAATTATAAAGTGAATTTATGTCGTATATTAAAAATTACATTTTTCTTTGTAATTAATATGAGAATTCCATCGTATGTTAAAATTTACATTTTTATATGTAAATTATAAAGTGAATTAATGTCGTATGTTGAAAATTACATTTTTCTTTGTAATTAACATGTGAATGCCACTGAATGTTAAAATTTACATTTTTATATGTAAATTATAAAGTGAATTAATGTCGTATGTTGAAAATTACATTTTTCTTTGTAATTAACATGTGAATGCCACTGAATGTTAAAATTTAAATTTTTATATGTAAATTATAAAGTGAATTTATGTCGTATATTAAAAATTACATTTTTCTTTGTAATTAATATGAGAATTCCATCGTATGTTAAAATTTACATTTTTATATGTAAATTATAAAGTGAATTAATGTCGTATGTGAAAATTTACATTTTTATATGTAAATTATATAGGGAATTACACCGTAGGATAAAATTTACATTTTTATATGTAATTAAAACATGAATTTACATTGTGTGTTAAATATTACATTTTTATATGTAATGTCTATAGGAAAGTATACCGTATGACAAAACTACATTTTTCTATGCAATTAAAGGATGCAATTTCATTGTATGATCGAAATTGCATTTTTCTTATGTATATATATAACATGAGATGAGAATGAACATTAGAAATAAAATTGATTTATTTCATATGTAATTAGATGTAGTGTTTGCATTGTAATTACAAATCATGTTTTCACAATGTGAATTAAGAGTAGAGTTTGCATTGTCATTAGAAATTATATTTTTATATGTAATTTAAAGATTTTGAGTGTATCAAAATTTACATTTTCAATGTAAGGAAAGAATGAATTTAGGATGCGGTAATATTATCTTCATTTTCAAATGAATTAAAATTTAGTAAGTATCGGTAATTGTGTAGAGCGTTGTTTTAATCAAACGACGTTATTACGGTTCAATGATTATATATATATATATAATTAAAATTGAACGAATAGGGCGTGGTAGTTCGCATTTTGAAATCGTACTTTTAAACGACTATACAAGAAGATCCGACCGTTGAATTTTCTTGAAACTGAAACCGTTATAACCGTCTTGGAAAAATCTTTCCAACGATATATATTACATTAAGATCCAACGGTTAGATTCTGAGAAATGTAAAAATCAAAATTGGTTGAATGCAGCGCCATAGTCGCCCATGGACTTAAGGCGTCGTTATATAAAAATTTAATTATTTTAAATAATTAAAATAGGAATGAATCGTTAATAAAAATAATTATTAATGTGTAAGAAGGATTTTCAATATATAATATATATACGAGAATTATTTGGAAAGTCCGAGTTTATCTCATTCCAAATAATTAAACGACGTTTAAAAATCCAAGATTGGAAGACGGCGATTGAAGACCGTCAAATCTCCACATCAAATGGACGATGATGATTGTTGCCTTAGAATGGCTCGCTACCATGATAAGGTAATAGTAGGAGTTGCCCAGACGTAGTGTTGATTTGTACGGGTTTGGCTTTCGCTCAGACCCAGAGCATAAGCTTATAAATGGATTGTGTGTCTGACATCGTACTCCATTATATATCATGTTATTAATCTTCTGTCGAATGTATGGATGTTTGGTGGCGGAGAATTTATTCTCTTGCTTAACACCCATTCATATATTTCGACAAAGGATTGGTAGTGTGATACGGAGTGATGATGTGGCATGCTAAGATGCATATGATCAAGGCTTTGTTGAAAAGCAGGCCTTATGGGACGATCAAAGCATAGTCTGTTTAGGCATAGCTTTGTGTATAGCGTGACTTCGCGAGCCTCACACACTGGCGGAGTGTAAAACGGGAGAAGGGAACGCAGGGAGAGCAGCACGTTTCTTTCTAGCTAGAGTGGTGTCAGTGACCTACCAGCCCTGACATTTTACTTATGTGGATGATGGAATGAGGCGCCTCGGATGATAGGTCCTATAGGACCGGGAAACGTGTGTTCAGGTATAACTAATCCGCTAAGCTGTATTTGCGGACCGGTCCTGCAACTATCCAAGAGTTCACTGCGGGGGATCCTGAGACATTAGCTAGAGTGTCTCGAATCGGTAGGAGCTCCTCCCTAGCCTTGACTCATGATGGAAACCAATTTCCAATACGCCTCATTCGGATTTGATTGTATTACTAGTACGGAGGCATAATATATGGGTACCTATGCTTCCTAGGATTGATACATTTACTTTGAAATGTTTTGATATTTACTAATAATAATATTAACTCGTATTTGCCGTATTTATCATGTTTGATCACTATAAGGTAAAACCCTATCCTCTGGTGTGCGTTGCATTGTGTGATGGGACCTGGGTCTTATGGTGATTTCATTTTTCTAAAAAGCATAGCGTTGTTGTACGATTTACTTATCATTTATTATGACACGTTTATGCACGGCAATCCATTAAAGTATACCCGTTCCGCATTAGCGGCGTGGTCTTTGGATTTGCCCTATTAATAGTGATTTATTAGTTAAGAATTCTCACACCAGTCCCACGACTGACCCATTGTTTGTTTCCACCTTTGCAAACTCGGGTGCCCTCTTTTCCACACGGGCAGTCGAGTAGTTTGTCTACAGGTTTATCTCGAGCAGGATTCTGGATTGAAGCTTAAAGCTGTGTCCAGAGCATAGTTGTCTTCCGCTGTATCTATTTTATTTCCGCTGCACTGTATTAAATTTATTGTAAAATTTTCTTCCGCTGTATTTTAATTTCGATGTACTCTGATATATTCTGTACTCTGATGTTATATTATCATGATGTAATAAAGGTCTGCTGTTGTTGTTCTGATGTGTTGTATTCCCAAAGTTAACGTAGGTGGGATTTGAACGGTCTTGGTCGATTTTGCGATCGATTACGGTCGGGTGAAACCCTACTCGTTACGGTTGGTATCAGAGCTTTGGTTAGCTCAAATCTTTGGGGTACAACACATTAGAACTGAACAAAAGGCTCATCAGAGATTGGATTAGTAATATCCAATAAGAATACTCATTAGAGATAGGATCAGCAGTATCCTAGAATGAGATAACTCATTAGAGATAGGGTTAGTAATGCCCTAGAATGAGTTAAGAGTAGCAAGCCTATAATATACGTATTTGTGATTAATTATACTCTATTTTGGAAAATACGATTTTGAATATATAAAAAGTTATATATTTTAAAGTTAATCAACTAATGAAATTATTTAAACCAATGGAGAAAAAATATATATAAATTAGTTAGTTAATTAATCAACTTTTAGCTTCGTCCCTTTTCGAGGACGAAAAGTTTTTAAGTGGGGGAGACTGTAACAACCCTGAATTTTGGGGCCAATTTAAAATTTATTTTAAGTGATTTTAATGAGTTTTGATATTTAAAATAATCTATTTTAAATATTAATGATCACAAATTTGATTTAAATCGAAGTTAGAATGAATAATTTAATTTTAATTATAAAAAGAGTTAGAAATAGCGCGGTAGTTTGAAAAGTCAAACTTGAACTTTGACTGACCGTACAGGACGCAAAATTTAACGGATTTTAGTGAAACCAAAAATATTAGAATCTATTTAAAAATATCTTTCAAACGAATCCGAAAAATTGAAATTTCATAGCGGGAATCAAAAGTTATGGCCGATTCAATTTTTAGAAAGGTCGCTGTAGAATTTATATATATTATATATGGTCCGAAAGGCTACTTTTCACATATGTAGGAATTTCGACTCGAAACCACTTCCATTGAGTTCAGAATGACGTTTCTACATTGAAAAACAGTAAACACTTATATATTTTGAGTTTCGAAAATTATTTGTTTAAAAATGTATTTTTAATATTAAATATAATGGCCTTAAAAATAGTCATTTTTCAAACGACCTCGGTTTTCGACGAAACCACTTTTGTTGGAACCGGAATGTCAAAATATTACTAGATTTCAATTTTCAGAATTTTTCGAATTAATATGTGAGCGTGGGAAAAGAAAATGTGTTTTGACTATTTTAGTTAAATTTAAACGCCTTAAAAATAGCCATTTTTCAAACAGTCTCAGAATTCGACGAAATAAATTTTGTTAGGACCGTATCGTCATAAGAAAGCCAAAAATAATTTTTCTGGATTTTTCTGAGTTAGTGTGTAGTCCCGGTAAAATTATTTGTACGGAAAAATTAGAAATAAAGGACTTAAATTTTAAAACTGAAAAACGGAGGCCAAGATGACAATTTGGGCTGATGAGACATATCCAGATGAGTTCGGAATGGGGGCTAAATGGTAGGAACGATAGTCGTTGGGCCTAATTCTGAGTTCAGACCAAAACGGGCTTAAACGGGCTAATTAAATAATAATTAGATTAACCTAATTAAATAATATAAAAACACATGGGGTCTTCTTCTTCCTCCCGTCCATAGCCGCACAAAACAACCCATCATGGCCGAAACTTGATGCCCCAAATCCTCCCAATCCACTAAGAATTAGATCATGCCGTAATTAAACTTTTTGAAGCTCTTCTCTTCCTCTTTCTTCTCCAACAAGTCTCACATCAAACCGTGCCCCGAATCTCCGTCACCGCCTCCCCAAACCTGCGCCGAACGCACCCCTTCCACCCCTTCCACGTTGAGCCGCACCTCCCCATCTTCCCAGTGAAGATAGCCCTCTCGTAGCTCTCCAATCTCCCGCAAACCGTTCGTAAAACCGTCGACTACAGCTCCCGAAATCCGCATTTGAAGATTTGAACAATTCTGAAAATTAAGGTATAATTATTTCAGAATTAGCCATGCTTATTTCCGTTACTGTGCCAGTTGTTAAAAGTCAGAATTCTAATTTATACATGAATTTCAAATTTAGATCTTTCAGATCCGAAAACCGCCGTGACTCCGAACACGAAATCTGATTGAAACCACTTTCATTTCAGAATCAAGCAAGGTGAGAATTTATTTTTAATTAATTTTATTTATTTAATCATTATTTCTATGATTATTAATAAGTATATCTAATAAGACGTGATGTTTAGAACATGAATTTGAACTGTTCACTCCGTATGATGTTGAATCTGATTTGCATGAGATTAAATCTGAAATTTCAGGTTTAAATCTGAATTAATAATTAATTAAAATTAATTATGTGTTATTTATTAAATCACGCCATGTTGATTTTACATATGTCAAGTTAAAACATCACCTTGTAATTACCTTGATGCTAGTTATTGGATTTGGACTTGTTGTTATGTTTGGATGTTGTGGTTATGCGATGTGATGAAAATTTACATCTTATTTGATGCAAATAAAATAAGAATGCGACTTGTGGTGGAATTTACATTTTATTATGTAAAATTAAAATAAGAAATTTACATCGTATTAGAAAATTAACATTATTCTTAGTGTAATAATAAGTAATTACATCGTATGTGTAAATTAACATTTTTAATGTTAATATGATAGAAATTCAACCGTAGGATGTAAATTAACATTTTTAATGTTAATATGATAGAAATTCAACCGTAGGATGTAAATTAACATTTTTAATGTTAATATGATAGAAATTCAACCGTAGGATGTAAAATTAAAATCAGAATTTGCGATGACATGAAATTTACCTTTTATTATGAAAATAAAGTATTTTCACCGCATGTATAAATTTACATTATTTCTAATGAAAATTAAATAGTAAATTTAACCGTAGGATGTCATTAACATTTTTAATGTCAATTTTAAAAAGAAATTTAACCGTTGGAGTAGTTGACATTATTTTTAATATTAATAAATATGAATTTCATCGTAGGAAGATTTACATTTTTTTTATGTAATAAAAAGAATGGACTTTACATTGTAATTAAATAGTAAATTTTACATTGTAAAGAAAGAATGGATTTTATATTGAGAATTTGGCGATGTAAATAAAAGACAATCTTTTTATGTTGAAAATAAAAAAAAGACCATCTTTTTATGTTCAAAATAAAAAGGACATTATTTTTACATTGTAAATAGAAAAGTTTACATTTTTATATTGTAAAGTAGAAAAGGTAATATTTTTACATTTGTAAATAGAAAAGATTATATTTTTTCGTTGTAAAATAGAGAAGTTAATATTTTTACATTGCAAAATATAAAAGTTGATGTCTTTACATTGTAAAGCATAAAAAGTTGATATTTTTACATTAAAAATATAAAAGTAGATACTTTTACATTGTGAAAAAAAAGTTGATGCTTTTACATTGTAAGTAAAAGAATGAAATTTTATGTTGTAAAATGAATTTACTTCGCATGAATTATATAACATTTTATTTTGTTATTTATGAATGATTTTACATCGCATGAATTATATAACATTTTATTTTGTTATTTATGAATGATTTTACATCACATGAATTATATAACATTTTATTTTGTTATTTATGAATGAATCTGCATCGCATGAATTAAATAACATTTTATTATGTAGTTTAAGAATGAATTTATACCGCATGAACAAAAGTTACATTTTCATATGTAATTTATATATAAATTTGTACCGTATGACGAAAATTACATTTTTCTATGTAATTAAAATGTAACTTTACATTTCATGACAAAAATTTACATTTTTATATGTAAATTATAAAGTGAATTTATGTCGTATATTAAAAATTACATTTTTCTTTGTAATTAATATGAGAATTCCATCGTATGTTAAAATTTACATTTTTATATGTAAATTATAAAGTGAATTAATGTCGTATGTTGAAAATTACATTTTTCTTTGTAATTAACATGTGAATGCCACTGAATGTTAAAATTTACATTTTTATATGTAAATTATAAAGTGAATTAATGTCGTATGTTGAAAATTACATTTTTCTTTGTAATTAGCATGTGAATGCCACTGAATGTAAAAATTTACATTTTTATATGTAAATTATAAAGTGAATTTATGTCGTATATTAAAAATTACATTTTTCTTTGTAATTAATATGAGAATTCCATCGTATGTTAAAATTTACATTTTTATATGTAAATTATAAAGTGAATTAATGTCGTATGTGAAAATTTACATTTTTATATGTAAATTATATAGGGAATTACACCATAGGATAAAATTTACATTTTTATATGTAATTAAAACATGAATTTACATTGTGTGTTAAATATTACATTTTTATATGTAATGTCTATAGGAAAGTATACCGTATGACAAAACTACATTTTTCTATGCAATTAAAGGATGCAATTTCATTGTATGATCGAAATTGCATTTTTCTTATGTATATATATAACATGAAATGAGAATGAACATTAGAAATAAAATTGATTTATTTCATATGTAATTAGATGTAGTGTTTGCATTGTAATTACAAATCATGTTTTCACAATGTGAATTAAGAGTAGAGTTTGCATTGTCATTAGAAATTATATTTTTATATGTAATTTAAAGATTTTGAGTGTATCAAAATTTACATTTTCAATGTAAGGAAAGAATGAATTTAGGATGCGGTAATATTATCTTCATTTTCAAATGAATTAAAATTTAGTAAGTATCGGTAATTGTGTAGAGCGTTGTTTTAATCAAACGGCGTTATTATGATTCAATGATTATATATATATATATAATTAAAATTGAACGAATAGGGCGTGGTAGTTCGCGTTTTGAAATCGTACTTTTAAACGACTATACAAGAAGATCCGACTGTCGAATTTTCTTGAAACTGAAACCGTTAGAACCGTCTTGGAAAAATCTTTCCAACGATATATATTACATTAAGATCCAACGGTTAGATTCTGAGAAATGTAAAAATCAAAATTGGTTGAATGCAGCGCCATAGTCGCCCATGGACTTAAGGCGTCGTTATATAAAAATTTAATTATTTTAAATAATTAAAATAGGAATGAATCGTTAATAAAAATAATTATTAATGTGTAAGAAGGATTTTCAATATATAATATATATACGAGAATTATTTGGAAAGTCCGAGTTTATCTCATTCCAAATAATTAAACGACGTTTAAAAATCCAAGATTGGAAGACGGCGATTGAAGACCGTCAAATCTCCACATCGAAGGGACGATGATGATTGTTGCCTTAGAATGGCTCGCTACCATGATAAGGTAATAGTAGGAGTTGCCCAGACGTAGTGTTGATTTGTACGGGTTTGGCTTTCGCTCAGACCCAGAGCATAAGCTTATAAATAGATTGTGTGTCTGACATCGTACTCCATTATATATCATGTTATTAATCTTCTGTCGAATGTATGGATGTTTGGTGGCTGAGAATTTATTCTCTTGCTTAACAACCGTTCATATATTTCGGCAAAGGATTGGTAGTGTGATACGGAGTGATGATGTGGCATGCTAAGATGCATATGATCAAGGCTTTGTTGAAAAGCAGGCCTTATGGGACGATCAAAGCATAGTCTGTTTAGGCATAGCTTTGTGTATAGCGTGACTTCGCGAGCCTCACACACCGGCGGAGTATAAAACGGGAGAAGGGAACGCAGGGAGAGCAGCACGTTTCTTTCTAGCTAGATTGGTGTCAGTGACCCACCAGCCCTGACATTTTACTTATGTGGATGATGGAATGAGGCGCCTCGGATGATAGGTCCTATAGGACCGGGAAACGTGTGTTCAGGTATAACTAATCCGCTAAACTGTATTTGCGGACCGGCCCTGCAGCTATCCAAGGGTTCACTGCGGGGGATCCTGAGACATTAGCTAGAGTGTCTCGAATCGGTAGGAGCTCCTCCCTAGCCTTGACTCATGATGGAAACCAATTTCCAATACGCCCCATTCGGATTTGATTGTATTACTAGTACGGAGGCATAATATATGGGTACCTATGCTTCCTAGGATTGATACATTTACTTTGAAATGTTTTGATATTTACTAATAATAATATTAACTCGTATTTGCCGTATTTATCATGTTTGATCACTATAAGGTAAAACCCTATCCTCTGGTGTGCGTTGCATTGTGTGATGGGACGTGGGTCTTATGGTGATTTCATTTTTCTAAAAAGCATAGCGTTGTTGTATGATTTACTTATCATTTATTATGACACGTTTATGCACGACAATCCATTAGAGTAAACCCGTTCCGCATTAGCGGCGTGGTCTTTGGATTTGCCCTATTAATAGTGATTTATTAGTTAAGAATTCTCACACCAGTCCCACGACTGACCCGTTGTTTGTTTCCACCTTTGCAAACTCGGGTGCCCTCTTTTCCACACGGGCAGTCGAGTAGTTTGTCTACAGGTTTATCTCGAGCAGGATTCTGGATTGAAGCTTAAAGCTGTGTCCAGAGCATAGTTGTCTTCCGCTGTATCTATTTTATTTCCGCTGCACTGTATTAAATTTATTGTAAAATTTTCTTCCGCTGTATTTTAATTTCGATGTACTCTGATATATTCTGTACTCTGATGTTATATTATCATGATGTAATAAAGGTCTGTTGTTGTTGTTCTGATCTGTTGTATTCCCAAAGTCAACGTAGGCGGGATTTGAACGGTCTTGGTCGATTTTGTGATCGATTAAGGTCGGGCGAAACCCTACTCGTTACAGGATCTACTACCATACTAGTAATTAAGTGCAGAGATTCAACCACGGAACTAGATATAAATGAGTGTGGAGCACCAGAATCAAAAAGTGTTCAAACTGGATGGTTTGAAAGAGAAACTAAACTTTCTACTGAAATTTTTCTACTTCTTTCAGGAGCACTGATCGCGCAAGCATGCACCTGCCCTCCAGAAGTCCCTGCTCTTTGACCTTGTCCCTGCGATCCATGTTTCTTCGGGCACTCTTTAGAGAAGTGTCCGACCTCTCCGCAATTAAATAAATTTGCCTCCCTTCTCTTACAATCTTTTATCAGGTGGCCCTCCTTTCCACAATTGTGACATTTTCTCTTATCCTTGCCTTTAACATCTTTCCCTCCTTTCTTCTGTTGTTGCTGATGTTGCTGCGCTTTCTTGGTCCACACCTTCTTATTCTGCGATGTCCACTCAGCTTTTATTTCCTTCTTTTCTCCCTTGTCCTCCTCATGCATTAGGTCCATATCAGCAAGCTTTTCAAAGGTGGCCCCCATTGGAAGAAGGGACATAGCTAAACCATGCAAAGGCTCATTCAACCCCTTAGCAAACCGCAAAGCTGTTTTGTGCGGTGTGTCTACCACTCTAGCCCGAACCTTGCTAGCTGGTTGAACCTGTTCACATACCCATTCACCATCAAATTTCCTTGTTTGGGTGTTAAGAACCTCCCCATCTGTATGCTTCTCTCCGCTTGGGAAAGAAATTTCATTTTGAGCCTTTTTCTAAAGTCTTCCCAAGTTTCTACCAGATGTCCAGCTTGGGTGACTTCCCACCAAAATTAGGCTTCGTCCTTTAGCAGTCAAGTAGCTAATTGAATTTTCCTTCGGTCCTCCACTTCAAAGATTACGAATAAGTCCTCGGTCTCCTTAAACCAATTCCGAGCTTCTACGAATGTCTCGTCCCCATGAAATGGCCTTCCTCCCATAGCCCGGAAGTCTTTGCAAATCTTGGCAAAGTTGTCAGCTTTTGGAGGGGGGGAGGAATGACTGGTGCAACTGGGAGAGGAATGTCTCTTTGGCCTTCGGCCGACGCCGTGGCCTCTAAATATCCTTGGAACCATCCGGATATTGTGACGCCCTCTGGGAGATTAGGGATGTTTTGTTCCCCCGACATGCTGAAAAAGGGAAAAGGAAGAAATTTAGATAAAGGACCAAAGGGTACTCCACATGGCTTTTTGGGGAATGTTCTTCAAAATAAACTTTTCTTTTTGAAAATGCTTTTCTTTTAAAACCTTTTTGAAAATAATTTTCAAAAACTTTTATCTAATTTGGTAGCCTTCAGCTCTGATACCAATTGTGACACCCCACGTCCGTTAATGTACTCACTAAGGGAATGCATTAACTTTCGGGAAGCGCTATAGGTAAACAGACACAGAATAATTACAAGACAGATATAAATATGGCAACTACGGAAAATTTAAACTTTTATTTCAAACATAAGTCATAATACTGTGGTCCACAATTTCATAAGTCACAAAAACTATTATAATAAAATAACTTCTGTCTTGCACCATCAGAGTACATAAGTAAATAAAAAGCATCATTCCCTAATTAAAAAGAGTTAAGCCATAGTAGAGACAAGAATTCGAGCCATACTTCAGAAGTAGCTCCTAGCAAGATGATATCTGATTCCAGATTAAGTATGAGCGTTTCCTCCCTGGGAACCTGGGGGGGAGGCGGAATAAAGAAGGAGAAACAACAGGGTCAGACATAAAGTCTGGCGCGTCTAGTTACTTTTAGCCAGTAGATAAATAAAAGCAACATGATAGACATATAAAGTGGATAAGAGAGATCACTACATAAATGGAAGGTGTGACAAGGTAAGCAAGTTAAGGTGTATGTGCCTCACTAATGATTACTTTGCACTACTACTAGTATAACTTAAATGAGATGATCCTTCCACTGTAAGTTGGTAGGCTTAGGTCATACGTCCAAGTATACCTTAACCACTGCCCTAATCGATCTGCTCCCTATCCTGTAGATATCATGTGCTGGCCCCACAGTAGGAGGTATCACTTCCTAAAGTGGCAACCCATGGTGTGCACAACCATATCTACTAGTGTCATGGTCGTCTTATCCCCCTCTGCCCGGCCCATGCTTGCACATGTCCCCGGTCGGTTTGCGCCGCCCACACCATCCGTCTCGTTTGGATCTCTTACAATCAATCAGTAAGTGTGCCCCTTCTCCGCTTAGTATAGAGGTCTTTACTTGATACCAATTCCGGGTTACTAACTGAAATGGGTCCCACACAATATGATACAAGCTCTCCCCTTATCTTGTATCCCCACTAGGTTTTCCACTGACAATGTATACCCTTAGGTGTCTTTAATTACATATCCTTGTACTAGTTATGCTTACCATAAAGGGTGTCTTTAGTTACATAACTTCATTACATTATCTATCGTTTATGTATACCACTAGGTGTCTTTAATTACAAAACCATATTACATTATCTACTGGTTATGTATACCACTAGGTGTCTTTAATTACATAACCTTATTGGGTTAAGTTCATGGGCCTATATATATATATATATATATATATATATATTACCCACCCCCTCCACCACTTCCCATCCAATTTTTACTTAATCCTAACTTAATTCCATAGTCATATTAAATTAGGTTAAGTAGTCCTTTTCATTACCATGTCCAATTATGGTTATAATGGGCTAGACCTCCCACATTAGGCCTACAACGTGTGGATGCTAGATATGCCGGTCGGGTCCGAGCAGTCTTATTCCACAGTTGGGCCTAACCTCATGTCTTAGCCCGATTCGTATTTGCGTACTTAAACCTCCAACATTGGGTTCAACATTAGTGGCTACTGGATATGCCAGTCGGGTCCGGGCAGACCCCCACCACTAATGTAACCTAACCTCGTGTCATAATTACAATTTACAATTACTAATTGTAAATTATTAAACATTCCAAATTAATCCATATCTACCTATGTCATTATAGGTAACTATTTCTATGTTTTCCCCATTTGAATTACATGTCCCATTTCACATAAACATTACATAATTCATGCCAATTATAATTCCTTTTTCCCCGTTTCCTCTCTAACTTATTCGTATGTATTTTGACGACATCTAGGCTATAAAGTAGCCAAGCTATAACAATAAAAAGGGAGTATGACAAGGGTGATAGTTTCAACATGTCTCTGCATAAACATGAACATAAACTGGCATAATAATAAAGTGAATGGACATGTGATTAACATCATAATAAAGTAGACATCAAACTGGTAACTTGTGGCAATCACTATGATGTTCAAGTAAGCATAATGAGATCTAGATTAAACATTAGGTGTCCAATTACTTAGATCTAGGATAGTTAGGGTGAAATAATAAAATGTTTAGATCTAAAGATGGGTTCACATGTCAAGTTTACAACATATCTCAATGGATCACAATATGACAGGTGAAAGGTAATTATCATAAAGATCTAGATCCAAGTGATGTCATAATTGTCCAAATTAATAGATGTACATCCACCATAACATGGTTACAAGTCAAGATCCACATAAGCATCATAATCGAATCACCACAATTTTATTAGATCTAGGAAAATAGATCTGTCATGACATAGTACAGGATTTCACATTAACACAGAATCGTATTTTACAACATATCCAATTCGTAGTCTTTCAAAGTGTACTTTTATTTATCTAACCTAAAAACAACTAGAACTCACAGGGTTAGGTTTAGAGAATTTAGGAAGAACGGATCTAGAATTTCCAAACTGGATTTGTAGAATATGTTGTTGTAGAAACAGTCCAGTTCGCACTCCAGCAGCATATGGCCTCCATGACTCCCAATGAAGAGAATATGAGAAATATGAAACATATATATAGCTTCCAGACCCCCTGAAACCGTGTGCCACCTTAGCCCTAGGGGTGTCGACACCCTGTGGGTGGGTCGACCCCTAGGTCGACACCCCTCTTGGGGGTCGACCCCCTAGAGCGGGAATTTTGCCGCTCAAAGGAATTTTTCGAATTTGAATCCTCTGGATAGGATTCTGACTCACCTTTGACTCATGCGTATATATAAAATATTTCTATGCGTATACAAACTTAAAACCTTCATAACATCTTCATATGGTGCCCGTTTTACGCAAACCAAATGTCTATCATGACCAGAATTTCGAGACGGACGCAATGGTGTAGTCCATTTACTCTAATTCTGAACATTAAATTTATTATTATTATTTTATTTATTCTCTTTAATGTCGTTAAAAATTCGGGGTGTTACACAAGTGGTTTGGGTCGCATTTTTTCAGACCGAACAAATAAGATGACTTCGGGTCGAAGAGAATGTCCAACCCGACCCCATGTAACCTATGTCATCCCTAAATCATAATACTCTTCACTCCAGTTACTTATCCAATTCGACCCCAGCTATTTTCCATTTATTTCCTCCTTCATAACTTCAGATCCCACGATCTTTTCCTGTCCAAGTCACTGAAGCAAAGAACAAGTTCATATGTTAGCCTCTTCACTGTCGGATGCGAAACACCATGCCTGCCTCTAGAGGCGAGCCTGACATCGTCGGCGATGGAAACAATCTCGAGAACAGAGATGATAACATCGTGATAGTGAAAAGTGATGACTAGTGCGTGATTCGAACCAAATTCAATTGATAATTGAAATTAAAGTACGGACTAAGTAAGTTCACAACCCATATATAGATTAAATCTGGAAAATCGAGGTGAATTTGTAAAGTTTGAAACCTAGGGTTTGGGGAGATGAAATGATTTGAGATCAGGAAAGTAAAATAGAGTGATAAGAGAGAGAGGATTTATTGATTTATATATTATTTTTCCAGGTGGCCGTTTGTATTCCTTTGAAATGACAGGTCGACCCAGTCCCCCGAACAAGTAGCAGAGGCGATTCAAAGCTGTTCGGATCGAACAAAACAATGGTTCGTATAATTCTGAAGTGAACTGCCTCATGATTTTCAACCCAACAATGGATTGTGAAACAATATAAATTAGAAACGAGAGAGATTGAAAGAGATTGCCTAGGATTGTGTGTGCATATGGAGGAAAATTGACAAACCAGCAATATAGTTATATGATCGCCACCACTTTGGCTTTTAGACTGGACAAAAGCCGATGAATTTTACTGGATAGTTGTCTATATTCTGGTTAGAATCCATAATTTACTAAACACAACAAAAATAATTAAGGATGTTATCTTGTATTTATATGTGAAGTGCAGAAACCAAGGTTACAACTCCATAAAAGGACACGACTGTTAGTTGTCACCAAATCGAGAATAGACAGTTCGACAATTTCAAAGCACACCTCATCTTCAATAAAATGTACTTTAAGAGGGCAAAATGTTGGCTTACTTTGTGAGTAGGCCACACAAAGTCCAGACATCATGATCGTGTGCATGAGAGACCAAGGATCAAGATGATCCAATAACATAGCAATGGGTCAAATAAGTTAGAGGAGCATCGGGTCGAATGGAATCACGGCTTCAGGTCGAATGAGATGAAGCAGGCATCAGTTCGAATAGAAGTATGATACACAGATCGAGCTGAAGTTAGAGCCACCGGGTCGAATCTCATCGGGTCGAACAGATTCGACTTGACCCGAGCACAATTATCGAGCATAATGAATAACTACACACTACTTCCTACTTTAGTGGATCTAACACCACGTGGCCATAACCTACTACCAACAAACCCTACAGACCCGATCCACTACATAGTTACAATGTTGGAGACAACACCACGTATGCTTGTAACTGTTCCCGCCAAAGCATCCCACCGAGCCACTATATATATATAAATATATATATATATATATATATATATATATCTGATCTGATCATAGAAAGATGTCACTTGAAAACTTGAACACACCATACTCTACCGCCATTACAACCCGACCTACATCTGGTTCTACTTATTTTGAGTGTTTCCATAGGTTCGAGGGATAATTGGTTGTATCTTGAGAGTTTGAGCGAATCGAAACTCTGTAGTTGTAATTCTCAACTGAATTGAAGATTAATAAAGTGGACATAGACTCATTAACATCGAACCACTATAAATCTTGTGTGTTTGTTTGTTTTTTCTTACTTTTAGTTTATTTTTCTTTATTATTCTCAACAAAATCTCGTCTGTTGGGTGTTAGTTCCATTTTTTTTGTTTAACAGTATGTTATTGAAATGGAGAAACAAGACATTTTTTATGTTCGTTTATTTCATTGCTTATTCATTTACCTTATCGTTGTTGCTTCGTCCGTCTTCCAACCTATGTGGATGTTGTTTACCATCGATATCATTTCGGTTATCATTATCGTTATCAGGTATATTTTAATTTTTACTTATTGATGATTTAATATATTGTTATGACACCGTTAGTTTATGCTAATTTAATGTGTATAGCAGTTATGGATGAGTAGGATTTCTAATCGGTTTTGTTAATGAGGGTGTTCTAACCAAACGAATTATTCTCTAACTCGATATATGTCCAAAGTTGCTTTGATTAGGTTTGAAGTTCTTAATTCTACTTATAAACAGTAAATATAAATAATATTAGGTCTGAAGTTTCTTTGATTATGTACATTATATGTTCCCCTGCTACACAAACCACAAATGATGACTTGCTTTGTATTTTAATTCCTATGGTATTTAAGATGATTGTGGCAAGGTTTAATTTTTTAATTGTTTTATATGCTTAAATATTTTAGTACCTCTAATATGTAATCGAAGGTTTGTAGGCATGGTGCTCTAAAATTTTCTCATTTTAAAAATAACTATTTTATTATATTGGCGACCATGCATGTAACAACTTGAAATTTTGATGGTTTAAATAATGTGTTAACTGAAATCTCTCCTACTCATAAGAACTACTACATTGATTTGAGTCCTGAAAAAAGAAGAGTCTAGGCTAGTAACTGCATTTCTCACATACTTTGGAGCGGTTCCCCTTAAGAGACTTGGGTCCTGCCTGAATGAAAATGGGGGAACGGAATACCTTAGCAGCAAGGGGCACCGAAGTTCTCTACATTTTCTCGCTACTTAAGAATTTAAAATTTTATTTATTTTGAATAATAAACGTATTTATTTGATTTCAGATATAAATTATAACTAGTACGTCTAACTTGAATAATGGAATCGGAACGATCGTTTAGTTTTAGAACGCAATTGCTTAAAACTAATGTGTAACCAATTTAAAACTAAACATTGTAAAATTGATTTGTAAAAGGTAATATCTTTTTATGTAAAAGTGATACTGTAAAATTTATAATAAAAACGTCAAGTTTCGCTCACTCTGTTTATACCAATTTAAGGTAGTGACAACCATATATCACAGCTAACGTAAAAAAACAAAAAATTTGAAATAAAATCCAAAAAAATATATTTGAGATACGTCTGACTAGACATAGAGGAGGAATGAATTTCGTAAAAAAAAATATGAAAGTTTGTTCCGTTCGCGTTAATTTAATCAAACAATTAATAAATCACTGCGAATAAAATGTTGTCAGAATTTAAGTGAATTTGAACTAAAAATACTAGACTGTATTCTGAAATCAAAGTCATTTTTTTTTGTAAAATTTGGACATTAGCTGGTCCATCGTAGTGATTTTGTATAAAAAACACGCAAATTAGATCCTTATCCATCTATGTAACTACCGCCATTTTTTTCCTGTGAATTTCTTTGCCTTTCATTTTCGTATTTCCCTTTTCTAATTTTAAAATGTTCCATACAATATATACATAGTGCCCCATTCATTATCAAGTTCAACCTTTTATAATTTCAATGCTTGCATACATTACCCCAAGCATTCACTCCTTTGTCCATTTATTTCAATATATGCATCACCCCATTTGCATGTTAATTCATTTCCAAGCCCATCGCCTCTATCTTACTTATTCATTTATAGATATTCCATAGATAGGGATGTAAACGAGTTGAACATAACCGGAGTGAGGTGTGTCCTAGTCTTGTCCTATTAAAGATTCAGGTGGACACAGATTGGGCAAGCATTAAGTTCGAACACTGCTCGTATGAGCCGAACAACAGACGAACACCGTTTGGAAATAGAAAAACATCGAATATTTGGGATCAGATTGGACTGTGATGTGTCTTAATTTTGTCCTATAAGAGAATCGTACGTATACGGACCAGACACCTTATAGCCTCGGACCGAGGCAAAAAACAGACTGTCTTGTCCAATATACACCCCTATCCATAGAATAGGAAATCAACAGTGCTACTTTCCAACTTCCCATCTCTTGCTTTTCTATCTCTCAATATTTATATATTTGTTTTCTTGTTCCATCTCCTCTTCCTACCTTGTACATCAGAACTCCATATTTGAAAAGAAGAAAATGAAAGACGCCCTACCCAAATGCCATGGCCTTCGCCACTGCCCCCACTTATGCTTCTAAAGCTTGTTCCATCTTCTTAACACCACCTATTTCTCTTTTTTTCTTCTTGTTGCTTCTACCTTAAAAAAAGGCCCAGAGCTTTATACAAAAGGGAAATTTGCTACATCATTTCCATGCAATGAACACCTCGTCTTTGACCTTCACCGAACCTGCACCACCCAGCCTCTTAGGCCAGCGCCTTCTTGTTCGACGTAGAAGCAACCCTCCGACCACATGTCAGTTGTGCTATGGCACAACCCCAAATCCAGATTTATCAAGGAAAAAAAACTTGCACCAATATATATATATATATATATATATATATATATAGGGAAACGTTCGGTTGCACACCAAAAATGGATGTAACATCCCGGATTTTTAGCTATTTTATAATAAACATTTAAATTTATTTTAAATGTTAAATTAGATATATAAATGGATTTTATTTTAATATATTTAATTATCGTAATAGTAATAATAGAATTCACAGTTAAAATTTGAATCTAAACAATTCAATCAATTAATATAAATTCTGTATTGAATTAGAGTAATAATAATAACTTATTTTTCAATGAATTAAATTGTTGTGAAATCGGTTTATATTTTTGTCAATTGAATTTTATATTAATTGTCGATTTAATTTTTTTTCTTTATATAGTCGAATTTAATTTTAGAATCTACTCTGTTAAATCAGGAATAACAGATAACATCGAAAATGTCTGTCGTCATGGTTGAATAGCGGTTCGGGAGTGCTATATAGAGACAACAAGATATTTTGGAATATTATATATAATAAACATCCTATCTCAGCCAACCTATATTTTTACCAAAGCTACCCTACTGATTAATACATCGCGCAAACCTCTTCATTCCTCGAGCAGAAATTATTGTTTTCCGTCTTCTATATCTCAGAAACAAGATTAAATCGGTGATTACTAAATATTTCCTCCCTCGCGCTTATATTAACAAGCCGAGTCTTCATTTTTCATTCATTCTAGAAATTGAAATTCAGTCCATTCCTCTCATTCTTCTTTTCTTCAACCTCAAATGCCAAATCTTTCCACTGTAATAAAAAAAGGAAAATCAGAAATTGAACTCATGAGATATGAAGCTCGAATCCAAGCTGAAGCCTTTTGTGATTCAATGGAGCATCATGGATTTGTTCTGGGAGCTGCGAAAGGGGGTCTCGACTTGGGTTAAGGTTGGTGATTTATTGAAATGGGGTATTATCGTGGGTTGTTAGCATTAATTATATATGGGTTTTTACAATGTTGAGGAGTGCGATGTTGGTGAGGGGGTCTGGAGGCACGATTGTAGCTCGAGTCTGATGAAGTTCAATCACGGTTGTAAGGTGCGGTGGATTTTATCGCACCCTGTAATGATGTGTGTGATGCCTTCTACGGCAAAATGGAAAGCAGTTCGTCTGGAAGATGTATGGTGTGATTTTGGGATGAGGATGTTAACACGTGGGTTGGTTTTGTTCTGTGCGATGTACCGACGATGAACTGGGTTCAAAAGGGGGTTTAATGTGGGTATGTTAAGGTCATTAAGGTGAAGTTTGGTCAGAAATATGTTGGGAATGGAGAATACCAGTGTAAGAGAAGGGACAAAGCTGTACTGTAGAGGATTGTAGGGTGCGATGTTGATTTTTTAATGATTTGGATGTCAGGTTCAACAGCAGTATGGTGGAGTTTGTGGACAGTTAATGCTGAGGAAAGGAAAATGGATCAATAGTGGATGTTGGATCAATTTGGGGGCATGCAGAACGGGGAGTTGAGTGTTAAAAAGGGACGGATTTGTCAACGACATGTTCGACGAAATACCATAGTGGGCTGATCAGTTTTGGAGATTTGTTTAGTGAATGAGTCGAGAAAGCAAGGTATACATTTTATAAAATTTAAAATGCATAGGATAATTTATTTATTTATTGTAGTTATTAATTTAAATAAATAATAGTTTAATTGTTAAATAAAATCAAATATCATAGGCGAAAAGTAAATTACATTCGAGTCGATTCGGAGACGCGAAGATGTCATGTAAATGGATTCAAAGCCAAGACGATATGGAATTAAACAGGGTATTCAGCGCAAATAAAAATCAAGGTGATTAAATCTCACTAAAAAAATAATTTTATAAATTGTTGACTGATTGTTTGCATTTATAAATTGTTTATCAGTCTTGGTAATTATATATTAGTTATTTTAGGCTTGATGTTTGCGGTTATTATTATATATTGGATATTCCCCACAGTATCATTAGCGGATGCCCACAGTATCATTAGCGGAAGACCCTATCGCCCCACGATATATGAGTGGATGACCTTTCACACCGCGATATCTATCCTTGAAGCAGGATTGGTATTATTTATGTTGGCTAACATCTGTGGATGCAGGGAAAACAGGTTGGAGGAATCCGACTAGATTCCTCAAAATTTATTTATCATTATATATATATATATATATGCGTGATAAGTTGAATTAAATTGATGTTGTGTATTTGAACGTTTGAATATCACTGGCCCTAGATATGGATATTTAAAAATATCATAAAAAAGGATTTTCTTAAGGGAAAATTTATTTTTCGGAGTGGAAATTAAATTCTGAATGGTTTAGAAAATATTAAGTTTTTTTAATAATAAAACAAGTAGTCAAATTTATAAGAGATATTTAAGATTGAACAGAAAAATTATCATGGGATAATTTAGAAATGGAAAACTCAAATGTCAATTTAAAAGGAGGAATTTATTTTCCGGAAATAGAAATGGAATATGAAATAGAAACTTGTTTTAAATATTTAAAACAAGAAATGAAATTTATAAAGAAAATAACTATTATTAGATAATTTGAAAGTTTAATCCAAGTATGAATTTAAAAAGTGGAATTATAAATTGTTTCAAAAAGGGAACGTTATATTTTATTCTGAAACTCAGAATATATATATTGAATTAGTGCAAATCCAATGGATTTAAAATTATAATTCGACTTTTTCGAATTTTATAAAATAACTTAGTTCCAAAGAACTTGAAATTAGTATAGAGGATCAAGTTAAAATGGATTTATAACTAAGTTATAAATTCGAAACGAAGAAATAGGCAATGTTGGACAAT
Source organism: Allium sativum (assembly GCA_030737875.1). Classification (NCBI taxonomy): domain Eukaryota; kingdom Viridiplantae; phylum Streptophyta; class Magnoliopsida; order Asparagales; family Amaryllidaceae; genus Allium; species Allium sativum. The sequence continues at coordinate 723,967,160 of CM060919.1, forward strand.
CTAAAAATTTAAGCTAGATTTATAAAATTAGTTAAATTTATATTAGTATATTAAAGAAATGAAATAAAAAGGTGAGATTTAAATTAAGTTTTGCATTACAAGCTTTTATTGTCTCAAGATAAGAACATTGTCGGTCAAGGTGAAAGGTAAATAAAATACCCCAACTTGAACGACTTCACTATTATCAAGGGATGATATTAGTTTGTAACGGTAAATGGTGTTGAATAAATTGATTTTCCCCATAAAGGAAATTTATAATTGAAATTCGATTATATCGAACTTTTATAAAATAATTTATATCCGAAGAAATTGGAATTTATTATAGAAGTTGAGTGCGAACAATTTATAGCCGAGTTATGAAATCAACGATTTTGGAAAAATTCAGACGTTAAGTTAGATTTGGAAAACTAATTTAAAATATATTAAAATATTAGAGAATAGAGTTGGAATTTATTTATAAACAAAGTTTTTAAACGTTTATATTTAATTTAATTAAAAACGAACTCGCCGCAGCACGGTAGTTTGTAATTTGGCGTTTTGAACTTCAATTTAGTATACAGAACTCAATATAAGTCGGTATGTGATGAAACAAGAAATGTCCGGACCTATTGAATAATAGTTTCCTAATGGAAGAGAAAAATCTAGATTTCATCTTATAGATTTTGAGTTACGTCAAAATCAAATTTTCAGAAAAACAGCGCCATAATCGTTTTAAACCATAACGGTTTGTTGATTTGAATAAAGGGAATTTGAGTGAATAAAAATCTGAATTTCCATTAGTAAATTCTAGACTCCAGTTTTAAATTAAATATGAACTCAAGTCGAGTAAATGGATTGATTTTTGTATCAAAATCAGATTTTTAATTTTCAAATAATGTTAACTAATTTCTTTAGAAATTAGTTAATAGAGTTTTCGGAACGAATTTAATTCGTTTAAGTGAACTGAATTTATTAAATGAAATTGAGGATTGGAATATAAAACTGGGGATGTAATTTGGAAGCGAGCAAGGAGTGCGAGTTGTATTTGTGCATAAATGAATACAAATATATTTGAATGTAGTATGTTCAAATTAAAGATAAACTAAGCAAAAGAGTTAATTAATTAACGAATGAGAAGCGATTAAAGAAAAACAGTGTTGAATGAATTGATATGAATTGGAAATGGGTGTATATATGTTAAACATGTATGGAATGAAGAAAATGAAGATTTTAATTTGAGTGCCCAACAAAAAGGAACATGTTTCAATTTCCATATGAGATTTTATGAGCCTAATGGGCAAGCCGCTTGGCTTTTTGATTTTCTTTTTGAATGGAAAGGGCCTAGAGAGGCGAGTTGGGGTTTGAACTATTGACCGCTACAAAGTAAGTGCTGGCGAAATTTTCGGAAATTTAAGGAGTTAGAATATTTTTAAGAAAATTTGATAGCTAAAAATCAATATATCGATATGTACAGAAATCGATAAGGAAAAGAATTTAAAATCAAATATTAGAAAAGGCCAGAATTGTTTGATGGATGTTTTTCCTTTGATAGTTAAATCACCGACTATCAAAGATTTTTTGACCATCGTTGTCAATACGGAGAGACCGGTTGGATTTATTATCCGAAAACTACTCCGTATAGGCATAGGCATTACAAATTAGATTATGCTGAAGATAATGGAAGACGGAGTGAAATGCAAGGACTGTTATGTTTGTCCAGTCCCAGGACAACTTGTATGGACGAATGTCTGACAGAGTATTCCTAACGGATCACATAAGACGATCTTTTCAAGGTGTTACGTCTGGCGGCAGAGAAATTCATTTCCCTTAGCTTTTATACCCATAATATTTTTGAGAAGATCAATTAGTGATTTGATGGGTTTGACGATGTAGCATTCAAAGTGAATGGTGGCCAGATGTTGTGAAAGATTTACGTAGCCTCAAGCCTCACAACCGGGAAATGACAAAAATCGGGCAGGCAGCATGGCTAGGTGGGTCATACCCAAGCAGAGTATATTTGTCACCGATCTAGAGAAAATTCATTATTTATTCTTCTTTTGATTCTGTATCTTACGGATTACGGTTGGACGGCTGACAACCATGGGTGACAATATATTCGCTACACTCAAGCTAAATGAGTGGGTGGTCATGTGTGGCCGGGTTGCAAGATGTTTTTGTTGAACCCTAGTGTATCCCCTCTAGAGTACATTGATCGGGAGGAGGTCCCAAACCTTGTCATAGTTGGAATCCAATCTCCAATAAGAGCCCTGCGGTTTTTGATTTTATACCATATATGTAGAACTTGAGATGCAAGTGTTTTACTATTTGGTTATTTATTTGATTAGACACTATTATAATATCACTGGATTTTGGTATCCAAAATGTTTTGGTTATAGTAAGGTAAAAACCGTCCATGTTTATGGTTGGGATGGTCTTACTATTACTCTTTCTTCCAAAATGATTTTTAAAGTTAAAACAATATGGTTGGAATTTTCTCACACCAGTCCCATGACTGACCTAGAGTTTTTTTTGTTTTTTTTTCCTTAACTCTTGGGTGCCCAAATTTGTACGGGAAGTCAAGTGTTTCAGGCTTTTACAGATACACTTGGAGGAGATTGAAGCAAGAGGCTTCACCGTTAGTTATTTAGAGTTATTTCCGCTGTATTAAATGTTATGTTGTACTCTGATATGGTATATATATACAAAACAGATTTGTATTTCAAAGTTATGTTATATAATATATTTTATTCGTTCTGCTGTGAGATTCTGTGTTTTTATTTATGTTCTTCTTCTATCTGTTTCTGTTTTCTTTAACCCTAATGACTCGTATTTCTATATTATTTGGGTTGGACATGTGTTGTTTAGTCAACTCAGGTAGTATGGATTTGCGGGCCGTCACAGTTCGTATCAGAGCTTAGGTTGAGCGAACACCTAGGCTTTGGTGGGGGTTTACTCATTAGAGATAGGGTCATTAGGACCCTAGAATGAGTTTGATTATATATATATGAGAGAGCATATTTATAAATTGATATAAAAAACTGTTTTATATTGTGTTGATTGGTTTGTCGAGTGGTTTATGAATTCTGATCGGTACAGAATGTACAACTGTATCGATAGGTGTTCCTAAACACTTGAGCAGAGTAATTCGATACAATATGTTTTTAAAGCTGGGTAAATGAAATAATTTTATCCAGAATCCTATTTTGATATAAAAGAATAATTTTCTGAAATTATTACATGGATGTGTTGATTGAGATTATAATCAAAATAAAATTATAAACTAAAATGGTTATAACTAAATAGGACTCAATATGAAAACAAGACAAATTAAAATTGGATCGAAACCAGAATTTGGAATTTAAATCTCGGATGTTTGGAAAATATTTTCTCAAGTGGTTTGTAAATAATATAACCTTGGTTGAAGGATTTTTGAATAAAAATCATTTTGGATGAAATTTGAAAGTGATAAAGCACTAAAATCACTTCAGTGACTGGAAAATAATTCAGATGATGGATGGCCAAATCATCAATATTCATTTTCGAGTTTCTAAGTGACAGATTGCTACCATATTAAAATTTCCAAAGGAAATTATTTAAGAAAACAAATAGTTTTGAAAAAAATCAAATGTTTTGAATTTGAGATGATTATAAATATATGTATATATTTATATGATTTCAAAAGGGATTTAAAATAAAAACCCGGAAATTTGAATTATGAAATTTAACTTAAGCAAATTAAATAAATCGAAATGATGGAAACCAGTTAAATAAACTAAAATTAAATATTCGCAAGCCTTAAAATTGTATGGGACTTGAGTTATAGAATGTGAAATTGTGACACCCCGTATTTTTCGGGAAATACGTTAAGTAACAAATTAGAGAATACATAATTATAGATCTGAGAATCAAGGGAAACGGGTTAAGCCATTGCGTTCGTCTCGGAATTCTGCTTGAGACAGAGTCTGAGTTTGCGTGAATCGGACTCTGTATGAAGAAGTTATGGCCTTCGGAAGAATCAAGAATTAGAACGGTTCAAATCAAAATTCAAAATTCAAATCCAGAAGGAGAAATGGCCTGGGCGGGAAATTTCCCGCCCACGGATCAGGTCGACCAGGGGGTGACCCTAGTGTCGACCTCCCCTATACAGGTCGACCTTAGTGTCGACCTGGGGGTCGACCTACCCCCCCCTCGGGCAGATCTGAAAACCGACGATTTATGACTCCCTGCTGAGTCATTAGGGTTGAGTTGGCTGTTCTGGATAACTCTATCTTGTCTTAATGGTCTTGATTGATTCTGAGACTATCTGACGGCTCCTATTCAATCAAATCTATATAAAAACAACATAATACCTAAGCCCTAAATCATATTTAAAATTAAACCAAGAGTCGTCATGTTGCCATTAGACAACCTAGAGTAGCCGCCACTTGAAGCTAACAAAGAGACGAACCAAGCTAAAACAATTCTGAATTAAAAGAATGACTAATCTACATCAAAGGAAAGCTATTCAGCTTCAGAAAACAGATTTCAGAAAAACAGGACTTGCCTATATTTTGTAAGTACAGTTATATTTCCGATTTAAACATTAATTGGAAGTCATGGCTTGTAAGAAACTGATATTAGAACGATGCCTATTAGTTTATCTATGTGGATTCATGTTTATTCATGCGATTTTCCTATGTTATATTCTTGTGATGAAACTAATTGGGATTGATGTTCTCATGGAGTATGTTTGTGGTTTTTATATGTTTACATGAAGCCATCATGTTTGTTGATTTTCCTAAGTTATGCCATATGCAAGTTCATGAGGCTAAGCTATGTTCACATAATCCTATAAATCTAAATTCACATGACTTTATGATTAGATCTATATATATGTTAATTTAAACATGTTTATGTGATAGATCTAAGTTAGATCCATATATGTTAATTTAATGTAAGTTACATATTTTTATGTTAGATCCAATTTAGATTTACATATGTTCATGGGTATGCAATCTAGACCTGTATATGTTCATTAGTATGTAATTTGGATCTATGCTAGTTCTCGCAATGGTGATTAGTAGATCTAATTTTTTCACACTTACATGCCACATCAAGTTCATACATATATTTATATGTCAAGATGATGTTTATATTGTATGCAAGTTGTATGACATGATTCCACAAAATTTATAAGAACCTATCATGTTGTGAATTAATCTATCATGGTTAGAAACTAGGTGATTTCCTTATGCTATGTTGCAAACAAGTTGTTAGGCTAAATAATGTCGTACAACCTTATATATTTAGATCTACAACCTTACATGTTTAGATCTATGTTAAGTAGATCCAATCCCATGCAAGTTCATCCTTACGTGCCCAAGTCTAGTTGTGTAGATCCGTGTAAAGTTCACATGCTTATGATTCATGCAAGTTTATTATCATATGCCAAATTTAGATGTTGCATTTTTTTTTATGCTGTTGAAATATTACATGTTCTATGCTTTTCCCATTTTTATGAGTTAGGCTAAATATCGAGCCTAACACTATATGTAATTTTGCGAACGTACAATGTGGGTAATGTTGGGGGAAAACATGAAATTAAATGTAATTGGCATGTTGTCACATAAGCATGTAAATGAATAGTGGCATGAAAATGGTATAATTTATATACCAAAAATTATGTACATGATTTAGAAGGAAATTGGGCCATAATTTACATATAAACGTGAAAGGTAAATATGTAAAAATGTAAAAGATGAATATGCCTAACCCGAAGTTAGACTGAGTTGTGGTGTAAACCTGCCCGGAACCGACCGACACATCCAGTATCCACAACAATACCTGTCTAATGTGAGAGGTTAATGCATCAAGCCCAGAAAGACCCGAGGTTAGACTGAGTTGTGGTGTAAAACTGCCCGGAACCGACCGACACATCCAGTAACCACAACAATACCTGTCTAATGTGAGTGGTTGGTGCTTTAATTAACTAATTAAAGCTCATGAACAATCAAGCTAGAAATGGTGAGGTTAAGTAATTAAGGAAACACTTAACCAACTTAACATGTTAACAAGGCAAGATTTGTGGGGTTAAATAACTAAGGAAACACTTAAACATTATAACATGTAAACTAGACAAGTGGGTAAGGTTAAGTAAATGTTTAACCGTTATAACATGCAAACTAGACTAGATGGTGGGGTTAAGTAAACTTAGAACACTTAGTCGTTATAGCATGAAAAATAAACAGGTTTAAGTTAATGAGAGATACTTAACCAGTATAACCTGATGAACGAGTAAGGTTAAGGAATACTTAACCAATTTGACTTGATATATGGGTGGGTTAAGTCAACATGAACTACGGGATAACACTTAACCAATTTGACTTGATATATGGGTGGGTTAAGTCAACGTGAACTACGGGATAACACTTAACCAATTTAACATGACAAGTGAATGGGTTAAGTTAACTTGAATTGACTGATGACACTTAACCAATCCAACATGACGAGATAGAGAACTAAGTAGTAAACCTTAGTTAAGAGGGCTAGTTGTAAACCTTAGTTAAGAAAATGAACGATTCAGGAAACTAAGTAGTAAAACTTAGTTAAGAGAACTAAGTTGTAAACCTTAGTCAAGAAAACCAAGTAGAATAAGAGGAGGAGCGAACGTCCATCTGATCATGAAGAAGGCTCCAATGAACTGGGTTACGAAGCACACGGCTTCGAGGGGACGTGAGGGTACTCTTGGTATCCCTCTGTGAGGCTGCAGATGATCCTCCTGGGCTCACAGATGTTAAAGTCTGCGTTAGAAGAGCCAAGGGTATGCCTTGGTTGCAATAATAAGGCAACCTAAAGATTAGGATGGACCAGCGTGATTCGGCGAGACCAGTTTTTGCCCTATGATAGCAACTCGTCGTCTACCTACCATCTTGAGTCAGTCGGGATACGTAATGCGGAAAGGCGGAGAACTCCAAAAGACCATATACTTGCTATCTAATTATGGGTGAGGTTGGCCAATAGTTTGTGGGGCATAGAGGGCCTGCGTATAGTTCTCATTCTTGTTTTTCTTGGGTGCCTTTCATTTGTTAGTTGAGGGAGGGGTCCAGTGGGACCATAGCCACTGTAAAAGCAGACCTTAGCTTCTGCAATCGGCAGATATCTTAAAGCTTCCAACCGAGTTCCGTGTTTCTTGATTAGCCCTGCCACGGGACTCGGGTCGCACATATAGAGGACATGTGCATCTAGACATCAATAACGATTCACGACACATACGTGGGGAAAGTCTAGGAACATATACCGCTCTGGGTAGTGTGTCCTAGACTAGGGGGCATCGTTCGATATGTAGCATAATCCCTAGTTGGACCAAGGTCGCGTAAACCCTGAATCCGAGAAGCGTTCAATAGGTAGCATAAACCCCAGTGGCCCTGGGTAGTGTAAACCCTAGTTGAATCTAGGAAGCATTCGATAAGTACTAGTTGGATCTAGGTAACACTCGATGGATAAGGGACTGCATACACAATAAAAAGGGGATCATTTTATCATGAACACACGATGCTAGTTGAAACAGTCCTTAGTGGGTGCAGAGAAATAGAAGTGGATGTGATAGCCAATTCCGTTAATCTTACCTTGTCTTGTTTTAGGATTATCTTATCACTATGGTATGGTTCTAAGTTCAGTTTGTTCATGTCATGGTCCTTTTCTTGTTTACATGTTGAAGTATAACTGGACTTACCAGACTTGTGTCTGACCTAGTTTGTTTTCGTCTCTTTTCTCCCCTCCCCCCAGGTAGCCAGGGAGGGAATAGCTCAGCTCATTTGGGACCGTTACTCTTTCCGAGCTTGAAGATTCTTTGACGTATTGCTTTGAACTCCATTTTCTACTGCTATGGCTGGCTCATGCTTTATTGGGGAATATCATTGTCAGTTTATGCTTCTTTATTTTAAACAAGACAAATGTTTTGTTGTAATAAGTATAGGTGTTGTAAAACAATCTTTGTACAAGCTGTGTTTTAATCAATAAAGGTTATTTATTTTCCGCTGCTTTATTTGTCTGTCTTGTAATTTTTCTGCAACTTGTACCAAAAATGCTCCACCGAAGTTAATGCATTCCCTTTGTGAGTGACCTTAACGGAGGTGGGGTGTTACACTTGGTATCAAAGCTGAAGGTTACCGGATCAGATAAAAATATTTGAAAAATTATTTTCAAACGGTTTTAAAAGAAGCATTTTCAAAAGAAAAGTTTTGTTTTAAAGACATATTCCCCAAAGCCATATGCACTATCTTTTGATCCTTTGTTTGAATCCTTGTTTCCTTCTTCCTGTGTCTCTGGGGCTCCTGCCTTTCTGGGAGGTAACCTCATCGCGACATGGTTCCGTAGGCTTGATGAGACTATGACACTTGTCAAAGGGCAAATAAGCGCCTTACTTCCAACTGTAGCCGTAATTTTCTTTCGAGCTTTGTAGGATTCTACGTGCGATAGAGGCAGCTTTCGAGAGACATGTCAACAAGTTACACAGGGATGAAAAAGTTGAGAATGAGGGAGTTTGGCTAAGGAGCACAACACAAGGATGAAGAACCCATGGATATGGACTTGGTTCACAAAGGAGGGGAGGAAAGAATAGTAAAACCTAAAACAAGAGGAAGTATCTTTATTTTGGTATAACAGGTTGTATAGTTAAGGGCAAGGGCAAGAATAAAGGACAGGATTTTCAGGAAGGCAAGTGCATGCTCCCACCGCCAGCATACCTGAGAGAGAGGCAGTAAGATTTCTGTTGATAGAGTTTTTCCCCTTTGATCATCCTGTTAGTACTTTTTCTGATTTTAGCGCTTCACATTCGTATATATCTGCTTCCATAGTTGAGTCTTTGCATATTGTATAGGATCCCATTATAGTCTCAAATCCAATTGCTGGCTCGGCTCATTTTTCGTTGACTTGGGAGGATTTGAGAATAGCTATATTAATGCTTATGTTTTTGGTTTCATGGGCTATGGGTTGATTCTAGGCATGGATTGGTTAGCTAGTAATTGTGAAACGAGGGTAGTTATACTTTCGACTTGCCTCGGGAATACCCTCGAGATTTCGTGCGATCCTAAGCGATCAGTTTGTCTTAGCTACCTAGAATCACTTTATCTATCTATCGACGATTTTCGATCCGTTGGAGTAGTCCATGAGTACGCAAGATGTTTTGATTAGGGTAGGGGTTTTCCCCCTAAAACTCGAGACAGACTTCCGCATATATCTAGATGACACTGCAAAGCCAGTTATGCAATCAACGATAATTTTGGAGCAAGATTGGCGAGGATAGCCAGAGTCGGTAAAGTGCTCAATTGTTTGGTTGTTTTGTTAGTATCATCTCACATAGATCGTCCAAATTCGGAGGAGGTATCCCTTGGGTGCTTGTCTGATATTGGTTTAGGCCTTTGGGGCTTGTACTTGAGGGATGTCGAGTTCGACTAGGATGGTTTGCGTGAGAAATAAATGGTTGGGGCTGGCACCTTAAGTTATACCGACCTTAAGAGAGATAAAAAGCACATAGTAACCATTAGCTTTAGACCATCAGATTTGCAACATGATGGATAAGCTAATAGTGGAGAGATCTCTAATCATATTAGGATATACACTTGGTATCATGGTTAACATCTGTTTATCTTGGAAGGGTAGTTCGACTACATTGGATACCCTCTAGCACAGTAAGTGACCAAGGTCCTATCTTTACTAGTGAGTTGTGGAAATGGAGGTCAAGAAGCTTCGCAACTGTGAAGTTAAGGTACAGTGGAGAGAAGCTCACGAAGATGCAACTTAAAAGGCTGAGGACTAGATACGCACATCATACCCTTTTTGAGGGTATATCCTTGATCTCTCTTTTTTTGTAGAGTTTATTTGCATGAGTAATCTCTATCTTTTAAGTATATCCTCTCGGTCCTATCCTTAATTCTTAAGCAGAAGCCAACGGATGTAAACATGTGTTTGAAACATGTTATGTTTGATGGTCGCAAGTAGTTACTAGTGGTTGATCGTGAGTGCATATACACACACATTAGGAACTAGATTGGCTCAGTCACTTTCTTATTACATATGCATATGTGTATTTGTGAAACTTGATGTGTTATCATATGGACGATGCATTTGTATGAATGATTGTGCACTCATGTAGAAGTTATAAAATACTATTAGGAGTAGTTGCATACATGATGGACTCATGGCACTGACATTATTTGCATTAAGGAGGTCAACTGAATCAGTAGACCGCCCGATTTTGCATTAGATAAGGACATATACACACACTATGCATATGATCATGAAAAGCATTAGAAACCTTCTAAGGAAAATGGATGCCTGTGATTGGATGGTTGAGTAGATAGATGTTGGATGGTAGGATAAACATTCTTCCTAACTTAGAGATTTCGGGGACGAAATCCTTTAAAGGAGGGGAGAATGTAACACCCCGTATTTTTCGGGAAATACATTAAGTAACAAATTAGAGAATACTTAATTATAGATCTGAGAATCAAGGGAAACGGGTTATGCCATTCCGTTCGTCTCGGAATTCTACTTGAGATAGAGTCCGAGTTTGCGTGAATCGGACTCCGTATGAAGAAGTTATGGCCTTCGGAAGAATTAAGAATTAGAACGGTTCAAATCAAAATTCAAAATTCGAATCCAGAAGGAGAAATGGCCTAGGCGGGAAATTCCCCGCCCAGGGATCAGGTTGAATGGGGGTCGAACCTAGTGTCGACCTCCCCCTATACAGGTTGACCTTAGTGTCGACCTAGGGGTCGACCTACCACCCCCTCCCTCGGGCAGATCTGAAAACCGACGATTTGTGACTCCCTGCTGAGTCACTAGGGCTGAGTTGGCTGTTCTAGATAACTCTATCTTGTCTTAATGGTCTTGATTGATTCTGAGATGATCTAACGGCTCCTATTCAATCAAATCTCTATAAAAGCAACCTAACACCTAAGCCCTAAATCATATTTAAAATTAAACCAAGTGCCGTCATGCTGCCATTAGACAACCTAGAGTAGCCGCCACTTGAAGCTAACAAAGAGACGAACCAAGCTAAATCAAATCTAAATTATAAAAATGACTAATCTACATCAAAGGAAAGCTATTCAGCTTCAGAAAACAGATTTCAGAAAAACAAGACTTGTCTATATTTTGTAAATACAGCTATATTTCCGATTTAAACATTAATTGGAAGTCAGGGCTTGTAAGAAACTGATATTAGAACGGTGCCTATTAGTTTATCTATGTGGATTCATGTTTATTCATGCGATTTTCCTATGTTATATTATTGTGATGAAACTAATTGGGATTGATGTTCTCATGGAGTATGTTTGTGGTTTTTATATGTTTACATGAAGCCATCATGTTTATTGATTTTCCTAAGTTATGCCATATGCAAGTTCATGAGGCTAAGCTATGTTCACATAATCCTATAAGTCTAAATTCACATGACTTAATGACTAGATCTATATATATGTTAATTTAAACATGTTTATGTGATAGATCTAAGTTAGATCCATATATGTTAATTTAATGTAAGTTACATATTTTTATGTTAGATCCAATTTAGATCTACATATGTTCATGGGTATGCAATCTAGACCTGTATATGTTCATTAGTATATAATTTGGATCTATGCTAGTTCTCGCAATGGTGATTAGTAGATCTATTTTTTTCACACTTACATGCCACATCAAGTCCATACATATATTTATATGTCAAGATGATGTTTATATTGTATGCAAGTTGTATGACATGATTCCACAAAATTTATAAGAACCTATCATGTTGTGAATTAATCTATCATGGTTAGAAACTGGGTGATTTCCTTATGCTATGTTGCACACAAGTTGTTAGGCTAAATAATGTCGTACAACCTTATATATTTAGATCTACAACCTTACATGTTTAGATCTATGTTAAGTAGATCCAATCCCATGAAATTTCATCCTTACATGCCCAAGTCTAGTTGTGTAGATCTGTGTAAAGTTCACATGCTTATGATTCATGCAAGTTTATTATCATATGCCAAATTTATATGTTGCATTTTTTTATGCTGTTGAAATATTACATGCTCTATGCTTTTCCCATTTTTATGAGTTAGGCTAAATATCGAGCCTAACACTATATGTAATTTTGCGAACGTGCAACGGGGGTAACGTTGGGGGAAAACATGAAATTAAATGTAATTGGCATGTTGTCACATAAGCATGTAAATGAATAGTGACATGAAAATGGTATAATTTATATACCAAAAATTATGTATACGATTTAGAAGGAAAGTGGGCCATAATTTATATATAAACGTGAAAGGTAAATATGTAAAAATGTAAAAGATGAATATGCCTAACCCGAGGTTAGACTGAGTCGTGGTGTAAACCTTCCCGAAACCGACCGGCACATCCAGTAACCACAACAATATTTGTCTAATGTGAGAGGTTAGTGCATCAAGCCCATAAAGACCCGAGGTTAGACTGAGTTGTGGTGTAAAACTGCCCGGAACCGACCGGCACATCCAGTAACCACAACAATACCTGTCTAACATGAGTGGTTGGTGCTTTAATTAACTAATTAAAGCTCATGAACAATCAAGCTAGAAATGGTGAGGTTAAGTAATTAAGGAAACACTTAACATACTTAACATGTTAACAAGGCAAGATTTGTGGGGGTTAAGTAACTAAGGAAACACTTAACCATTATAACATGTAAACTAGACAAGTGGGTAAGGTTAAGTAAATGTTTAACCGTTATAACATGCTAACTAGACTAGATGGTGGGGTTAAGTAAACTTAGAACACTTAGCCGTTATAGCATGATAAATAAACAGGGTTAAGTTAATGAGAGACACTTAACCAGTATAACCTGATGAATGAGTAAGGTTAAGGAATACTTAACCAATTTGACTTGATATATGGGTGGGTTAAGTCAACATGAACTACGGGATAATACTTAACCAATTTGACTTGATATATGGGTGGGTTAAGTCAACGTGAACTACGGGATAACACTTAACCAATTTAACATGACAAGTGAATGGGTTAAGTTAACTTGAATTGACTGATGACACTTAACCAATCCAACATGACGAGATAGAGAACTAAGTAGTAAACCTTAGTTAAGAGGGCTAAGTTGTAAACCTTAGTTAAGAAAACGAACGATTCAGGAAACTAAGTAGTAAACCTTAGTTAAGAGAACTAAGTAGTAAACCTTAGTCAAGAAAACCAAGTAGAATACGAGGAGGAGCGAACGTCCATCTGATCATGAAGAAGGCTCCAATGATCTGGGTTACGAAGCACGCGACTTCGAGGGGACGTGAGGGTACTCTTGGTATCCCTCTGTGAGGCTGCAGATGATCCTCCTGGGCTCACAGAGGTTAAGGTCTGCGTTATAAGAGCCAAGGGTATGTCTTGGTTGCAATAATAAGGCAACCTAAAGTCTAGGATGGACCAGCGTGATTCGGTGAGACCAGTTTTTGCCCTGTGATAGCAACTCGTCGTCTACCTACCATCTTGAGTCAGTCAAGATACATAAAGCGGAAAAGCGGAGAACTCCAAAAGACCATATACTTGCTATCTAGTTATGGGTGAGGTTGGCCAATAGTTTGTGGGGGCATAGAGGGCCTGCGTGTAGTTCTCATTCTTGTTTTTCTTGGGTGCCTTTCATTTATTAGTTGAGGGAAGGGTCCAGTGGGACCATAGCCACTGTAAAAGCAGACCTTAGCATCTACAATCGGCAGATATCTGAAAGCTCCCGACCGAGTTCCGTGTTTCTTGATTAGCCCTGCCACGGGACTCGGGTCGCACATATAGAGGACATGTGCATCTAGACATCGATAACGATTCACGACACAAATATGGGGAAAGTCTAGGAACATATACCGCTCTGGGTAGTGTGTCCTAGACTAGGGGGCATCGTTCGATAGGTAGCATAATCCCTAGTTGGACCTAGGTCGCGTAAACCCTGAATCCGAGAAGCGTTCAATAGGTAGCACAAACCCCAGTGGCCCTGGTTAGCGTAAACCCTGGTTGAATCTAGGAAGCATTCGATAAGTAAACCCTAGTTGGATCTAGGTAACACTCGATGGATAAGGGACAGCATACACAATAAAAAGGGGATCATTTTATCATGAACACACGATGCTAGTTGAAACAGTCCTTAGTGGGTGCAGAGAAATAGAAGTGGATGCGATAGCTAATTCCGTTAATCTTACCTTGTCTTGTTTTAGGATTATCTTATCACTATGGTATGGTTCTAAGTTCAGTTGTTCATGTCATAGTCCTTTTCTTGTTTACATGATGAAGTATAACTGGACTTACCAGACTTATGTCTGACCTAGTTTGTTTTCGCCTCTTTTCTTCCCCTCTACCCCAGGTAGCCAGGGAGGGAATAGCTCAGCTCATTTTGGACCGTTACTCTTTCTGAGCTTGAAGATTCTTTGACGCATTGCTTTGAACTCCATTTTCTACTGCTATGCCTGGCTCATGCTTTATTGGGGAATATCATTGTCAGTTTATGCTTCTTTATTTTAAACAAGACAGATGCTTTGTTGTAATAAGTATTGGTGTTGTAAAACAATCTTTGTACAAGCTGTGTTTTAATCAATAAAGGTTATTTATTTTCCGCTGCTTTATTTGTCTGTCTTGTAATTTTTCTGCAACTTGTACCAAAAATGCTCCACCGAAGTTAAGGCATTCCCTTTGTGAGTGACCTTAACGGAGGTGGGGTATTACAGAAATACTGAGTTTTAAATAAGTGAGCTTTTGAAAAGTTAGCGAGTTTGTAGCAATTCTTCTGCCTTAGTAATTCCGGTGGCGAAATTCTTTTAAGGGGGAAGGAATGTAACATCCCGGATTTTTAGCTATTTTATAATAAACATTTAAATTTATTTTAAATGTTGATTGGATATATAAATGGATTTTATTTTAATATATTTAATTACCGTAATAGTAATAATAGAATTCACAGCTAAAATCTGAATCTAAACAATTCAATCAATTAATATAAATTCTGTTCTGAATTAGAGTAATAATAATTACTTATTTTTTAATGAGTTAAATTGTTGTGAAATCGGTTTATATTTTTGTCAATTTAATTTTATATTAATTGTCGATTTAAATTGTTTTCTTCATATAGTCGAATTTAATTTTAAAATCTATTCAGTTAAGCCTGGAATAACAAATAACATCGAAAACGTTGTCGTCACTGTTGAATAGCAGTTCGGGAGTGCTATTTAAGGACCAAGAGATATTTTGGAATATTATATATAATAAACATCCTATCTCAGCCATGCTATATTTTTACCAAAGCTACCCTACTGATTAAAACATCGCGTAGACTTCTTCATTCCTCGAGCAGAAATTATTGTTTTACTTCTTCTATATATCTCAGAAGCAAGATTAAATCGGTGAGTACAAAATGTTTCCTCCCTCGCGCTTATATAAACAAGTCGAGTCTTCGTTTGTCAATCATTCCAAAAATTGAAATTCAGTCCATTCCCCTAGTTCTTCTTTTCTTCAACCTCAAAAACTGAATCTTTCCACTGTAATAAAAAAAGGAAAATCAGAAATTGAACTCACGAGTTGAATCGCGAGATATGAAGTTCGAAGCCAAGCTGAAGCCTTTTGCGATTCAATGGAGCATCGTGGATTTGTTCTGGGAGCTGCGAAAGGGGGTCTCGACTTGGGTTAAGGTTGGTGATTTATTGAAATGGGGTATTATCGTGGGTTGTTAGCATCAATTATATATGGGTTTTTACAGTGTTGAGGAGTGCAATGTTGGTGAGTGGGTCTGGAGGCACGATTGTAGCTCAAGTCTGATGAAGTTCAATCGCGGTTGTAAGGTGCGGTGGATTTTATCGCACCCTGTAATGATGTGTGTGATGCTTTTTAAGGCAAAATGGAAAGGAGTTCGTCTAGAAGATGTACGGTGTGATTTTGGGATGAGGATGTTAGTGCGTGGGTTTTTTTTTTGTGATGTATCGACGATGAACTGGGTTCAAAAGGGGGTTTAATGTGGGTATGTTAAGGTCATTAAGGTGAAGTTTGGTCAGAAATATGTTGGGAATGGAGAATACCAGTGTAAGGGAAAGGACAGAGCTATACTGTAGAGGATTATAGGGTGCGATGTTGATTTTTTTTCTGATTTGGATGTCAGATTCAACAGTAGTATTGTGGAGTTTGTGGATAGTTAATGCTGAGGGAAGGAAAGAGGATCAATAGTGGATGTTGGATCGATTTGGTGGCATGCAGAACGGGGCGTTGAGTGTTAAAAAGGGACGAAACTTGTCAGCAACATGTTCGATGAAATACCACAGTGGGCTGATTAGTTTTGGAGATTTGTTTAGTGAATGAGTCGAGAAAGCAAGGTATGCATTTTATCAAATTTAAAATGCATAGGATATTATTCATTGTAGTTATTAATTTAAATAAATAATAGTTTAATCGTTAAATAAAATCTAATATCATAGGTGAAAAGTAAATTACATTTGAGTCGATTCGGAGACGCGAAGATGTCATGTAAATGGATTCAAAGCCAAGACGATATGGAATTAAACAGGGTATTCAGTGCAAATAAAAATCACGGTGAGAAATCTCACTAAAAAAATTATTTCTATAAATTGTTGACTTCTTGGTTGAATTTATAAATTATATATCAGTCTTGGTTATTATATATTAGTCATATTAGGCTTGATGTTTGTGGTTATTATTACATATTGGATATTCCCCGCAGTACAATTAGCGGATGCCCGCAGTATCATTAGTGGATGAACCTACCGCCCTACGATATATGAGTGGATGACCTTTTATACCGCGATATCCTTCCTTAAAGCAGGATTGGTATTATTTATGTTGGCTAACATCTGTGGATGCAGGGAAAACAGGTTGGAGGAATCCGACTGGATTCCTCAAAATTTATTTATTGATATTTATATATATATGCATGGTAAGTTGAATTGAATTGATGTTGTGTATTTGTATGTTTAAATATCACTGGCCCTAGATATGGATATTTAAAAATATCATAAAAAGGGATTTTCTTAAGGAAAAATTTAATTTCTGGATTTGGAATTGAATTCCGAATGGTTTAGAAAATATTAAGTTGTTTTTAATAATAAAACAAGTAGTCAAATTTAGAAGTGATATTTAAGATTGAATAGGAAAATTATCATGGGATAATTTAGAAATGGAAAACTCAAGTGTCAAGAGGAATTTATTTTCCGGAAATAGAAATGGAATATGAAATAAAAACTTGTTTTAAATATTTAAAACAAAAAATGAAATTTATAAAGAAAATAACTATTATTAGATAATTTGAAAGTTCAATCCAAGTATGAATTTAAAAAGTGGAATTAAAAATTGTTTCAAAAAGGGAACATTAGATTTTATTCTAAAACATAGAATATATATATTGAATTAGTATAAATCCAACGGATTTAAAATTAGAATCCGATTTCATTGAAATTTATAAAATAATTTAGTTCTAAAGAATTTGAAATTAATATAGAGGATCGAGTTGAAATGGATTTATAAATAAGTT